>CM055119.1:333277585-334477585 GCA_029206835.1 Rana muscosa
TTAGCATATTCACAGTCTGACCATCTCTGCAGCTTGTCTTCTGTCTTCCACTATATGTTGTAGCATGCCTGTAGATTCTGACCATCTTGTGTTGTATGTTTGCTGTCTCTTTGGTGATGTCCAGGGCTGTACTTGAGGTCTCCTATACAAAGAACATTGAATCATCACTGTTCTACATAGTTGGTTGACATAAAATTTAATGTATCATTATACATTATCTATCCTATCCATAATTCGTTACACAATTTGCAAGGTTTTTCCAGTACAGTTTTTTCTTTTGTAAGGTGAAACTTTACTTGAATTAACAACTTGACCTCCGAAAGATTTATCCCCTTCATGACCTGGCTATTTTTTGTGATGCTGCACTCTGTTACTTCAGCTGACAATTGCACAGTCATGCAACGCTGTTTCCAAATAAAATGTATATATAATTTTCTCACAAATAGAGCTTGTTTTTGGTGGTATTTGATCGCCACTGCATTTTTTTGTGCTATAAACAAAAAATGCTGGCAATTTTGGGGAAAAAAATATATTTTTTACTTTCTGCTATAAAACGTTTCCAATAAAAAAAATTGAAACAATCAAATTTCTTCATAAATTTAGGCCAATATGTATTCTGCTACATATTTTTGGTAAATAAAAATTGCAATAAGCGTACATTGATTGGTTTGAGCAAATGTTATAGCCTCTTCATACTATGGTATATATATAAAAAAAAATTATACTAGTAATTGTGTCGATCAGTGACTTCTAGTGGGACTGCAATATTGCGGCGGACATTAGGACACTAACTGACACTTTTGAGCCTTTGTGGGATCCATTGACACTAATACAGTTATGAGTGCTAAAAATATGCACTGTCACTGTACTAATGACACTGGCTGGGAAAGGGTGAAACGTCTAGGGCGATCAAAGTGTTCTGTGTGCCTAGCCATTCTTTTACTGTACTGTGTGCAGGGAAGTGATGGATTTTATTCCCTGCTTTGCAGGGACTCATAATCCATCCCTTCCGCCCTGTCAAAACAGAGATCTGCCTTGTTTTCATAAGCAGACCTCTGTTCTGTGTCTCTGCCTGACAATTGGCAGGTGTTGGCAGAAATCCAGTGCGTGTACTCATCCGGTGAGTAATCACAGCAGAAGCAGACTGCTGGTGGTGTGCATGCGCGCCTTATAGGCGGACGTACAAAATCACGTTTATATACATGATTCTGCACAGGAGGGCCGCCCTGTAACAATAAATGTGCTATGGGGCGGTCCTTAAGTGGTTAAAAAAAATGGTTGTGTGCTCAGATTTTTGGTAGATCATTTTTTTTTTTCCATTTTTGCCAGCAATTTGTTTTGTAATACTGCATGTGCAGTGCAAAAAAGTGAATCCTAATGCAGGGATTCGTGCGTGAGATTTGCATCATCACAGGCCACCCTATTAGTTTAGGGGGAAGACACAGGCAGAGGGTACAAGCTTCTATAAACATGGTGTCATTAGCTATGGAGCAGTAAGAGACAGTGTAGAGCTGCAGCACAGGTATAGGTCAAATTCAAAAACAAGGTTGCCATACTGTAGTTAAAGTTTGCTTTAATACTTTGTGATACTACCCAATTAAATATAGGTTAAAGTGATACTAAAGGTTCGTTTTTTATCTGCTAATTCTGTTCCTTTAAGGTAGTGTACTGTTGGTTCACTTACCTTTTCCTTAATTTTCCTTTTTAAATGCTTATTTTTTGGGTGTGAATTTGTAACTTCCTGTTCCTGTTCTCCAAGGTTGCCCCCTCATCCAAGCTGTTCTGCCTGGGGTTTACTAGACGTGCGCGCCCCCTCCCTTGGGACTACATCCCTGCGGGGAGACGCTGTCTGCGTTCACAGGCACGGGGGGCAGGGGAGCCGCGGGCGTGTCAAAGATGCTGTAGCTCCGCCTCCCATGCCATGTTATTGTAATCAGAATGACGATCTCAGCAGCACAGCCCTGCCTTTACTCTGCCCCCTTTATGTTTATTCAGTGTATGGGTGTTCTGGGGAGGCGGACATGGGCGTGGCATTTGGGCGGTGTCTGTGCACCGAAGGCTGTAATATAAATGAGAACAAGGCTCGTTCTCGTTCTTTGACACAGCGGAAAAGCGGCACTGGGCATGTGCGATGCCACAAAGCATCAAGGGAATTGTAGTTCCTTTGAAGACGTGACGTTGCTGCACGGAGCACGCTCTAAAAACTGGAAGCTGAGGAGATCATAGATGCACTAAAGGAGGAAGTTCAGAAAAAGCATATGTATATAACAGGTAAATCGTTAAAATCTGTAAAAATTTCTGCAGAAATAACAGCTATATTCCTGATCTATGCTGCATATAGATCAGATATTGATTAAAAAAATAAAAAGGTAGCTTTACAACCCCTTTTAATTGTGTCTTGTATTTACATCTGGCTTTATGAAAAAAGGTGACATCATTTCAGAGGATAAGATCATTTTTAGGGTGAAGCATATGGCATTCTGAAGCCTGTAGTCATTTACTAATAAAAATATACATTTTAAGTATGTTTTTAGATTATTGTCCTTTTAGGGACCCTGAAAAAAATCTTTAGTATATACGTGACTTATAGATTTACTTTCTCCTTCAAAGGAAGCATTTCATGTCAAAATGTTATCTTTATCATTCCAATCTGTTTGGCAGTTGTCAGAAACTGTACTGTATTAAAACAAATTTCAATTTTTGTTGTACAAACAGTCATGATGATAGATTGGGCTTAAAAGCTTGGTAACATTTAACCATGGTTTAAGATGACAGGTTCATGTCTTTTGTAAACCCCACCCAGTGATGTAATATGGAAGTCCACAATACATCACTCTGTTCCTATAGGCTGTATTTACTTCTAATCTAGGGACAGTGCGGGGAAGAAGAGTCATTTCCAGTCCTGTAATTTGTGCAGGTTATTCTTTGGATGTGGTGTTCTGTACCGGAGCACCGCCTGTGTGGGAGTCAGTCCAGGTCAGAGGGAGGCCATCCTCCATGGGGCTTGCCCCAAGACTCTGTCTATTCTCAGCCTGAAGCTCTTGGGCTTTATGTGGGCTAAAACTTGGAATGTGTCTGATCTGAGAAGAAGAGGTCCCGGCCTCCGTAGTATGACTAATAGTTTCCCACCCAAATTGCTGCACACTGTCCCATTTTACTGAATGGGAAATAACTTAAAAGGGGCAAAGGTACTTCCTGACTTATAAATAATCTGTTTTTTGTGTGTTTAAATTAAAGATGCATTCCCCAGCTGTCTTGAACACTGGATTTCCCTTCTTCTGTCTTCATATAATTATTCCAGCACACCACACAGCAGAGCTACTATGGCTGCCGGTTCCAAATGTTTGTGTATACACCCTCAAGCAAACAACACGAGATAGGGAAAACAAACAAATTGCATTTTGGCATAAGCAATCCGTATACAATCAAGATATGTTTTCCCAGATTTAGCGGAGGGTGAAGACAAACCCTACCTATAATGTGGGAAAACTGCAATGCCTACAGTTCATTGTGTTCTTTGAGGGTCTTTTTTGTTCTCAAATACATATTAACAAAGCTCAGCGGAGTCCTTTGTTTTATGTTATCCGTTATTTTAACCTCAACCGGCCACATGTTAGAAGGAAACTCTGGAACAATACATTTACAGAGGTGCTGGGAGAGGTGCCGTCATGAAGGACAACTTCAAGGGCTTCTACACAGCAAGGCTTCCCTCGGTGGGCACCCCATAGTAGCTTAACCACTTAAGCCCCGGACCATTTGGTAGCTAAAGGACCAGAGGTGAATTCAGAATTTTGCACTGCGCTGCTTTAACTGTAAATTGTGCGGACATGCAATGTTGTACCCAAACGAAATTTGCGTCCTTTTCTTCCCACAAATAGAGCTTTCTTTTAATGGTATTTGATTGCCTCTGCGATTTTTATTTTTTGCGATATCAACGGAAAAAGGCCAAAATGTATTCAGCCACATGTTTTTAGTAAAAAAAATGTCAATAAGCGTATATTTATTGGTTTGCGCAAAAGTTATAGAGTTTACAAACTAGGGTACATTTTCTGAAATTTACACAGCTTTAAATTTATGACTGCCTATCTCATTTCTTGAGGTGCTAAAATGACAGGGCAGTAAAAACCCCCCCAAATGACCCCATTTTGGAAAGTAGACACCCCAAGGAAATTGCTGAGAGGCATGTTGAGCCCATTGAATTTTTTTTTTTGTCCCAAGTGATTGAATAATGACAAAAAAAAAAAAAATTACAAAAAGTTGTCACTAAATGATATATTGCTCACACATGCCATGGTTATATGTCTAATTTCACCCCAAAATACATTTTGCTGCTTCTCCTGAGTACGGGGATACCACATGTGTGGGACTTTTTGGGAGCCTAGCCGCGTACGGGACCCCGGAAACCAAGCACCGCCTTCAGGATTTCTAAGGGCGCAAATTTTTGATTTCACTCCTCACTACCTATCACAGTTTCGAAGGCCATAAAATGCCAAAATAGCACAAAACCCCCCCAAATGACCCCATTTTAGAAAGTAGACACCCCAAGGAAATTGCTGAGAGGCCTGTTGAGCCCATTGAATATATTTTTTTGTCCCAAGTGATTGAATAATGACAAAAAAAAAAAAAATTACAAAAAGTTGTCACTAAATGATATATTGCTCACACATGCCATGGTTATATGTGGAATTACACCCCAAAATACATTTTTCTGCTTCTCCTGAGTACGGGGATACCACGTGTGGGACTTTTTAGGAGCCTAGCCGCGTACGGGACCCCGGAAACCAAGCACCGCCTTCAGGCTTTCTAGGCACAAATTTTTGATTTCACTCCTCACTACCTATCACAGTTTCGAAGGCCATAAAATGCCAAAATCGCACAAACCCCCCCCCAAATTACCCCATTTTGGAATATAGACACCCCAAGCTATTTGCTGAGAGGAATGGCGAGTATTTTACAGCTCTCATTTGTTTTTGAAAATGAAGAAAGAAAATATATATATATATATTTTTTTTTCAATTTTCAAAACTTTGTGACAAAAAGCGAGATCTGCAAAATACTCACAATACCTCTCAGCAAATAGCTTGGGGTGTCTACTTTCCAAAATGGGGTCATTTGGGGGGGTTTTGTGCTATCTGGGCATTCCATGGCCTCCGAAACTGTGATAGGCAGTGAGAAGTGAAATCAAAAATTTACACCCTTAGAAAGCCTGAAGGCGGTGCTTGGTTTTTGGGGTCCCGTACGTAGCTAGGCTCCCAAAAAGTCTCACACATGTGGTATCCCCGTACTCAGGAGAAGCAACAGAATGTATTTTGGGGTGTAATTCCACATATGCCCATGGCATGTTTGAGCAATATATCATTTAGTGACAACTTTGTGCAAAAAAAAAAAAAAATTGTCGTTTTTCCGCAACTTGTGTCAACATATAAAATATTCCATGGACTCGACATGCCTCTCAGTATATAGCTTGGGGTGTCTACTTTCCAAAATGGGGTCATTTGGGGGGGTTTTGAACTGTTCTGGCATTTTATACACAACATTAGGAAGCTTACATCCACTCTTCTAACCACTTGAAGACAAAGCCCTTTTTGACACTTTTTGTTTACATGAAAACATTTTTTTTTTTGCAAGAAAATTATGTTGAACCCCCAAACATTATATATATTTTAAAGCAAAGGCCCTACAGATTAAAATGGTGGGTGTTGCATTTTTTTTTCTACACAGTATTTGCGCAGCGATTTTTCAAACGCATTTTTTGGGTTAAAAAATACACTTTTTTTTAATTTTAATGCACTAAAACACACTATATTGCCCAAATGTTTGATGAAATAAAAAAGATGATCTTAGGCCGAGTACATAGATACCAAACACGACATGCTTTAAAATTTCGCACAAACGCGCATTGGCGACAAACTACATACATTTTTAAAAGCCTTTAAAAGCCTTTACAGGTTACCCCAGTAGATTTACAGAGGAGGTCTACTGCTAAAATGATTGCCCTCGATCTGACCTTCGCGGTGATACCTCACATGCATGGTGCAATTTCTGTTTACATATGACGCCAGACTGACGCTTGCGTTCGCCATTGGGCAAGAGCAGGGCAGGACAGGGGTGCTTTTTTTTTTTTTCTTTTTTTTTTATTATTAATTTTGCTTTTTTATTTTATTTTTAAATTGTTCCTTCCAAGTATTTTTTTTTTTTATCATTTTTATTGTTATCTCAGGGAATGTAAATATCCCCTATGGTACTCTTTTTTTTGAAAAAACTGGGGTCTTCTAGACCCTAGATTTTTCCTCTGCCCTCAAAGCATCTGACCACACCAAGATCGGTGTGATAAAATGCTTTCCCAATTTCCCAATGGCGCTTTTTATATCTGGGGGGGGGGGCATTCCCTCCCACTGCTTGTAAAAGCAGTCCAGAGGCTAATTAGCCGCTAGGATTGCTTTTACAGGAAAGCCGGCCGCAGGCTGAAAAGAATGATACCAAGATGATACCTAAACCCGCAGGCATCATTCTGGTATAAACATTCAAAGTCCAGCTACATACCAGTACGTTGCTGGTCCTTGTTGGACATGTATTGTAATCTTTTTCATGCAGCCAGTTGGCTGAACGAAAAAAGAGATTGATCGGTGGGTATGCCCACCATTAGAATACCGCCCTTCATCCACCCACTTCCAATGATGGGCATACACGCACCATTTATATATGCCGAAGCATGGGGGCATCCTCCCGCAAAAAAGTTATGCCGCACACACATGGTCGGACTTTTCCACGGGCAAGCCTCCGTCGGAATTTCGACCATATGTACGCGGCATTAGGAGCAAAATCACTCCTCCGCCCCTGCTGCCCCAATGCTTCGGCATATTTGCTTTTTTTTTTTAACTGTGGTGGTGAAATCACCTCCTACAGCACTGGAGTCGCAGGGATCAGGCCTGTCTCTGCGAACACTGCAGTTATGTGTGTTTTTGTTTTGTAAGTGACAGTGATCGATCGATACTGCACTTGGGTGGCCTGGGCTGGACGGAGGGGCAAAACGCAGGTGCCAGCAGGTATCTGGGCTGATCGCGCTAACACTGCGTTTTTGGGAACCCTAAACTGCTGGGGACGCTAGTATAGATCTGATCAGATCAGATATTGATCTGTTCAGATACTATACCACTAAGGGGGGTGTATGCTTCACGCGTGGGTGTTAGCGTTACTGGCACTAACCTGACGCTGCCTGGGGTGTGACTCAGACCCTCTCTGACGCTAAAACCTAATTGATATCACCCGCCGGGCGATCAGGGGGTTAAACCTTTATTGGGTTATATACACGGCGGGTGCCCTGACACTATAAAAAGCAAACTAACTAACCAGCGTCACCCGTAACACTTATATGGTGATCACTGGTGAAAGGGTTAACTAGGGGTAATCAGGGGGTTAAAACCTTTATTAGATAATATGTGGGGGTACCTGACGCTATAAAAACCTGCGGTGAACCTAAAAAAAATTACCAGCTACCGATCTGCATCACCGACACTAAGACAGCGTTTAGAAAAACGATCGCTTAGCGACAGTGGTGATAGGGGGTGAAAGGGTTACCTGGGGGGCGATCAAGGGGGTTAAACCTTTATTAGATAATATATTGGGGTACCTGACGCTATAAAAACATGCGGCGAACCTAAAAAAAATTACTGGCTACCGATCTGCATCACAGACACTAAGACAGTGTTTAGAAAAACGATCGCTTAGCGACAGTGGTGATAGGGGGTGAAAGGGTTACCTGGGGGGCGATCAAGGGGGTTAAACCTTTATTAGATAATATATTGGTGTACCTGACGCTATAAAAACCTGCGGCGAACCTAAAAAAAATTACCAGCTACCGATCTGCATCACCGACACTAAGACAGCGTTTAGAAAAACAATTGCTTAGCGACAGTGGTGATAGGGGGTGAAAGGGTTACCTGGGGGGCGATCAAGGGGGTTAAACCTTTATTAGATAATATATTGGGGTACCTGACGCTATAAAAACCTGCGGCGAACCTAAAAAAAATTACTGGCTGCCGATCGACATCACTGACGCTAAGACAGCGATCAGAAAAATGATCGCTTAGCGACAGTGGTGATAGGCGGTGAAAGGGTTATCTGGTGGTGATCAGGGGGTTAAACCTTTAATAGGGGGGGTTAGGGGGCTACACTGGACCTAAGACTAAACTTTGGTGACACTTTTACAGTCACAAATGTCACTGATTGCAGTGATCACTAAATAAATGGTCACTGCAATCAGTGACACTGTGACTGGGATCTGGGGGGGCCTGGGGGGGCGATTTATGTCCCTATGTGTCCTGGTGTCAGTGTAGTGTTGTGTGCACTGACCTGATGTCTTCTCTTGTACGGCGCTCGGTATATGTGAGCGCCGCACCAGAGATGACATCACTTCCTCCTGCTCCCTCTGTCTGACACAGACAGAGGGGGCATTTCCATTCGCCGGGAGCGATCGCGAGGGGGTGGCAGGAAACGAATGGCTGCCCCCTCATCCCGGAACGCTCCCGGACACTTAGCCACCGCTCACTGTATAGGAGGGGGGTCCGATTGGACCCCCCAACTATACAAAGGCAATCACGTATGCTCTACGTGATTGTGCCTGTCGGTGCCATTCTGCCGACGTATATATACAGTGAGCGGTCGTTAAGTGGTTAAAACACAGAATTACAAAAAGAAGTGCCAGACCAACAATGTATGAAGGAGTCAAAGATCATTTTTATTGTTGGCGACCAGGTCATGGTCGCCAACACATGGTGTTTTGGGGTGGAAAAACAATTTCCCTTCACTTTAGCAAATGACTTTAGCAACAAAACTTAGGCAGAATTTTCAGGGACATCTTCCTATACACAGTCCATATACAGCCTGCTTGAAACTCCTCCTGCAATTTACTTGCTTGCAGACTCCAACTGAATCACTGAAATGGATCTGACAGGAACAGTCAGATTTATCAATAGCTATTTGCAGGAAGGAACTTGAAGCCCCTTGATGTTGTGTAGCAGAACACAGTGATCAGCTTGCATTCTCCATGCTGTGGCTACTGGTCCCAGCACCACATCTTCAGGCACTGCCAACCCACCTGGCTGCAGCTGCCCCTTTCACTAGCCCTCCAGGCTAACTTCTCACAGCAGTCCTCCAGACTGACTCTCTCACCAGCCCACTTGGCTGACTCTGCAGAAGATCTCCTAGGGAAAGGATGAAGACCTGGCACAACGCGGTCTTCCGGAAAAACTGGTTACATTTGGCAATCTCCCCCCTTGTTTGTCCCCAGTAGTGCTGATCTACTCACAATGTCCTCACACTTGCTCCTGTGCCTCCAGGAAGGGCTTCCTCTGTGTGTTGTGGAAGGATTTTTACAGAACCCGAGCTCAGCTCCCCCTCTATCCCCAGACTAGGGAGCACCCCACCAACAGTCTCCACAGCACTATATCTCCATCTTCCACCCGACTGCCCTGTCATGCCTATTTATGAGGCAAGCCTTGCCCCTGCTGTGATGGAACGATTAAATTGACTATGTTATGTCTCTTCTAACCACTCAATTATTATTATTTTCTTTTCTTCTTTATTATTTTTATTGTTTCTTTTCTTTCTTGTTGCGATAGATAGATAGATAGATATCTATCTATCTATCTATCTATCTATCTTAGTAATCTTATAACCAGCCAGCAGTAAGTTTCCTTAAATGACAAACAGATGTTTTCTTACTCCTCACTCCCTTACCCCCTCATCTATTACCCTGCCTGGCCTTTAATGGGGATTGGCCCTCATAATATTCTAAGCAGCTCCTCCTAGTCTCTACCCACTCATAGTTCTCCAATGTCCCAGAAAAAAGTGGGAGGCACCAGAGGCGCTGCTAGGGGGACTCATCTGGCCCTGAATCACTGAACCCTGACCCATATTCACAGCTCCCGCTTAGCCCTGAGCTAACCTTAAATTTTCCTACTCTAACAGCTACACAAAAAATCTAGCACACTAGAGGGTGCTACACATAGAAAAAGAAAAGTCTATATGGGCAGAAGCTTAACAACGTGTTATAAAATGTCTGTATGAGATAAACAATTCTGACACTCATAAGAATGATTTGGCATTCATTCAAAAATGTTGGCACGAGGCTGGTTGGAGGCTAAAGCTGTTGTTCCAATAAAAAATATGGTACATAGATACCCTCTGCCTTCCTCATGTTATAGTACTGCAAATACTTATGGTAATATTTTAATAAGGGACAGATCTGCTTTAAACTGATCATATGAATTTCAGCTTTGTTACAGGTATACCTCTGCACTTTTACACTAAAGTAATTCAGATTTGAAATGATTGAAAAAAAGCACTCTGTAACACCTGATTTGCAGGGACAAGTCAACATGTGGGAATCCCTTTAAATTCATGTTTAATTACTGTTTGTAACACGTGCCCTGCAGCTGTCTGCCCTGCAAATATTTCCATAGCATGTCTGAATCAATTTTATGAGACTTAATTAACACACACTCTGAAATTCCTTAACAGCGAGGCTGGAATATGCATTTTATGACATTTGGATGGATCATACGGATAGGGTGGAATAAGAATGAATGCGTGTATTGTGCATTTCCTTTCTTAAAGTGGAACTTTAGGCAAACCGATAAATCCAGCGTTGTCTTAGGCTCCATGCACACTGGGCTTTTTGGAGTAAAAAACGTCCATATAGAGCATTTTTTGTACAAAGCTTAGACAAGTTTAGGAGAGTTTTCACGTTTTTTCTGCCAGTGAGCTCCAATCAGAGACGTGAATGAGAAGGGTTTTTTTTCCTGCCTCTAAACGTTGTTCTCAAAATATGCCTCTTAACGTCCTAATGTGCATGAACACATAGGATAACATTGAGTTGTTTCTACAGGCAGAACACAAAACTCCTGTAGAAGCAACGTTTTTTAAGCCAGTGTGCATGGAGCCTTACATGCCACAGTGCTCAGCTAGGGGGCTCACTTTGTTACTTGTTCAGATATACATCAGGGATTACCTCCCCCCTAATTGGTCGGTAAGCAGACTGGAGGCAGAGGGATAACATAAGAAAGCTTCAATGCTGAACTCGGATATATATGCATATCTTGACTTTGCAGTGTGGCAGATATGTATAAATAACAAGACTGGCTGTGCAAGAATAATAAAAAAAAAATTTGATGGGAAAGATGGTAAATACAGATGTATTTATAGCTGCATTAAAAAAATCATTAAAGCTGGACTCCAGGCACATATAAAAGGCAAAATGTAATGCAGTTCTGTAAAAATAAATCTGTTAGCACTCATATGTTGATAGGATACTGACTAATTAGTGGTTTACTTCCATCCCAAGTTTAGTCAATATTTCATATAAAGATGCAAATCACAAGATAATTCCCACGGATTTGCAGCTTTTTTTGATTGGGAAATCCTTGAACAATACTACAAAACAGAAACACCGGCATTGTGTGAAATCTTCAATAAAACATTTATGTTCAAATATATCCTGAACTCACGAAAGTGCTTCACAAACGCATGTATCGTATACCATAAAACTCTTTAAAATTGAGAATCTCTCAACTGGATACAGAGGTCACTGCTAAACCCGTACAACATTTAAAAAAGAATTGCAGGCATGGTATATTTTTAAGGAAGAACTAAGGCTGCGCAACTGAATACAAAAAGTAAAAAACCAAAATTATGTTATAAAAACACAATATGATATCATTTGTATATGACGTGAATAAACAATATAACTTATGGAGTAAAGGATATTGTTCTATGTACGTCTCTGGGTGATAGATGGTACTTAAACTGTATTTCTTGATATTGACATGCAAAAAAATTCAAAGATAGTCCATAAGTAACAAAAAGTCCCCAGAAGGAAGAAATAAAGGATTCCAAAACTCTTCAAAACTGCATAAGTGACTTCAAAAATGAAACACCATAGAAGGAGTCATGATATGACAGGAGAGAAATCCACCACCTTGTCCCTTTCAGGCTGCTTACCAGAAATTTTGATCCCTGAAAGAGATCAATCTGAATAGGTGGCTGTTATCCCCGCCAAGGGCTCTAATTGGCTCTCTCTGTGCTCTCTGTTCATCTAGGTTCCAGTCTGTTAGTCCACCAGGCAGCTGTAGGTGCAGAATGTGGTATGCTAGGCAAATCCACCTCCAGGTGGGAGGCCGCCTTTAATGTAGGGACCGACGTATTCACCAAATTGCATATAGGGTGAGCAAGGGAGAGGGAGCTGAGGCAGCTCCATTCATCCCTGTGACACAGACTCTGCATCCAGCAATGCACACAGAGGGATCACACAGAAATCTTCAGTTTCAGCAGTTGGCGGGAAGAAAGAGAGGACCCTATATGCAATTTGGTGAATACGTCGGTCCCTACATTAAAGGCGGCCTCCCACCTGGAGGTGGATTTGCCTAGCATACCACATTCTGCACCTACAGCTGCCTGGTGGACTAACAGACTGGAACCTAGACGAACAGAGAGCACAGAGAGAGCCAATTAGAGCCCTTGGCGGGGATAACAGCCACCTATTCAGATTGATCTCTTTCAGGGATCAAAATTTCTGGTAAGCAGCCTGAAAGGGACAAGGTGGTGGATTTCTCTCCTGTCATATCATCACTCCTTCTATGGTGTTTCATTTTTGAAGTCACTTATGCAGTTTTGAAGAGTTTTGGAATCCTTTATTTCTTCCTTCTGGGGACTTTTTGTTACTTATGGACTATCTTTGAATTTTTTTGCATGTCAATATCAAGAAATACAGTTTAAGTACCATCTATCACCCAGAGACGTACATAGAACAATATCCTTTACTCCATAAGTTATATTGTTTATTCACGTCATATACAAATGATATCATATTGTGTTTTTATAACATAATTTTGTTTTTTTACTTTTTGTATTCAGTTGCGCAGCCTTAGTTCTTCCTTATATATCTGTTATTTGTGTGTGTCCCACATTTTTTGGTTGCTGCACAGATATTAAGTTATCACATACATTTTACATTTTATTTAGACAGCGCAGTATTTTCACACTTTTTATATGGTATATTTTTGCATAGTCCAGCTTGGCATTCTCTGATTGGACGAGGTGGGGCGATGACATCATGCGTTCCACCTTGTTCAATCAGAGAATCATTTGTATACATTCAGAAAATTCATAATACAGCAGGCTGGTTGCTCAACACTGGACCCAGAAGCAAGTGGAGATTACTGAAATAGCGGTGTAATAGCAGTGTCAGCTAGTAATGTTATATACACGGTAGTTACATTGGTTCAAGCTGGAACAATGTAAATATGTACAAATATACCATGCCTGGAATTCACCTCTAATCGCTGCTGCGGCTTATACATTTAGGAGTGAACCCTCTTCGAAGAAATACAATCCAGTTCACTTGCGCATGTGTATTCTGACTATGTAGTTTCATTATTGCTCCAGCTGTTCCTCTTTTTAAACCCAAAAGTCTGGAAGACCATTAGATCTAAAGTACAGATATGTACTATTACTCCCAAACAGCGACCCAAATAGAACCCTTGTTGCAATTAATCCGTTATGATCCTAATATTAAAGGGGTAAAAATCGTGGGTACCCAACATAAGCTCTGTATGTTTGCAGACAATGTCCTGCTGTTTTTTACCCATCCACTCATATTTACTGCAGATCTTCTTCCTATTCTAGATAGTTTTGCTCAAATTTCTGGACTAGAGGTCAATTGAGCTAAATCGAAAGCTTTAGATGTTACTCTCAACTTCAACAGAATCCTTTCGCTCATCATTATCTTTTGCTTGGTCTGAGCAAAGTTTGAAATACTTAAAGCGGAGTTTCAGCCTTTTAATGTTTATTAAAAGTCAGCAGCTACAAAAAGTATAGCTGCTGACTTTTAATAAACAGACACTTTTAATAAACAGTTCCAGGGTCCATCGATGCGGCCGCACGGAGCGTCGCTCCTCTCCCCGCTCCTCTTCTCGGCGCCTCCATTCACATTCTGGGCACCCGGCCGTGACAGCTTTCAGCTTCACGGCTGGGCACGCACTGCGCATACGCGAGTTGCGCTGCGCTCCCGGAATGGACAGACGATCTCCTGGGACCAGTCACGTGTCCCAGGAGATCGCCTAGAGAAAGGGGCTGCCTAGGGGCAGAGGAGAAGTCGCCTGGGCGGTCCATAGGGGGAAGTAGGAAGTGGGACAGGAAGTCCCACTCCTACCGAAGCCCCCACTCCACCCCCAAAAAAATTACATGCCAAATGTGGCATGTAGAGGGGCGAGGAGTGCTTAAAGCGGAAGTTCCACTTTTGGGTTAAACTCCGCTTTAAGTATGCAAGTTATGATTCACCTAATGCTCTCTATTGAGCAAGCTATCCACCTGTGCTGATCCACCTAACAACACTCATGTCTAGATGGTCCTCTCTACAGATATGTTGGTTGGGCAGAATTTCTGCAGTAAAAATGCAGATCCTGCCCAAAATCTTATATATCTTCACAGTTTTACTTATAGTTGTCCCATCCTACTTCCGGCATATTGCAGTGTAGAGTATCCTGCTTTATATGGGGTGCGAAGGGGGAGCTCGGTATTTCTCATTTTTCAAAATACTTTCAATCTGCCCAACTAACCCATTACTTAAGTATCACGCTACTCGAGAAGTACCCCTGTGGGTCCGTTTGGACACGGTTGACAGTGATCTCCTGTGCAATTGATACTTTGCTATGGCTTCTTTCACAGGACCAGAGGACACTTCCAAATCCCATTACCCTTCAATCTTTTGCTCTATGGGAGAGGGTTAAATGGAGGTTGGGATTCCTATCACCACATAATCCTATGCTTTCTTTCCTCTATAATCCAACACTATATCCGTCCTTTGCTTCCCCAAATTCCTATTACCATTGGGCCCATTTATGACCAACAAGACTACATCATCTTGTCACCTCCACAGGTTTTAAATCCTTTTTGGTACTCTAGTAACAGAATATATTACCTAGCTCTGAGGTATTTCGTTACTTCCAGCTTAAGCGTTTTACACTGTAATGATCCAGCCACACAAGAACCTCAATCGAATGTCCCAGTTTGAGCACCTATGTACGACTGACCAAGATTCAAAGGTAGTAATCTCTAAACTTTATAAGAGCCTGCACTTTCTCTCTAATGCTCCACTCCCAGCCTACATCGGTCGATGGACGATTGACTAGAACCTGACTCTGGAGACTGAGGACTGGATATGGCAAGCCACCCACAAATCATCCCAGCATTTTTCAGCACTGGAGACTGTACTATCCAAATGGTATCTAGTCCTGACAAAAATAGTCCCAAATTACCCTTCCACTTGTTTTTGTGGCTGTGGGAAATTGAGAACCTATCTACATATTTGGTGGACTTGCCTATTATTGTGATCCTTTTGGGCTGAGATTTTTCAAACCCTCTCTGTCATATATTACTATCCGACAGGACGCACAGGTTGCTTTGTTGGACAGTAGCCCACTGGACTTGAACAAATCACAATTCAAACTCCTCCTAGTCACTACAGCTGCCAAGCAAACAATCGCTGGATCCTGGAAGACACCTATGCTTTGCTCTCTCACTACTTAACATAGTAGAGTCACGCAAGCAAAGATACATGCAAAGACTGAACCTACCTTACAGGACATGCTACACAAATACACCATTAGAATAATCCCTACTGGAATAGTGAACGATTGCGCCCTTCTGCTCTGATTGATCCCGCTGCCTGGATGACCCACAGGACCATCTTTACCCTTTCCTTCTTTCACCTCTTTTGTTTCTGGTTTCCACCCTTTCTTTTTCCTTGCCTCCCTGTTACCCTCAGGCTTATCTAGAGGGAGTTTCTTGTTTCTCCTTCTTGATGCTTATAATCTTTGTGCAATGTTGTGATTTCTTTTATTTGATACACTCAATTAATGTTATCCTTGGCATTAATATGAAAATGTATTGTACTGATGCCTATAACACCCTGTAACTGTTACCTATTGGCCCTCCCTGCGTGGAGGCAAGAAATATAGAGTTTCCATTTTGGATACTCCCTGACTCTGTAAACCCAATAAAACTTAGACAAGAAAACCTAGTTCTAACAATGAAAAATTATATCTAGCTATGCATGTGAGTATATACCACAAATTTTAGAACACCACGTAATTATAAGAAACATGTCACGTGGGCAGTTATCTCCATGAAGTTCATGTTACAAGTTTGTTCTTCTAATGCTGCGTACACACAAAAACGGAAGTTCCGACAAGAAAAGTCTGATGTGAGCTTTTGATTGCAAATTCCGACCGTGTGTATGCTCCATCGGACTTTTGCTGTCGGAATTTCCACCAACAAAAGATTGAGAGCTGGTTCTCAAATTTTACAACGGAAAAAATTTCGGAAATTCCGTTCGTCTGTATGCACTTCCAACGCGCAAAAAAAACACGCATGCTCAGAATCAAGCAGAAGAGCCGAACTGCCTTTTAAACTTCATTGATCTTGGCTCGTCGTACGTGTTGTACGTCACCGCGTTCTTGACGGTCGGAATTTCAGACAAGATTTGTGTGACCGTGTGTATGCAACACAAGTTTGAGCCAACATTCCGTCAGAAAAAAAACACGGTTTTCTTGTCGGAATTTCCGTTCGTGTGTACGCGGCATTAGGATTACTTGAAATACACTTCCTCATCCTTACATTTCAAGTAAGGTTGCGGGAGCAATTTAGCAATCTTATGGTACAGTAACCAACAGTACCCTAAAAATGCTTCCAATGTCAGTGGGAGATATGCTAGTTCCGCTATAAATCTGCACAATCTTGAAGTACTCACTTGAGGAAAGTAAGGGAAACTTTTTTTTTTTTTTTTCATTTTTAAAGTAAATAAAAAACACAGTGGTTATTGAATATGAACAGAAATCTCTGTCTAAAAAAATGTAATCAAATTAATCTAGGTACAGTGTTTCTTGTCATTCAAGCTGTCACAGCGCTGAAAATGCAAAAAATAACTGGAAAGGAAGGAGATGTAACATAATGGCATTGAGGTGGTTAAATCAAGAGGAATCTGTAAACCCTTAAGCTAATTCTGGGCAGGTTAATTGGCGTGGTCCCGCTTTTCAGCACCATATTAAAATAACATTGTTTTTTTTGTGTTTTTTTTTAAAGGCGGAATCCTTGCATGTTTAAGTGCCTTGTCAGCAGAACTGCATTTGCTGTCGGCTTCAAGAAATGTCAGTAGCTAATAAAAACACTTTCCTATAAGTTTACTTTGGTGTTTGGAGATTCCTGAGTAGGCACAAATATAAGTGCTTGCTGGAAACCGAGTACAAGGAATGGAATACCTATCAGCGAGGGGGCCCCGGGACCAAAAAAATACACTGTGTGCTCTCTGCTTATAGGGTTTACGTACAGTCAATAGGCTTTACAGCCATTCGGAGTCATTGAAAGCATATTAACCAGATCTCAAAAGGAAGCTTTATTGGATATAGATGCTAATTTGCCAAGCTCTTCAGATCAGACATCCGAAAAACCTCAGACTGAGGGAACTGAACATTTAATGAGGCTGGGATGTTTTTTCCATGGCTACCATTTTTTCAGATTTTTTATGGCAATTAGTGTTGAACTTGTACACAATACAATGCTTGAGTACTACTAATTCAACCTCATTTTGGCATATGTAGCCCAAAACAATGAAAATACGACCGCTCAAATGCCCCTCCAAACCTGTGTCAGTCAGAACAGCATGTGAAAAGACTGGTGCAAGACAGACAGATTTGGCTTGTCAGGCTTCGATAGACTTGGTGGCCATTTGCACACAGACACCGATTCCCTGCTGCATAAATGTAATGAGATGGCTAAAAGATGGCTTTAACTCCTGTTTTCCACTTAGATGCGTTTTGCCCCTTTTCAGGGGTTGATCGTATAGGCCTCTAAAATGGCCGAAAAGCGTTTGAGCAGCCATCTACAGTGTTAATTTTGACATCGGATTTCGATTTAGTTTTAGTCCTAGTCTTTTGACTAAAATGCCATTTTAGTTTTAGGTTTATTTTAGTCATCTGAATTGTTTGTTTCAGTCATATTTTAGTTGACTAAAATAGTGTTCATTTCATCGACAAAATTACCACTAGGTTCTCCACAGGTGGAGAACAGGAGCTGAAGCCATATTTTACCCATCTCGTTTTAACATGTTTCAAATTAGAATACAGAACCTTTATAGTTTTCTTTAGTCAATATTAACTTTACATAACAAGTTCTTTTGGGCCAGTTGTATACAATGTAAAGATTTTAGCATGTGTCCAGAGGGAGGAGGAAAATGCAGCTGCAGCTCTCCTCTCAATGCTGAGATCTTCTCAAAGTAAAAAAGTAAGTTTACAAACTTCAAGATAGGTCAGATTTATAAGAGTAGGTTGGACATAATTGATATACAAAGTAGAAGAAAATATGCATGTTTTTACATTTTGACCATAAGATTTAAACAATTGGTTTTTTTTGTTTTTTTTTTATTAAATATTATTAAAATTGCAGCATTGTCTGTGTGCCTTTGGGTAACAAAGGCAGAAGGCCTGCACCACTCTCCTAAACTGATAAAATGGAGCAGTTGCTGCTTCTAATTAACAAAAGTGAATTGCTATTTTCTTTGAGTCTGTGCCACTGTATTGAGAGTAGAAGAGCTGGGGCTGCTTACTCTGGCAACTTCTGTCCATCCTTACCACCGCTGAAGCAGGTCTTTCCGCATTGTCGATACTGTGCACGCCTCATGTGCCAGTTTCATGGACCATTATAATAGTGCAGAAGCTTTGCTAATTCTTCCCATTATTTTAAAATAGTACCCAATAGCATAACACAAGGCAACGTTTTCTTACAATTTTATTCTCTGCTTGAATAGCACAGGTTCACTTTAACAAGACAAAAAAAAAAAAAGTAGAATTTTGCCAGAATCTTGACTTTCATTTGTTCATATTTCTGTCCCACTTTAACCATATTTCCATCCTCAGCAGAATCTGTCAGGCTGTCCGCCTGAGGAGTCATTTTAATGAGCTTTACACCTTTCGTTTCAAGGCATACAATTTGTATCCCTGACATGATTAAACACACAAAACTAAAACCGACCTTTTTTATTTACTTGCAGATTACATCCTCCATCATTATTATTTCTTGAGATTGTATAACTTTTCCTAATATTCTTTATATACAAGATGGGGTCTCTGGCCTGCCTGCAGGGAATATATTTATTAATGGAACATCTTGCCTGTTAACATCAAATATAATTTTCATGTCTTAAAATTTAAATTTTTCAGTGCAGCAGATTCCTGTCTCTGAGGGATGCAGGTAATATATTTAGAATGTTACACAAAGCCAGGCAGGATTTTAAATGCGTATTCAGTTTTATGTATTATTCTATTGTTTACCTGAAAGTCATTTTGAGTCGAGTTCCTTATTTTCAAATAAATGCAGTTCTATGTTTATTGATAAATCTTCAAATGCAGTGGCAGTGCGTCCATAGTGGGCGCAGGAGCGCCGTCCCCTCTCCCCTGCACCTGTCACTCAACAATACATAGATTCATGCATTGCATGAATCTATGTATTGTCGCCGCTGCTGCCCACTATTCAGGTGGCTGGCCCCCTGTTGAGCGCCGGCCATCTGAATAACAGCGGTGGGTGTGTTTTGGAAGAGTCTATCAGAGCCAGCGGCTCTGATAGGCTTCCCGATTACAGCCTGTGGGCTCTAATCGGCTTCCAAATGGTTAACCAGAGGGCGCACAGGGTGTGCGTTCCCTGGTTAACACTGACACGCGTCTCAGCCAATCAGGTTCACCGGGTCTGGTTACCAGTATCCTGATTGGCTGAAGCGACATCGAGGGCGGGAGAAGACATAGAGGGAGCGTGGAGGAGGATGACTCACCCGAGAAAGGTAAGTGCCGGGCACGGGGCAATCTGGCGGTTTTTGAGGGGGCAAACTGGCGGCAATTGATGGGCACAGTGGCGACAATTGATGGCATGGTACAGTGGCGACACTTGATGGCACAATGGCGACAATTGATGGCATGGCACAGTGGCGACAATTGATGGGCACAGTGGCTGCGTTTGATGGCACAGTAGCGACAATTAATGGCACAGAGGCTGCGTTTGATGGCACAGTAACGACAAATGATGGGCACAGTGGCGACAATTGATGGGCACAGTGGCGACAATTGATGGGCACAGTGGCGACAATTGATGGGCACAGTGGCGACAATTGATGGGCACAGTGGCTGCGTTTGATGGCACAGTAGCGACAATTGATGGCACAGTGGCTGCGTTTGATGGCACAGTGGCTGCGTTTGATGGCACAGTGGCTGCGTTTGATGGCACAGTGGCTGCGTTTGATGGCACAGTGGCTGCGTTTGATGGCACAGTGGCTGCGTTTGATGGCACAGTGGCTGCGTTTGATGGGCACAGTGGCTGCGTTTGATGGGCACAGTGGCTGCGTTTGATGGCACACTGGCAAAAATTGATGGCACAGTGGTGACAATTGATGGGCACAGTGGCTGCGTTTGATGGCACAGTGGCGACAATTGATGGGCACAGTAGCTGCATTAGATGGGCACAGTAGCTGCATTAGATGGGCACAGTGAGGCTGCAATTGATGATTATTTTTTTTTAGTTTGTTTGCGTCCCCCCAAAAATTTTGAGCACCAGCCGCCACTGTTCAAATGTTAAATGGGAGAGGGATGGGCAGCAGTAGGAGATAATCTGACAGCGAATCCTTACTAAAAGGAAAACCTAAACGCAAGAACAAAAATGCAATATTTTGTAGCTTATAGTTCTTAGATATAGTGGCTGCATTCGTTTTCTATTTACATAAAATACAAAAAATACCCGTTGATCCTGCCAGAGAAATTCCATACCTTTTGATACTTCCTGTGAGTTGCACATAAGAATATCTTCTTCTCCAGTTATCTTCTGTATATTCCCAAGTGCCCTGCCCCCTTGTAATGAACTTGAAGAGATGAGGGTATGTTTGTATTCTATAACAGGAGAACAGCTTAGAGTGGTAAATCCCCCTTTAATTTTTTTTAAATCTTCCTGCTTCCAGATAGGGCCACCTAGGCGATTGATTGTCCTGTTGACTCCTGGGATATTGACGTCATCAATCATGGAAGTTAACAGGAACCCTCAGCATGTGACATCACGTTATTTTATTACAGGAATTACAAGTGGATGTACATGCTGGGTAGCCAGCTGCACTAAATACCGGAAGTGAGTGGGTGCTGGCACATAGAAGTTATGAGGTATTCTTCAGTAAATCTAACATGTATATACTCGATTTTAATGTAAAAGAATAGCCTGTTGAGAGAAAACAATTCCTAGGCATACCGAGGGGGTATTTTGTGAAAAAACTGTTATGCCCTGTACACACGCTCTGGATTTCCAACGGCAAAAGGTCAGTCGGAAATCCCGAGGGGAAAACCGAGAACCTGCTCTCTACTTCTCCCCCATACAGACGATCGGTTTTCCCGTTGGGAAAACTCAGTTGAGAGATTTTCCTCGGGAATCCCGACCGTGTTTACGCTCCTTCCGAGTTTTTCCCCACAGGAGAACGGCCAAAAATGGCCGTTTTCTGCTACACATGGCCGGGAATCCCGGCGGGAAAAAAGAGAGCTGGTTCCCCTTTTTTTGGCCGGCGGGTTTGGCAGTTTTTCCATCTGAAAAACTGCGAGAGAGCATACGCACGACCGGGATTCGCTGCCGGTCTCCTCGCAGTTTTCCCGTCGGAAAACCCGGTCGTGTGTACGGGGCATTACTGTAACTCCTCTTTAACAACCATTAATGCCCTGTACACACAATCGGATTTCCGATGGAGTAAAATCCGATGGAATTTTCCGTCGGAATTCCGATGAAGCTGACTTCCATCAGTCTTGCATACACACCATCAGACAAAATTCCGACCGTCCAAAACGCGGTGACGTAAAACACTCAGACGAGCCGAGAAAAATTAAGTTCTTAGGAGTTCGACTTGATTCTGAGCATGCGTAGGTTTTTTTTCCGTTGGAGTTCCACACAGATGATCGGAATTTCCTATCGTTTTTTTTTCCATCGGAAAAATTTAAAACATTTTTTTCATCAGAAAAAACGATCGTGTGTACAGGGCATTAGAGGAAAATAAGTATATGCAATAAGTCATCTGAAGTGTACATGGTATCTGATCACTTTCTGTTGAGAGATCAGTAAAATCACCTGCACTCAACTAAGCAGCAAGCAGAACTTGCACATGTAAAAGAACAAATATGGAAACCCTGTGTACATCTATGCTTTATTTACTATCAAAGCATTGGATGTTTGGGTGGTCTTGTTCTTAGTACTCTGGAGTACAAGTTATCTTCCAAAAGAATCAACAATGGAAAATAAACCTTTGAGTTTAAAGGGACCTTGAATGAACTTGCAAGAGTTGTTTCTTTTTTAGCCATTCCCTTTAAGGAGCTCTATGTGAGAGAAAAAAATAATACTATATATATATATATATATATATATATATTAGAAGTCACTCTTCTACGCTTTGACTTCCAGCCACTTCCTCCAGGTGAGGGTGGTATCATTCCATGTCACTGGGCCTTCTCCCAGAATCCTCGGAAAAATAATTTCTCATGAGAAGGTCATTACAGTTATGAGCAACTGCTGCTGAGATTTTGGTTCCTTAGCTATCCCAGCAGAAGGCCCAGTGACGTCACCCTTCTCAGGAAGAGCTAACAGGAACCTGGGGTGTAAGGTGAGTATCCTTACATTTTTCTTCTAAAGTATTTTTTTTTATTTAGCTCAATGCTTCGTATTGGTGGAGGGGGCTACTAAAGAAGCAAACTGAATATTTTTATTTAAGGTCCACTTTAACCACCTCAATACAGGACATTTTCACCCCCTTCCTGCCCAAGACATTTTTCAGCTCTCAGCGCTGTCACACTTTGAATGACAATTGCACAGTCATGCAACACTGTACCCAAAATAATTTTTTTTCTCCACAAATAGAGCTTTCTTTTGGTGGTATTTGGTCACCTCTGCGGTTTTTGTTTCTTGCGCTAAAGAAAAGGGACAAGTTTGAAAAAAACACAATATTTTTTACTTTTTGCTATAATAAATATCCATTTTTATTTTTATTTTTTTAAACACATTTTTTCCTCAGTTTAGGCCAATACGTATTCTTCTACATATTTTTGGTAATAAAAATTGCAGTAAGCGTATATTGATTGGTTTGCGCAAAAGTTATAACGGCTACAAAATAGGGGATAGATTTATAGCATTTTTTTTTACTAGTAATGGCGGCGATCAGCGATTTTTATCGTGACTGCGATATTGCATCGGACACTTTTGACACATTTTTGGGACCATTCACATTTATACAGCGATCCCTGCTATAAAAATGCATTGATTACTGTATAAATATGACTGGCAGGGAAGGGGTTAACACTAGGGGGCGATCAAGGGCTTAATATGTTCCCTAGGAGTGATTCTTACTGTGGGGGGACGGGACTGACTGGGGAAGGTGACCGATCGGTTTTCCTATGTACAAGGGACACACCATCGGTCTCCTCTCCCTGACAGGACGTGGATCTGTGTGTTTACACACACAGATCCACGGTCCTGCTCAGTTACTGGGCAATCGCGGGTGCCCGGTAACCATCGCGGCCGCCGGGCGCGCGCATCGGGTCCTCAGTGACGCGGCGCGGGCGCGCGCCCCTAGTGGCTCGTGAAAAGGCGCAACATCATATGACGTCCGCCCAGAACGAGAGCCTCATCGTCCCGCCGTCAATTGACGGCGGGCGGTAGGCTAGTGATTAAAGCGGAGCTCCGCCGGAAAAATAAATATTAAAAGCCAGCAGCTACAGCTACAGCAGCTGCTGGCTTTTAATATTTGGACACTTACCTGTCCTGGAGTCCAGCGACGTCCGCAGCAGAGGACGAGCGATCGCTCGTCGCTCTGCTGCTCCCTCCGCCATCCTCGCTGAGGGAACCAGGAAGTGAAGCCCTGCGGCTTCATGCCCGGTTCCCTATGGCGCATGCGCGAGTCGCGCTGCGCCGTTCTGATTGGTGCTCCTGTGTTCTGGGAGCCGAGTGTCTCCCAGAACACCAAGGGAAGTCTGCGGGAAGTGACGTAACTCCCGCAGATTCCCGGAGAGAGGACTCCCGGATGTGGGTGAAAATACCTGTCTTAGACAGGTATCTTCACCCCCCTCCCCCCTGAAAGGTGTCAATTGTGACACCGGAGGGGGGGAGGGTTCCAAATAGCAAAAGTTGCTATTTAGGGTGGAGCTCCACTTTAAGAAAGCTAATTTGTGTTATCATGTTCAGATATACATGAGAGCAACACCAGAGAGAGTGCAACTTTTAAAGCACCACAAACCAAAATGTAAAAAAAAAGTAAAAAAAAAAAAAGTTTAAAACGGGAAAGTATATCATATTTACTTATCTATTTACTAATGCTCGAAGCATGCGGATTAAAAATAATCAATGTTGATTAGGAGAGCGAAGTTCCCCTTTAATTACAGCCCAACTCTAGCCTAAATATTATTTTTTTTAAAAGAGAATGGGGAAAGAATAGACCTTTAAAGGGAGTTCAGGTTTTGTTATACACAATATAGTTTACATTTTAATGAGTTTTTATTTATGTTTGAGCCCTGAAATAGCTTTATCTTCCAGGAAGCCTCTCTGTCTTTTTTGCAAAGACGGGGCTATTGGTAAAAGGCAAAATAGATAAAGGCAGCAACAAGAGCAGAGCAGAATAGTGCGTTGTTCCCAGAAGACCGCCGCTCCTCCCTGGTCTGCTATTATCCCCATCACACAGCAGGTCATCAGAGTGTCCTTGATGGAATTTATTTCATATTAAATTGGGAAACTCACATACATTTTTCCCTAATTCTGAACATCTGATGCCCAAGCGCTGCCCATATATCTGCCAGGAAGAATTTTTCCAAATTAAAGTTTGTTTACCTTCACAGCTTTCACGTACGGTATCCATTACACCGCATAGGGAGCGAAGTTTATATTTGGGCTCTCCACAATGATGAGGATATGTCTCTAAGCTAAAAGGTCTCCTGCACCCTGAGTGTGCACAATCGCAGCTTAGTCTCTGCAGCTAGAAATACCTAATTACTGCCACCATAGCTAAATCTGTTCTGATACAGGAAGCCGCTTGTGCCAGTACCATCTTTCCACATGGATTAAGTTGTCACAGTCATCAGAGCAACTTCTTAAGTATTAGTGGGATTTAGGCTGAAGCCTCTGCCTTTTGGTCAGTGAATACTATTGCCTCCTCTGAAAGTCTCCCCCCCCCCCCCCAGTGTATCTCACCAGTCAGGCTATAAATTCTTTGGCTGGAAGGAGTCCCGGGAAGAAAGGGCGGTTTCCTGTTGGATATTATCTATATACAAGGGAGTTAGCTGTTTATAGACTGTTGGTAATGGAATATGCACTAATAAAATAATTTGGAAGTATTTTACAGTTGTATTATGTAAATTTCTGTGTAAAAATTATTCACCAAGGACATATAACAGTACCATAGTAAAGCCTCGTACACACGGCCGAGAATCCCGTCGTAAAAAAAACCCGTTGGTTTTCTCGACGAGATTCTTGTCAAGCTTGACGAGATTCTTGTCAAGCTTTTCTTGCATACACACTGTCAATTAAAAATCTCGTTGTCGTAAAGCGCGTTGACGTACAACACGTACGACGGCAGTATAAAGGGGAAGTTTGTTTCCAATGGCGCCACCCCTTGGGCTGCTTTTGCTGATCTCGTGTTACCGTGTGTTAGTAAAAGTTTGGGGAGAGACGATTCGCGCTTTTCAGTCTTCGTGCTTTCAGTTCCTTACAGCGTGACGAATGTGCTATCTCCATTACGAACATTGGTTTTACCAGAAGGAGCGCTCCCGTCTCATACTTGATTCTGAGTTTTTTTTTAAGACTCGGAAAAAGCATACACACGACCAGTTTTCTCGTCGGGAAACAGGCCGACAAGAATCCTGACGAGAAAATAGAGAGCAGGTTCTCTATTTTTCTCATCGAGATTCCCAGCAGTTTTCTCGACGAGAAACCATACACAGGAACGGAAACCGGTCGTGTGTACGAGGCTTTACAGTTTCAGTCCAGTGGAGAGAAGGAAAGGAGAACATGAATTGTAGCATGAAGGAAAGTTTTGATCGTTTTCTGGTGCTACTACTTCTGTTGTTGTATGAACCAGAAGGAATATGACAGGTAAACACCACGGAGATATTAAAATAGCATTCTTTACTCAGTAATAAATCAAACAAAGTTTGAATGTATTTTTAAAGTTGACATTTTAGTAACTTTACAAGTGTATATGAACAAATTCCTGAAATGTCACAATATACAATACCTGTAAATTGTTTCAGAAAAGCATCATCTTTATCATTAAAAGCCCATCCCTTTTGCCCGTTGATATCCAAGCATCTATAGCACAATGTTTCCAATATACTCAATGATATCAAATCATACTCTTAACTAATAAGCCTTCAAGTGAACCTTTACCTAACCCATATTTTGTTTCACAAGCTGAGGTCTTCAAACATTCCCCCTCTTCCCCTCCCCCTCCCTTCAATTGCTTGACAACAGACTGACCACCATCCACCCAACACACACTGTTTACCATCTACACTAGACCCAGTACCACCGGTTCAATCACAAACTGTGCTATTGTAGTACACCCCCGTAGGAGCTGCTGGTTTATATTTATTTGGGCCTTGCACGTTACCTCACTGTTCATTGTCTAGGGGATGAGAGTCTATAGAAAGTTCAATGTCCACACAAGTTATGAATCCTTTTCGTCAGGCTTTATTTCCAAACAAACTTGCATAGGTAGAGGGACGGAGGGTCAGGGGAAGGTTCAGGCACACACAACAGATCACTGGGGAAACTTCTAAGCTTTAAAAGTCACACTCACCACTCTCCTTCAAGTGGGTATTGCTCACCCGGATAGGCCCCTCTCACTTGACCTAGCAGCCGGGATGAGGCACGAACAGATAAAGAAACAACAGTCTCTGCCACAGACCTTTAGGATGGTTAAGTTGAACTGTTCAATAATCCTCTGCCACAGGAATTTAGTACCCGGATTTCCAGCCTTACAGTTTAAGAGCCTTTAAGCCAACCCGGCAGACTGTAAGGTAACATTAGCTACGGTGAATCCTCCAATAGGGTCCCCAGGCCTTCCTTAAGATACCAGCCTTCCGCTTGGTCCTCTCCAGGACAGGTCCTCCCCTGGTTACCTCCATTGAGTGGCTTCCTCCCGCAGAACAGACAGCACAGGATCACCTTCAAAGTGTAGGCCCGAGTCAGGACAACTGGGTCTACCTGGCAGAGATGCAGCCTCGGGCCAACATGGCTCCACGGCTGAAATTCCAGTAACACATACCTCGAGCCAGGAGGGCCACGAGGCGTAAAGAGCCCAGAGAAATTGTGTCTGCCCCTTAAGTACCCTTCCCCAGCATGCTCAGCAGGGAAACCACTCCCACTGAGCTGTTCCCAGGGAAAGATACCCAATACACTTTGGCCTGCTTGTGTTCCAACATTGGCCTGGGGTGGTAACGCCACCTACAGGCAAACAGTGGGAAGTCCTTCCAAACACAGCCATAGCCGGAACAGAGGCTAATTTAGCCTTCATCATGCAAAGTCAGAGCTAACTACCAGCTCAGACACCCACTAAATTTAACATAGCGCCTGATCATCAGGAGCAGGGCGCTACACTATCAAAAAGAAAACTGTTGTTTTTCCGTCACTATATTGATGGAATGTTGCGGTCACTTTTATTGTCAACTGCATACTCATGGGGGAAAAAAAAAAGGGGCCTTCTGAGTTCCAGTCAGTGACTTTGCCTAGGCTGAGATGTCATTGGTCTGTTGCTGGCAAGAGCCCCTGATGACGAGTGCTTCTTAGGAGATGTGATATGGTATCCTAGGAGATCCCAATCCACCTGGGGTTGGGGGTGGTGGTTTGAATATTTGAAAAGGAAAACACGCTCTCTTTTGGGAGTAAATGTCTTCGTTAACTAGTAACCCTTTAATTAAATTTTCACATATCTGAAAATTACACCTCTTTTATGCAAGCCTTTTTGGGACCTTCGACCTTCGAACAATTATCCCAAAACCTGCAACTTTATTGTCTAAAACTACATATCTTCTTATTGTATCTTTTTTGGCAAGTTTCTGTCCTCCAAAATTACCAAAAATTGCAGCCGAAAGGAGTCCTCTGTACTGTGTCACTTCTCTAGGTCTACTGTCCATAGCAGTTGCACAGCAGTTGGTGCCTTTTTTTCAAAAATAAACATATCATACTTGCCTGCTCTATTCAATGGTTTTGCACAGAGCAGCCCCAATCCTCCACTTCTGGGGTCCCCCACCAGCGCTCCTGGCTTCCCTAACCCCCCTACTCCTGAGTGCCCCATAGTAGGCTGCTTGCTATGGGGGCACTCTTGTGGGCTCGCTTCCAAGCTGCGCTCTTTGTGTCCATTGACACACACAGGGTAGCGAGGCCCCGTCCCTCACTTTCACCTCACTGGCTGTGATTGACAACAGCAGAAACACAGCACTAGATGAAGAGCAGGCTCAGGTGAATATAAGAAGGGGCGAGCTGCACACAGAAGATATTTACCTTAATGCAGAGAGTACATTAAAGTGGTTCTAAATGCAGAATGTTTGCTTGTTTTTTTTAGGTTTTTTTACCTTAATGCATTCTATGCATTAAGGTAAAAAAAACTTCTGCTTGTATTCCCCTTCCCTCTTCCCCCTTCACCCTTCCCCCTTCCCTCTTCCCCTTATACTTACCTGAGCCCAATTTTGATTCAACGATGTGCACAAGAGCAGAGACTTCCTTTGCTCTTTCCCTCCTCATTGGCTCAGAGACAGCAACGGAAGCCATTGACTTCTGCTGCTGTCAATCACAGCCAGTGAAGAGGGAGCAGCGGCAGGGCTGGATCCCTATGTCTGTGTCAGCGAGCCCATATAAGTGCACCCATAGCGAGGATGGGAGAAGCCAGGATTGCCAACAGGGAACCCGAGAAGAGGAAGATCAGGTCTGTTCTTTGCAAAACCATTTCACAGAGCAGGTAAATATGACGTTTGTTATTTTAAAGAAGAAAAAAATTACACTTTAAGATAAAATGCCTTCTACCTTTTAGAACCACTGAGACCTGATGGATATATTTCTGCTTATGTGAACAGAAGTTAAAAATATAGTAAGATAAAAAAAAAGAGGTATTTTAATTTTATTGGATTAAAAGCTCAGTGTCAATCACAGCTGTCTTGATTTCAGTTTATTAAGCTCCGGTTCAACCGGGACAGCTATAAAATACCCGTGAGCGATTCTGAATTGAGGGAGCACAGCCAGAATAAATGACTTGTAGTATTTCTAACAAAACATCTGGACAGAGGCCAAGCTATTTGCAATTCACGAATGCTGCTCGTACAAAAGGCTGAGTTTTTTTGTGTCTTCCTACTATCCTTCCCACCAAAGGTGTTGTTTTCTCTTCTGGGAACCAGGCTTATTTTGATAGGCAATCACCAGTGAGCGCTTTTGAATCGCGGTCGACTCTGCGAGGCCACAGAAACAGAGACTTTCTTCTGTGAGTTCATGTTTAAGGCAGGTGGGTTGGGTGAGGGTCATTGTCAGCGGGCGGTGTTGTATACGCGTCTGTGCCAAATTGCATTGTGAACATGTGGTAGAGTAGTTTCCTCTCTGTTATTTGACCGGCGTTAAGCTCTCTAGCTCTTCACTTCTTGCTTCACCATGTGTTAATGTTGTATTACAAGTGTATGGTATATCACTGACAGATCTGATTTTCTTATATTAATAATGCTGAAGGAGTCAAAGAACCAGTCGCAGTACAGTAAGGAGCAGTCATTTATCTGGGGGCAGCGACTTGTCTCTCGAATTAGGCTGCAGGGTTCTTCTTATTGCAAGTTTACTTCAAACGAATCCTGGCTTTGTGAAGCGCAATTAGGGCCTGTGCCCTTTATGTTTTATGTTGAAATTAAAATAGAGGATAGAATTCAGAGGTGCTGTTTATTGTTTTCTTTGATTATGTTATGTATTCAGTCACAAGGAGAGGCATTTGTTTATAGCATTGTGTAAAATATATATTTTTTTTAATTCACTCTGGCCTTCAGATTCTGCAACCTGCTTATAGATCTCTATGAACCTAAAGCAAAAACATTTTTTTAGGGTACACTCACACTGGGACCGGTTGAACTGAATGATGCCTAAATTCTACCGCCCCACTCACACTAGATTAAAAGGAAGTGTTCCCTGGTACACTTACATCGACACCTCTGCTAACCAGACCGCAGTGATCCCTGTTTCTGTACGCTATCTTCTATGGAGAGTTCTGTTCTCAGACATGGTTTGCACTGACACTAAAGCAAAATGTACCAGGCCACAAGTGAACCATGCCTGGGACCACCTTGGTTCCGGGCATGGTACGCTTAACTTATCCCGGGTGCGGTTTGGTGCACTTACACTACACAAATGAATCATGGGTGAACCGTGCCCAGGATCAGTTAAAACTGCCAGTGTAAGTGCACCCTTAGTTTTGGATATAGTCAGAAAGGATTATCAAACCTTGTCGCTGGTGTTGCTGTTAAGGATCTTCACTCTTTCTATTTGTCCTGGGGACCACTGGAACAGGAATAAAGGGTAAATCTTCTAATGCAGACATTTTTCACCATGACAGCTGTCTAAAAGAGGATTTTTCCCCTCTTCCCACAGGCATAACATGCATATGGATCAGCCTTAACACTGGTATGCATAAATGCGTGAACCAGCTCCTCCACTCACTGCATGCTCCCAGCACAGTGACTGAGCTGTCACCAGCAGTTCCCAGTCACCGTTTATGGTTGGGAACCTGTGGGAGGGCTCCTGATCATGTGACAGTGACATCACATCACAGTGATCATATCATTTAAAGTGGTTGTAAACCCACTTTGCAGAAAAAATAAAAAATCTAACACCTGCAAGACAAAGGCATATCGAGCTAGTATGCATAGCATACTAGCTCATTATGTAATACTCGCCTGGGATCGAAGCCCCCATTGCGGTGCCCGACACAGCACCGGCCGGCGACATGTCGTCCTGGCGTTACTTCCGGGGTATCGCGGCTCCTGCACTGTGATTGGCCGGAGCCGCGATGACGTCACTTCCGCGCATGCGCGCAGGACCCGCCGTTAACAGCCCAGTCACTGAAAGCAACGACACATTTGTGCCATTGCTTCAGTGCGCATGTGACGATTACATCGGCACATGCAAATACAGGGGATATCTCCTAAACCATTCAGGTTTAGGAAATATCCAGGGTAGCTACAGGTAAGCCTTATTATAAACTTTCCTGTAGCATAAAGTGTGTTGTAAGGGTTTACAACCACTTTAAAAGCCCGTCTGTGCCTCCCATCTTTCAGAACCACCTAATGGGTTGATAAGAGGTTAAAGGAATATACTCTCACTTCTTGATGTGTCTACAAGACAGGAAGTGAAGGAACGTTTATTCAAGAGGACACAGTAATAAAAACATGCTAGGGGTTTTAACCCTTCCCTACACAATCCAAAACCCCCCCAAAAAAGTTTTAGCTTTAAATATTCTTGAATTTTCTGTGTTTTAACAGCATCCCCACTCTGGTCTGTAAGTAGTCTCATAGTGACACAATGCAGAAGAATAGGTGACAGTTTTTACAATGATGCTTTAACCACTTGACCTCCGGAAGGTTTACCCCCTTCATGACCAGGCCTTTTTTTGCGATACGGCACTGCGTTACTTTATAAGTGTTGTGGATGGCTAAGGCAGGCCATACATGATTTATTTTCTTTTGTTCAGCCCTATGAAATTTAAAGGGTAACTCCATTTTTGTTGAGAAAAAAACATTCCCCTCTGGGTAATCTATGTACGTTGCAAGGATTATAACAATCTTTGTTGCAGATCCCTACCTTTTTGTTATTCTGAAGAAATCCATGTGCATTTCTCTGTGTGGGTCTAATGAGAGTGGTTTGATAACTAACTGTCAGGTGTGCAGCTGCAGGGCACCAGTAAGGAAATCTGATGGGCCTGCATCTCTTTAGACGTGTTCTTATTGAAAATATCTCTCCAAAAATGACATTTTTGTTGCAGGAGATGCCTGAAATCTGACTTGAATCTTAGGCAGACTTCTGGGAAAATTGGTGAGCCAATCACACAAGCAGTAAATTATGTTTCTGGGGAGTAGTCAGTACACACTCTGTGTACAGAACAACCCCAGGTAGCCATATTGCAATGCATTCTCAGAAAATTTCAGTGGCTGCGGATTGAAAAGGAAAGATAATTTTTAATAACATTCAATTACAATATGATTAGTGTTGCAATTAAATGTGCTATATTATTTTTTTCTTAAAAATTTTTCCCCACGAAAGTGGAGTTACCCTTTAACCAATTTCCCCATCTACACATGAGGGATAAGGGAATCCCTCCAGCAGAGCTAATGTATTCATAATACACTCATCAGAACCACTGGCTATAGCCGGCAGCACTGATCAAACTTAAATTTTCCAACAGGCTGGTTGTAAAGAAGTCAGTCCAGAGATCGACTTCTATACAACATGCTGTCCATAGATGGATCGAAATTCGGCCAGTCCCTGCTGAACTGGCAGAATTTTGATCCATCCATGGTCAGCTTGGCAAGCTGGAAAGAGATTCTGGCTGGTATTTATTCCAGATCTAACCTATATTTGTTGTTTGTCTTGTATAAAAATTTGACTCTGGTTTGTACGCATAGCATTTAGTGACAGAAAGAGAGGATTGGTTAGGAAGTATGGTCACCTACAGAGCAGTGACATCCCCATACCAGGGCAGTTACTTTGGACATCTAAAAACAAGCGATTTTTTTATTCTTTATTGAAAGTCCCTGAGGTACAACATATGGAAAACAACAACGGGAGGCTTTCATAATAATCTCCAAGAAGATATCTGGAATCTGTAGAATAGTGAATAGTTCTAGTACTGGAATTGGAAGCTTTTGCTGTTTTGTCAACATTAATTTTCTTTCAAATTCTCAACTAATTGCTGTTCGTCATTCAGTGGTCATGCATTGCGGAACACGGCAAAATATTTTTGTTGAGGTTAGTAAAATGCTCATATAAATCACTTGAACATCGCAGTTTGCAAGGGGTCATTCTGACAGCAGCATCTAACATCGTATTGCATAATACATAAAGTACATCAAAAGATAAACATGTTATTCTGTGTTGGTTAACCCTCTCCTTCTCCCCTCTCCCGCCCCCCCTTTTTTTTTTTGCTGTTGGTTTTGGGAGAGCTTCCTTTACTTCCTGTCCCCATACAGGAAGTGAGAGGAGGTCACTCCAAAGGAATAGAAAACGACTATATATTTTTCCACCACTTTCTGGCCCCAGACAATGGTCACCAGGTCAAATGGAGAGGGCGATCCAGGGACGGCAATAAAACCTCCCAACCTTTCCCTACGTTCTATTTAACAGACTTTAGAAATGGTTTTGTTGGATCAGTTGCATTTAAATCTGATATTTTGGCGTTTATTTAGTTGTAGTTTGTATGTTAATGACAACATTTTTGTCTTTGATAAATTACAGGATAGTTTTGGTGCATAAAGTGCCTGTAGTGAAAATATTAGAGCCTCGGTCATCTGTATTTTGCTCTGTGTCAATATGGGAGAGATTTGTTCTCACTTCCTGACAGGAAGCAATGAAAACATTTCTTCAACAGAGGCATAGACAAATTTGTTTTGGGGGGAAGGCTTAGAGTCTCAGACAATTATTTTTTAATGCTGCCCGTTACTGTTGTAGTGACAATCGCAGCCTTAAAAACAGAATGGGTAACTTATTATTGATATAATACATCCAGGATTACTTGTAAGACAAATATGATTTTATGCTAGGCAAGTTAAAAGTGGTCTGATCCGCAAAGGTACTTATTGTCATATGGCTAAGAATGGGTCAGTCATCTGATTTTACTAATATGGAATTGCTTTATTTCACCAAAAAAATGCATTTTGTGGCTTTAAATTGCTACTTCCACAGTTCAGGGTGATACACTGATATTTTACATTGCTTAGTTGCACCATCCGTGTGAGGCAGGCCACGATTAATAACCGCTTTTAACCACTTCAATACAGGGCTTTTTGTACCTATTCAATACCGGGCCTATTTCTTTTTCGTACATCACGGGACACAGAGCGACTTAGTCATTACCAATGGGTTATATAGTTTACCTTCAGGTGCTGGCACTGGCAACTTCCAAACCGGAAGTACCCTCCCCTATATAAGCCCCTCCCATCCGGGAGCACCTCAGTTTTTTTGCCAGTGTCTAAGGTGTTGGCCAAAGAGTAACATGTGTTTTCACTGGGCTTGCGTACAGGTTCTTTTGGGCCTTAGTAAGCTGTTCCGGATCCCACCAAAAAAGCTTCATAGCTAAACGGTCGGTACCCGGGCCTTGCAGCAGAAGAGCAAGGTTTTGCCTGTAATGCCTCTCTTAGGAGGGCTGGACCCTGGGATCCAGAGCTCTGGTCATACCCACGACCAAGATGTTGTCTGTGCAGGGTGCTATACAGGTCCAGGGGAGTGGAATCCTTGGGAACCCGGTCCCTGAAGGTTTAATTACAATGCCTGCCGTGATAGGTGAAGTTTGGGCTTCTGTGGACCAAACAGAGTCCTGCGGCGGGGAACAGGTAAGTGGGGGCCCCCAGGAACTTGGTTCTATTGGGGGACCCCCAAGCCTAATTTGTCTTTCTGTCTGTTACCTAACGGTATTCCCGCTAATATCTGTGTATGCCTGTAACTACTGAAAATGTAAAATTTTAATAGTAGTCAAGAAAAAAAAAAAAGGAACCGCGGTACCTGTGTTAAACCACTAGAGGCCGCTGTGGTCCATTTTTCTTGTCATGTGGATCTTTGGTTTTCTCAAGTCAAAAGATCCAGGCAGTTGGTAAGTTTCTCTGTGGGAATCCACTTCCTCTGCCCTGTTGCTGCGCTCATCCACCGCACAGGCCCTCCGGCAAAAAGGGCCCTGGCTCCTAGTCCCTGTTTGATTTTCGAAAAGGGCGCCAATGGCGCGCGGGCGCGTGCACGCGCCTCCTATGAAAAAAAAGGGGCGGGGCGGGTGGATGACGCTCGATGCGCGCCACGGCGCTTCTGCGCATGTGCAGGCGTCCCAGCTTGTATAAAGACACAGTACAAGTGTCAGCTGGATGCAAACAGACCTAGCAACAAACAGTGGCACACAGAGGCGGTTGATGCAGGCATCCCCATAGAAAGGCACTTTAGTGGACACCAGCTGGTATATAGCAGCAACTGTGTTAGACTATTACCAGCAAAATTGGTGTATGACGACGGGAATACCTCAGCTTTGTGCTTATAGGATATGTCGTCCAGACGCTCTGGAAATAGATCTTCCAAGAAGCGAAAGGGGTCTCCGTCGGGCTCTGAGGATTTTGGGCATGCTGTACTGCTCCAATCTCCCCTGAAATTTCAGAGGTCAGTAGCCGTAGGAACCCCGCAGGAGTACCTGGTACTGCGGCTGTCCCCAGTCCACCTGCTCCTGTATATATAACAGAGGAGGTTTTATCCTCAACTCTGGGAGGATTGGAAGAGAGATTAACAGCATTGATCGCTGCTTCCCTGTCACAGGAAAAGCGCGTCCGATCTCCGTCTCCTCCTGCAGAGTGCCTGTTAGTGGAGGAACAGTCCCAGAGATCGACCTACCTGAAGGGGATCAGGTGAGGTTGATAAAGTTATAGAGGAATCAACAGTGGAAGAACCTTTCTCAGCATCTCAGGCTGAAAGATTATGGGTTCAGTCTCTGACTAACATGGTCCGAGCAGCATTTTAAATGCCTCTGGCGGAACCATCAACCACTACTGTCTCCTCGCTGGGGTCGCTGAAAGCTCCCCAGACTGTCTGTTCCTTCCTGTAAAATATTTACTCCCCCCAAGAGATTTCCAGTGATCTATCCCATGGAGGATAAGTTCATAAAAAAAAAAAAAATGGAGGGTCCCTACAGTGGACACAGCCATCTCTTGTGTAAATAAATCACTGACATGTCCAGTAGATAATGTTCCAATGTTCAAGGACCCAATAGATAAAAAAATTGGAGTCTTTACTAAAATCTGCTTTCTCTACAGCAAGCATGGTGACACAACCTGCAGTAGCAGCGATTGGAGTCTGCCAAGCAATGAAAGATCAGTTGAAACACGTCTTAAGGGACTTACCAGATCAACAGGCTCTTGCCCTAGCTGACCTACCTAGAGCCTTGTGTTGCGGTGGACGCCATAAAGGATACAATCCAACAGGCATCCCGCTTTACGCTGTCTGTAGACATATGCGTAGGCTTCTATGGCTCAAAAACTGGTCTGCTGAAGCTCCCTGTAGAAATTGCTGATTAGCTTCCCATTTCATGGAGAACGCTTATCTGGAGATGATCTGGACAAATATATCCAGAAAACTTCTGCCGGTAAAAGTACACTCTTGCCGGTTAAGAACAAGGGTAGAAGTCCTTCTTTTAAGAGGCCTACTTCTCCAGTCCCTGGCACATCGGCTGTGAAACAGTTCCGACGGCCTCCGCGGTCAAATCCAGGGGGCAGAAATCAGGGACAATCACAGGGTAACAAGAAACCCTGGGTCAAGAGAGGTACAAAACCTCCCCCCAAGTCATGAAGGGTTGCCCCCACTCAATCGGGTGAGGGGAAGACTTCAGTTGTTCACAGAGACCTGGCGGGACACCATCAGAGATGGGTGATCTCCGCAGTAAGTCTGGGATACAGGCTGGAGTTAAAAGACATTCCTCCTGCCCATTTTATAAGGTCAAATGTGCCAAGCGATCCCCAGAAGAGTGGATCCCTCCTTCTGGCACTAGAGCAACTATTGCCCCAAGGGTAATCATGAAGGTTCCCTTGGAAGAAAACGGGTTCGGGTTTTACTCGAACCTTGTCACAGTCCCCAAACCAAATGGGGACATGAGGCCCATATTAAATATAAAAGGGCTAAACAAGTTCCTACATGTCAGGACTTTTTCGGATGGAGTCGATCCGATCGGTGGCCACCGCCCTACAAGGGCAGGAATGGTTAGCCTCGTTCGACATAAGGGATGCTTATTTGCATATTCCCATCTGTCCGGCCCCCCAGAAATTTCTACGCTTTGCAGTAGAAGGGCGCCATTTTCAGTTCAGAGCCTTACCTTTCGGTCTGGCCACAGCACCACGAGTGTTCACAAAAATTCTGGCCCTACGATTGGCCAAACTAGGAACACAAGGTGTAACGATAATGGCATATCTAGACGACTTGTTGCTGATAGACCACTCAGTGAAAAAAACTAGAAGTGGTCGTTCACAAGATAATCAAGTATCTGGAATCTCACGGTTGCATTATCAACCGAGACAAGTCAGCCCTAAAACCAGTCAAAAGCCTGGAATACTTGGGGGCTAAGACTGGATTCAAATCAGAAAGATTTTCTTACCTCCAGAGAAGGTGTCGTCTTTGAAAGATTTGACCCACTTAGTGGGTACAAAAAAGAAAAACCATCCATACGCCTGTGTATAAGGCTGCTGGGAAAAATGGTGGCTTCATTCGAAGCAGTACCCTACGGTCAATTCCATTCAAGGAACTTGCAGAGGGCCATACTGTCAGCCTGGAACAAAAAAGTTCAGGCTTTAGACTTACCAATGTCCCTGTCCCCTTCCGTTCACAAGAGCCTCCATTGGTGGTTGGTGCCAGAATCTGGAAAAAGGGAAACCCTTCAGTCCGGTTTCTTGGAAGGTGGTCACTACAGATGCCAGCCTCATAGGCTGGGGGGCAGTACTGGAGCAATGGTCTCTCCAGGGCAAGTGGTCAGAAGCAGAGAAGGCCCTGCCCACCAATCTCTTAGAGATAAGAGCAGCCCGGTATGCCCTAGTAGCATGGACATCCAAACTCCAAGGGTCACCTGTCAGAATTCAATCAGACAATGCCACAGCAGTGGCATATATCAATCACCAGGGTGGCACCAGGAGTCGTGCAGCCCAGAGGGAAGCGAATTGCATCCTGGAATGGGCAGAAAGGTATGTCACAGCCATATCCGCGGTTTTCATCCTAGGAGTGGAAAATTGGAGAGCGGACTTTTTAAGTCGCCAGCAATTATGCCCGGGGAATGGTCTCTTCACCCCGAGGTTTTTCCAGGCAATATGCCAGCGGTGGGGAACACCGGATGTAGATCTGCTAGCATCCAGATTCAACGCAAAGGTGGACAGATTTGTGTCTCGCACAAAGGATCCTCTAGCTTGCGGTTCGGATGCCCTAGTGTTCCCTTGGGATCAGTTCAAGCTGATATATGCATTCCCACCGCGATTAATCCGCAGAATCAGGGTAGAAAAGAAACCAGTGATTCTGGTGGCTCCAGCGTGGCCCCGAAGGGCATGGTACGCGGAGATTGTAAAAATGTCAGTGGGAAGTCCTTGGACCCTCCCACATCGTCCGGACCTGCTTTCGCAAGGACCGATATACTACCCTTCCTTACCAGCCCTAGGTTTGACGGCCTGGCTATTGAAGCCCACATCCTAAAAAAGAGAGGGCTCTCTAATCCTGTGGTATCTACCATGATCAATGCCAGGAAGCCGGTATCCAGGCAGATCTATTATAGGATCTGGAAGGCGTACATTACATGGTGTGAAGCCAAGAAATGGCATCCACGTAAGTACGTAATAGGTAGGATTTTGGACTTCCTACAGTGGGCTGTAGATAGGAAGCTGGCCTTGAGTACTATCAAGGGTCAGATTTCGGCCTTGTCAATATTTTTTCAAAGGCCCTTGGCTTCGCATTCACTAGTCAAAGCTTTCATACAAGGAGTGATGCGTATTAGCCCTCCGGTTAGTATTCCCATATGTCCATGGGACTTAAACCTGGTTCTGTCGGTTCTACAGAAACAACCGTTTGAACCATTGCAACACATTTCCTTGGTTCTTCTCACCAGGAAATAGATTTTCTTAGTAGCCATTTGTTCGGCTAAAAGAGTATCGGAATTAGCCGCCTTGTCCTGTAAGGAGCCATATCTGGTTGTCCATAAGGACAGAGTAGTATTACGTCCTCATCCAGCCTTCCTTCCTAAGGTGGTATCGAGGTTTCATTTGAACCAAGATGTGGTTCTCCCTTCTTTTTTTCCCCAAACCTAGCTCGGTAGAGGAAAAGTTATTACATTCTTTGGATGTAGTAAGAGCAGTTAAAGCTTATCTAAAAGCCACTGCTCAGATTCGCAGAACGGATACTTTGTTTATTCTGCCGGAAGGCCCTAGAAAGGGTCAGGCAGCATCAAAATCTACTTTAGCCAAGTGGATTCGACAGGTCATAATACAAGCCTATGGCTTGAGAATGAGACCGCCTCCGTTCAAAGTTAGGGCGCACTCCACAAGAGCAGTTGGAACTTCATGGGCAGTGCATCACCAGGCCTCCCTGGCTCAAGTATGTAAGGCCGCAACATGGTCTTCGGTACACACGTTTACTAGATTCTACCAGGTAGACGTTAGAAGTCAGGAGGATGTCGCCTTTGGGCGCAGTGTGTTGCAGGCCGCAAAAGATCCTCATGCCTGATGGCGCCCAGCTTATGTGTCCCTCCCCTCATTTGGCATTGCTTTGGGACGTCCCATTAGTAATGACTAAGTCGCTCTGTGTCCCGTGATGTACGAAAAAGAAAAAGGGATTTTTATAACAGCTTACCTGTAAAATCCTTTTCTTGGAGTACATCACGGGACACAGAGCTCCCACCCCTCTTTTTGGGACACTTATTGCTTTGCTACAAAACTGAGGTGCTCCCGGATGGGAGGGGCTTATATAGGGGAGGGTACTTCCGGTTTGGAAGTTGCCAGTGCCAGCACCTGAAGGTAAACTATATAACCCATTAGTAATGACTAAGTCGCTCTGTGTCCCGTGATGTACTCCAAGAAAAGGATTTTACAGGTAAGCTGTTATAAAAATCCCTTTTTTGGCACTTCTCTCCTACATGTACAAATCATCATTCTTTTGCTAGAAAATTACTCAGAACCCCCAAACATTATATATGTTTTTTTAGCAGACACCCTAGGGAATAAAATGACGGTCATTGCAACATTTTTTCTTGCACAATATTTGCGCAATAATTTTTCAAACGCCTTTTTAAAAAAAAAAAAAATGGTTTCATGAATTAAAAAATAACAAAACAGTAAAGTTAGCCCAATTTTTTGGGAAAATATGAAAGATAATGTTACGCCGAGCAAATAGATACCTAACATGTCACGCTTTAAAATTGCGCACACTCATGGAATGGCGCCAAACTTCGGTACTTAAAAATCTCCATAGGCGACGCTTTAATTTTTTTTACAGGTTACCAGGTTAGAATAACAGAGGAGGTCTAGTGCTAGAATTGTTGCATGCGCTCTAACGCACGCGGCGATACCTCACATGCGTGGTTTGAACAGCGTTTACATATGTGGGTGACTTACGTGTGCTTTCGCTTCTGATCACGAGCTACCGGGGACAGGGGCGTTTTACATTTTTTTTTTTATTTATTTATTTATTTTTACTTATTTATTAATTTTTTTACAATGATTTTACTTTTTTTTTTTTTGATCACTTTTATTCCTATTACAAGGAATGTAAACATCCCTTGTAATAGGAATGTGTGTAACAGGTTCTCTTTATTGAGAGATGCGGGGTCAATAAGACCCCACATCTCTCCTCCAGGCTGGAAAGCATGAGATCAGTGAAAAAATTTTCACTGATCTCATACTTACAGCCGCAATGGCGGCTTTGTTTGCATTTGAGACCCGGGCGTGACGTCATCACATCGCGCCCGGGCCTCCAACGATCATAGAGATGACTGGTGACCATCTGATCACCAGTCATCTCTATGCTCATCACGTGACCCCACCAACGACGCCGGAAGATTCGCTCCGGGTCCCCAATCGCACGGGGGAGCCCGGAGACGCACCGGATGGCGGCGGGAGGGGGGGTGTCCCCTCCCGCCGCCTATAAGAACGATCAAGCGGCGGAACCGCCGCTATGATCATTCTTATTGTGCACAGAATCGCCGGCACTTCAAAAGGATATCTGAATGATGCCTCTAGCTGCAGGCATCATTCAGATATCCCCTTACAAAGCCGAGGACGTCATATGACGTCCACCCAGGATGGGAGATCCCATCTGTGGACGTCATTTGACTATGGCTGGGTAGGGAAGTGGTTAAAAGAAGTATGAAAATGAAAAAAAAAATACATACCGGTACTACACCTAGATGGCTACAGCATTGTTCCATTACTGCAGCTGTCCCCCGCCACCTCTACACAGAGAACTGAGCGATCAAAGACTGCTAATCGCTCAGTTTCTGGGTCCACTATGGGCACAGAGCAGTGACTGTCAGTCACTGTTCCATGATTTGCCCCTCCAGCGCTCAGTGGAGTGCCAGACTGTGGATGGGGTGGGGGCGGCTGGCTGTGTGCTTTAAAAAATGACAGCTGACCCATCAGCTCTTTGTGTGTGCCGTGCTGCTAGATGGCAAGCTCAGGAGGACCAGAATACTATGTCAGAACAATCCAGCATACACAACTGTGCAAAATTTTAAAATTATTAATAATCGCGGAATTATTATTGTAAGAGCAGCTTCTTTCTGCAGTTGTCTGTCTCTCTTGCATGCACCTCGTTCTTTTTCTTTAACCTTCAGCTTTTTGCTGACCAAATGCCAATTTTGACACCCTGGCATTGCTCATGGGTCTTAAGTCTTGTCCCATATGTTGTTGATGTTCTGTCCCACTTTCCTCAGTAATGGTTATTATAAGAGTGTATCTGTTATAATATTCCATTAGGAAGAAACTGTTCCAGCCTTGCCGACATGCCAAAAGAGGCCACAAGCGGATGAGGTTGAGTGAGAGTTGTAAGAATGAGAAGCATATTCAAGTCTGTAGTGATCACACACAGGCTTCCTTCCCATCACTCATCGTTCCCTTACCTTCTGCAAATACTTTGCAACCAATCTCACTGAACTGCGTTCCTTAAGGGGAATTTACTAAAAACCAAGCAGTCATATTCTGGAGCAGCCTTGCATAGCAACCAGCCAGCTTCTAACGTTCATTTTCAAAACTTAGTGTTACCAAACCCACAACAAAAAAATCAGTCTGTATATGCAGTAAAGCATGCTTGTTATACTCACAGTGAAACCTAAGGGGTTAATCCTCCGCATTGTGTAAAAAGGCTGTTTGATCCTGTCTTCCCTGATCCCCCCCTTCTTACACTGTCCCCAATCCATCTCCTGATAGTACAGAGCCTTGGGGGGACTCTGCGCATGCTCAGATTGGTGTGTATTGCTAGAGAGTTTTTTTCTCCAGGGCCAATCGGCACTATCCAGACAGAGGGTCAGGGGCCCTGCAGTCAGAGTAGAATGAAAACTCCTCCTACAAGCTTTAACTAAACACTGATAGAAGTCATAAACTGCTGTATACTGGTGATGAGAAAAGCCATTTAGCAGTTTATTTTTACTAATATATTTGCATTTCCATGTTCTGTGTACTGTGGGAGACCAAATATAGTGATTGCAGGGTCCTGAGTTGCGTAACACTTTAAAGTAGAATTCCAGGTTTCAATACACTTCAAATAGTTTGGACCGGGCAAATTATGTTAATTGCCAAACAGTGTAGCTGCTATGTGTGTTTTAATACGCTGTATTAACTACATACACTATGCAGCACTGTGTTCTGACAGCAGTATGGGTGTCTTCCCGTCTGCTGCTGGAATTAAAGGGAATCGGGTTGAGTGCTTCTCTGCCATACAGAAGAGGCCGAATATTTTTTATCAATGAATACAAAGTGTAACGGGAGGGCCCGTGGAACCCAGAATCCCTTGGAAAGTATGAGATACCCTTGCTTCAGCTCCCCATGCACCTCTTATGTCTAAACCACCTTGTGTCTATTAGGGTCACAGGGTAAGCAAGAAATAAATGGACAATAAGAATATGTCTTAGATTACTTAAAATGGGATAGTGATATTTATCCACAATATCTTCCAGGATATATGCCATATTAGAAAGAGTGACTCATTCATACTGTTGGGACATATACTGTAAGGAGATGCTAATGTGTTCAACTCCAGCCACATGTCTGTCTGTTATAATGTAAATGAGTCTAGGATAACTTCTAAGGGTCTTTCATTGTGGCTTGTGCTAATTGACCCTGTAATTGTATGAAGGAGTTCTGTGTTAATGTGTATTGTAGTTAGGGAGAGGAGACAGCCAGGCTAGGAAACTCAAAGGTCATGCATATGAATCATCTTGGCTGCTTAAAGGGATTAGTTAATTAGCTCATGTTAATTTATGTCTCTGTGTATTGCTAGAGTAAAATGAGCAGAATGGAGGACCCTCCTCTTTTGGTGTATATAAGAACCTGTATTCGTCAATAAAGATTGTGATTCCTGCTTGAACCTCACACAGAGCCTCGTCTTGTATTTGGGGAAGAATTATTCGTATGGGTTTCTTGTTCGCCTGGTTCTAGTGCCCGGCAGCTGTCTTGGTATTCGGGAATGGAATATCCTAAACGACTTTAACCCCTTTCATACTCGGGGTGTCATCACACAAAGCTTCCTCTGATTAGCCAAAGTGGAAATCATGATGTCATCCACCCGCTCCACCATTTTGGACAATCAGTCCAAACCTTGTGCTCATTGATAAAAATAAAAAAAGCTTTTACTGAAAAAAAAAACAATTTCATGAAAAATACATTAGAAGGCCGTTTCATTACTCAATGAAATGAAAATAGAGGTAAGAAAAGTTTCGATGAGACCTTTATCTTGGATGGGTAGGATAAACATGCTAAAAATGGTGATCCTACCAAAAATATTATTCAAGTTCCAAATGTTACTGAAAACAATACCACAAAGTTTTTTTAGAATAATAAAAACAATGATGTTAAAATACATATGGCAAAACAAAAAATCTAGAGTAAATTTTGCACTACTTAGTAGAAACAAAAAACATGGAGGTCTAGCAGCACTTGATATAAAAAGATACTATAAAGCGGTTATAATAGCACGCATGGTGGAATGGGCAAATGTAAACAGTGAAAAGAGGTGGGTTAGGATGGAAGACACTTTTGCAAAAAAACATTTGGATACCATGGAAATTTAGAACATTAGGCACAGAATCACATGAACTGACTAGGAATGTATTCAAAACATGGGACCTAATATACCGCCAGGGAAAATGGAAATATTATTCACCCTTAATTTCACTCACAGGTACATTTTTCTTTTATTCCAGGGAAGTAGACACTTTTCAGTAGTAAAATAGGAAACACACAATTAAAAGATGTTATCGAATGGGGGAGAATACGGACACTCCAGGAACTAAAGTATATAAACAGGTGGCAGAAGATTAGCGAGTGGGAATATTTACAGTTAAAACATTTTCTAAGTACACTGCCCCAACCAATTAGGGATGAAAAGGAGTTGATCCTATTAGAAAAACTTTGCAATATACAAACACCGTTAAAACATGGAATAGCCCAAGTATACGGCTTTCTGACAGATCTAGAGGGACGAGGGCCACCACCTTTTATAGGAAAATGGGAACAGGAAATGGGTATAAAATTGTAGGAAACACAAATCGAGAGAATGATAGGAGCAGCACATAATTATGCAACAGATATAAACACAATAGAAGCAAACTACAAGTGTTTGGTGAGGTGGTACCCAACTCCAGAGAAAATCTATAAATACCAACAAGACAAATCCCCACAATGTGTTGGAGGGAATGTGGACAAATTGGCACAATGACACACTTCTGGTGGGATTGCCTAAAAATAAAAGAATGCTGGCAGGAAATTCAAGAATATATAGAAGAGATAACGGGGCAGGGAATTTCAAATAATCCATGGACCTGTCTGTTTCACAGTACAAAAACGCAAAAGAGCATTATAAGAAAACGCTAACCCCATTTCTATTAAATGCTGCAAAGGGATTAATACCAAAAAAAATGGTTATATGTAGGCAAACCAAGTATAAAACAGTGGTTAGAAAGAGTGGATTATATCTGTAAGATGGAATACCTAAGCAGCAGAGACAAAGGGCAGGTGGAAAGATATAATGGGATTTGGGGAAGATGGCTGGCATTCAAGTTATCTGGGAAATTTGCGGAGGGGATGAAGGAAGAGGACAGCGGTATCTGAATTAAGGGAAAAGGTAGAAGGCAGACCTGATAGGGAGAGGGGAAGGTGGGGAGGAGAAGAGGATTGGGGGGGGGAGAAAAGGGGGAAAAGGAGGAGAAAGAGAAAACAGGAAGGGAAGCTGTGGGTGTTTGAGGGATGAATTGTATTTTTCTTGGTTCTCCTTCTTCTTTTGTTTTTTTTGTATGTTTCATGTGTATGGAAAACTAAATAAAGATTGGATAAAAAAAAAAAAAGAAGGCCATTTCGTAGTGAATGTGTATGGATTACATTCGCAGAATAAAGATATTGTTTAGTCTCACTTTAATTTGGAGAGATTTCTTCTCACTTTATGCTGTGTCTTCGATACTGGAAATGGGGAAAAATCTCAGTACACGTGACAGGCAAAATAAAACCTGACGACCATTCCCTTCATATCAGGCCATTATTTCTTTTTGCATACCTATCGGTATATTTATTGCAAAGCAACATTGATAGTGTAAAGAGCACTTTATAGAGAATACTATGACATTTTTGATTAATTTAATCCAGAAGAGAAACACATTTCAAGTAAATGTCCTCGCACAGTCTTCCAATTACTTCAAGTGACAGAGTCTTCAAATTAACGTTATTGTTGAGAAATTTGGTGGAGTATCTTAGTATCCAGTGTATAATTGCAACTGAGGCACCAACCCTCTTATACTGACATAAATCAAACGTTTGGCAGGATTAATCATTTATATATAAAAAAAAAAATAATTCTCGTACGTCATAACGCGACTTGCCAGAAAAGAGGCCAGCATAGTGCCATATGCACATCTGAAAAGGTTAATTTGTCATCATTCAAAAAAAAAAAATTGATGTCTTAGAATTCCAAATGCTAGGTGAAATGCCATATTTAAGTTTCCTTCTTAAGCCATCATTTACAAAGCCACAAGCTTCTTTGGAAGAACTGATAGCCTCGATGGTGATTCATAACTTTGTTTTTCTTGGCGGTCAGTGTGATGGATACTTGCCGTCCAGATGGATTTCTGAGATGCTCTGAAAAGGGCTTATGTAACAGGATGTCTAGGGAGTATTTTATAAAATATGTAACTGTATAAATATGAAAGTGCATGTGCACACACTTCTGTTTATATAGGTGCCTTGGTAAACACAAATTTATCTGCCGTTCAAAAACACACTTATCCTCCTTATTAAGAGAGAAAAGCCTATTCGGACGCACGCTGACGGCGCATGAAAGGGGAAATAAGTTGTGCGCAAGTCAAAGTTAAAACTTTAGCTGGGAAAAGGCAGTCATTCACCTACTGCAATGTCCACACTTTCTCTTTTTAGGTTGCTTTAAAGTTTCTGCCAGGGCAGTTTGTCATGTTCATTATGATATTAAGAAAACCATTCTGGAAATTGGAGCTTACAGAACAAAAATGGGTTTGTATGAAGCAGCATTTTGTAATGTTTGCAAATATTTGCAGCTACATTTCTTGGACAGTCCCCCTCCTCCTCTTTTAGTTTGCAAAGATGATGCAGTTACAGTTATGGAACTATAAACTACAGCAAATTTTAAGGTGAACTCTGGGCTGATATGAAGAAAGCACATAAATGCCACACTGTATTCAGTAACACATTATTAGTGTTACTTAAAGCGGTTGTAAAGTCATTTTTTAAACTTTTACCTACAGGTAAGCCTATACTAAGGCTTACCTGTAGGTAAAAGAAATATCTCCTAAACCTTTACGGTTTAGGAGATATTCCCCTCGCAATGCGCCGCTGACAGCAGCGGCGCATGCGCACGGGATTCTCGGGCTGAAGGCTCGGCAGACGCCGAGCCTCGCCCGAACGAAGTCTCCCACGCGCATGCGCAGGAGTGAGACATCGCGGCTCCAGCCACTCACAGCGCTGGAGCCGCGATACCCGGAAGACACGCCGAGGCAAGATGACATCTCCTTTCGGCGTGGACCAGGTAAGTTCCCGACGCCTCGTTCTAAGGTAAGTATTTCATAATGTGCTTGTATGCTGTGCATACAAGCTCATTATGCATTTTCCTTTACAGGTGTAAAAAAAATAAAAAAAATAGCGGGTTTACAACCGCTTTAATCTGTAAAGAAAAAATTTAAAGGTGAACTAACACTGTACACAACCTGAGCTGCCCCCCACCCTACCAGTCCCTGCTCTGGGGATGCTTATCTGTCAATCCCCAGGAAGCCAGTTGAACGGTCCGGGGATTTGAAATCCCCGCTCTTCTCCCTCTTCTCTGTGTAGCGCTTTCAGGACTGTCCAGAGCAGTTTTGATTGGTCAGTGCTCGCAAATCGCTCTGATCTGTCCCGAAAGTGCTGCATAGAGAAGAGAAGGGTTTTCTAATTCCCAGCCTGCTGGACTGACTACGTGGGAACTGACAGCTCAGTATCCACAGAGGTAGGTACAGCAGGGGCCGGGGGTGGCGAAGGTGTATAGTGTTAGTTCAGTTTTATTTTTTCTGTACAGCTGAACTAACGCTAAGTGTCATTTTTAAATGCAACCAGTGTAATTACATTAGTGTCTTTAAACCCAACAAAAACATGTAATAGATTGTAGCTTACCAGTGCTTAAGTATTGGGTTTGATTTACTAAAGGCAAAAGGACTGTTTACTTTTCAAGGTGTGTTGCAGGTTATACAGTTAGGTCTAAAAATATTGGAACATCAACACAATTCTAATCTTTTTGGCTCTATACACCACCACAATGGATGAAATGAAACAAACAAGATGTGCTTTAACTGCAGACTTTCAGCTTTAATTTGAGGGTATTTACATCCAAATCAGGTGAATGGTGTAGTTATTACAACAGTTTGTATATGTGTCTCCCATTTTTTAAGGAACCAAAAGTAATGGGACAGATTAACAATCATAAATCAAACTTTCACTTTTTAATACTTGGTTGCAAATCCTTTGCAGTCAATTACAGCCTGAAGTCTGTAACACATAGACATCACCAGACGCTGGGTTTCATCCCTGGTGATGCTCTGCCAGGCCTCTACTGCAACTGTCTTCAGTTCCTGCTTGTTCTTGAGGCATTTTCCCTTCAGTTTTGTCTTCAGCAAGTGAAATGCATGCTCAATCGGATTCAGGTCAGGTGATTGACTTGGCCATTGCATAACATTCCACTTCTTTCCCTTAAAAAACTCTTTGGTTGCTTTCGCAGTATGCTTCGGGTCATTGTCCATCTGCACTGTGAAGCGCTGTCCAATGAGTTCTGAAGCATTTGGCTGAATATGAGCAGATAATAATATTGCCCGAAACACTTCAGAATTCATCCTGCTGTTTTTGTCAGCAGTCACATCATCAATAAATACAAGAGAACCAGTTCCATTGGCAGCCATACATGCCCACGCCATGACACTACCACCACCATGCTTCGCTGATGAGGTGGTATGCTTTGGATCATGAGCAGTTATTTTCCTTCTCCATACTCTTCTCTTCCCATCACTCTGGTACGTAAGTTGATCTTGGTCTCATCTGTCCATTGGATGTTGTTCCAGAGCTGTGAAGGCTTTTTTAGATGTTGTTTGGCAAACTCTAATCTGGCCTTCCTGTTTTTAAGGCTCACCAATGGTTTACATCTTGTGGTGAACCCTCTGTATTCACTCTGGTGAAGTCTTCTCTTTATTGTTGACTTTGACACACATACACCTACCTCCTGGAGAGTGTTCTTGATCTGGCCAACTGTTGTGAAGGGTGTTTTCTTCACCAGGGAAAGAATTCTTCGGTCATCCACCACAGTTGTTTTCCGTGGTCTTCCGGGTCTTTGGTGTTGCTGAGCTCACCGGTGCGTTCTTTCTTTTTAAGGATGTTCCAAACAGTTGATTTGGCCACACCTAATGTTTTTGCTCTCTCTAATGGGTTTGTTTTCTTGTTTCAGCCTAATGATGGCTTACTTCACTGATAGTGACAGCTCTTTGGATCTCATATTGAGAGTTGACAGCAACAGATTCCAAATGCAAATAGCACACTTGAAATGAGTTCTGGAACTTTTATCTTCTCCTTGTAAATGGGATAATGAGGTAATAACACACACCTGGCCATGGAACAGCTGAGCAGCCAATTGTCCCATTACTTTTGGTCCCTTTAAAAAGTGGAAGGAACATATACAAACTGTTGTAATTCCTACACCGTTCACCTGATTTGGATGTAAATACCCTAAAATTAAAGCTGAAAGTCTGCAGTTAAAGCACATCTTGTTAGTTTCATTTCAAATTCATTGTGGTGGTGTATAGAGCCAAAAAGATTAGAATTGTGTCGATGTCCCAATATTTATGGACCTGACTGTAAGTGAATGTGACAAAATGTAATTTCATTCAAAAGTTCAAACCTTTAAAGGATAAGTCCACCCTAACACTAAAATCTCTACATCTACAGACATCTGCAATCTAACACTAAGCTATCTAGCCCTGTAAAGAAGAAATCTGTATACATATTTTTTGAAGCCGATCTGACCCGATTCCACACTGAGCTGTCAGCCGCGGTCTCCAGCGGTGGAAACTCTGCAGAGGACACAGCCGATAACAGCTGTTAAATGAATGGGGAGTGATGTCACCCATAGAGTTACTATGGGGCTGTGTTCTCTGCACCCGCCTCCACAGCAAAGCCGCCACTGACAGCTCAACGTGGGATCGGGTCGGATCGGCTTCAAAAAAGGTATGTATACTGATTTCTCCTTTACAGGGTTAGATAGGTTAGTGTTAGACCGTGGATGTCTGTAGATGTGGAGATTTTAGTGTTAGAGTAGACTTACCGTATATACTCGAGTATAAGCCGAGTTTTTAAGCACAATTTTTTGTGCTGAAAATGCCCCCCTCGGCTTATACTCGAGTCACCTTTTTGCGCCTGATCTCCTGAAATTTGGGGAGCCGGTACCGGCCGGCCGGCCGTAGGTTCCCTGGACCCCAAACTCGGCACACATGTAGCCACACTCCTCTACAAGTGTGCAAAGTTTCTTGTCCGGGGAATCTATGGTCGGGGAGAACCGATTTTTCAAAGCTGGGCACCCCTTCCATAGACTCCCATGTTAAACGGTAATTTCTCTGGTGAATTTGAGGACCCAGTACCGGCCGGTCGTAGGTCTTCTGGACCCCAAACCTGGCACACATGTAGCCCCACTCTTCCTCTACAGGTATGCAAAGTTTTTTGTCCAGGGGACCTACGGCCGGGGAGCGCCGATTTTTCAAAGCCGGGCACCCCTTCCATAGACTCCCATGTTAAACGTCAGTCTAGTCATGGACACAGTGAGGCATGGACACAGTGAGGCATGGACAAAGTGAGGCACACCCTAGGCTTATACTCAAGTCAATACGTTTTCCCAGTTTTTGTGGTAAAATTAGGTGCCTCGGCTTATATTCGGGTCGGCTTATACTCGAGTATATACAGTATCTTTTAACCACTTGGGATCCCGGCCATTGTAAAATGACGACCACAAGGTGGCTCTACAATGCCGGGAGGCCGTCATATGACGTCCTCGGACCTCTCAGCCGCTAGGGGGCGCGTGTGCGCCGCCGCGTCACTCAGGTGCCGACGCATGTGCCTGGCGGCCACGATGTTCGCCAAGTACCCGCGATTGGCAGTTACAGAGCCAGGGACGTGGATCTCTGTGTGTAAACACAGAGATCCACGTCCTGTCAGGGAGAGGAGACCGATGGTGTGTCCCTTGTACATAGGGACACAGATCGGTCACCTCCCCCAGTCAATCCCCTCCCCCAACAGTAAGAATCACCTAGCAGGGCACACATTTAACCCCTTGATCGCCCCCTAGTGTTAACCCCTTCCCTGCCAGTCACATTTATACAGTAATCAGTGCATATTTATAGCACTGTTCACTGTATAAATGTGAATGGTCCCAAAAATGTGTCAAAAGTGTCCGATGTGTCTGCCGTAATATCGCAGTCCTGACAAAAATCGCAGATCGCCGGCATTACTAGTAAAAAAATTATAATAAACAAAAAAATGTCATAATTCTATCCCCTATTTTGTAGGCGCTATAACTTTTGCGCAAACCAATCAATATACGCTTATTGCAATTTTTTTTTTTACCAAAAATATGTTGAACAATACATATCGGCCTAAACTGAGAAAAAAGTATTATTTTTGTTTTTTAAATTGGGATATTTATTATAGCAAAAAGTAAAAAATTTTTTTTTTTCAAAATTGTCGGTCTTTTTTTGTTTATAGCGCAAAAAAAAAAAAAAAAAGGAAAGATGATCAAATACCACCAAAAGAAAGCTCTATTTGTGGGAAAAAAAGGACATCAATTTTGTTTGAGAGCCACGTCGCACGACCGCGCAATTGTCATTCAAAGCGTGACAGTGCTGAAAGCTGAAATTTCGCCTGGGCAGGAAGGGGGTATATGTGCCCAGTAAGCAAGTGGTTAATGTCGCTTTAAGCAACATTTTCTCCAGGAAAAATATTTCAGCACTCCTGTTGTTCAATCCACCTCAGAAAAGACTGCTATTGTGGTTTAACCCGTTGGAGCCCCGGCCAAAGACGAATGACGGCCTCAAGGTGGCTCTTAAAATCCGGGAGGACGTCAATAGACGTCCTCAGCTCCTCCGGCCACTAGGGGGAGCGCGAGCGCCGCCGGCAGCGCGCGCACGCGCCCGGCGCGTCACTGATATGCCGATGCGCGTGTCTGGTGGCTGCGATGTCCGCCAGGCACCCGCGATCGGCCGGTACACAGACAAGGACATGGATCTGTGTGTGTAAACACAGAGATCCATGTCCTGTCAGGGAGAGGAGACCGATGCTGTGTCCCTTGTACATAGGGACACAGATCGGTCACCTCCCCCAGTCACTCCCCTCCCCCCACAGTAGTAATCACTCCCAGGGCACACATTTAACCCCTTCCTCGCCCCCTAGTGTTAACCCCTTCCCTGCCAGTGTCATTTTTACAGTAACCAGTGCATTTTTAGAGCACTGATCGCTGTATCAATGACAATGGTCCCAAAATGGTGTCAAAAGTGTCCGATGTGTCCGCCATAATGTCGCAGTCATGATAAAAATCGCTGATCGCCGCCATTACTAGTAAAAAAAAAAAAATATTAATAAAAATGCTATAAAACTATCCCCTATTTTGTAGACGCTATAACTTTTGCGCAAACCAATCAATAAATGCTTATTGCAATTTTTTTTTGACCAAAAATATGTAGAAGAATACGTATCGGACTAAACTGAAAAAAAAAAAATTTTTTTTAAAAATTGGGATATTTATTATAGCAAAAAGTAATAAATATTGTGTTTTTTTTCAAAATCGTCGCTCTTTTTTTGTTTATAGCGCAAAAAATAAAACCCGCAGAGGTGATCAAATACCACCAAAAGAAAGCTCTATTTGTGGGAAAAAAAGGACGTCAATTTTGTTTGGGAGCCACGTCGCACGACCGCGAAATTTCGCCTGGGCAGGAAGGGGGTTTATGTGCCCAGTAAGCAAGGGGTTAAAATTGACACGCGAGCATTTGTTTTCATTAATGGATCACTGTGCAAAGTGCAGTAACCTCTTTTTTTGGTGAAAAGTGAATTTTGTTTTTACCAACTGCTGCTTTTTGCCAGTACACTTGCCTTTTGAGTTGCTTCAATAATTAAAACTAGAGATCTCTGTCTTCTCCTTTTATCCGACTCTACCATTGGTTAGGTACAGTTCACCACAGTTTATCTAACTACTTAAAGAAGCCAACCTCTCATTTATAAAATCTGTTGATTGAAAACACCATGTTCTCAAATGTGGACATATTCGTTAAGCTAAATATATTACAACACTTGAAATCCATTCCGTTATCCAGTCCAGCACATCAGATCGCTGGCACTTTATATGACGTTTGGAATGTAAATGGAACTTGCTTCACCCACAGAGAGCAAGAAGGATTGTATACGTCCAGAAAGATAAACAGGGAGATTAATTATATTTGAACAGAGAAGGAATCCCCTCTGGGAAACAAAGGGAAGGGTCTCTAGCCTTTCTAGAGTACGGTCCTTCACTGGGTCAGATACCTGTGTGGTCACCATGTTGAGCTACTGGGCAGATGGTATTCTCCCAGACGGCCTGTAGTTAAACATCTCAGCAACCATTATATTGAAACATAGGAAAGCAGGGCTGCATCGGGGACACTTGAAAAACATTGGATTTGTACATCAAATGTAAACATACACAAATGGACACCAAGCCATGGAAGTGTCTGGGAAAATTGTATTAGTTTACAATTCAACCAAAATAGTTCAATGCGTTTAGGGGGTAGTAGCAACGTGCTTGAAGCAAAGAAGCAGAGACTTGAAAGACTCAAACTTTAAATAAAACATAACATCTATATTAGGAATTTGTATTCACTGGTATTTTTCCTTTAAAAGTAAAGTTTTGGTTTTTCTTTTTTTGAAATCATACTTACCTAAGTGAATGCAGCATTGGTCCGAGGCTGCATCTGTCCCCCTCCGGCTCTAAGACCGCTGATCGCTCAGCTATCAGTGCTCCATGAGCAGAGAGCTTGTGACTGTCAGTCAGTTTTGTTTGAATATATATATATATATATATAAAACTAAAAGTTCATACCTTCTTGAAAATTTTTGTTTTTTTTTTCCTTGAAATTCATACTGTATACAGAGATGTTTTGTTGCCTTATCCAAAAGCAGCTGTCCTGTGCTTGAGGATAGAAATGCATATCTTAAGCTGGCCATACATGGATCAAAATTCGACCAGTGCAGCAGGAACCAGCCCAATTTCCATGCATGAATGGGCAGGCTGGTTGTACACAGGTCGATCAATACGACCTGTATACAACCAGCCTGTTGGAAAATGTTCTCTCCATTGGTGTTTTCTGATGGCTGGGAAGTCTCTCTGCTGTCAGAATACAATAACTTAGCAGGAGGATTCCCCCATCAAATGTGTGGATGAGGGATCGAGTCATTTTCTTTCGTTCAACCCACTGGCCAGTTTAAAGCGGTGTTAAACCCAAAAAACAAAAATGTGCTATTTTGCAGCTTAGCAATCGTTAGATGTGGTGGCTGCATCAGTTTTCTTTGGCTTTTTTGCACTTACGATCTGGCCAGTAACAAACCTCCTGTATTAGTGAGACACAACTCTGGAGAAATTAGCATAGGAGGCACAGCAGTGTAGTCAGTTGAGAGGGGGGGTGTGGTAAACGTATAAGCAGATTTAAATACACCAATACATGTAAGTCAAACTACAGCTAACACTTTACAATAAGTTACAGCAAACTGTTTATTTCCTTTTGGGATTAAGGTTTTGCTTGAATAAATAAAAGCTGATCATTTTAATCAACCCCGTCAGTGTTAAGTGGTTTGTCTCATCCATGTAAACTGATACATTCTGCTGGAGAGCTGGAGCTTGTGAAAAACAGCAGACTTGCTGGCTGGAACACCAGATGAATAAAGAAGAAAGGAAGCCTTAAAAAGGAAACAAATGCAGCCATCACATCTAAGGCTCCATGTACACAGAAGCTCAAAAACGGTCATTTTTAAAGCAGCAGAAAAAGCTAGCTTTTATCAGCGTTTTTTTACTAGCTTTTAGTAGCGTTTTTCAGTGTAGCGTTTTTTCTTTTGAAAAAAAAAAAAAACAAAAAAAAAGGTTTTCCAATGGACCAAAAAACGCAAAAAAACGCAGCGTTTATGAGCGTTTTTCGCGGTTTTGCGTTTTTTTTGCGTTTTTTTCTGCCGAAAAACTGCACTTTGAACGCAAATTTCTTGCATTCAGAAAAAAGCCCATTAACTCCACTGCTCATTAAAGCTAAAAAAAAACGTTGTGTACATGAACACATAGGCTAACATAGAGTGCAGTTAATGGGCTTTTTAAAAAAACGCCAATAAACTGCAGTTTATCAGCTTCTGTGTACATGGAGCCTAAGAATTGGTAATATAATATGTTTTATTTTCATGCTGCTTTAATACACAAGGAAGCAGTAAACAAAAAAGTGGTGGCTTTAGGTGGCAGAAAAGCTTATATAAAGTAGTAAACCATTGAAGTTAATGAACGGCCCCTTAAAAAAAAAAAACAGAATTGGTTTCATGTGTAAATGATTTATTATTGGATGACACCCATATCTTCATCTTCAGCTAGGATTTGTTTTTGGAACAGTTCGGTAATGCCTGGGACGGTACTGGTAGCTTTCACACAAGTGCACTTTGCACTTAAGACTTTACTCATCCTTTATATGTTGTTGTAATTCAAACCTTTAATATTTCCCCGGGGTGTCATTTTGCACATACTTATCTACTCCATTTTTTTATATATATATTTTGGATTTAAAAACTTACAAGGCATTTAAACAGAATGAAACGGCACAGCTTGAATTGTAATTTGCCGCCAGACAGAAATTAAACCTTGGGGCTTACAAGTCTGTTCTCTAATAAAAAAACGGCAAATAACATTTGTTAATACTGGCAATAGCTGAACAATCTATTAGAGCCACACCTTGTATCATGGCAAGCCACTCCGCTCTACCGTCTCTCGCTTGGCATCTGCAGAGAGCCGGCTTTGGCGCTAACCCTGGCTGTGGAAAGGGTGATCTCTGTGGATCCGGCTTGTTGTTGTTATATGCAGTCAGTCTTCGTAACTTTATTCTTTGCTGTGAAGGGGTATTTACTTTTTATTTAAAGTGGACCTTCCAGTAACTTTACAATACTGTTATGTCACAATATACATCAGCACTATCTTTTTTTTTTTTTTTTTAGAAAAGCTCCACTTTTTAAAATGAAAAAACCCTCTTTGTGCACCAGTCAGTGACTTTGCCTAGGATGAGATAATGTTATCAGTCTGTTCATAGGCGTGCGCAGCCTATTGCATTAGGGTGTGCACCCCAAAGCTCAACACATACTACCGATCACTCACGATGAAAGGGAAGGGGCCGGTAAGTTACATATTTACCTGCCCCTTCCTCCACTCATCCTAAAACATCCCCAGCAGCAACAGCCGGTGGGAGAGGAGAGGAGGGAAGCTGGAAGCGCTGCGAGGGGAAGGAGGGGGGGAGCCAGGGCAGTAGGGGGAATCTGTGCTGCACAGTGTGATTAGGGTGTGCCTGGGCACACACCTGTCACACCCTGTGCGCACGCCTATGAGTCTGTTGCAGGCAGCAGTAACCATTTTTCCTCTTCCTCACCATTGTAGCAAGCCACAAGGTGAGCGACTGCAGCAAGGGGCTGATCTAGGCCAGAACAACTGTCAACACAGCCAAGAACTGCACAGACACCAGGATTTGAAGGATTGTGTCATCTTTGAGCCAGCATCTTAGTCCAGAAATTAGATAGGGATTCTGGATGATGCCTGAGCTGTGAGACTGTACTGTAAGAGGCAATAAATACCTGAAACTGTTACACTAACATATTATTGGAATTAAAGCAGATCTTTACTCTAAAAATATACTCTTTCGACCATTCCCAATCCTCCTCCCCAATAGTCTACCATTTTTAACTTCAATGCATGAAGGTGCATGGGAGTCCACATCATCAGGGGCCAGCTGCAGGAATGGCTCCCGATGAAGTGGAGTAAAGCCCTGTACACACGATCGGATTTCCTATGGATTCTAATCCGATGGATTTTTCCATCGGAAATCCGATGAAGCTGACTTCTATCAGTCTTGCCTACACACCATCGGTCAAAATCCGACCATCCCAAATGCCGTGACGTAAAACACTCCGACATGCGTCGGCTTGATTCTGAGCATGCGTGGGTTTTTAGTCCGATGGAGTTCCACACAGACGATTGGAATTTGCTATCGTTTTTTTTCCCATCGGATAAATTTAAAACATGTTCTATTTTTTCTCACCGATGGGAAAAAGACCGATGGGGCCCATACACGATCGGTTTGTCCGATGAGAAAAGTCCATCGGACTGTTTTCATCTGTAAAACTGATCGTGTGTACACGGCATAAGAGAATGGAGCCAAAAAAAACGCTGGATCTATTGGACTTGTAGCTATATTTAAAAAGCATAAAAACAAGAAAGGGACAGTGCGCCTTGTTTGGCGAAGGGTGAAGTTCCTATCTGATGCTAGGTCTGCTTTTAAAGGAATTGTGGCAAACTGAATGCACAAATGTAAGAGAAATGGCTCAGTGAGTTCATCTGTAATGCCTGTAGACTTTCTGCAGATGTTTGTTTTCCCAGGACCAACTTAACCATGCTATGCTCCACACAATGTACCCTTTACAAAGGCAACCATCTTAGCAGAGGAGAAGGGATTTGCTTCCTGTTATCAGAGCTGCTCCTCTATTGACTGGTGATCTGATGACTGGCAGCAGTGCAGGCACATGGTCATCCAGTGCCTAGGGCAAAGATGCCAAACTGCGCCCCCCTCCCTTCACTTATGGTTAAGGTCAGGGCGCCCCCATCCCTGCAATAAACCATTGCGCCCAGGGCAGCTGAACTCCTGCCCACCCCTTGCCCTGCCCTAGCTGGCAGTGAAATGATCAAGAGGCAGCAGGAGAGGTGGAGGAAGCATAGATCTATAGTATGAATGAAGGTTCTCAGGCAGAGGCGTACTAAGTGGGGGGCGGGGGGGCGGACCGCACCGGGGTGCCACACACTGGGGGGTGTCAGGCCGGCGCCCCCCCCGTGACTTAAGCGGTGATAGCGCCGGCGCCGCTCCGTCAAGTAAGAGCTGCCTGCAGTGAGACTCCAGGCAGGCACAGGCAGATATATCACGATACGAAGGGAGGGGGGGTGACATTGCTGCACCATCCATCCCCTCCTCACGGCCGCGGCTGAGCTGTCCCGATGTTCGGCACTTCTCACAGAACACAGGCACAGCCGAGTGAAGTCGCCTCCCCCTCCTTTCTGTTTATGTGTACAGAGGGGGAGGGGACCTTCTGTGCATGTGCTGCCTCACGCTGATCTAAGGTACTGAATGGGAGGGGGGGTTTTGCACGGGGGTCTGCATTGAGGGGGGGTTTGCATGGGGGGAGGTTTGCACTGAGGGGGGGTGTCTGCATTAAAGGGGGTTTGCACTGAGGGGGGGGGGTTGCACTGGGGGGTCTGCACTGAGGGGGGGGAGGTTTGCACTAAGGGGGGGTTTGCACGAGGGTCTGCATTAAGGGGGGAGGTTTGCACTGAGGGGGGGGTGTCTGCATTGAGGGGGGGTTGCACTGGGGAGGTTTTCACTGAGGGGGGTTTGCACGGGGGTCTGCATTAAGGGGGGAGGTTTGCACTGTGGGGGGGTTTGCACGGGGGTCTGCATTAAGGGGGGAGGTTTGCACTGAGGGGGGGTGTCTGCATTGAGGGGGGGTTTGCATTGAGGGGGGGGTTTGCATGGGGGGGAGGTTTGCACTGAGGGGGGGGGTGTCTGCATTAAGGGGGGTTTGCACTGAGGGGGAGGGGGGTTCCACTGGGGGGGTCTGCACTGAGGGGGGGAGGTTTGCACTGAGGGGGGGTTTGCACGAGGGTCTGCATTAAGGGGGGAGGTTTGCACTGAGGGGGGGGTGTCTGCATTGAGGGGGGTTGCACTGGGGAGGTTTGCACTGAGGGGGGTTTGCACGGGGGTCTGCATTAAGGGGGAGGTTTGCACTGTGGTGGGGTTTGCACTGGGGTCTGCATTAAGGGGGGAGGTTTGCACTGAGGGGGTGTGTCTGCATTGAGGGGGGGTTTGCATTGAGGGGGGGTTTGCATGGGGGGAGGTTTGCACTGAGGGGGGGTGTCTGCATTAAGGGGGGTTTGCACTGAGGGGGAGGGGGGGTTGCACTGGGGGGTCTGCACTGAGGGGGGGAGGTTTGCACGGGGGTCTGCATTAAGGGGGGAAGTTTGCACTGGGGGGGTTGCACTGGGGAGGTTTGCACTGAGGGGGGTTTGCACGGGGGGTCTGCATTGAGGGGGGGTTTGCACTAAGGGGGGGTCTGCACTGAGGGGGGGAGGTTTGCACTGAGGGAGGTCTGTGTAACATGCAGGGGGTCCAGAGCTGTGAGGTGCTGTGTAATGTAAAAGGGTCCAGAGGTGCGGTGCTGTGTAATGTAAAGGGGTCCAGAGTGCTGTGTACTGTCAAGGGGTCCAGAAGTGCGAGGGGCTGTGTAATGTCAAGGCATCCAGAGGTGCAGGGGGCTGTGTAATGTAAAGGGGTGCAGGGCGCTGTGTAATGTAAAGGGGTCCAGAGGTGCAGGGGGCTGTGTAATGTAAAGGGGTGCAGAGGTGCAGGGTGCTGTGTAATGTAAAGAGGTGCAGGGTGCTGTGTAATGTAATGGGGTCCAGAGGTGCAGGGTGCTGTGTAATGTAAAGGGGTGCAGGGGCTGTGTAATGTAAAGGGGTGAAGGGTGCTGTGTAATGTAAAGGGGTGCAGGGTGCTGTGTAATGTAAAGGGGTCCAGAGGTGCAGGGGGCTGTGTAATGTAAAGGGGTGCAGGGGGCTGTGTAATGTAAAGGGGTGCAGGGTGCTGTGTAATGTAATGGGGTCCAGAGGTGCAGGGTGCTGTGTAATGTAAAGGGGTGCAGGGTGCTGTGTAATGTAAAGGGGTCCAGAGGTGCAGGGGGCTGTGTAATGTAAAGGGGTCCAGAGGTGCAGGGGGCTGTGTAATGTAAAGGGGTGCAAAGGTGCAGGGTGCTGTGTAATGTAAAGGGGTGCAGAGGTGCAGGGTGCTGTGTAATGTAAAGGGGTGCAGAGTGCTGTGTAATGTAATGGGGTCCAGAGGTGCAGGGTGCTGTGTAATGTAAAGGGGTGCAGGGTGCTGTGTAATGTAAAGGGGTGCAGAGTGCTGTGTAATGTAATGGGTCCAGAGGTGCAGGGTGCTGTGTAATGTAAAGGGGTGCAGGGGGCTGTGTAATGTAAAGGGGTGCAGGGTGCTGTGTAATGTAAAGGGGTCCAGAGGTGCAGGGGGCTGTGTAATTTAAAGGGGTGCAGAGGTGCAGGGGGCTGTGTAATGTAAAGGGGTGCAGAGGTGCAGGGTGCTGTGTAATGTAATGGGGTCCAGAGGTGCAGGGGGCTGTGTAATGTAAAGGGGTGCAGAGGTGCAGGGGGCTGTGTAATGTAAAGGGGTGCAGAGGTGCAGGGGGCTGTGTAATGTAAAGGGGTCCAGAGGTGCAGGGGGCTGTGTAATGTAAAGGGGTCCAGAGGTGCAGGGGGCTGTGTAATGTAAAGGGGTCCAGAGGTGCAGGGGGCTGTGTAATGTAAAGTGATGCAGAGGTGCAGGATGCTGTGTAATGTAAAGGGGTCCAGAGGTGCAGTTGTGTAGAGGGGCTACACAGTAGTAACAAAGAGATATTGAAGGATGCAGAGGTATGCAGGGGACACAGAGGGGTGTTTTTACATTTTAACGTGGGGGGGGGTGCCAGATATTGGATCTGCCCCGGGTGCCAAATGCTCTAGGTACGCCCCTGTTCTCAGGTACTCCTCCTTCCCCAGCAAGCACTAAGAAGAAGAATGAGCAGCCCGGGCTTAACTTCACCAAATATCCAACCAAATCCAGTGAAAACAGCAGTCATCTCACGCTGCAGTCACATGTCAGGGAGTGCTCTGCAACTTCCCAGTCACTCAAGTCACAAAGACAAACTTTTGATTATAAGTCCACATTAATACCATGGTATATGTGAGGGGAGAAACAATGTGTTTAGTGATGGCGTTTCTGCAGAGTTTCTGGACACGCTCAGATTGGCTGCTGCTAATCAGCTAGTTTGTATGTAGCCATATTACAATTTGTCCAGAGGAGGCATTTAGCTGTCTCTGAACACAACAAACTATCCATGCCATTGCCAGTGTTAATGTAACCTAATTTCTCCACAATGTTTATAGAAATGGAGATGAATGGTGGCCTGTTTTAACCACTTACATACTGGGCCAATTTTGGCATTCCTCTCCTACATGTAAAAATAACAAATTTTTTTGCTAGAAAATTACTCAGAACCCCCAAATTTTATATATTTTTTTAGCAGAGCCCATAGGGAATAAAATGGTGGTTGTTGCAATTTTTTTATGTCACTCACCCGGGACAGAGGCTTTTGGAGGGAACTGAATGCTACCCTCTTGCCTTTCGATCATGGGCCCTGGCATTTGGGGGAACGGTGCTCTTTGTGAGCTGTATGCCTAGGGACCCTGTATATGCCATATTAGAAAGAGTGACTGATTCATACTGTTGGGACATATACTGTAAGGAGATGCTAATGTCATCACCTCCAGCCACCTGTCTGTCTGTTGTCTTCTATAATGTAAATGAGTCTAGTGTGGCTCTCTGTGACCCATTGTTGGTTGTGTTAATTGACCCTGCAATTGTATGAAGGAGTTCTGTGTTGATATGTATGATAATGTGTATTGTAATTAGGGAGTCACAACGGCTGCTTTATGGAATTAGTTAATTAGCTCATGTTAATTTATGTTTCTAGTTTTGTTAGAGCAATATGAGCAGGAGGGGTGAACTCTGTTACTGTATATAAGACTTGTATTTTGGTTCTAATAAAGAGTCCATGTTCAGCAGACAAACAAGTCTCGTCTCGTTTTGTGCTTGTAAACAGCGGGAATATCTGATATCTATATCCAGACTGATAGGAAGCGGTATATGACAAAAGCACTCAAGCAGAGTGTGGGACGTTTCGTCACACTCTCCTACATGTAAAAATCATATTTTTTTTGCTAGAAAATTACTCAGAGCCCCCAAACATTTTATATATTTTTTTAGCAGAGCCCATAGGGAATAAAATGGTGGTTGTTGCAATTTTTTATGTCACACAGTATTTGTGCAGCAATTTTTCAAACACTATTTGTTTTTGCAAAAAAAAAAACAACACTTTCATGAATTAAAAAACTAAACGAAACACTAAAGTTAGCAATTTTTTTTTTTGCATAATGTGAAATAGGATGTTATGCCGAGTAAATAGATACCTAACATGTCACGCTTTAAAAAGGCGCACACTTGTGGAATAGCGCCAAACTTCGGTACCTAAAATTCTCCTTAAGCTACACCTTGAACATTTTTACAGGTTATCAGTTTAGAGTTACAGAGAGGAGGTCTTGTGCTAGAATTATTGTTCTTGCTGTAATGTTTGCGAGGATATCATATGTGGTTTGAACGCCATTTACATATGCGGGCGCGGCCTTACTTATGCATTTGCTTCTACGTGCGAGCACGAGGGGACAGGGGCGCTTTAAAATTATTATTTTTTTGTTATTGTTCATTTTATTTTTACACTTTCCCTTTAAATATATATTTTTCTGTCACTTTTATTCCTATTACAAAGAATGTAAACATCCCCTGTAATAGGAATAGGGCATGATAGGTTCTCTTTACGGAGAGATCTTGGGTCTATAAGTCCCCAGATCTCACCTATATGCTGGAAAGCCTGAGACAGCAATAGAAAAACAACAATCTCAGGCTTCCCAGCAAAAAGAAACCCAGAAAACATCAGTTTTTACATCTACCAGTACCAGAAGTGATGTCATGACGTCGCTTCCTACCTCAGAGAGTTATAGAGATGGGCAGGGACCATCTGTTCCCCGGCCAGCTCTATGGTAAACTGCCAGCATATTCACCGCCTATAAAAACAATCAAGCAGCTAAACAGCCAGCTGCTATGATGGCTTTTACTTTGCAAGGAATTGCCTGCTAATAAAAAAAGATATCTGAATGATGGCTGAATGCCATCAATCAGATATCTTCACTCAAAATACAGGATGTCATATGACTTACCTACGGGCAGGATCAATGTGCTTCAAAATATGTAAATAATCTAGTGACCATGATAAGGGCAGACGTTCACTTTAAAGAGGAACTTAATTTTTTTTTTAAAGCGGTTGTATATTTGCTGACTTTTTTTTTTTTTTAAACCTGTAAAGGAAAAGGCATAATGAGCTAGTATGCACTGCATACTAGCTTATTATGAAATACTTACCTTAGAACGAGGTGTCGGTGTCCCTCCCGGTCCACGCCTAGGCAGCTGACATTATGCCTCGGCGTGTCTTCCGGGTATCACGGCTCCAGCGCTGTGAGGGACTGGAGCCGCGATGTTGTTACTCCCACGCATGCGCGCGGGAGACTTCTTTCCGGCAAGGTCCAGCGTCCGCCGGGCCTTCAGCCGAGAATCCCCTGTGTGCATGCGCCGCTGCAGTCAGCAGCGCAGTGCAAGGGGAATATCTCCTAAACCGTAAAGGTTTAGGAGATATTTTTTTTACCTACAGGTAAGCCTTAGTATAGGCTTACCTGTAGGTAAAAGTAAAAAAAAAACGGTATACAACCGCTTTAAGTCAGGAGCTACAAATACTGTTGCTGACTTTTAAAAATCAGGTTGTTGCCTGGGGTCCAGTGCTGTCTTTCTGCAGCCAGTTCTTACTACTGTGGGGCCAGGACGGCCATCCTTGATATGGGAGCCAGCTGTGGCTCCCACAGCGCTTTGTGAATGATTCCTGCAGGGATTGCAGAAGTGGGAGCTGGTACCAATAAGAAATGGCATCCCCCCCACCCCCTTATTTTTCCCCCCTCCTTAAAAGCTCCACCATCTTCCACATGTCCAACGTTTGCTGCTGTGTTAAGCTGAAGCACCCAGCCGGCTGTAGTACATTCCCTCACACTACAGTTCGCCCTGTCTTTCCCACTTGCAGGGAGATCATCCAGATGGGGGGTGTCGGCATCCGCACTGCACCCTGAACACCTGCATCTCCCTTTTCCCCATCCTGCACTCAGTGGGAGCTGCTGAGGAGATCAGATCTGTTGGGGCCTTTGGGAGACAAGCTGTCACTTGTAAACACAGAAGCTGGTCTTCTGTGTTTACAATTGATGGTGGTAAGCAGAGGGCCTGAGCCAGAGGTGGTTGAACTGAGTTCCACCAAGTTCCAGCTGAAAAAAAGCCCTGGATTTGAATATAACTATATCATACAGAGAAAGATCAGAAATTAGTACCGAAGGTTTGTTGACACAAAATGCTGGCGCTTCCCTAGTTGGTGTTGCAAAAAATTTCAATTACAGGCTAATACAACATAGGTAACAATTCCTAGCAATTATAAAGGGACTTGGTCGGTTGTGCAGTTGTGTCGTGTGGTCAATATTATTAATGGGGCGAGGTGCCTACTGTCTTTGTCACCCCAAGCACCATTTTTTAAGTCCTACATGGTTGCATGACATAGAATCATGTGGAAAGGGCCTGCGGTCACCCAAAAGCACTGTAAAAAAAATCTGTGAAATCCTGACTGCAATGGTGTAAATAAAATATGGATTACAGGTAAACTGAGCTCTTTATTTTATAGTAATTTTAAAGTGTTACAAAACCCACAACAGTAAAATCAGTCTGTATATGCAGTAAAGCATGCTTGTTATACTCACGGTGGAACTTAATGGGTTAATGCTCTGCATTGCGTAGAAAGGCAGTTTGATCCTGTCTTCTCTGATTCTTCTCATGGTTTACTGTCCCCAATCCATCTGCTGATAGAAAAGAGCCCTGGAACAGTTTATTTTTTATTTTTTGGGAGGGTGCATGTGATCAACACAGGGCCAATCAGCACTGTCCAGACAGTGTCAGAGGTCATACAGCCTCATAGGACAGTCAGAGAAGAATGAAAACTCTTCCTACAAGCTGTAACCAGTGCTCTGCCGGACTCTGATAGAAGTCAAAAGACTGCTATATACTGCTGATGAGAAAAGATATTTAGCAGTTTATATTTACTAAAATAATTGCATTTCCATATTCTGTGTACTGTGGGAGACCAGATATAGTGAATGCAGGGTCCTGGGCTTAGAAACACGTTAACATTAGTTTCCAATGCATTTAAAAATGGCTTTACAGTAAAGTAAAGGGTTATTACATACCCCTCCTGCTATCTATGCTGCCAGTCTCTGCTGTCTTCAGGCACTACCCTTGCTGGAAATTTTTCATTATCTGACACTTCTAGGATTGTGAGATACTGGTGTTCCCCTCTGCGGTTTGTTGCACTGGCCTACTAGATATAGTAGTTCTATTGGGATCAACAGAAGGAACCACATAGTGTAGCAGGGAGACCAGGCAACCAACACTTCCAGAAGTCTGCACGATGATAAAAAATATTTCAATCAGCCTGAAATAGTGCCTCAAAATGGCTGATTGATGGAAGGAAGGGTAAGGTATTAACCCTTTACATTGCAGAAAAAAATCATTTTTAATACTCATTAAAAGATAAGTGCATTTATTTTTTTCCAGGCCAAACCGAACCTTCCCATCTGCTCCACAGAAGAATACTTACTCAGATCCAATAGCCGCAGCTCCACTGTTTGTTTACGGCTTGAGCTACAAGTCTTTACAGTCCTGCTGACGCCTGCACGTTTCAGTCCAATAGACTTCTATGGGACTGTCTCCATCATTGTTTTCAGCCTTAGAATGTAGCCATCAGAAGTCTTTGTGGCACTAACGCTCAGGCGTGAGGGTGGGTTAGGTTAGGGGAAGTAAATACGTAAATAGTTAGGCATTTATCCCTTAAACTAGAAACAAAGTCGCCGTCAAAGGAACATGTGAGGAACAATCTAAGATGCCAAAGACTTAATAAAGATACAGGTTACAGGGATGTGGGTAGTGGTGGTCCTCAGGGGACCACCAAAAAAAGCTAATTAAGACCCATATGATGGTTCAGGACACTCTAGAGGAGTGGGAGAACCCTTGTAGTGGGATCATTGGGGGTTAGGTATTAGTGAAGATGGGCTCTTATTTATGGGGGGTACTGTCTTAGAGGCGGGTGAGTCCTGCAATCTAGAAGGGTACGGCAATATTGAGGGACACTGCACTTGATTGCTATATATGTATTATGGTTGCAGAATCAAAACCAAAATTATTAATGTTGGGTATAAAAAGAAAAAAAACAAGATGACTTGCATCTGGTGAGGTTACGGTCACCTCATGTGGTAAGGCACACAACCCTCTATGATTGCAGGTTGAGATAACCCCTGTCTGCATGCAGGATGAACCTGGTCACTCTCAATGCCCCGGGGGGTCCATCCTGATCCTTTGGGGGGCTGTCAGACAGTTTGTAAAATTCTTGGGTAAGAGAAGAACAGAAAGCCTGTTGGTATTCTGATCTACAGAGGTACAGTGTAGTGGGAATTTGGTTACAGCGTCATCCTGATGATAGCACTACTACCTGTTGAGACAATATTTTAGCCATTGTTGATAGTACATGCTGCTATTACTGTGTATGATGTAACTTGCATCTTAACTTTCACACTGATTCATGTTCATGTTGTAAAGTGTTGGAAGTCTGTTTAATATTTAGGTGAAAATCCTTTTGGTAAGATCCCAGCCAAATCACTGGTGACATACTAATAGTTGCAACATTATCAGTGTACTTTTATATTCTTATTGTGTATTGATATATCCAAATAGACATTCTGTAAACTTCATTGTGACTTCGTAGTTGAGTTCCAGCTGATTATGGCCCTCCATATCAGTTGTAGGAACCATCATTTAACTTTGACTCAACCATACCCCTCCCTGTGCCTTGCGCTGGTCTCTTGCCATACACTTCCGATGTTACGAGCCTCTGGGGTCTTTGGCTAGACGGTAATGAGCAAAGTTACGGGAGTATAGGGCACCGTTCCCATATATTGCATACTCACACTGCAGAAATTTATGGAATAGACCCCCTTGGCGGTAGTCTGCGTGCATCTTCTGGGAAGCTTGGCCACGTAACTATGGCATCCACAAAACATGCAATGGTAAATGTTGTGCCAAATCGGACATTAGCCAACAGTAGCAAAGCTAATTTTTTTCCATTAATATTAACATTTTTTTCTTCAACCTTTCCTATTTTTAAAGAACTTTTAGATGTTTATTATTTTTCTCGAATGATGAAACCATTTAGTTGTAACACTGAAACAAGAACAGATTTCTGCATGAGCAGGGTGCATTGTGAACGAGGACAATTTTTCTATTGAGCTGTTTCATTTGTCAGTGAAATCTACTTAAAACATTGATTTTATGTGTCAATATTAAAGTGGTTCTAAAAGCTGAAGTTTTTTTTACCTTCAAGCATTTTATGCATGAAGGTTAAACACTTTCTGTGTACAGCCCCCCTTATACTTACCAGAGCTCCCTCTTGATCCAGCGATGTGCACAAGAGCATCGGCTCTCCAGGTACTCTCCCTCCTCATTGGATGCGGTAGCCTGTAATCTAGTGAGGAGAGAGAGGCGGCGGGATGTGGCCGAACCAGGGCTTAAAGTGGTTGTAAACCCACCTTTTCAACTTGCACCTACAGGTAAGCCTAGCTTAAGGCTTACCTGTAGGTGCAAGAAATATCTCCTAAACCTACACGGTTTAGGAGATATTTACTAAAAAGACAGGCGCCGCTGTCTACGGCGCATGCGTGCCGTAGACAACGGTGCATTCATGGGGTTAATCCCATTCACAAAATCGGCTACTTCCCAGCAATCGCTGGGCGTAGCCGAATGAAAAGGCTCTCGTGCGCATGCGCAGAGTGACGTCTCCGCCGCTCCGGCCAATCACAGCGCCGGAGCGGCGCTGTGATTGGCTGCAGCGGCGATACCCGGAAGTAACCTTCCGGCTATCGCCGCACCAATGGATGCGGCTGAAGAGGGAGATGAGGACGGCTTCGGGGGCCCCGATCTAAGGTAAGTGATGCATAATGAGCTATTATGCTAGTCATGATAGGTCATTATGCCTTTCTCTTACAGGTGGTTGTGAAAAAAAACAAAACATTATTAGGTTTACAACCACTTTAAGTGTCTGAAAGGACACACAGAACAGTGGCTCGGAAGCGCGCCTGCTTGGATGCCCCCATTGCAAGCTGCTTGCTCTTGGGTACTTGACAGGTGGGGGACCAGGAGCGCCATTGGGAGACCCAAGAAGAGGAGGATTGGGGATGCTTTCTACACAACTGCTGCACAGAGCAATTAAGTATAACATGTTTGTTACAAAAAAAAAGAAAAAATGTTGACGTTAATATCACTTTAAATCTGAACTAAAAGCAGATAGAAAGACACTAATTAATACAGCTCATGAAATCATAATTACATATTTTTTTTAATGCAATGTAAGTACCTGAATTTGACCTAGTTTCAGACACTTTCAGTCCATGTACAGGAATGCTCAGAGTGTGAGAGGGAGTGTCTGCACAGGGAGCCAAGAAGCTTGATGATAGGGGGAGAGAGCAGAGGGATGAGCTCATCACTGTGCTGCTTCACCTTTCACTGTCCAATCGCAGGCTGGGGGTGGGTCCAGGATGACCTGGGCTCAGGGGGAATGAGTTGAATAATGCTGGCCATCAAACTGAGGTAAAAAAAAAGAAAAAGTACTGTGCGGAAATCTGTGGGATAAAGGTGAACATTGTAGCATAATCTGATTTGATCTTTCAATAGGACATTCATTTTTATCTTGTTATTTTTTTGGCTGCAGTGCTGCTCTAATTGTTCCCATTTAGCATACAATTTGTGACTTACAGGAAGAAAACAAAGCTTTTATTGTTTTTGATTTTTTTTTCTACAAGCTTTCTTGTTTTATTGAACATTTTCTCAGATTTCTGCCAGACTTATCCTGGCCCGTGTGTATGTAGCATTTATTCTTCAAAACCAAATGGTTTCCAGAGCATCTATCTTTCTGGATCCCTTGTGGCAGGCTGATATTGGGGCAGATTTTCAGCAGCTTGAGCCCATTTGTCAGCTTTTCCGGCCGTTTCTCACCACTTTATCACAGAGCATTATCCCAGCTTGTTTCCTGGATCTCTTCACTGTCTGCTTGCTGAGATTATTTTCCATTTGTAATATTGCATCACATCTGATTCCTTGATGCAGCCTGTTATCTTTTACCAGAATTCATAATTTGATTCTCCTATAATTTATTAAATCTCCTTTCACTGTCTATCTATGCTCTTCCCTCTGCAATATTTAGTATTTGTCAAAAAGTGCCATGGAGGTACATTTGGGAAATACACAAGTGCACCAGCTTGAATTTTTTGCATTCAAATTAGACTAAAGCCCCGTACACACGGTCGGACTTCCATCGGACTTTTCCGTGGTTTTTTGTCCGAACGGAGTTGGTTGGGAACACCCATAGCATACACACGCTCTGACTTTTCTGCAAACTTTCTTAAAACTTCTTACAACATCACGTGTTTTTTCTGCTCTTTTCTGATCTTTACTGCCACCCTTTGTTCAACTTCTGCTATTGTTGGTTGATTTTAACATTTGTTGTTTTGTCCATCGGACTAAAGTCCAATGGTTTTCTGTACACACGGTCGGACTTTGCTCCATCTGACTTTTGTTGGGCAAAAGTTTGTCCGTTTGCAGACCCAACTTTTGTCCGATGAAATCCAAAACCAAACGAAAAAAGTTTGTCCGATGGCGCGTACTCACGGTCGGATTTTTGGTCCAACTTGCTCAAAATTAAGTTTGTTGGCCAAAAGTCCGACCGTGTGTACGGGGCTTAAGGAACACAGCTAACCTAAGGATTTCAATCTCATGTTTTATTAACCTTTTTGAAGGCACAAAACAAAAATAAAAGCTGTTGTAAATAACACCACTAATGCACGACTAAACCAATGACAAACCAAGCAAGACCAAAAAGGCCAGGTAAATTAGGATACAGGATTTTATAGATATACATGTAAAAGAGATCACTTTGATGTAAAAATTCTTATGCTTATTTATTACATGAATTTTTATAGCGTCAACAATTTACATAGTGCTTTACATACTGTATATTCATATCAGCCCCTGCCCTCACCGAGCTTACAAACTAAGGTCCCTATCTCACATGTGCACCCACATTAGGGATTCAAGTAGTCAATTAACCACTTGCCGACCAACCGCCGTCATTATACTGAGGCAGGTCACTCGCTCCCGCAAATCGCCGTAGGTGTACGTCGGCTCCTTTAAGAGCCATAGCAGGCATGCACGTGCTCCCGCTGCACAGCGGGGGACTTGATGCGCGTGGCCGTCGGCCAAGAAGCCTGCCGGCCACCCAAGATCGTGGGAAAGAGTTCCAGAACGGGGATCTGTCAATGTAAACAGACATCCCTGTTCTGACAGGGGAGGAAAGAGAGATCTGCTGTTCCTAGTGATTAGGAACAGCGGTCTCTCTCCTCCAGTCAGTCCCATCCCCCCACAGTTAGAAACACCCCCCAGGGAACACATTTAACCCCTTGATCACCCCCTAGTGTTAACCGCTTCCCTGCCAGTGACATTCACACAGTAATCGGTGCATTTTTATAGCACTAATCGCTGTATAAATGTCAATGGTCCCAAAAAAGTGTTGAAAGTGTCTGATCTGTCCACCGCAATGTCGCAGTCCTGCTAAAAATCGCAGATCGCTACCAATACTAGTAAAAAATAATAATAATGCAAATGCCATAAATCTATCCCCTATTTTGTAGACACTATAACTTTTGCGCAAACCAATCAATATACGCTTAATGCAATTTTTTTTTACCAAAAATATGTAGAATACATATTGGCCTAAACTGATGAAGAAATTTGTTTTTGTTTTTTATTTGTTTTTTGAGATATTTATTATAGCAAAAAGTAAAATATATAGTTTCTCTTTCGTTCATTGACGGACACAGCTCCTTTAATCTTGAACTTAGGGTTATATCGCCACCTTCAGGAGAGGACTAGGCAGAACATGTAAAAACAGCAAAGCTGAACAGTACCGCCCAGGGGGCAGTCCTACTGGCTATAACCCCTCACACTGCATCCAGCAGCTCAGTTTTTTTCTGCCTAGTGTAGGAGAAGGACCTGGCTCCCAGTGGGGACCATTGGTCCTGAGGATTTTTTACTTTTTTCTACTTTTCTGACCCTGAGATCTACTATCAACAGCCGGGCTGGGTGACAGGCTGGATAATATAGATCCTGGTAGTCTCGCCAGCCCGACCATCGAGCGTGAGCAGACCTTGGTTACGCGCTGGGTCGGCCACGACATACCCAGTCTGCTCCAGGGGTGGCCGGTGAGCTATATGCTCCGGGGCACACAAATAACCGGGCTACTGCTGTCCGAGTCACAGTGTGCCGTGCCCGACAGCCACCTCGTACCGCTAGGTCTGTCTGTGGAATGTGCCCAGCAGTCCTCACAGGAGGGGTAAGTATGGCTCCACCTGTCTCGGCAGGTTGGAGCAGCTGGGCATTCCACGAGAGGTCGACTAGGTGGTCTCTCACTCTCCCTTCTCTCCCTGTCCTTTTTCCCTCCTCCCCATACGGGGCCGCTGTGTACCTGATGGGGGTTCCCAGGGGGAGGCTCCGTCCTGGCGGGGGGGCTGCGGTGGGTGTTGGGGGTCCGCTCCTCCCTTCCCTGAATGATGGGACATAGTGGGGTGTTCTGGTGGGCACATTGTGATAGGCCACAGCGAGGAGGGTCAGCGTGGCCGCGCCATTTTTCTTCCCTGTAGTTTCAGTCAGGAGATTTGGCGGCCATTTTCCTGTAGTTTTTAGTCCGGAAAGCTTGGCGGCCATTTTCCTGTAGCCTTAGTCAGGAAGTCCGGCGGCCATCTTGTTGGAGCCCTCAGGCGTTTTTTCTTGCTGAGGTGGCCGGCCGGCATTTTTCTTGTAGCCCCAGCTCGTTTTTTGGCCTCTAGCGCTGGATATCCTTCTAGAACGGCACGTATTACACAGAATACCTCGTGAAGGAGAGCGGGCACAGCACAGCGCAGTACCTAGATCAGGGTGGTGAGTCCTCTGGAGGGACCCTCAGTCTGTGGCAGCTAGGAGGGTGGACTTTGTGTACCTTGCCTTTGGTCTCTAACGGGTGTCAGGTGGGTGCGGGTCAGCTTGGCGTCAGAAGCTGGCGCTTCTTCCCCAGACATCCCTGTGGTGGCAACCGGTTCCCCTGCACCTGCGGTGCCTATGGAGGCTTTGTCGGCGGTCCTGGAGTCCTTTGTTGCCAGGGTGGAAGCAGTGTGCGGGCGCAAAGGGGGTAAAAAACGCCCCCTCCCCCCACCATCTTCTGGGGAAAGCTCTGATTCAGACTCGGGCCTTGCTGTGGCACACTGCCCCTGTTCTGACGTGTCAGAGGATGCAGACCAGGACCATTCGGACAGTGGGGATGACTCCGTGTCCGGGTCAGCACAGGAAAAGGTGATTGTTGGAGCACTTATCACCGCAAACTGGAAGATACGGCGGGGACATCTACTGAGGTGTCTGTCCCTTTTTGGTCCCACAAGCCGGCCTGCACTGCTAGGGTGTTTCCCTACCTAACTTATCTTGATAAGTTTATATACAAAGAATGGGAACGACCGCAGCGGGCCTTTTCGGTCCCAAGACACATGGCGGTGCGTTACCCCTTTGAGGAGAGTTTCCTGAAAAAATGGACATCTCCCCCGATTGTGGACCCCCCCGGTATCCAGGTTAAATTGGGTAACCACGATTCCGGTGGAGGGGACCCCTGCTTTTAAAGACCCTGCAGACAGGAGGGCCGAGGTGGTGGCCCGGTCCATGTTCACGGTAGTGGGGTCAGCCTAGCGGCCAGTGTTGGCCATGGCCCTGGTTTCACAGACACTTACCGAATGGGCAAAATTGTTGCACCGTGAGTTGGAAAAGCAACAGGCCTCCCCCGGTCTGCGTAGAACTGGCAGACCAGTTGGTGCATGGCCTTAAGTATGTCTGTGATGTGGCCTTAGATACAGCTCCCTTGCTTTCCAGAGCCTCAGTATCTGCTGTGGTGCTACATCGTCTGATTTGTCTAAAATGCTGGTCTGCGGACCAGACAACCAAGAAAGCTCTGGCGGATTTGCCCTTCCAGGGAGTGAGGCTATTTGGAGTCTCGCTTAATGACATTATTAAAAATGTTACTGGGGGTAAGAGCACGCTGCTCCCACAATCCAGAAAAGGTAAGGAGCCACGCCGTAGACCAGGGCCCTCCTTTTCCGCTCAGAAGTGTTTTTTCCGTCTGCTTGAGCCCGCAGGTAAGCGTTCCCAGGCCGACAAGGTGCCTGTTGAGGGACAGAAGCGTCCCTGGTTTCGCAAGCCAAACAAGCCTGTGAACAAATCTGCGACAGCATGAAGGTTTGACCCCACCCGACTCACGGGTGGGGGGTCGCCTTCAAGAGTTTGCAGCTTGGTGGGACTCCGTACTTTCCGACCGGTGGGTCTGCAAAGTGGTTTCATCAGGGTACAAGATAGAGTTTCTTTCTTGTCCACCAAACAGATTTTTTTCCCTCAAACCTTCATCTTCTTCCGGCTCATCGGGACGCCCTGTTTGGGGAAGTGCAGGACCTGCTGATGCGCGGGGTGATAGTACCTGTGCCGCCGCCAGAAAGGTTTCAGGGATTCTACGGTTTGTAGTCCCAAAGAAGCAAGGGGTCTGTCCAATCCTGGATCTCAAGGCCCTCAACACCTTTGTAAAAGTACAAAGGTTCCGGATGGAATCAGTTCGCTCTGTGGTCGCTGCACTCCATCCGGGGGATTTTCTGGCGTCCTTGGACATCAAGGACGCATACTTGCATGTCCCCATATGCGTCAGGCATCAGAGGTTTCTGCAGTTTGCAGTCGGGGGCGATCACTACGAATTTGTAGCTCTCCCTTTTGGCCTGGCATCGGCACCAAGGGTTTTCACCAAGGTGCTCGCTCCAAATTCTAGCCTTGCTGAGGCAACGAGGGATCACAATCGTGGGCTACCTGGACGACCTCCTTCTGAGAGCAGCTTCCGCCTCAGAATTAAGGGAGGATGTGGCGATTGCCAGTCAGACTAATCAGGAGTTTTGGTTGGGTACTGAATCTCCAGAAGTCAGTATTGGTGCCAACTCAACGCCTGGAGTACCTGGGCTTGATTCTGGACTCCTCAAAGGGTCTTTCTCCCTTCGGACAAACTGCAGACTCTTCAGGCTGTGGTGAAGCTGTTGGCGTCCCCCAGGTGGTCGTGGCTGCGCTTTTACATGCAAGTCCTGGGTCTCATGGTAGCCTCCTTACAGGCGGTACCGTATGCTCAATTACACACCCGAGTCTTGCATAAGGAGATCCTGTCAAAATGGGACAAACCTCCGTTGTCTCTGGATTGTCAAATCCTGGTGAGCCGCCTTGTCAGGGAATCCCTGATCTGGTGGCGGAGGTCTCCGGCCCTTCAGGTCGGGAAGTCGTTCCTTCCTTTTCACTGGACGGTGATCACGACGGATGCCAGCCTGACCGGTTGGGGGGGGGAGTTTGGGGCGTACAGTCGACACAAGGTTGCTGGACGCAGGAAGAATCCCGCCTGCCGATCAATGTGTTGGAACTTCAGGCGATCAAGCGGTGCCTCTCCACGTGGTCACAAAGGCTCCAGTCAGGATCCAGTCGGACAACGCCACGGCTGTGGCGTATGTCAACTAGAGGTCGACCGATATATCGGCTGATATTTGGCCATTTTTGATAAATCGGCATCGGCCGATTATTCTCAAAATTAGGCCGATATTCTACACTGGCCGTTCCTCCTATCCTTCCTTCTCCACACTCAGCAGCTCTGGCATTATCAAGCGCCGTGCTGAGTGTGTGAACAGAGAGGAGAGAGAGAGAGCGAGAGAGGAGCTGTCAGCTTGATGTCGGGGGTGGGCGGGACCCGGCTGGGGTGGGGTGGGCGGGACCCAGCAGCTATATTACGCCCTCAACTTTCTCTCCTTCCCGGTGTAGCAGATCACTTCACCTTCTTCCTTGTTACTTTTACTATGGTCAGTCCAGGCAGCTTATCTCCGCTCCTCCCGGTCTACACTTCTCTCTCTGCCTTTGCTGCATGTTCACACCGTAAGTCAGCACTGATCCTCCTCGCTCCCCTGCCTAGTTCATTTTTCCCTTATCTTATCTGCTGTCCTCTCCATAAATCTTCACTACATGTATAATGCTGCCTTCTGCCCTGTCTCAGCTCAGCATTCCACACACAGATCTTACACCCTTTCCATCCCAGTTTGCTTTTAACTCTCATAATTGTCCTGTCCCTACCATGCAGCCTAGCACATTCCCTGCATTCTGTCACTAATGAAGACATTAGCACATACGTTTACCACCCCAACCTCCTCACAGATTCTATCTTTTCTAATATCTTAACCTCCCCCCCCCCCCCCCCTTCACATTGTAGCAATTTGTCATGCAATTTGACAAGTCACATCCTATTGCCGGCAAGGCACTGTTCAAATCAATGCGACACTGACTTTGAGTTGCCGCATCAATTTGAAAAAGTAGTACATGCACTACTTTTGCGATTTAGGGTGTGACTTCAATAGACATCTGTGCATGAAGCCACACAGATGTCTTCAAAGTCGCAACCCAAAGTCGCACTGAGATGCAGCTCTGAAATTGTGCAAATTCAGGTTAAGTCGCACAATTTCAAAGCCACAGTCAATGTGAACGGGGGCTAATAGTAGGTTCACACTGGTGTGCTGTGGTCTGGCCACAGTGCGATTTGTATATTCAGTTTACCCAGAGTTTTAGGTGCGCTCCCATTCAATTCTATTAGACTGTCTGTTTTCACAAAAGCAAATTACAGTCTTGCATGCTGCATCTTTGATGCGCAATCAGAAAACACACAGTCCACTAGATATCAGCAGGAGCACACCTAAAACTGCAAGTAAATCACACATACAATCGCACTGTGGTCAAACCAAAGCGCACCAGTGTGAAACCGCTATACGGCTAGGTTCACGCGCAGTCAGGATCATGTACAAAATTGTCGTTTTCTTGACAAACACAGAAGCGCACTGTCCTTTTAGTAGATACACAGCAGTGCCATTGATAGTTAAAGGCACCCCCACTCATCTGCTAACCCACACATGTGGTTTGGTACAGGACATTTTAAGAAAAGGGTCTTGGACTTCTTTTCCACATTTCCAAATCGGCACCACTGACCACTACCCCATACTGTATTTGTGCACCCATTACTCTCAGGTTGCTGCAGTGCAACACTTTAAGTACTAATATAGTGCATGTCACAAACATTACTCAGCGGGGGATCGTTCCTCTGATCACCGCTGAGCAGGCGAATGACAGGTCCATCTCCGCTCACTGTGCTGAGATGGACCTGTCAGAGACCTGCTCTCCTCTATGGGGAGATCGGATGAAAATAGATCAATAGTGAAATCCAGACAGATGGAAAGCCTGACAGGATCGGATATCAGCGGGTGTCAGCGGACATGTCACCGCTGACATCTGCCGCTCCATAGGAGTGAATGGAGGTTCCGATCAGGTCCGCCTGAAAAACTGACAGACAGACAGACCTGATCGGAAAGCCTGTGTGAAAGGGGCCCAAGTCCGAACCCAGGGGGGGGCGCACTTTGCCCTGGGCGCTGGATGACCTTGTCCCAGCACTGGTTACAGTTGCACTAGTGTGAAACCTGCCAGTGCCACCGCAAATCAGTGACATCTGTCAATGCCACTGCCAGCCAGTGCCACTGCCACCCAGTGCCACCTGCCAGTGCCAACCAGTTCCAATTGCCAGTGTCACTGCCAATCAGTGCCATCTGTCCCAAACCAGTGCCATCTGTCAGTTCCAAACCAGTGCCATCTGTCAGTTCCAAACCAGTGCCACCTGCCAATGCCAACCAGTGCCAGCCAGTGCCATCTGTCAGTTCCAAACCAGTGCCACCTGCCAGTGCCAACTAGTGCCATCTGTACTGAGGACATCAAGTGTGTGCTAGATTGACAGGAGTAAGCAAGAAGGAGTGGGTGAGTTTTTTTTTTAAATCGGCCATCGGCCGCCCCAATTTTCGGCCAGAGAAAAACCTATATCGGTCGACCTCTAATGTCAACCATCAAGGAGGAACAAGGAGCTCGGCTGCAGCATTGGAGGTCGCTCACATCCTGAGATGGGCAGAGCAGCGCGTGCCGGCTCTCTCGGCCGTGTACATTCTGGGTGTAGAAAACTGGCAAGCGGACTACCTAAGTCGTCAGATGCTGCACCAAGGGGAATGGTTGCTACATCCGGATGTCTTTCATCTCCTTTGACTGAGATGGGGCACACCAGATGTCGATCTCCTGGCTTCTCAGCTCAATCGAAAAGTACTAAGGTTTGTGGCCAGGTCCAAGGATCCCTGGGCGGACGCGACAGACGCGTTGGTGGCTCCATGGGGGCATTATCGGCTCATTTATGCCTTTCCCCCACTAAAACTCCTCCCTCGTCTGCTTTGCAGAGTGGAGACCAAAGGGATTCCGGTGATTCTGATTGCCCCAGATTGGCCTCTGCGTCCCTGGTACGCCGACTTAGTACGAATGGTGGCGGAAATTAATCCATCCAACTAGCTAATTTTCTTTAGAATATAATAATATAAAACATATATATTAATGTAAGGGCACTGCTGCGGACTTCTGGCCTGTCCACGCATCGCTATAGAAATTATAAACTAATATGGAAGCATACTCATGCATCCTATATTGATGCCCTTGGTGTTTTACTGTAGGTGCTGGCCATCCGTCCGTGTGAGCCCGAGGGGTTTCTTCTCCTCCAACATGACTCCCTGTAGGTCGCCCTTGATCTGGTGGCGCCATGTCCCGGGGTGCTGGGCGGCTGGGAGACTGCTGGATCCCTTTGAAGCATTTTCCAGTGGAATTCTGGTTAGAAGCAATGTTTCCAACACACAGTTGATTGGTAATCACTTACTCTCTACTTCTTACCATTGGATACACATCTAGGTAAAGAATTGAAATTTACTATACAATAATTTTTTACAGCAAATTACATATCCTCTGAAGAAGATCCGCCATGGATCGAAACGCGTCAGCAACATATACAGATGCATTCAACATGTATAACTGTATAGCAATGCTGTGTTCAAAATTCTGTGTATGGATTGTGTACATTTTTTTTGCCAGAGCTTCCATTTGTTATTATTGTAATCAATGTACATATTCAATAAATCTTTTAACTTATACTCTGAAATTTGGTGGAATATCGCTGCTTAAAAACCCCACTGGGGGAACTTTCCATGCCACGACTGGTGGCGGATGTTCCTTGGCGGCTGCCGATGCGAGAGGACTTTCTCTCGCAAGGTCCTATACTTCATCCTGCTTTACAGTCGCTGGCTTTAACGGCATGGCTGTTGAGAGCCAGGTGCTAAGGGATCGAGTTCTGTCGGACTCGGTTATCTCTACTATGCTGAGGGCGCGGAAGTCATCCTCTCGGAAGATTTATCATCATACATGGAAGGCCTACATCTCTATTTGTGAGGAGATGGGATGGCATCCGCGTACATATTCGGTTTCCAGGATCCTGCTGTTTTTACAGCGTTTAGTGGATCAAAAACTTGCCTTAAGCACCATTAAGGGACAGATATCAGCCTTTGCTGTTTTTTTTCAACGACCTTTGGTGGCTCATTCACTGGTGAGTACGTTTCGACATGTGGCCCCTCCGATTCGACCACCGCTGCCTCTGTTGGATTTGAATCCGGTGCTCTCAGTACTTCAGAAACCACCGTTTGAAAACATTAGAGAGATTCTCCTGTTGACACTCTCTCAGAAAGTAGCTTTTCTGGTGGCTATTACATCTGCCAGGAGGGTTTCTGAGTTGGCGGCCTTGTCTTGCAAGTCTCCCTACTTGATCCTCCACAAGGATAAGGCGGTGCTACACCCACAGCCTTCATTTCTTCCTAATGTTGTTTCGGCCTTCCATCTAAATGAGGACATCGCATCCCAAAGAGGTTGCTTTGCATTCCTTGGATGTGGTCCGAGCTCTGCAGGTGGATCTGTCTGCTACGGCTCCGTTTCGGAGGTCAGACTCACTGTTTGTGTCGGTAGCTGGTCCAATGAAGTGCCTAGCGGTCTCGTCGGCCACCATTTCTTGGTGGATCAGACAGATCGTGGTTCAGGCTTATGCCCTAAAAGGGCGGGCGCCTCCCTTTCCTGTCACGGCGCATTCGACCAGGGCAATTGGTGCCTCCTGGGCTTTCTGACATCAGGCGTCCGTCTCCCAGGTGTGTAAAGTGGCGACATGGTCGTCCGTTCACACTTTCACAAACTTTTACAAGGTTGATGTGAGTGCATCTGCGGATGCTTCCTTCGGCCGCAAGGTTTTGCAGGCGTCTGAGGTTGCAACTCCTCCGTTGAGGAGCTCTGGTTGTTTTGGGCTGAGGTTGTTTGCTTGCTGTTCCCACCCCTCGTTTTTTGACACTGCTTGGGGACGCCCATGAGGTCAAGATTAAAGGACCTGTGTCCGTCAATGAACGAAAGAGAAAATAGGATTTTTGCACTCACTGTAAAATCCTTTTCTCTGAAGTTCATTGACGGACACAGCATCCACCCCTCCTATTTATGTTTGTACTGCTTTTTGACGAACTGAGCTGCTGGATGCAGTGTGAGGGGTTATAGCCAGTAGGACAGCCCCCTGGGCGGTACTGTTCAGCTTTGCTGTTTTTACATATTTTACTTGTTCTGCCTAGTCCTCTCCTGAAGGTGGCGATATAACCCTAAGGTCAAGATTAAAGGAGCTGTGTTCGTCAATGAACTTCAGAGAAAATGATTTTACGGTGAGTACAAAAACCCTATTTTTTTTCTCGAAATTGTTGCTCTTTTTTTGTTTATAGCGCAAAGAATTCAAACCGCAGAAAAGAAAGCTCTATTTATGGGAAAGAAAGGACGTCAATTTTGTTTGGGTACTGCGCAATTGTTAGTTAAAACGACGCAGTGCCATACCGCAAAAAATGGCCTGGTTTATTAAGGGGGAAAAATCTTCCAGTCTATAAGTGGTTAAAGTGGATATAAACCCGATTCATGAAATTTGAGCTGGGCACATATATCTGCAAAGTTTTCTTATCTCTCTTCAAAGCACTTCCTGTAGCTGTCTCCTGCCTGTTCTTCTGTTATCAGCCTGATAAGTTCTCCATTACATATGATAAAAGCAGCCTGAGTTTGGTGTTGGGGAGGATGCTATAAATAAATTAGCAGAGCCCTGAACTATACAACAAATATAGCTGAAAGTCTCTACCTATGAGGAGAGGGGGTGTGTGTCTTTCCTCCAATCAGCTGTCTTGGCTATATGCCCAGGCTTCATTGCAGTGTTAAACAGAAAGTGAAAATATGTAACAACGAAGAGCACTTTCTAAAGGATATATACAGCTGAATGCAGCAGATATACATGTAAAACATATGTAGGGATAATTGTTTCATCTCTGTGTATCATCTGAGGCTGTTCACTTCACTGGGTATATGTGAGGGTTTACATCCACTTTAACCTACCATCATATCTTTGCAGTGTGGGGAGGAAACCCAGCCAAGCGCAGGAGAACATGCAAACTCTATGCTGACAGTGTCTTGACCTAGTGCTGCATGGCAGATGTGCTTATCACTAAGCCACTGTACCCATTGAAAAACAAGAAAAAACTCTTCCTACTTCACCACTCTGTACCTATTCTCTAGTTTTTATTTTACAATTTTTAGACTCCAAATACTTATCTAAAACTCCTATCATGTGATATGTCAGATCACAGGTCTTCTTTCCAACACTTCCCAGTGTGTGAGGGTCTGATCTGCAGTGCCCATGTGACAACCTGATGTTATAATCATTGACAATCACAGGGTCACAAAATTCAATAGAATCTCTAGCGCTTCAGGAACAGTTATAAAAGGAGAGTATTATCCTGTAGATGACTTTCCCAAGCGTCTTACCAGATTTCCAATACACGTATGCCAAATCTGTCCAAAAAACTGTCAAAACTGTGTGTCTTCTCCTTTATTCACCTTTGTTTCCCAATTATCTTCAATTCATCACACGTGAAACCCAAAAGAAACTCATATAGTGTAGTATTTTATAAATAAATGGAAACAAATATATTTTTATTGTGTTCACATGTGAATGTACCACTGTCAGTGGGCCACCAGTGATAAAGTGCTCCACACACCACTTGTGCAGCATCTTACCAAATAATCGATTTTAATCTCCACTGTACTGTCTGCCCTCATGTTATAAGGCGCTGCTGACATCACTTTCTAATGTGTTTCCTCCATAGACTTTGTCAGAGAAATGTGGCCTCTGTCACACCTGCAGCATTCAGGAGTGATGTCACATGAAGGACGTCACAAGACTAGTTGGCACCTTCAGACTACCAGTAGCCTAAATTTGAATAGGATATCATGTGATTGTGTATTTAGGAATTGTTTAAAAAAAAAAAAAAAAATCTGTACAGCTATAATGGCTTATGACATACACAGGCTCTTCTTCTTCTTTGCAGTGCTACAATATGGTTGTACTTTACTGTTTCTTCCCACGATGCAAGTCTGTGAGTTGACTGACTCATTAAACTATGCGTTTTGTGCATAGCTGATATCTTATCTCAGCTGTAGTTAAGCTGAGCCAGAGAGATGCCACTAAAAGCTCAGGATATTTGTATAACCTATAAATTTGGAAGCGTGGCAACAATGTACTTGCGATATCAAGAAAGAGATTTAGTTGTTCTTGTGTTACATAACTTATGCAATTTTGCTGGACTCTAAAGCATGTAAAATATTTGGTTGTCAGGTCCACTGTAAGTTAAAACCCCTAAGCTTTCCTCTAGCCATCATCTGCTTGCAGCAAATTAAATGTTACGTTAATACTACATGACGTTTTTGCTTTAAACATTGCCATTACCTTTGATACATGATGCTGTCAACGTGGTGACTTCAGTGCCAAATTAGCACTTCCCATGTCCAGCGGTTTCTTCTTGGTTTGGGTATATGAAATCATTTTATTAGGACCAGGCTACCAGCGTGTGGCTCTAAAAACAAATGATTGGCTCTGTAAGAGGCTGGATAATGCTCTGGTTAGGAAATACAATAAGTCAATGTCTGCTCATCGAGTGTGCCCACACCCTCTCCTTTAAATAACACGACGGCTTGTAATGCCACTGAGGACAGTTTCACCCTTGTGTTTATGTAAAGCGTGTCCAGAAATGTCTTTCCAGGAGAAAATGCTGTTTGTTTATGACTGGAAGCTGCTTCTCCTGGCTCTACTATATCCCTATTTACCAAGCTCAGGCGTAAATTATTGTGACTTCGTTCTGCAATTTTCCATCCTAGAAATGTCTGCAAATTAGGTCCTGAATTATTTACATAGCAGTTTTGGAGTATCAAGAATTTGGATCAATCTGTTATTCTGTAGTTCTGAGCTAGGTTTAGGGGTACTTTACTTTTAGTTCAATCTCAATTTTATTCTATCAAGAAAAATATGATAACAAACCATAGATCAGTACAGAGCTGTATCTACCGTGGGGTGAACAGATATTGAGGCATACTGCATCAGCCCTCAGTTTACATTTTAATGTTTAAAGTGATATCCATGTATAATAAAACAAAAAGTAAACATGAATAACGTTTAACCTGCAAGAGTCAATTTAATCTTCAAGAAAAATGTTGTAGGGAGCACCAAGTTGAAGAGCACATTTTAATACTTCTTTTTATACCAGATGTAAAGTCAGGTAAAGAAAGGTAGGTAGGACAAGAGCACAGAGTATATTCTAGAATCCATAGAGATGTATGTTGGAAAATCCGTCATGACCCATTGGAGGTATACATAGTTTTACCCGAGTTGTAAAGAAAACCTCGCGCCAATATATACTAATAAACTAAAATAACAAAAAACAAAAAAGCTGCTCCCCTGCGAAGTGGTAAGCTCCCAGTGATAGTGTTGAATATAGGGGGCGCTAGTACTATATAATATACCAAAGTGCTAAAAATAAAATATAAACAATATGACAACTCTTATAAGCTCTTAATTGGTATCCCAATGTAAAGCATAAGTGACAGTCCCAATATGAGTCCTTCAATTTACATGGTGTTTAAAGTCCATATCCAACATAAATACACATTTGCTGTTGTGATCAATCTTGAAGAAAAAACTTTTTGAGATGTGATCCTTCTAACATCAGAACTTATTCATGCAATAACTCTGATATGAAAATAGTGGTGATATAGAAAGTGAATCCTCCACCAGTGTTTTACAACTTCACACCCGACGTGTCAGTAGTTTGATTCTGCTTACCAGAATTACATGACCTCTTTCGCCAAAAAGTAGGTCATTAGGGCTTGCGCAGGATTGTGCCTGCTCACATAGATGATACTAGAGACGTACAGTAGCCTTCCTCCTCACAAAGTTGTGGCCGGATAATATGTAAAAATTAGGAAAAAATCCCCATAGTGTAAAACCGTTTAATGGTAAAAAGTATAAAAAACAAAGAGCCAATTGGCTTACTCACATTAAAATGTGCCCATTCCCGGCACTGGGGCTGCTGGTTTTCGAATATGTGTGCTGGCGGGGAACTATTCTCACGCGGCCACCTCCGTTTGCGGCGTGCGTTCCACCTCCTAGCTTCCGGCAAACCACTCAGTCCGGAAATGACGCACGAACGTGACCAGGTACCGCCTCGACGTACGTTTCGTGGTGAACGTCCTCAGGAAGCGTATTGGGACTGTCACTTATGCTTTACATTGGGATACCAATTAAGAGCTTATAAGAGTTGTCATATTGTTTATATTTTATTTTTAGCACTTTGGTATATTATATAGTACTAGCGCCCCCTATATTCAACACTATCACTGATAGTTTTACCCGAGGCCCAGAGGATATACTCGGACGAGTAGCGGAACATAGACCAAGAAGTCCAGGATAGCGAAAATTGTTCTTCCTTATCAGCTTTCATCGCCAACAGCCGCTCAAGGTCTCCGATTAAATAAACTTCCATGGACTAGTCCCCGAGGGAAGGTATGTCGGTCATTATCCAATAGTGAGGTATGACTAATCTAGCCGCGGATAAGAAATGTTGAAGTACGTCTTTTTTAATGAATTTGAAGGATCCGGGAAGTGTTGACAGAGCTATTTCTGATGTGGGTTGTACTGAGGTCGCTATCAATTTGCAGTAAAGGCCAAAGATATGCTGCCAGAAGCATCTGATAGGGGGGCATTCCCACCATATGTGGATCATAGTACCCTTGGAGGAATCACAGCGCCAACAAGTATTAGGTGTGGAACTGTTATAATGATGTATGACCGATGGGCACCTATACCATTTAGTGGTAACCTTAAATCCCATTTCCTGGTGTTTGGTAGCTAAAGAAAGTTTATGGGTTAAGGTGAAACATTTCAGCCAGTCAGAAGGGGGAATAGGATGATGTAGCTCAGATTCCTAGGCCTGGGCTTAAAAGGGTAAATCAGGGGATGACGCAGACAGAAGCAACGCGTATATTTGGGTGACCATGTGTAACGGGGGGGTCTTCATGTAAAAGCAGAGATTTGAATTACGTTGGTTTAGCTTGTAGCTCTAAAAGGGAGGTAAAAGAACGTATATACGTTAGGGCCTGCCAGCGCTGAAGCCATTGGAGTAATGTAGCGACTGGTGGCATGGAAGCACGGGTTATCGTTAAAGAAGGGTCTGCCGAAGAATCTGAGCTATGATCCTGAAGGATCCAATTCCCAAACCTCGAGGTGTGGAGGGCTGGTAGGAAAGCCAGGATCCCAAAAAAGGCAGTCATATAGGGCCTGTAGAGGGTTATAGGTGAAGAGCAGTATTTTTACGATCCCATAGGTGAATCGTCTGGCGATTTCGTTAATTGGTAAGGTCCAAGGAAGCACGCAGAGATCGATTGGGTTCAAGTGGCTCTCCAACTGGACCCATAACTTAGAAGATTGGTGGTAGAACCAATCCAGGATCCCGGTGAAGGTTGCAGCTTTATGATAGAGAGCTATATATGCCCCGCCACAATGTTTTGGAAAGGATAGAGTTGTGAATTTAATTGTGGTACGCAACGTTAGCCAAATGAATTTGGAGAACACCTGGTGCAAAGACTGGAGGTATGAGGCAGGAAGAAGTATGGGGACAGTTTGGAACAGGTATAGAAAATGAGGGAGGACATGCATTTTCAGTGTGTTAATTCTACCGAGGCACAAAAGTCTCTTGGTGGTATAGCCTTATAAGTCCGCTTTAGTTTTATGAAGGAGTGGGAGGAAATTCAAGGAGAAGAGTTGGGATGCCTCCATCGGTATCTGTATACACAAGCAGCAGATAGAGGTAGATCCAGTTCTGAAGGGGAAAGAGGTTGAAATTTGTTTTAGGACTGCCGGTGGAAGGGAAAAATGTTAAAGTTCCGACTTGTTATAATTCATTTTAAAGTTGCTGACACTGCCAAATCTTTTAAATTCTGCCAAGATCGAAGGAGGGAAGGTTAGAGGTGGCGTGACAAATAGAAACAGATCATCTGCAAATAGGGCTAGTTTATTGTGAAGGGGACCTACTGATATGCCACTTACATTTACGTTTTGGCGTAAAGCCACTGCTAACTGTAAGAACATTGAGGAGGGGTGACAAGGGGCATCCTTTACGCTTACCATTGTGAATAGAAAACACAGGGGAAAGAGAGACATTAATTCTAATCTGAGCCGAAGGGGATAAATAAAGAGACATTATTCTCGAGACCATATTTGGACCCAAGGCTATCTGTTGTAGGGATAAATGAAGGAACCGCCTAACTAACCCGGTCGAATGCTTTTTCTGCGCCGATCGTCAGAAGGCGCAAGCGTAATCTGTAAGCAGGAGGGTTTTCAAAGTGTTGTCTCTGGCCTCTCTGCAACTTACGAAAATGACCTGATCTAGGTGGATTAGGCCGGGCAGTAATGGCTGTAGTCTATTGGCAAGTACCTTGGCGAAGATCTTTAGGTCAACACCAGTCAAAGAGATTGGCCTATAATTTGCACAATTAGAGGGGTCCTTACCAGGTTTGGGAATGAGGGATATATGTGGGTACTTCACTTTTCTACAAGTACAGAAATGATTAGAGTTTGCTTCTGTTATATGATGGTTTCAAGCATATACATTTTAAAGCTGAACTCTAAACACCAGAATTCATATATGTATGGAGGATTGGTGCTGTGCTTACCTCTACATTGAAGGTGTTGTTCTTGGAACAGTGCCCTGGCTTCCTTAATTTTTATTCTGGATGTAAACATTCCCCTTCTCTCCCAAACATTCTTTTATGGGAGACACTCTGCTGTGCTTCTACATTTGTATCCTGAAAACATGTTTGTTTGACAGCACTATGCAACACATTACAGTGTGATTGCCTCTTGTTTGGAGCATATTTTGGGAAGGTAATGTAAAGACCGATTTCAGGTATGCTACGGGCCATCTGTACACCATTTAGAGCTAGTGAAAACCCAAAATTCAATATCTCAGGAAATTTGAATATTGTGAAAAAGTTTAATATTGTAGACTCATTGTGTCCCAGTCTAATCAGCTAATAACTCAAAACACCTGTAAAGGTTTCCTGAGCCTTTAAATGGTGTCTCATTCTGGTTTAGTAGGTTACATAATCATGGACTGCTGACTTGATAGTTGTCCAGAAGACCGTCATTGACGACCTCCACAAGGAGGGTAAGTCACACAAGGCCATTACTATAGAAGCTAGCTGTTCACAGAGTGCTGTATCTAAGCATCTTAATGGAGGAGTGAGTAGAAGGAAAAAGTGTGGTAGAAAAAAGTGGACAAGCAACAGGGATAACCACAGAAGATTGAGAAGCAAAGGCCATTCAAGAATTTTGGGGAGATTCACAAGGAATAGACTACGGCTGGTGTCAGTGCTTCAAGAGCCACCACACAAAGACGGATCCAGGACATGGACAACACTTGTCACATTCCTTGTGTCAAGCCACTCCTGAACCAGAGACAATGTCAAAAGCATCTTACATGGAGAAAAAGGACTGTTGCTCTTTTCGATTGAAAGTAAATTTTGCATCTCATTTGGAAATCAAGGTCCCAGAGTCTGGAGAGGCAAAGAATCAAAATTGCCTGAGGTTCAGTGTGAAGTTTCCACAGTCAGTGATGATTTGGGGAGCCATGTCATCTGCCAGTGTTGGTCCACTGTGTTTTATCAAGTCCAAAGTCAGCGCAGCCCTCTACCAGGAACTTCCCCCTGCTGACCAGCTTTATGGAGATGTTGATTTTATATTCCAGCAGATCTAGGCACCTGCCCACACTACCAAAAGTACCAATACCTGGTTTAATGAGAATGGTATGACTGTGCTTGATTGGCCAGCAAACTGCCTGACCTAAACCCCATAGAGAATCTGTGGGGTATTGTCAAGAGGAAGATGAGAGACACCACATCCAACAATGCAGACGAGCTGAAGGCCGCTATCAAAGCAATCTGGGCTTTCATAACACCTCAGCAGTGCCAGAGGTTGATCGCCTCCATGCCATGCCACATTGATGCAGTAATTCATGCGAAACCATGTAGTTCATGTAATTTATGCCTACCCTTACGCAGGCTATCCCCCCTTCAGTCTATTATGAATGCTGCTGCTAGACTAATACACCTCACTAACCGATCAGTGACTGCTGCTCCTCTCTGCCAATCTCTTCACTGGCCTCCCCTACCCCACCGTATAAAATGAAAAATACTAACCACAACATACAAGGCCATGTACAACATCGCCCCCCAGTTACATCACCAACCTCATCTGCAGATATCGCCCAAATCGTCTCCTCTGCTCCTCCCATTACCTCCTGTACTCCAGCTCCCTTGTTACCTCTTCCCATGCTCGCCCTCAGGACTTCTCCAGAGCCTCTCGCATCCTCTGGAACTCCCTGCCCCGGTATGTCTGATCAGCCCCTAACCTGTCCTAACCTGTCCACCTTTAGAAGATCCCTGAAAACTCATTATTTGGGGAATCCTATCCCACACCCACCTAAGAAATGTACCTGAGCCACCCCCATCAAATCATCCCCCGCAGCTATTACCTTTTGTACCACCACCCCCTTCCTTTAGAATGTAAGCTCTACGAGCAAGGCCCTTCTGTATTAAACTGTACTGCAATTGTGCTGTCCCCCCTCTACAGTGTAAAGCACTGCGTAAACTATTGGAGCTATATAAATGGTGTATAATAATAATAATAGGAGCCCTGGTCAAGTATTGAGTGCATACTATACTGTACTTTTCAGTAAGACACATTTCTGTATGAAAAATCCTTTTTTTTATTGGTCTTATGCAATATTCTAATTTTCTGAGATACTGAATTTTGTTTTTTCACTAGCTGTATGCCATAATCATCAAATTAAAATAAAGAAATGCTTGAAATATATCAATCTCTGTGTAATGAATCTATATAATATTTGAGTTATCACTTTTTGAATTGAATTACTGAAATAAATTAACTTTTTGATGATATTCTAATTTTTTGAGATGCATCTGTATAATCAGCCCTCCTAGACTGGGGATGAAGGGTGCTTGGAGGACTTTGTAAAACCTGCTTAACTCAATTTAAATGCATTGTTACTGCTCTTCTTTGTGGCTTTCACTAGCCAAGCTTAAAATTGCCCATGTGTACAGGGCCTCACCCACACAGATCTAAACATTGCTTTTCAAAACAAATCTAACAACTCAGCTTTTGGCTGCTCGTTCCACACTGCAAAGTATTGCCTGTCTAAGAAGTTATCATTCATCAGTGATTTATGGTTGCGGTTACTCAAAGTGATGTAACGTAGACACATATGAGAATTCTGTCTGTGATTGTGGAGTGAAGGTGCAGAAGTTTTATATTCATTCAATTTAATATAAAATGAATTGAAAACATTGATTTTCCCCACCAGACTTCTGGGATTCGCCAAGTTGCAGAGGTTAGCTGGTAACGGTTATCCATTCAGCGTGTTCCAAAGTATCACTAACCCGTGTTCTCCTTTTGATGTGTGATCTCGATGCTGTCACGTGGTTTTTGGTATTTAGAGGTATATAATATCTACACCTGGAAACTGTTATGGTTCCTACTGTCAATCATGACATGGATCCAAAATCACCAGTAATAAGGCATGCCATCATCGAAGGGTTAATACAGCAAATGAGACCAGGATTAGCTGGCAGGAAGCTTGTTTGGCTGGATCTCTATCTTGATTAGATGAGAACTGATCTTGTATTTTTCTCCTCCCTTCTTTCTAGAGATTTGTCATATTGCTGAAGATTTTAGCTCTGTTTATAATGTGTAAAAGCACAATGCACAAAGCCTGTTTCTTATAATACAGATTCTGGCCTATTTTGTGATTTCATCACTGGAAACCTGAGAGGCTAGTGGCCCATTATGGGGTTGTGAGACTATAAGATCCAGGGTGAGAATAAGAGCCGGTTCACACAGGGGCAACACGACTTCCAGCGCGACTTTGGGAGGCAACTTGGACACGACTTGAGCATGAATCACAGCGCGACTCCAGGCAACTTACAAGGCAACTTCGAGTTGCCTCCAGGACAGGCGACTTTCCAGTGGCCAATCAAACAATAATCAGCTCTGTGGGAAGGAGGGGGGGAGGGAGGGGTTTGCCTGGAAAACAATTTTTTAGGGCTGTGGAAATTAACTATTAATTCCTCGATTAATCGATTAATCTTTTTGATCGATCAAAATTCTTTTGATCGGTACTCACCTCTCCGCCGGCTTCCGGGTCTTCAGGGAGTTCCGTCGGAGATCCGGTGACGTCACGGACACCCGCGGGGCTTGCCGTGTCCATCTGAAGGGCTGCAATATTTATTTTGTTACCTACTTGAAGACTATAAAAGTTTTAATGCTATTCCCATCAAGCACTGCCTTTGTGTTTTTTGTATCCTGCTATCCATTTTTCCAGTGGTTGGTAGCTGCACTGGGAATCGGCCTGCAAGTAGATCTGCTAAAAGTAGTTGGATTTGTATGTGCGTTATAATTAATCGAAATTAGTCGAATAATCGATTAAAAAAAAATCGATTAATCGAACACGAAAATTTTAATCAGTAACAGCCCTACAATTTTTACTTCCTGGAAAGTTGCTTCAGTTAAGACAGGGACTTGGAGGCAACTTCCATTGAAATCAATGGGTACAAGTCGCCTAGAAGTCGTACAGGAACCTTTTCTGAAGTCGGAGCGACTGCAGTAGTGTACATTCAGACGGCTCCATTCACTTCCATTACTTTTCTAAACCGCGCGACTTGGGGCGACTTGAAGTTGGGTCCCAGGACGCCCCTGTGTGAACCGGCTCTTAGAGTGTTCACCTATTGTCCCCTTGCAAAACATAACGCAGCTAACCTCAAACTAAATAAACCAGCTATATATGTCGCCACAATTCCTGGATATTGTAGTCTAAAATGGTATTAAACCAAAAATGTAATATATTGCAGTGTAGGGACACCTATTAGCAAAAGTATATAGGCATAGGACGCACACCCTGCCATGCCCCTTAAAGTGGTTGTAAACCCTTACAGACCACTTTAACCTACAGGTAAGCCTAGATTAAGGCTTACCTGTAGGTGCAACAAATATCTCCTAAACCTACACGGTTTAGGAGATATTTGCAAAAGAGGGGCACCGATGCGCAAGCGCACTGAGAGTGCCACTTCTAACGGCGATCAAGCCGTTGGTGGCAGCACCCGTGCCCATGCGCGGGAGTGACGTCTTTGCCAGTCACAGCGCCGGAGCCGCGATATGCGGAAGTCACTCGTGGAGAGATGGCGCCGAGGGAGGAGGTGTCCGAGCACCACTGCACCACTGCGGGGGCTTCGATCTCAGGTAAGTACTTCATAATGAGCTAGTAAGCTATGCCTACTAGCTCATTATGCCTTTGCCTTGCAGGGTGTTTTGTTAAAAAAAAAAAAAAAAAGAGGGTTTACTTCCTCTTTAAAGGAGAGTTATATAAAAAAAAAAGATTAGATAAACCTACAAGTGCTTTTTATACCACTACATTTCCTTTATACTGATTCTTGAAATTGACAAATGCAGCAATGTATAAATTGGATGAAAGGTTTAGCAATGAGAACCACTTTTTGAAAGATAAATAATGCATTTTTATACAACTATATAGGTCAGACCAAAATGAGGAGGAAAGAGGGACAGAGGGACTTTGTTCCAAATCAGGGTCAGTGCCTCGAAATCAGAGACAGTTTACCAATTCCTAGATGTGGTGGATGCATTTTTTTTAAATCAAAAATGCATTAATATATTTATGAATGCTTCTGGAGAGGGGGGGGGGTAGTCATGATGTAATCTCAGATAAAGAACAGATTTTAGAACACCCTATTACCACTTCAGCAGAAATTGTGTGAAAGGCTTGGGTTTGAACTGAAAAGGAGAGTGGACAGGATTTTCATTTTTTACCAATTTATTCCAACTAGACTGTTGTCCAGTGGTGGCCCGTTCATTAGGGGTGCCCCGGAACCTCCCCCTCTCTCCAGGCCACCCCCTATATGCAATGAATACATTCATGCATAACATGAATCTATCCATGGTCGCCGCGGCCACCCCTATTTATGTGTCCGGCCCCTTTCAGGGCACCAGTGGCTAGGGTTTTTTTTAAGCACCTGATTAGAGCCAGAGGCTCTAATAGGCTTCAAAATAGGGTAGGCTTGGGTCGCCGAGAATGCGTCTGGAGCCCACCCAGGTGTGTTACAACAGCGAATTAATATTTGCTGTTAAAACACTGATCCTCAATCCGGCCAATCAGAAGCAGGTGTGAGGCCTGTTTTCAGATTGGCCAAAAAGAGAAGACTCCCGATTGGCCGCCAAGGAGGAAGAAGGAAACAGAAGCTACCGACGCCGTGATGACCCGTGGGGAGCAGGAGAACAGGAGGCTGCCGCTGAGCAGGGGAAGTCGCGGTGATGGGGTAAGCGCTCTGTTCTGGAAATTTCATAGATAGGCAACTCCTATCCTCATATTGATTAGTGGTTCCAAATGAATGATAACTTCTGCAGTAGGGAACAGACACAAAAAGACACGCTCAGCGTCTTTCCCAAATAACTGTTAGGTATGTTCTACGCAATTACATTTTTTAGACAAGTGATTACCTAGGTATCACATTAATATTACAATTGGACTTTTATGGTAACAAGAGGCGTAACATTAGGCAGGCTAATTCTAATCAGTACTTGAAAGAATGCAAACGTAATGAAAACATTATTAGTGCCGTGTGCACAATAAGTGCAGTGTGAAATGCATAAACAAACATACAAAATAGAATACAATTATATACAGATTTTACAATTTCCTTAAAGCGGTTGTAAACCGCTGGACGTTTTTTTTTGTACCTGCAAGATAAAGGCATAATGTGCTAGTATGCATCGCATACTGGCACATTATGTTAAACTTACCTTAAAAGGAAGCTCTTCCAGCACAGAGATGTCAGCGCTGCATGTGCTCTCATCTTTATCCGTCTTGCTTCCGGGTTCGCAGACTCTGGCTCTGTGACCGGCCCGAAACTGCCAGTCATGGCACAGGACTTTGAAGAAAGGCACCGGTGGCTGTTCTTTCAGAGCACATGCGCCAGTGATGTCACTGGCTGCATGTACACTAAATATTTCCTAAACGGTGCATGTTTAGGAGATATTTAAAGGGGTTGAAAAGGTTTGTTTTTTATTTTCTAAATAGTTTCCTTTAAGCTAGTGCATTGTTGGTTCACTTACCTTTTCCTTTGATTTACCTTCTAAATGTTTTTTTTCTTTGTCTGAATTTCTCACTTCCTGTTTCTCCTCACTAAACTTCACACCATCATCCGAGTGGTGTTGAGTCAGCCAGAACAGCTTACTGAACAGCTTACTGAGGAGGAACAGGAAGTGAGAAATTCAGACAAAGAAAACAAAGAAAAAAAATATTTAGAAGGGAAATCTAAGGAAAAGGTAAGTGAACCAACAATGCACTAGCTTAAAGGAACCTATTTAGAAAATAAAAAACAAACCTTTACAACCCCTTTAAGCTACCTATAGGTAAGCCTTCTTAGAGGCTTTCCTATAGGTAAAAGCAAGAGATGGAAGTATACTTCCACTTTAACAGCTCTGTAATATTTGTTGTGCCTCAGTTTGGCTGTCTAGCGCTAGGTGCACTTTAAAAAAACTGTTGTAAGTCAACTAGGTAACATTCTGCAGGCCGTTATGTAATCGGTGTCTGTGTGTGTGTTCGTGAATCCAGCCTATACTTTCATTAATCTGTTTTCGTGCAACGTTGGATTATTTATTGTTTTTTCTTCTCTTTTTTTATTCAAAGCATCATTAAATCCTTTATGGAGACTTCTCTCCCTCACTGCTTTTACTGGATGGAAACACTTTAATGCCATATAATGTATTAATATTATTTCAGCTAAATGGTCATGGCAGCTCTGGAAAAATCGATGTACTACATTAATCCCCATAATTATGGATTGTAATGCACAGACACCATCAGGTCCCTTTTGGTCTTTTACCATTCATTACCATTTGTAACAGGATACACCACAAAAAATGTTCAATAATTGGAGATAAAAATGACTGTCATGGAAAACAGAGATAGATAGATGCAAGCCAGCATCGAGCACTAAAGCTGCATAAGCTGTACTGTGGAGATCGCTCAGTGCTTTAAAAAGAGAGCGCATAGTTTTGGAATTTGCCGTTTTACGTTTTAGTGATTGAAAGGACATGAAAATAGAACTTCTTTTGCCGCTCACGGAGGTTGACAAAAAATAAAAAAATAAAACAACAAGGTAATACATTTCACATTGTGTTTAAATATACTTTATATTTCCTAAAAAAAATAAAAATAAAAGTCAAATAGTCAATAATACCAATAAATTAAGTATAGTCAATTATGTGACTATGTATAGTCGCATACCACTTTCTTTAGAATCCAATGCCGCGTACACACGATCATTTTTCACGTCGTGAAAAATTACATTTTTTGTTTTCAACAAGAAAAACGACCATGTGTGGTCTTTTTGTCATTTTTCACGACGTGAAAAACGGCATTAAAAACGACGAGAAAAATTGGAACATGTTCTAATTTTTCTCGTCGTTTTTCCTGACATTTCTTCCGCGGCAGTGTTTCCCATAGGGAAACACTGCCGCGGAGCCCATAGACGATCGTTTTTCTCGTCATTTTAAAAAATGACGAGAAAAATGACCGTGTGTGGGGAATAAGCTGTTCCCTCGTTTAAAATGTCATTATTCACGGCGGTTTTTAAACCGCCGTGAATAATGATCGTGTGTACGCGGCATAAGAATCCTGATTTTTTTTTTTGTGGTGTTACTGTGCTTTATATAGCATTAGATTCACATATGTACGGGTGGTTCCCGCTGCAGGTCTGCACTGGTTTCCTAATGGCACGCTGTATGCACTGGAAATGGTACCCACACTGTTAACCATACTACACTTGCAGTTCCCGTGCAGGCTGCAATTTCTAAAATGCTGCAGGGACCTTTTCCCGGCATTTCAGTAGGCACGTAAGCCCATTTAAATGAATAGGCTGACATTCCCATGCAAATCATGACTTGTAGAGCCGCATTTGTGTGAACCCAGGCTAGTTATCGAAATGCAAGGGGTTTCATGCTCACATCTTTGGTTTCTGTGCTGGTATCATCCTTGGTGGTAATGAGGAAGGACACCCCCATTTTTCTAATTTGCCATAAATGAAAAAAAATTGAATTCTGCATTCATATTCCCTCATGCAGCCCAGCAAGCCTGGATCACATTTTGTCTTGTCTTGGTGTGCGGAGCCTTGTGGATGTGTGATGTGTTGTTTTCTGTCAGATAGACCTAAGCTGAAACAAGAGGGTCTGAAAGGCTGTTGTGTGACTACAAGCGGAAAGCAGAGCATGCCTATGTAATAACCAAATGTAGCTAATAAATGAAAACCAAAATAAGACCTTTATACGATGTATGCTAAAGCGGAACTATACTCCCCTCCGCTTGTTTCCTCGTCAACGTCTTCTCTTGGTCTTCTTCCAGGATCAGGATCTTCAGCCATCTTGATTTGTCACACCTGAGTGATGTAACTCCCGTGCATGTGCATCCATCTTGGAACCCAGCGCTTTGAGCTGCACAGGCAAATAAGAATCCTTTACTCCGGAAGAGACATGCAATGTTTCTTCAGCTATTAGAAGCCTGGCTGTTTGCAAATTTCCATTTTCTATGCAAAGTTCAGCTTGAGGCCAAACGCTTTCACATGTTCCATATATCTTAAACTATAACTCTTAGGCCACTTTCACACTGAGGCGCTTTTCAGGCGCTTTCACGCTAAAAAAAGCACCTGAAAACGTATTTCCATTAAAATTAATGAATCCTTTCACACTGGGGCAGTGCGCTGAAAAAACACCCCTCTCCATTGAAATAAATTGAAAGCGCTTCAAAAGCGCCTGAAAAGCGCTTCAAAATCGCTCAGTGTTTTACTGGCAGTTTTTCAAGCGCCTCAGTGTGAAAGTGGCCTTACTGTATCAAAAATCCAATAATTTGTTTCTAAGCTTTCTGACCACGCTGTGTGTGGGCAACTTCGAGGATTTCAGTCCATTTAATAAAAAAGCTCCCGCTGCTGTGTATATGAGCATAGAACGCGGCTTCTTTGTTGGGTTCAGTGGACTGAGCACGCTTCATTCAATTTTATAGATCGATGAGATTGAATTGTTCCCTTCTGTGCACTTTTGTTTTGTTTTTTCTCTCCCTACAGTTGGCTCTTTTTCCCTCCAGTATTTCAAATGGCATCCAGGGACCCAAGCCCCTACCAAAACAGACCATTTCACATATGAAATCTCTCAAGCTTGCAAAAATGCTAACTTATGATTTAAGAATATGTTTATAGTCTGCCAAAGAGCGAGCTGTCAAATTCTATAGTTTATTTCAGCTCTGTGAGTTCAAAGTTTCACGGCTACACGCCTTTGTGGCGGTGGAATCATATGGTACAAGCATTTTGCTGAGGGGTGCTGGGCCAAGTTTGTTAATATTGGATGACTTTCACAAAACTCTTTTAAGCTTTAAATGCTCGATGTGGACTATTGTTAGCTGGTCTACTTTCTGTATGCACTGATTCATATGTGTTTTGTTTTTTTTTGCAATTTAATTTTGTTGGTGTGAAAATTTACTTTTATGCTAAGTTTGGATACCTAATAGGTACAGCAAAGGTGGGATCTTTATTCCAGTGCAGTTTGTCAAAAACCATGTGCTCACCTCAGGGGTGTACGTACAGGGGGTAGCCATTGCGGCTCCCCTGTACGCCTGGATAGGAGGGTGGCAGCATGTAGAGGAACTGAACATTCAGCGGCTGCAGGAGGGAAATGGAGGGCATCGGCTCCTCCACATGCTGCTCCCACCACCTGCCTATGCCTGTCCTTCTGCCTCTGCGTTCTTGTGTCCTTCCTTTGCTTTCCCCGCAGTGCTGCCAGGTTTACCTCTCCCGCCGGCTGCTGCGGAGTATCTGTCAGGGTGGAGAGTGTAATTTACTGGCCCCTTCCTTGTTTTAATGAAGAGAGTCAGTGATCTTTTTTTTATTTTATTTTTTATTCATTTATAGCTGGGGCACAGTAAACTGTGTTTACTATGCCTCCGTTTATGACTGAATGGGAAACTCTGTGCAGAGCTATTCCTGTTAATTCATTCTGTGCAGCTGAGGCGGCAGAGAAAGGGACTGAGGAATCTGTCCTAAGTCCTTTTCTCTGTCTCAAAAGTGGGACATCAGGGGTTTGTTTAGTCCCCCCAGTGGGACGTAAAAAAAAAAAGAAATTGTAAAAAAATAAATCAAAATAAATGAAATTGAAAAAAATTATAAAAAAACAACTACTGACACCAGTGGGAGAACTACCAGGGTCACACATGCGACTGAGCTCTGGCATTCCGCCACTGTGGGGGGACCACAAGATGGCAGGAAGTTGGCCCGCTGCGGGACTGTAATAAATTGTCCCACGATGGGAGTAAAGAGCCCTAGGATCAGAGGGAAAGGGCCCTTCATGATTTATTGCACCGGGACCCTGGAGGTTCTAGTTACGCCTCTGGCTCTCCTCCAATCCAAAGGGCAAAGCCTTTAAAAATATATACATATTCTTTATTTAAAGCGGTAGTAAATCCTCCTAAAGAAAAAAAAATATTATAAAATAACTATTCATTTTGATTCAAATGGGCACCATGAGTAAGCATAAGAATAGTTCTTACTGTAAATATTATTTTTTATCTGAAGCGCTGCTTCTTCATAATAGCCGACGCCATCTCGAATGTGGTCTTCCGCATCTGAATAGTTATTTATTTCGGCCCGCAAGTACATTTTCGTCTCCGTAATCTCGCGCATACGCAGTAATTGCATTATCCAAGCTTCTCCTTCGTTTCCGGTTACTGCGAAAACGAAGCATAGCGAATCAGTGCTTTCTTACTTCAGAAACGAGGTAATGCAGGAGGAAGCATCGCAAGACCTTGCCGGAAAAATGCTGTGTCTATGTCGGGGCTGCGTCATTTCCTGTTGTTGACGTCAGCCCCAACATAGACACAGCAAAGATAGAAGATACGGTGCATGCGCGGGCGACGTCATCACAAACGAATATAGCGAAAACTCGCAAGGCAAGCAGGTAAACACAAAATTAGTTATGGCAAATTATTTTAAACACTGCAATTGATAATTCAATAGAAAGTTATAAGAATGGGTATACAACCACTTTAATGTAATCTTACCTAGATAAAACAATCAAATAAAGCATCTTTAAATAAGAGCCATTCATATGTTTGTTCCTTTATTTGAATTTGCTCAACTGAATTGAATTTCATCTGTAAAGTGGTTGTAAACCTCTGAAATTAAAAATGATCAAAGCTCAGTAGTGTGTACTAGCCCCAATCCAAAGCGCCTAGTGTGGTCACTTCTGTTAGTCTATGCCGATACCACAGAATAGTGGGAGACGGTCCTGCCCCCTGCCCCCTCCCCCCTTTCAGCACACAGAAGTTGATTTACAGCCTTAGCTGGGCATGTTTCCTTATGAGCACTTTGTAAAGGGGTGTGTGTCCATTGCCTCCACTCAGGTCTCAGATTATACTCGGCTCTGTGTTGCTGTGCAGTGCGACGCCAGATACCCACACCCTGCCTGCTTGGGCTGAGGAATAGCCTTTGTCCTGTGTGTTTTAGAAGGCTGGAGAGAAGAGAGAGCTTCAGATAAACAGGTAAAGCTTATGTAGGAGGACTTCTTTCATCTCTGTGCATCACCAGAGGCTAGTCACTTCTGAGTGTATTTGTGAGGGATTATTACAACCACTTCAAATGTAGTCTATGTAACATATTTGGCTGAATTAAAATACATTAAATGAAGTAATTGTGGTTGTGTTTCTTTTCTTACACAGGTCATCTATTCCACAAGTTCCGAATCACAGAGTCCGACTGGTACCGGATAAAACAGAGCATTGACTCCAAGTGTCGCACAGCTTGGCGCAGGAAGCAAAGAGGGCAAAGCTTGGCAGTAAAAAGCTTCTCACGTAGAACCCCTTCAAACACTTCATATAATGCAGCTGGTAAGTCATACAGACCTGCCCCCCCCCCCCCCCACTCCTCTCGCTGTCGCCCTCGATTTGCTTTTTTGGTAATGTCAAATTTTGATCTTCCAATCATTTTCTGTATGAGTCACAACAACGAACAGAGAGAATAAATCTCCCTGTAAGGAACTCAGACACCAATAAAAACATAAGAAGAATCATAACACTTCCACACTCCAAAGAAAAAAAAAGAAAAAACTACAAAATCAATTTTAAACAGAAATTTTAGAAAAACAATGTCTTTCCTTTGAAAACATACTCCAGGAACCGTAACATTTATACAGTGCCTTGAAAAAGTATTCATACCCCTTGAAATTTTCCACATTTTGTCATGTTGCAATTAAAAATTTAATTGGATTTTATGTGATAGACCAACACAAAGTGACACAAAATTGTGAAGTGGAAGGAAAATGATAAATGGTTTTACAATTTTTTTACAAATAAATATGTGAGAAGTGTGGCGTGCATTTGTATTCAGACCCCTGAGTCAATACTTTGTAGAACCACCTTTCACTGCAATTACAGCTGCAAGTCTTTTTGGGTATGTTTCTACCAGCTTTGCACATCTAAAGAGTGAAATTTTTGCCCATTCTTCTTTGCAAAATAACTCAAGCTCTGTCAGATTGTATGCAGAGCGTCTGTAAGCAATTTTCAAGTCTTGCCACAGATTCTCAATTGAATTTAGGTCTGGACTTTGGGCCATTCTAACTAATGAATTTGCTTTGATCTAACCCATTCCAATATAGCTATGGCTGTATGTTTAGGGTCATTGTCCTGCTGGAAGGCGAACCTCTGCTCCAGTCTGCTTTTGCAGACTCTGTATTTGGCTCCATCCATCTTCCCATCAACTCTGACCCGCTTCTCCATTCCTGCTGAAGAAAAGCATCCCCACAACATGATGCTACCACCACCATGTTTCATGCTGGGGATGGTGTGTTCAGGGTGATGTGCAGTGTTAGTTTTCTGCCAAACATAGCGCTTTGCTTTTAGGCCAAAAAGTTCAATTTTGGTCTCATCTGACCAGAGCACCTTCTTTCCCATGTTTGCTGTGTCCCCCACATGGCTTCTCGCAAACTGCAAACTGGAGTGCTTATGCCTTTCTTTTAACAAGGGCTTTCTTCTTGCCACTCTTCCATAAAGGTCAGATTTGTGGAGTGGATGACTAATGGTTGTCCTGTGGACATATTCTCCCACCTGAGCTGTGGATCTCTGCAGCTCCTCCAGAGTTACCATGGGCCTCTTGGCTGCTTCTCTGATGAATGCTCTCCTTGCCCGGCCTGTCAGTTTAGGTGGTTGACCATGTTTTGGTAGGTTTGCAGTTGTGCCATACTCTTTCCATTTTCAAATGAGGGTTTGAACAGTGCTCCGTGAGATGTTCAAAGCTTGGGATATTTTTTTTATAAAATAACCCTGCTTTAAACTTCTCCACAACTTTATTATCCCTGATCTGTCTGGCGTGTTGCTTTGCCTTCATGACGCTGTTTGTTCACTAAGTGTAACGGGAAGGCCCGTGGAACCCAGAATCTCTTAGAAAGTATGAGATACCCTTGTTTCAGCTCCCCATGCACCTCTTATGTGTAAATCGCCCTATGTCCATTAGGGGCATAGGGTGAGCAAGAAAATAATGGAGATGCGGAAATTAAAGAAAGTTTGGACAGCCGCACTTCAAAAATAGTAACTTTTATTGTAAAATCAAATCACCAAAATACATGCCACAGCAAAAAAACAGATGCAAGCTGGCGCGTTTCACACTGTAGTTCAGTGCTTATTCATAGCTAATGTATTTTGGTGATTTGATTTTACAATAAAAGGAACTATTTTTGAAGTGCGGCTGTCCAAACTTTCTTCATTTTCCGCATCTTTATATGCATTGCCTACACTCAAGGCTTTGAATCCAGTGAGAGGTTCAGCAGTCACATCGGAGCGGTAACTCTTTTCCCCAAGAAAATAATGGACATTAAGAATATGTCTGAAACGTTTGCTCCAAACCTGCATTTCTCCCCACCTACCCCTTTTGAGCGCCTTATTCTGGCAGGATCAGCTCAGAGAGGCCTGATCTCAGATATATACAAAATACTGAATGAGAGGCCCCTTGACTCAATGGGCAAACACAAATATATGATTAAATGGGAAAAGGCTTTGGGTGAGGAGATACCCGTGGACCAATGGCGGGCCATTTTGACCCAGGCGTCCAAGACATCGCTGTGCACGCTCTACAAAGAAAATATTTACAAAATAATGTACTTCTGGTACATGACCCCAGATGTTCTCCATGCCATTCGCCCGGCCAGCTCAGATCGCTGCTGGCGATGCATGGGGGCAAAGGGGACTCTATATCATATTTACTGGGAGTGCCCACTGATAGCCCCCTTCTGGACTTCAGTACACCAACTACTAATTCGTCTCCTTGAGACGGAGGTCCCTATGACCCCTAAATTTTTCATACTAGGACTGATGTCTCTGAAGGCCCCACGCCCACATAAGAAGCTAGCTAGTCATGTCCTTACGGCAGCCCGCTGCCTAGTGGCACTGAACTGGAAGCGCAGCTCCCCTCCTTCGGAGGGAGCGCTATATGCCAGGATTAGAGATGTAGAAGTAATGGAGAGGATGACCGCAAGAGTTCAGGATCGTCTGGACGCGCATAACATGGTTTGGGAGCTCTGGCACCGAAGGGAGGAACGCGGTGACTTGGAGCCAGGTATAACTTGACGACACCCCCCCCCCACACCCCCTCTACCCCCACCCTACTATTATCTCTTCGCTTCCTCTCCCCCCTCTTTTCACTCTTCTATTTCTTTTTCTTTTCTTCTCTTGTTTATTTTTCCCTGTTCATGGGAGCCCCTCTGGGACCCTCGCACTAATGCACATAACAACTATATTGGCTCGAAATTTGATTGATAACATACCATGTTCCTGTTATGATAACTAGATAGGATTAGATAACAAAGCAGATAGCAGAGATACAGTGATTACACGCTCAGGAACTGTTGCGACCCTATACCCAGACGTGTTAACGTTTATCCTGTTGGTTGTAAAACTATTGCAATTGATTTGTATCCGATATGGCTTTCAATAAAAAGAGTTATTGATAAAAAAAAGAATATGTCTTGGATTACTTAAAATGGGACAGTAATATTCATTAACAATATCTCTCAAGAAATATGAAGATGTTATTTGGGCATTTCAGGAAGTTCAATGTAACAGGCCGACCGTCTATTGCTTAACGATGTTAATGTCATCACCCCAGCCACCTGTCTGTTGTAATGCAAATGGTTCTAGGATAGCTTCTAAGGGTCTTTTCATTGTGGCTTGTGGTAATTAATTCTGCTATTGTAGGAGGGAGTTCTGTGTGTTAATGTTGATTGTGTCTTCTGACCTACAAGGCGACATGTCTAGCCTAAATGTCTCTGAGCCAGGCTGCTTAAAAGGATTAGGTAATTAGCATGTTAATTAGGTCTGGTCACAGGTGTATTTCCAGAGAAATATGATGCACATCCTCTTTTAACTGTGTATAAAACTTGTGGTCTTTTCAATAAAGATTGTCATTTCTGCTTGAACCTCATACAGAGCGTTGTCTCGTATTTGGGGGAGAATTATTCTTATGGGTATTGTTCGCCTGACTGGAGCGTCGGTAGCTGCGTTGGTGTTTGGGAATGGAATATCCTAAACGGCTTTAACCCCTTTCATACTTGGGGTGCCGTTACACTAAGGTTCTCTAACAAACCTCTCAGGGCTTCTCAGAACAGCTGTATTTATACTAGGGTTGTCCCGATACCACTTTTTTAAGACCGAGTACAAGTACCGATACTTTTTTTCAAGTACCCGCCGATACTGAATACCGATGCTTTTTTTTAATCTCATGTGACAGTGGCACATGTGTCAGTAGTTTTATTTTTTACAATTTTTTTTTTATTTTTATAATGCTCTATTTTTTTTAAGGGGGGCTTGGACAGTGTCAGTGTGCAGTGTGTTTTTTTTTTTTTTTTATTATTTTTAACAATAATTTTATTTTTATTTATTTTTTATCAGCCCTGTTGGGGGACACGGAGGGGAACGGCAGCATAAAGGGGGACACGGAGGGATACCGCAGCATGGAGGGGGACACGGAGGGAGGGAGACAGCAGCAAAACGGAGGGGGGCTGGAGGAGGAGGATATGGGGACAATCAGCGGTGATCGTGTGTGGGGGAGTTACAAGCACTGATCACCGCTGATTTTAAAGCAGCTGTAAGCCGCGCGGGGGGTGGGAAAGAGAAGCGGAGAGACGACTTTTAAATCTATACAGCGGTGATCGGTGCTTGTAACTCCCCCACACACGATCACCGCTGACTGTACAAGTATCGGGTCAAGCATCGGGAGCATTTGCAAGTACTCAGGCAAATGCTCCGTATCGGTACCGATACTAGTATCGGTATCGGGACAACCCTAATTTATACTGAGCTTAAATTACTCACAGGTGGACTCTTTTTACTAATTAGGTGACTTCTGAAGGCAATTGGTTCCACCAAATTTTAGTTAGGGGTATCAGAGTAAAGGGGGCTGAATACAAATGCACGCCGCACTTTTCAGATATTTTTTTGTAAAAAAAAATTTAAAAACGATTTATCATTTTCCTTCCACTTCACAATTATGTGCCACTTTGTGTTGGTTTATCACATAAAATCCCAATAAAATACATTTACATTTTTGGTTGTAACATGACAAAATGTGGAAAATTTCAAGGGGCATGAATACTTTTTCAAGGCACTGTAGCTATGATTGATCAGGTATTGAATAATTACAGCAGAGAATCTGGAATATGATAATCTACCATTAACCAACAGTGCAGCACCAAGGGGGCAGTCTTCTAATGGGGACAACTGTTCTAGTGACAGTTGTCAAAGGGCTTGTTTGTGCTAGCAGTTGGGGGGAAGGGGGTGGTAAAACTTTTACACTTTTACCTCCAACTGCTACCTCTGTCAGCAGTTGTAGTGCCCACTAAACATAATCCATTCAAGTGAATGGGGATACTCTTTAAGCACCCTGCAAACATGTGCAAAGCACATGTTTGCGGCGTGCTAGTACGGCAATCAGGGCTAAAGCAGGCGGTAAGGAAACGATAAAACACCACCTTACCACCCGTCAAATGCTTTCTGATGAGTGATCAGAGCGTGGATTGTTCTTCAGAGACCATAGCTTATGTGAATCAACCTTAAGAGGGGATTTCTCCTTGCTGTGCAGAGATTTACACTCATCTTCTGTTATATTTCTGTAATAATAGGTGACAGGAAAGCTTCCCAATGGGGGATTGGCAGCTAAAACAAACTCAACAAAGGTCTTAACCATTCCCTTCTCCCTTCTAGGGGGCTAAAGGACATAAAAACAGTCCACACTCATGAGCGTCCAACAATGCTGCACCACCTTCTTTTCAGTCTTTGGTAAAAAAAAAAAATATATATTTTAGCAGTTATTATCCTCTCTTACTCTATTAATGAAAAGACAGGAACAATTGATTAGCTGCAGTTTTATAAATAGGGCAGAAATGCTAAAGATAGAAAGAAATAGAAAAGCCATAACTCTCAGTGCCATCCCCTTTTTTGTTAGACCAAAATGTGACCAATCAGCAGAAGAGATTGACTAGACTTTGGTGATAGAGATGTCAGTACCCAGTTCAGGGCGCAGGGCAGGTAGCATAGAGTCTCTTGTACACCTGGTAACCTTGGCTCCTCCACTGTTTACATGGGGTATTCCTGGCTCCCACCTATGAGTTACAGCCGTGTTGTGGAAGAGCTGCACAACTTATATTAAAAGCAGCATTTTGGAGCCTCTCCCAGAGAAATGGGGAGCAGAAATAATTCCCTGTACTGGTCTTTTTTGGATGCTTATTAAGTGTAACCACTGTATTTTCAGTGCACAGGGCCAAAGTCTGATTTCAGTGGAAAAATTTAATTCTCCAAACGGTCTTCATTCCAAGAGGCTGAAATGAAACAAGTAGGCAGAGAATTAGTAATTAAAAAAGTAAAAGTGTTTCTGCAGCTATGCAGTCTTGTAAAGCTAATGAGCTGACTCTGGAGTTTTATTCATTTTAACAGGTGAGGTTAAAATGTGCATCAACCACGTTCAGGATACAGGAACTCTGAGTAGTACTGCATTGTCCGTCTTTAATAATCACAAATCGCGCTGGAACAACTGTCAATGATCAGATCTGACAGTGCTGTGACATAATATATGTTTCTTTATCCAAGAGGTTATTTGGCTTAGATTGTAGATGGTCTTCCAGGGGTTGTCTTCATTAACCTCAGTTATTGGCTACTCTCTTGCCATAATAGGCAGGGCTGAGGAATGTATCCGGCAGTCTTCCTGTACCCCACAGTTACTGGAAATATGTCAGCAATGTGTTCACACTGAGAGCTGCAGGAGCATTCAGGTATTCCTGCCTCTCCTCGCCAAATTCTTGGAACGATAGTCCACTTACTTGTGAATCAGAGCGATTTTTCAGCTGTTGCCTTTTGAGAGCCCAACATCTGCAGATTCAGATGTACATTGTAAGAGCTTTGTACAAATTAGTCACTTTGTAGATGAATTGTACAGCCATTTGTTACAGCAAGAAAGCTGGAGCAAATGTGGAGGCCCCAGCAACCATACTGATATCTTTATTTATTTGTTCCAGAGTCTGCTACTACACTAGAAATGTTTAAGCCCAGGGGGTGAATGAAGTAGAATCCCAACCAAAACATTTCTCTAGTTTTATGTAAAGTGGGAAATTGTTAGACTGTCGTTCAGGATTTTATTCCTGTCTGTGCCATTTTCATTTTATGGTCTGGTGACCATTGTCACCAAAAAAAAGAGATTAACGCAGGCCATATATGTTGTATATGGGTTGCAGGAAAGAAATTCACACGATTTTTTCCATCAATTCACACAGAAAACCGCCCCCGCCGGGAGAAGACAGCGATTATCGCTAGCAGCTATAGAATCCGCTAATGATAATCAAAGACAGGCTGGTTGTACCCAAGTTGTTTGATTGATCAACTTTGTACATTCAGCCTGCCCATTAACCGTTCAAATCTTGGCTGGTTCCTGCTGGACCGGACAGAATTCTAATAGTGTATGGCTGGCCTAAGGGGAAATTAAAAAATTTACAGATACCACCAGAACAATAGCGATAACAGCTGTCAAAGGCAGGATTTCCTCTCACTTGAGGTTTGCCCTGACTTCCTGCTCCTGTTGAACAACAGTATATAAGACACTTCACTTAACAGGGACACAAACAGCAGGAAAAAAAAGCCAACACTGATTCTAACCCTTTCTCACACCATCCACAAGTAAATATTCTGTGTGTGAGGGCAGATGATATATCCACATGTGATATGGGTTATTGTGTTTTTGACTGGTGAGAAAGCCAAAGGAAGAGAGGCAATGCTTGCCAGGTGACCCAGCTGCTTAGTCTGCAGAGTCAGTACACATTTGTGTAGCCATGGGCTTGACTCCTCTGTCAACCGCTGCTGGACACCTGGGCCTCTGCACTGCTTGCCATCAACAAATGGAGATTAAATTTTTCATTATTTGCCAGTGTTTTTTTATTTTTCCTGGACCTTGTTATTAATGTGAAAGATAAAAATCTAGACAATCGTGATGCAATTTGGAATCATGTTTTTCCCTTGTGGACAGCTTAGTTAAGTGGATTAAGCTTCTAATGGAAACTATTTTCTTAAAGTAAACTTGGAAGATCTCGTCAACAGCTTTTAATGAAACATCACATCACTCAACTGTGAATCAATGCAGACAATTTTCGTAATAGGCTTTCTTTAAGATTCCGAACCTCACACTAAACTAAAACTCTCAGCTTGTCCTCCCCATGTTTAATGTTTTCAGGTCCTGATTGTGTGTAGTGTAATCTACATTCAGTATATTATTTATGCTGAGCAAAAATGTAAGCCGGCTGGGTTCACACTATTGCGAATTGGATGCAGGTTTAGCCGCATCCAATTCGCATAGCAGGAGAGTGTGACTGGCTCTCTATGGAGCCGGTTCACACATCTCCAGAGCGGCTCCGGGGCAAATTGCACAGGAGCCCTCTGCGTCTTTTAGTCCATTTCAGGCCTGAATTCAGCCCAAATTTGGGCTTAACTCGGACCTGAAACGATAAATGGAGATGCACCGGACTCCTGCTGTAAGCCGCTGCGTTCTCAAGTGTGAACCCGGCCTTAGTGTCTGTTTAGAGGACAGAGTGTTTCACTTTAGCCTAAATGATATGCACAAAATGGAGGTTTATGAGGTATATGAGGAAGAATGAAGAAGGTGAGAAGGATGTGTGGAAGATTGAGGTTTCTGAGTAGGAAGTACAGAACAGTGAGGTTTGTGAAGAGAACATATAGAAGAGGGTAGGTTTGTAAGGGCGATGTATGGAAGAGTAACATTTGTGCAAAATACATATGGAAGAGTGAGGTTTGTGAGGACATATAAAAGAGTGATGTTTGTGAGGGGGACAAATGGAAGATGGAGGTTTCTGAGAAAGACAAATTAAAGTTTGTGAGGAGGAAATATGGAAAAGTGAACTTTTTGAGGATGGTTGTCTGCAAGAGAATTCTAAAAAGAACGAAAATTTAAATAGGTTTATGAGGAGATAAAATTAAATAGGGTGGTTTTAGAGAGGTTTGTGAAAAAGGAACAGGACTGATTTTTTAGCAGCTAAATATCGGATATTAGAATGCTTATGGAGGAAATATAAAGGTTTTTTCCAGTATTCAGTCTTATGCCCAAGGACTCTGTATGGGCATCTGGAACATACATCCCAAGCCCAAAAATCGCCACTGTTGGATTCACTTCCATAAATATACAAAGCCTTTGTATTAAGATAGATGACTTTGAAGCAAAATGTTTAAAACAGCTGTAAACCTCAGACATGATATATGAAAAAAGCATATCCCTCTATAGTGTGTACTTGTCTCAGTCCAGAGCACAAAGTGTAATTTCTGTGTGCAGCTTCGTTCCTCTGCTATAAGCATGATTTACCTCTGATGAGAGAAAAATAGTGATGGGGAGGGCACAGCCTGATTGACAGCCTCAGATCTGTTCCTGTGTGCTGTGTAACTCTCTTCGCTGATGTAACTTCAGCTCTCCGTCCCCCTGCTTTCCAGAGCTAAGAGATCCTGTTTAAATTCGGCACTTTGAATAGATGCAGGAAAAAGACAACTGCAGATAAACAGGTACAATTTATGGAGGAGATGTTTAATCTCTGTGTATCACTTGAGGCCAGTCACTTCACTGTGTATATGTAAACACTTTAACCACTTGCCTACAGGGCACTTACACCCCCTTCCTGCCCAAGCCATTTTTCAGTTTTCAGCGCTGTCGCACTTTGAATGACAATTACGCAGTCATGTAACACTGTACCCAAACAAATTTTTTATAATTTTCTTCACGCAAATAGAGCTTTCTTTTGGTGGTATTTAATTATTATTATATTTTTTTTTTTACAAAAAACATAACATTTTGAAAAAAAAATGTTTTTTACTTAGTTTCTGCCAGTAAATTTTCGCCTTCACGGATGTGCGCTGATGAGGCGGCACTGATGGGCACTGATGGGCACTGATAGGCTGAACTGGTGGGCACTGATTAGGCGGCACTTATGGGCACTGATGAGGCGGCACTGATTAGGTGGCACTGATGAGGAGGCACTAATATGCCACAATTATGGGCACTGATAGGCAGCACTGGTGGGCACTGTTAGGTGGCACTGGGGGGCACTGATGGGTGGCACTGATGGGCATTAATCAATAGAAGTGATGGGCATTGATCGACAGCAGTGATGGGCACTGATCGGTGGCACTGAGAGCCAGCACTGACTGGCATTGCTAATGGGCACTGATTGGTGGCATTGGTGGGCACTGATTGCTGCCACTGGTGGGCACTGATTGATGGCAATGGTGGGCAATGATTAGTGACACTTAATTGCTATACAGTAATCAGGGCACTGATGATCAGTGCCCTGATTACATTCCTAGACGTCCCTCTGTGAGGAGATGCCTCTGATCGGCTGTCCTCGCCACACACTCTGTCAGTGTGAGGCGAGGAGAGACGATTACTGGCATTTCCGTGTTTTACATGTGACCGGCTGTGATTGGACACAGCCAATCATATGGTTAAAGAGGAGCGGACACGGCTCTTTACAGAGATCGGGGTCATGCTGTATCCTAGCAGCACGGTGTGGCCGCGATCGCCACGCTGCTTGCCCCCCGTGGGTACGTGAGAGCGGCCGTTCTGGGACGCCATCATATGACGTCGTCCCAGAACGAGAGCCACACCGCACCGCCGTCAATTGAAGGTGGGCGGCAACTAGTTAAGGAAGATATGTCGGAGGAATAATCTCACATGGATAGTTTTAATTTTAGTTAATTAATATTGCAGTAGGTTCTCCTAACTGTTCAGCTGTGAGAAACATATGAGGATTCCTGCTAGACCAGCGTTAGCATTACGATACTGCTCCTTTAAAGTGTTACTAAACCCACAACAGTAAAATCAGTCTGTATGTGCAGTAAAGCATGCTCGTTATACTTACTGTGGGACCTAAGTGGTTAATCCTCTGCATTGTTTAAAAAGGCTGTTTGATCCTGTATGCACAAAGCCGACCAGACACCGTCATTATACGGTGGCAGGTCAGCTCTCCTGCGCGAATCGCCGTACCTGTACGGTGGCTTGCGCAGTTGAGGGCACGCGCCGCCTCCGCTGTTGCCTTGCTGCATGCTGCGTGAGTGTGCCCGCGGGTCGGGCAGACTCAATGTCTCCCGGCGACCCGCAATCGCCTAGTACAGAGGCAGAACGGGGATCTGCCTGTGTAAACCAGCGGGTTCCCCTTTCTGACAGGGGACATATGAGAGATCTTCTGTTCCCAGTGATCAGGAGCAGTGATCTCTGTCATGTCCCAGTGAGCCCATCCCCCCTACAGTTAGAACATGCTGAGGGAAAACACTTAACCAATTGATCACCCCTAGTGTAACCCCTTTACTGCCAGTGTAATTTTTACATTGATCAGTGCATTTTTATAGCACTGGTCCCCGAAAAGTGTCATTTGGGGTTAGATTTGTCCGCCGCAATGTCGCAGTCCCGCTAAAAATCGCAGATCGCCGCCTATACTAGTAAAAAAAAATAAACAATAAATAAAAGTCCCTAATCTTATCCCATAGTTTTGCTAACTTTTGAACAAACCAATCAATATACGCCTATAGCAAAAATATGTAGAAGAATACATATCGGCCTAAACTGATGAATAAATGTGTTTTTTTATTTTTTGGATATGTATTATGGTAAAAAGTAAAAGAAATCTTTTTGTTTTCAAAATCGTCGTTCTTTGTTTATAGCGCAAAAAAGAAAAACCGCAGAGGTGATCAAATACCACCAAAATAAAGCGCATTTGTCAGTTAAAGCGACACAGTGCCGTATTGCAAAAAATGGCCTGGTCATTAAGGGGGCAAATCCTTCCAGGGCTGAAGTGGTTAAGTAGCCTTCCCCATTGGTTCCTGTGTTTTGTTTACTGTCACTTGCCTATAATGCGTTTATTTTTAGATAGAAAATGATCGGTGCACATTTATTCATAAACTCAAAAAACAAATGACCAGACAGTGAGAGGTTCCAAACCACATTAGAGAAGCCAAGCCATAGATCTCTGAGCACCGACGTCTGGAGGAGGCATTGATTTTAATTTTGGCTAGGCAATTGATTTTGACAGATTAAACTTTTGTTTTACAGAAAGGTGATATTAAGAAAATAAAATGCAGGAGAGGAGAGTTATAATTGTTTTGTTCCATAATTGACCATTAAACTTGAAAAATAAAGCTTTTTGCATGATAGTAAATTCCTCTGTTACAAATCGTAAAAACACACAGCATGTTGTATAGAGATACACAAGACAGTTGCATGGTTTATAAATCTAAATTGATTAAATAAATACTATACAGAGTGCTTCTAGACTGGCTTCACAATTCCAATATAATTTTAAAAAGAACAGTAGTACTTTATTTTCAGAATGGACTTCCCTCATGTTATTACTATACAGGATTTATATAGCACCAATAGTTTGCACACCACTTTACATTATAAAGGGAGCCAGTACAGTTACAATACAATCCAGTACAAGAAGGTTAGGAGGGCCCTGCTTTGTGTCAATTATGATAATACAATAGCAGTACATTTATTAACTGCATGATAGACAAGTGGTTAAGTGGTTTAGGCTTTAAGAGCTGGCAAAGGGCTTTCTGATAAAAGTTATGGGCCTCTTAAAGGAGCCTGTGACTGCAGGGAACAGCTTCCCCATGAGAACAGGAGAAACTCAGGGAATGGATCCCTGGGTTTTTCATTTTTTTTACAATATAAATGAAAAAATACATATAATTTTGAAGAAAAAAAAAACAACACGTTTCTATTATAATATTTTGCAAATAAATAATCTTTCTTCATAAATTCAGGCCAAAATGTATTCTGCTACATTTCTTTGATAAAAATACCCCAAATCAGTGAACGTTTTAGAGTCTACAAATTATGGTATATACAGTGTATATAAAAAGTCTACACACCCGTGTTAAAATGTCAGGTTTCTGTGATGTAAAAAAATGAGACAAAGATAAATCATTTCAGAACTGTTTCCACCTTTAATGTGACCTATAAACTGTACAACTCAATTGAACAACAAACTGAAATATTTTAGGTGGAGTGAAGTAAAAATAAAATAATATGGTTGCATAAGTGTGCACACCCTTAAACTAATACTTAGTTGGAGCACCTTTTTATTTTTTATTTTCATGGCACATCTTGACTTGGCAATATTTGCCCACTCTTCTTTGCAGAAACATTCCAAATCTGTCAGATTGCGAGAGCATCTCCTGTGCACAGCCCTCTTCAGATCACCCCACAGATTTTCATTCGGATTCAGGTCTTTACTTCTGGTAAAGCCATTCCTTTATTGATTTGGATGTATGCATTGGGTCGTTATCATGTTGAAAGATGAAGTTCCTCTTCATGTTAAGCTTTCTAGCAGAAGCCTAAAGGTTTTGTGCCAATATTGACTGGTATTTGGAACTGTTCATAATTCCATCTACCTTGACTAAAGCCTCTGTTCCAGCTGAAGAAAAACAGCCCAAAAGCATGATGCTGCCACCACCATGCTTCACTGTCGGTATGGTGTTCCTTTGGCGATGTGCAGTGTTGTTTTTGTGCCATACATATCTTTTGCAATGACTGCACACCTGAAGGTTCCAAAAAAAGTGCCTTTATTGAAAATCACCAGGGACATCAGATTTTAGTCACGTAGACGCGTTTCACACATCCAACCTGTCCTTAATTATTATTGGTAATGATTATTTGGTAATGATTAAGCACAGTTTGGATGTGTGAAACGCGTCTACGTGACTAAAATCTGGTGTCCCTGGTGTATCCTGGTAATTTTCAATAAAGGCACTTTTTTTTGGAACCTTTGGATGTGCAGCCATTCTTCTTTTTCCAAGTATCCTATGGAGGCGGGCCGGGGCTAGCACTCCTACTCTGTTCCATTTGGGTCATTGCAGACACCTGGAGCAGCAGATCCCTTCTTCCTTGACTCATATCTTTTGGAATCATGGCCAAAAAGTTCAACCTTGGTTTCATCAGACCATAACACATTTTCCCACATGCTTTTGGGAGACTTCAGATGTATTTTTGCAAAATTGATCTGGGCTTTTAAGTTTTTTATTCAATAGAAAAGGCTTCTGTCTTACCACACTACCCCCATGGCTCAGACATGTGAAGAATAGGGGAGATTGTTGTCACATGTGTCACACAGCCAGTACTTGCCAGATATTCCTGCAGCTCCTTTAACCACTTCCCGCCCAGTCAATAACAAATTGACGTCCGGGAAGTGGTTCTGTTATCCACACTGGACGTCATATGACGTCCTGCGGGATAACAGCCGCTGCGCGCCCGGGGGGGGCGCGCATCGCGGCGATCGGTGGAGCGGTGGGTCAGTCTGACCCACCGCTACACTGATCTCGGTAAAAAGCCTCCGTCGGAGGCTTTTTACCATGTGATCAGCCGTGTCGAATCACGGCTGATCAGGAAGTAAACAGGAAGAGCCGTTGATCGGCTCTTCCTCACTCGCGTCTGACAGATGCGAGTAGAGGAGAGCCGATCGGTGGCTCTCCTGACGGGGGGGTTCGCGCTGATTGTTTATCAGCGCAGCCCCCCCTCGGATACCCACACTGGACCACCAGGGAAGCCCCCAAGGACCACCAGGGAAGCCCTAAGCATGTGGATGGCCCCCATGGCCATCCACATGTAGTAAAACTAAAAAAAATATTAAAAAAACATAAAAAAATATGCCAATCAGTGCCCACACATGGGCACTGACTGGCACGATCATGCCAAGAAAATAATGTGTGGTGGCTGGCATTGCTAGGCAGCAGTGTCATCAGTGCCATCTATCAGTGCCCATCCGTGCCCATAAGTGCCCACCTATCAGTGCCCGTCCGTGCCACCTATCAGTGCCACCCATAAGTGCCCATCAGTGCCGCCTAAAAGTGCCCATCAGTGCCGCCTAAAAGTGCCCATTAGTGCCGCCTATGAGTGCCCATCAGTGCCGCCTATGAGTGCCCATCAGTGCCGCCTATGAGTGCCCATCAGTGCCGCCTATGAGTGCCAATCAGTGCCACCTATGAGTGCCCATCAGTGCCGCATACCAGTGCCCATCAGTGCCGCCTATCAGTTCCCATCATCAGTGCCCATCAGTGCCACCTCATCAGTGCCACCTCATGGGTGCCACCTCATCGGTGCCCATCAGTGTCGCCTTATCAGTGCCCTTCAGTGCCGCCTTATCAGTGCCCGTCATTGAAGTAGAAAAGGTACTTATTTACAAAAAAAATTAACAGAAACAAAGAAAAACATCGTTTTTTTTTTTTTTCGCTCTTTTTTTATTTGTTGCGCAAAAAATAAAAATCGCAGAGGCGATCAAATACCACCGAAAGAAAGCTCTATTTGTGGGAACAAAATGATAAAAAATTTGTTTGGGTACAGTGTAGCATGACCGCGCAATTGTCATTTAAATTGCGACAGCGCTGAAAGCTCAAAATTGGCTTGGGCAGGAAGCTGTATAAGTGCATGGTATTGAAGTGGTTAATGTTGCTGTAGGCCTCTTGGCAGCCTTCCAGACCAGTTTTTTTTCTCGTCTTTTCATCAATTTGGAGGGACGTCCAGTTCTTGGTAATGTCACTGTTGTGCCATATTTTCTCCACTTGATGATGACTTTCTTCATTGTGTTCCATAGTATATCCAATGCCTTGGAAATTCTTTTGTACCCTTCTCCTGACTGATAACTTTTAACAATGAGATCCCTCTGATGCTTTGGAAACTCTCTGCGGACCATGGCTTTTGCTGTAAAATGCGACTAAGAAAATGTCAGGACAGACCTACTAGAACAGCTGAACTTTATTTGGAGTTGATAAGAGGCACTTTAAATGATGGCAGGTGTGTACTGACTCATTTAACATGAGTTTGAATGTGATTGCTTAATTCTGAACACAGCAACATTCCCAGTTATAAGAGGGTGTGCACACTTATGCAACCACACTATTATATTTTTTAATTTTTTCTCCCCCCCTAAAAGACTTCAGTTTGTTCTTCAATTGAGTTGTACAGTTGATCAACTCATAGCTGAGTAAGCGTCAATATCTGACGTGAAACGCGTTGGCCACCTACCCCTGCATGACCACTGTCTGTTTTGTTTGTTTTGGATTCATGGATTGATTTTGGATTTTATACTACCATTTTTTGAAGAATAAATTGTTAACAGAGTGCGGCAGTCCAGGGCTCTTTTCTTCCCACGCACTGTGAGCTGTTGTAAGGTCTTATATAGACAGGTGTGTGGCTTTCTAATCAAGTCTAATCAGTATAATCAAACACAGCTGGACTCAAATGAAGGTGTAGAACCATCTCAAGGATGATCAGAAGAAATGGACGGCACCTGAGTTAACCACTTTGCGCCCGGGCAATGCTCAAAAGACGTCTGCATTGCGGCGCCGAAGTGCTGACTGGACGTCCATGGACGTCGTCCTCTCCCCCCCCCCCCCCCCGCGCGCCCCCGCGAGCGCGCATCGGGGAAAATCTGTGTTGGCCGTGTCCCTTGGACACAGCCAATCACAGATCGTGCTGAATGGCCAATCACAGAGGCCATTCAGCACTCGATCTCACTATCCAATGAGAGATGATCTCAAATGTAAACATATGAGATCATCTCTCATTGCCGGCTTTCTCTCCTCACACAGAGACAGCGTGTGAGGAGAGAGAGAGATCTGTGCTGCAGCTTGTAATAGTGAGTGATAAAATACACACACACACAAGTAAAAAACAGTGCCCACAGTCCCTGCCAGTGCCATCTGCTGCCAGTGCCACCTGCCAGGGCCATCTTCCACCTGCCAGGGCCATCTGCCAGTGCCATCTGCCAGTGCCATCTGCTGCCAGTGCCACCTGCCAGTGCCATCTGCTGCCAGTGCCACCTGCCAGTGCCATCTGCCACCGCCATCTGCCACCGCCATCTGCCACCGCCATCTGCCACCAGTCCCATCTGCCACCAGTCCCATCTGCCACCAGTGACACCAGTCAGTGCCATCTGTGCCACCTGCCAGTGCCACCTGCCAGTGCCATCTGTGCCACCTGCCAGTGCCATCTGTGCCACCAGTCCCATCTGCCACCAGTCAGTGCCATCTGTCAGTGCCACCTGCCAGTGCCATCTGTGCCACCTGCCAGTGCCATCTGTGCCACCAGTCCCATCTGCCACCAGTCCCATCTGCCACCAGCTCCAACTGCCAGTGCCACCTGCCAGTGCCATCTGCCATCAGTGCCACCTGTCAGTGCTATCTCATCAAATGGCTAAAAGAGTATTCTCAGCCGAGGAGGCGTATGAAATTCTTGCGGCCGACGGGAGCAACGGGGAGCGCTCCGATTCGGAGTCCTCCGCATATTCAGATGAGTCTGACGTGGACTACGAGCCTGTCATAAGCAGTGGATCAGTGACGGAGGAGACAGAGACGGCAGAGGAGGAGGAGGAAGAAGAGGAGGAGGGCCCGCCCGCCAGACGAAGGCATTCTGCTGAGGAGGCAGTGCCATCCACCAGCACCGCAGTGCCATCCACCAGCACCGCAGTACCTCGAGAAGCAAGGCCACGTACCAGTGGGGTGTCACCTCAGCCCCAAAGGGTTAGGTCCCATGCCAGCCTTCCCTATTCCCTTCAGTACCCTTTGTGGCTTCCTCCAAATTCAGGAGAAGCCAACATTCCCCCTTTCACTGCCCAGCCAGGAGTCCAGGTGGATACAGAAAACTTTTCCCCAATAGATTTTTTTAATTTAATTTAATTTTTACTAACGACATGCTGGCAACAATTGTGGCCCAATTGTGGCCCAACAGTTTATAACCAGCAACCCAACGTCCTCTTATGGCCGTCCCTACGTGTGGAAAGCCCTTACAGTGGAGGAGTTTAGGATTTTTTTGGGCCTCACATTCTGCATAGGACTAAATGGAAAAAATCAATTACGTTCATATTGGTCATCCCGCCCCATATATCACATGCCCATCTTTTCCTCAGTAATGCCCGGGTCCAGATATCTAATGATTATGAGATTCCTACACTTCAATGATAATACCCAGTGCCCTCCCCGAAATGACCCAAATTTTGATAAACTTTATAAAATTCGGCCGCTACTAAATTATTTTTCTGAAACCTTCCCCCAGTTGTTTACCCCAGACCAACACATATGCATAGATGAGTCCCTTATCAAATTTTCTGGCAGGCTGGGCATAAAACAATTTATACCCAGCAAAAGGGTCCGCTATGGGGTGAAGCTGTATAAATTGTGCGACAGAGAAATGTGTATGGCTTCATCATATATGAAGGGAAGGACTCCGAACTGAACCCCCCTAATTGCCCAATCTACATTGGAACCAGTGGGAAAGTAGTTTGGGAACTCATAAACCCACTCCTAGAGAAAGGATACCACTTGTATGTGGACAATTTTTATACCAGTTTGCCCCGTTTCGAAATTTGCACAGAATGAAGACTCCAGCATGCGGCACCGTACGGACGAACCGGAAGGGCTTTCCTCAAAGCCTGGTCACCAAAAAATTGAGAAGAGGGGAGACGGCGAGTTTGCGTAATGAGGAGATTTTGGCTGTGAAGTGGAGGGACAGAAGAGACGTGTACTTGCTTTCTTCCATCCACAACAATGAATTTGTTGAAGTCACCAGGAGGAATGGCCGTATCCAAAAACCCAAATGCATCTACGATTACAATAATTTCATGGGGGGTGTCGACTTCAACGACCAGATGCTCGAACCCTACCTTTCCACAAGAAGATCATACCAGTGGTATAAGAAAGTTTCAATTTATTTGTTCAATTTGGCCATGTACAACTCATATGTAATATATCGAAAATCCACTAGAAGACCCAAATCCTTCCTTTTCTTCCAGGAGGAAATCACCACTGCCCTTTTATACCCGAACAGCCCACCAGTAAACATTAGATCCGATGTCGTTAGCCGTCTCTCCGAGCGCCACTTCCCAGATAAAATCCCTCCCAGACCAACAGGCCAAAAACGCCAGAAAAAATGCCGGGTGTGCTCCAAAAGAGGAGAGAGAAGAGACACCATTTATCATTGTGCCCAATGTCCTTCAGAACCAGGCCTCTGCATAGGCAACTGCTTCCGCCAATACCATACCAAAATAAATTATTAGTTCACTTCCTGCCATTTATGTTCACACCCCTTATGCCTCTGCTTTCTCTGTAACTGACCCTGGACTGTTATTTGACCACGCTTCTGCCTAACGATTCTGTTTATACCTCTGTCTGATCTGGAACTGACCCTGGACTGTTATTTGACCACGCTTCTGCCTAACGATTCTGTTTATACCTCTGCCTGATCTGGAACTGACCCTGGACTGTTATTTGACCACGCTTCTGCCTAACGATTCTGTTTATACCTCTGCCTGATCTGGAACTGACCCATGACTGTTATTTGACCACGCTTCTGCCTAACGATTCTGTACATACCTCTGCCTGATCTGGAACTGACCCTGGACTGTTTGACCATGCTTTTTGCCTGCATCTTGGACTGATCTTGTACCCTGCCAGTGGACTAGTGGGATTCATAACACAGGGGTCTCACATATGTGAGGGGCTCCAGAATTGTTTTTCTGGATGAAGAAAACAATTGTTTTTGTTTTTCTCATTCCCAGAATAGGGTCTGGAGACTCGGAGGCTTCAAAGAGATTTGGGTGGGAGAAGCCTCTACCCCTGTCCCCATTCAGTCCTGAACGAGGCCCTACTTCTGCCAACTGCCATCATGCCTCTGCCTGTCGGATGAACTGACCACAACGCTTTTGCTGACCAAGTCCCTGCCTCTTGCCTGGACCAGTGCTGTCCTCCTGTTTAAAACTGCGCTACTAAAACCACAGGTAATCTTTTGTTTACCATTTGCTCAGCAGAATGTATTTCGGGGTGTAATTCTTGGTATGTTCATGCTATGTGTCCCTAGAACACCTGATGGTGTACCTTGCATGTTGGGCCTCTGTATGTGGCCAGGTTGTATAAAAGTCTCACACATTTGGTATCGCCATACTCAGGAGGAGTAGCAGAATGTATTTTGGGGTGTCATTTTTGCTATGTACATGCTATGTGTTGGCAATATCTTATAAATGGACAACTTTGCGTAAAAAAATTGCGTTTTCATTTTTTTCCCGCAATTTCCAAAAACTTCAGGAAAAAAATGAACCGTTCAAAAGACTCATTATGCCTCATAGATTATACGTTGGGGTGTTAGCTTTCCAAAATGGGGTCACTTTGTGGGCGTTTCCATTGTCCTGGTGCTCCAGGGCCTTCAAAAGTGTAATAGGTGGTTGAGAAATGAGATGTGTAATTTATGCTCCTAGAATGCCTGAAGGTGCCATTTCAATATTGGGCCTCTGTATGTGGGCAGGCTGTATAAAAGTCTAACACATTTGGTATCGCCATACTCAGGAGGAGTAGCAGAATGTATTTTGAGGTGTCATTTTTGCTATGTACATGCTATGTGTTGGCAATATCTTATAAATGGACAACTTTGCGTAAAAAAATTGCGTTTTCATTTTTTTCCCGCATTTTCCAAAAACTTCAGGAAAAAAATGAACCGTTCAAAAGACCCATTATGCCTCATACATTATACGTTGGGGTGTTAGCTTTCCAAAATGGGGTCACTTTGTGGGCGTTTCCATTGTCCTGGTGCTCCAGGGCCTTCAAAAATGTAATAGGTGGTTGAGAAATGAGATGTGTAATTTATGCTCCTAGAATGCCTGAAGGTGCTATTTCAATATTGGGCCTCTGTATGTGGGCAGGCTGTATAAAAGTCTCACACATTTGGTATTGCCATACTCAGGAGGAGTAGCAGAATGTATTTTGGGGTGTCATTTGTGGTATACACATGCCATGTGAGAGAAATAACCTATTAGAATGACAATTTTGTGGAAAAAATTAAAAAATTAAAAAAAATCTTCATTTTGCAAAGAATTGTGGGAAAAAATTACAACATCAAAAACCTCACGATGCATCTTACTAAATACCTTGGAATGTCTAATTTAAAAAAAGGGGTCATTTGGGGGGTATTTGTGCTTTGCTGGCTTGTTCGGGTCGTAAGAAATGAGATAGGCCACCAGTACATTAGGTGTGATCAATTGTTTATGATCCGACCCAGGTTGTAGACTCTATATAACTTTCACAAAGACCAAATAATATCCACTAATTTGGGTTATTTTTACCAAAGATATGCAGCAGTATAAATTGTGGCTAAATTTTATAAAGAAAAATTAATAATTTGCAAAATTTTATCACATAAACTAAAAAAAAGCGTTTTTTTTTCAAAATTTTCCGTGTTTTTTCATTTATAGCGCAAAAAATAAAAAACCCAGAGGTGATCAAATACCACCAAAAGAAAGCTCTATTTGTATGAAAAAAAGGACAAAAAAATCATTAGGTTACAGTATTACATGACTGAGTAATTGTCATTCAAAGTGTGAGAGCACTGAAAGCTGAAAATTGGTCCGGGCACGAAGGGGATTTAGTGCCCAGTTGTCAAGTGGTTAAATATATGAGTGTCACAGCAAAGGGTCTGAATACTTAAGACCATGTGATATTTCAGTTTTCCTTTTTTAATATATCTGCAAAAATGTCAACAATTCTGTGTTTTTCTGTCAATATGGGGTGCTGTGTGTACATTAATGAGGAAAAAAAATGAACTTAAATGATTTTAACAAATGGCTGCAATATAACAAAGAGTGAAAAAGTTAAGGGGGTCTGAATACTTTCCGTACCCACTGTATATATACACACACACAGTATCTTACAAAAGTGAGTACACCTCTCACATATTTCATTTTTTGTAAATATTTTATTGTATGTTTTCATGTGACAATGCTGAAGAAATTACACTTTGCTACAATGTAAAGTAGTGAGTGTACAGCTTGTATAACAGTGTAAATTTGCTGTCCCCTCAAAATAACTCAACACACAGCCATTAATGTCTAAACCGCTGGCAACAAAAGTGAGTACACCCTTAAGTAAAAATGTCCAAATTCGGCCCAATTAGCCATTTTCCCTCCCCAGTGTCATGTGACTCGTTATTGTTACAAAGTCTCAGGTGTGAATGGGGAGCAGGTGTGTTAAATTTGGCGTTGTCGCTCTCACTCTCTTACTGGTCACTGGAAGTTCAACATGACACCTCATGGCAAAGAACTCTCTGAGAATCTGAAAAAAATAATTGTTGCTCTACATAAAGATGGCTTAGGCTATAAGATTGCCAAGACCCTGAAACTGAGCTGCAGCAGGGTGGCCAAGACCATACAGCATTTTAACAGGACAGGTTCTTCTCAGAACAGGCCTCGCCATGGTCGACCAAAGAAGTTGAGTGCACATGTTCAGCGTCATATCCAGAGGTTGTCTTTGGGAAAAAGACGTATGAGTGCTGCCAGCATTGCTGCAGGGGTGGGAGTGAGCCTGTCGGTGCTCAAACCATACGCCGCACACTGCATCAAATTGGTCTGCATGGCTGTCGTCCCAGAAGGAAGCCTCTTCTAAAGATGATGCACAAGAAAGCCAGCACACAGTTTGCTGAAGACAAGCAGACTAAGGACATGGATTACTGGAACCATGTCCCGTGGTCTGATGAGACCAAGATAAGTGTATTTGGTTCAGATGGTGTCAAGTGTGTGTGGCGGCAACCAGGTGAGGAATACAAAGACAAATGTGTCTTGCATGGTGGTGGGAGTGTCATGGTCTGGGGCTGCATGAGTGCTGCTGGCACTGGGGAGCTACAGTTCATTGAGGGATCCATGAATGCCAACATGTACTTTGACATACTAAAGCAGAGCTGTTTAGCCAGAGGGGGATGGGAAAAAGACCTTGGAGCCATGACAGAGGAAATATGGCAGAATATTTTGGAAAAAATACAGGCTGTGTCTGTATCACCCCAGCAATGCCTAACGCAAATGTTTATAACCCAGAGTATATTGTACCCCAGTTAAATTATATCAATGAGGAGGAGGGATACATCAGAATGTCCGTGATTTTTAAGAACGTCAGCAGATTTAATACACATGCTTTGGAAATGCCCCAAACTGTTTTGGTATTGGCAAAATGTTGTAGGAACTATTAATTATACATACCAAACTCAGATACAACAAGATCCTAAAGTTTGCTTATTGGGATATTTGGATAAAGAAATATATGAGCCAGTTGTTAGTACTCCCATCAACTGGATGCTATTTGTAGCACGACAAATTATTGCACTAAACTGGATATCCTCTAAAACCCCTACATATGAGGAATGGCGGATGAAGGTTAATGATTCATTATTAAAAGAATGGCAGGTGTACCGGAATAGGGGATTATTAAAGAAATGCCATTAATGTGGGGAACCGTGGCTAATGTCACCTGGCCTAGTCCCATTTACCTTAGCGTCAGATGGAAATTTAAGGGTAGACAGATTTTTTATGAGATGTAGAATACTAGATAGGACCTTGTAACTAAAAAACTGAATAATAACAAGGGGAAGGGGTGTGGGGAGGAAACGGGAAGAAGGAACTCGGGTATATACAGGATTGGGATGTAATGACGTATGAAAATATGAATTATATATATAGTACTTGCTTGATTAACAAGATTGGTATGAAGGGCTCAGGAATAATTTTTTTGGGGACAAATTGTCCATTGATTGTGAATGTATTTGTGTTTTATGTTGTAATGAAAAAAAAAAAACAGAGCCTGATCCCCCTCCCTTCGGATATTGGAAATTAATGGTGGCCACACAAAATATTGACACTTTGGGCTCAATTTGGACATTTTTCCTTAGGGTTGTACTCACTTTTGTTACCAGCGGTTTAGACATTAATGGCTGTGTGTTGTTATTTTGAGGGGACAGCAAATTTACACAGTGACCCCACTGGAATGTTTCTCTTGCTGGAGTGACAACCAAGATATTAGATTTTTCTTCACTTTCTGTCCCATTTTACCAGGAAAAATATAAAGGGGAAATTCTTTCCAGTGGGTACACAAACAGCAATAAAAACCTTAAAGGATTTCTAATCCTTTCCCACTCCATCCCAAAGCAAAAACTAAGTTTTGGCTTTAGATACCCTTTATCCTGTTCCCATCGGCTGTATGCATATATGCAGCAAGTGTGATTTAACCGCTTGCTGACCATATACATACGGCAGCTCTGCTGCAAAGGATCACGTACCTAGTACATGATCCTGCACTTCTGGGTCTGGGACACGTGCACGCGCTGCCAGCGGCCTGCTCTAGCTTTGATTAGACAGCGGGAGCTGATCGGCGGGTGACTCGATGTCCGCTGGCACCCGCTAATGCTGTGGGAAAACAGGCAGAACGGCGATCTGCCTATGTAGACAAGGCAGATCTCTGTTCTGTCACTACAGAAGGCATGGATCCTGTGTCTCTGCTAAGCAGGGGTACCGATCCATGCCGCCTTCTAGTACAAGCACCTTCCCCACAGTAGTAAAGCACTGGTCAGGCACACATTTAAACCCCTTGATCGCCCCTTATGTTAACCCCTTCCCTGCCAGTGTTATTAGCACAGTGACCATGCATATGTTTTTTAGCACTGATCACTGTATTAGTGTCACTGGTCCCCAAAAAGTGTCAGTTAGGGTCCCGACTGTCGACCGCAATATCGCAGTCCCGCTATAAGTCGCTGATCACCGCCTCTACTAGAAAAAAAAAATATCCCATAGTTTATAGACGCTATAACCTTTGCGCAAACCAAACAATATATGCTTATTGGGATTTTTTTATCAGAAATATGTAGCAGAATACATATTGGCCTAAATTGATAAAGAAATTTGAAAATTTTACTTTTTTTGTTTATAGCGCATAACATAAAAACCGCAGAGGTGATCAAATACCACCAAACAAAAGCTCTATTTGTGGGGAAATAAAGGACATCAATTTTGTTTAGGTACAGTGTCGTACGACGGCGCAATTGTCAGTTAAAGTAATGTAGTGCTGTATTACAAAAAATGGTCTGGTCATGAAGGGGGATAAATCTCCTGGAGGTCAAGTGGTTAATGTGGAGCCACGTCACATACGCCACCATAGGGAAACTGCTTTTCAGTGCTCAAAGCGCTCTCTGCACAGTAACTAAGCTGTCACAGGCAGCTCCTGTTGCATACTTGCAATCAGGAGCTTCCGATCATGTGACTACTGTGACAGCCAATCACAGCAGTCATGCAATTAGAAAGCCCTCCTGGCTTTTAGATTCTCTTGAAGGGTCGGGGAGGCGACTCTGGTAAGGGGTTAATAAATATCTCCCCCCCCCCCAAAAAAAAACACCCTTGGGGAGTGCTCTAATTTAAAACATACTTTATTATTTGATTTTAAGAAAAAGGTCAGTGAAACATAATTACGTTTTCCTTCTGTACAGCCGTTCTGGTTGACTTCACGCACTGGTCATATTTTAAAATCTTATCTGGTTGAACTTTCCGTGACTTCTCTCGGTTTATTGCCAGAGGGTCACTCTGTGGACGGACAAAAATATCTGCAAGCCCTCCTTGTGCGCCACTTGAGAGACTGGCTGTAGAATTGTGAATGATGGCTGGAAAAAGGAGAGCAGAGCACGATATGGACAGGGAAACCGGATCTGTCTATCCAATAATTGTTCAATATACCTAGACATTTGGCTTGCCGACGGCTGCTCATCACAATTTGTTATTAGGTCAAGGCTTGTTGAATTGTAACATGGCTGACAAGTCAGAGCAGATTTTTTTATTACCTTTCAGCTCCATTTAGAATGGAATAAAGAATAGCAGATGAAGTCGGATTTGGCATGTACAAATACTGGCTAGTCGTTGGGATAGATTGGTACAATATGTTTTTAGCTTTTGATTGGCAAAGGTTTGTTTGTAATATTTTTTCTACTCGTTTGACCCGTCAGGCCTCATTAGCTCTAAAATTCCATTTACTGAGGAGAAAGAAAAACACATTTTCTGCTACCATATCTAGTCTTAAAGTTAAAATTTTCTTTGATTTCGATTTAGGTGCATAAAGGTGAGCTCAGGGTTTAGATGTTAAGAATGTGAGGTTTTGGTAATGATCAAATTCCAGTCGAGTTATTTATAGGAAATGAAAGTGTTCTGCTGGAAAAGAAACTTAAAAAACAACTGCAACATAAGTTGAAGAAAAGGCCGTCAGGTTCCATCTTTCCTGATGATATTGATCCAAATGAAGGCAGAGCAAAACCTCCTCTAGGAAACTGCCAATACACCCTCACAACAAGGAGAAAAATACTTTTCTGACCCGGTCATCGGCAGTCACATGTGTTTCTTTGATCAGTAACTCTGGTTGTTTCATGTGAAGATAAAATTATTCTTTGAGATTCATATGTATCAAATTTTGGGAGTTGCTGAGTCTAATGATGAATGTGGAAGACTGATGTACTTAGGTAGACTAAATATGTCTAAAGCTTACTCATACCTAGTTGCCATAATAACACAGGGACTGCTTTTTGCACTGGGTGATTTTGTAGGAGTGGGATGAAAACACACAGCAAATTGTCAAATTAGATGAAATTTCAGCTCTTAGACTTATGCCTGTTTCTATTAAGACAAACTTAAACCTGCCAGATGTAGTTTTCCACTTTGAAGGGAAACGCCACCCAAAGCTCACAGAGGAGCAACTGCTCAGACCAATTTGAAACTAGCAATAAAGTTAAGCTGCATATGGACAGGGCAATATACAAAGCAATACAAAAATTCCCCAGCTAATCGGCAAAACAACCTAACTAAATGGTTCCATCATCTCAAGGCACCTCTGTAAAGTGTGGTTCCTAACTCAAAACCATCTGAGTTCCAAACTATATGACATATATAGCTGTGCATGAATTGAGAGTAGGCCTATCTAGAAGCAACCATTTCCTTCTTACATCTGACCTCTGGCCTTCCCTTCAGTCTTGCACATTTGTACAGGCTCCTCTCCTGTACTGAAAATGCTTTGCCTGATTTCGTTGCACACTGTGAGCTTTATCACAGTGTGCATTAGAAGCTGCAGCAAGTCAAAGCCCTGCCTCATTTCCTGGCTGGAGGATACCCAGCATGATTATCCCTGGCCCGCCCCTTTCATTAATTGAATTTCAGTTATCAATCATAGAAACTCAGCATCACATGTGGGCGTTACGCAAATGCAGCCTGCATAGGAACACCCACGCTTCCAGACTGACACAGAACCAAGACATTTTGATATTTGTATAACTCCTTCCAAGAGGCAATCCAGTGATTGCATCATGGCTGAGTGCTCTTGAGAGGAGTACTGATGTAGGGTGCTGTGATGTTTTCAGGAAGCTATGTACAGCACCGTGCCAGCCCCTCCCACCATCCATGATGTGTTTGCAATGCATAGAGACCTAAGGATGACGTCCCTTGTTAAAAAAAAAAAAAAAAGAAGGGAATTAGAAAGTTTTTTTTCAACTTTGCGTCAGCATATTATTAAGGGAATTTTACTATCCTCTGTGTCAAAAAAGGATATTGCAACAAAATGGAAGGAAATTAACCAAAAACACTTAAGAAACGTCCATATCTGCTGGCGATAAACCCTTCAGAGATAGGTGAAAAAACGCAAACCGCAAAAAATCATAATAATTCAAGAGCTTAGGACTAATGGTCAACTCAGAACTGGCTCATCCCTCTTCCATTCAAAAATCCAGTTCGTTAACCCTGTGTCCAGTACTATGGGCACATGACTTGATAAAGTGCATGTGCATGAAACGCGTTGTCATAGCAACTCCCCGTCACACGTTGGTGTTCCACTACATTGCAATGGTGCCTGATTCTCCTCGGCTCCTTCTGGCTATTGTCGCGGTCTGTTTGACATCATCCCAGCCTGTCCAGCTTCTGGCCGGTGCGACTTTAGCCCACCTACTGGAAGTAAGGAGCTTCCTGTCACATGCTCACTTTGAGGTTCACCCGGAGGGCTTGAGTTTGCATTACACATTCCTTGGCATTTAGCCGTAGGCATTGTATACCGCCGCCGCCGTTACTACAGATGCAAGTGTCAGCACCCTGGCTTTCCATTTAGGGGTTTGCTTTAATTTTCACATATTATGACTATTTTCTATGGATGTGCTTTATCCATCAGATAACATTATATGTTTTTTTTAACCTTTTTCATGCTATACAATAAATGTTACTGTGGCCAACAACATAAATTTCTAGTGAAATTATGTTAATTATAGTGTTCCACTTCAAGAGCCAGTTCTGAGTCCCCCATTAGTCCTAAGCATTTTAATTGGAATATTTTGCGTGGTTTGTACTATTATTTGTGTGCCTGTTTGGGAAGATCACTGTCAATTTGTGTCCTGGTGACCAAGTCTCCTTGGCATACACAGGGATGGAGGGCTACCTAAGATCTTACAGTTGTCATTTTAACAGGAATAGAGAAAATATCCCAATTGGGACTCATATTCCAGTGGTAATGCCATGTTTTTCCTCACTTTTGGGAGATTTCCTCTCACTTCTTGTGTTTTTCAGAATAGGAAGTGGCGTGAATTCCCCCCCTTTGGGACACAAACTGCAATTAAAACCAGACAGAGGGGCCAACACTAATTCAGTCTGTCCAAACATATAATATTTGATGAGGTTCCATTTTAATGTAGTTGAAGGTGAATACTGTTGAGAAAAAGATCACAATCTAACCATCTGGGGAATAATGGAGAAGATTGCAGAGAAGCAACAATAATGAGCCACCAGCTTTCTCTTTCTCAATGGGAGTTATGTGACTTTACAGCACTGGCTCCAATGTTCTGGTCATGGAAATATGGAAGCAGATGCAGCAGAAGCTATTTATGGTGGTTCAGTAGCTTTATCCTCCAGTAGGAAAGAGGAAATGGTGAGATTATATTATATAAGGTCCATTAACATCAATAATATACCTATATAGGTGCTGTGCAGCATTTCTGGACAAAGTATAGCATAGGAAGTTATTTTATGAACATTGAGGTGCTGCTAAGTTGCTTTGTTTTTTTCCCCAGCTTTGCTAAGTGAGGAAGTCAAGCACCTACAAGCTGCAATCATTTTACAAAGCAACACATTTCTTGCACTGAACAATTGGAACAGGCTGTTGGGTTCACAGCACAATTGCGTTTCAGTATTTCCTCTGGCTCAGTGACTTGGAAACATATGACATGGTTGTGCAAGAGACTTCGACCGCTGAAGTTTGTACCTCTCGCCCAACAGCCAACATGTAATCTTCACACCATATGCGCGCCGTTTTATTTTTCTCTTCTCGAAGGCTGTGTGTCTGGTCTTGTCAGAATAGGTTACCTATCAGCCATTGTTAGGATGGTGAACTCTTCGTCGTTCCTGCAATGGTAATCTTCTTTTTTTGCCTGCCTTGTCCCTCGAAGGCTTTCTGAGGTCACATTGCGAAACTTGAAGTAACACTGCATCAAAGCTTTTCACTTTGAGTTTAGAAAGTTTGCTAAAGTCTCCAGTTTTCATCCAAATGATGAACTGTGAAGCTGTGGTTAGACTCGATAACGTGCCAGTTCTGTATTTCAGGTCTGCATAACAAATCACTTTGATTATTTGATGTTATTGATACTTTCCGTTGGGATGGCCTTGCATTGGATTGCTCATGACTCAGAGGTTATCAAACCTGTGGACTTTCAGCAGAGCAACCATATTGTGCAGTGAGTTTGTCTACTACGTGGGATTAACTCTTCAGCATGACCTACCTTATCCAGAGTGGATAAGAAGGCATGAAACATTTTAGGACTTTATAACATGCCCTCATTATCATTTCAGGAAAGCGTTGAACTTTTATTTGAAAGAAATTTATTTTTCTTGACAGCTGTTAGTTCTAACTGCCTTCACAGGTAGATCTGACCTTCATCTCAGCTGCATTTCTATTAACATCTAAGGGGAGAAAAGCACTTCTGAAGAAGACAAAAGTCCATGTCCAACTAGGTAGCACCCAATGATTGTATTTAAACCATCTAATCATTTGAGGTTACTATTGGCTACCTGTGAATGCCAGTGGAAGAATTAGGTACAAGTCAACACTTAGAAAATAATGTCCCTCAGACGAAACTGCTTTGATAGTGACTAAGCCAATGATACTAATTAATTCAACTGGGCATGGTGAAGAAAATCCTTAAAGCGTTTGTAAACTTCTGACATGAAAATTAACATAGCTTATCTTTCTATTGTGTACTTTCCTCAATCCAAAGCACCAAGTCTTATTTTGTCTGCAGTCTTGTTCCTCTGCTAGCTGCATGAGTAATTTCTGACGGGTTGTGTTAACTCCATAGGATCAAGAGGGAAGGGACATTCAGCACACAGTCTGTGATTGACAAGCTTCAGCTGTGCATGTTTCCCTATGAAATTGTGTAAAGGGGGTGTGTCCCTTCCCTCCAATCAGGCCTCAGCTTACACTTGGCTCTCCTCTCTGAGCTGTGCATTGTCTGACATCAGATCCCCACCCCCCTGCCTCTGGAAGCTGAGAAAAGCTGTGCAAGTATCTTTAAACAGATGTAGTGAAGCGATGGTTGCAGATAAATAGGTACAGCTTATGTAGGAGGATTTGTTTCATCTCTGTGTATCACCTGAGGTTAGTCACTTCACTGGATATATGTAAGGGTTAATAACCATTTTAATGGCCATGGTTCATAAAGGTGTGGTGGTCAAATGGTCATATGTTATCTTTAAGGACTAGAGCTGAGGAACACAGTAATAAAACAATGTTTTTTTTTAAAAAAAACAGGTCACTATCAGGTCATGTGGTTCCTGCTTTATTGAATGGTCCAGTGGCACAAATATTATTTTCTTTCTCGTACATCACAGGACACAGAGCGGCATAGTAATTACTATGTGGGTTATAGAGCCTACCTTCAGGTGATGGACACTGGCACACCCAAGACAGGAAATCCCCTCCCCTATATAACCCCTCCCATACCGGGAGTACCTCCATTTTTTTGCCAGTGTCTAAGGTGGTGGTCACGGTGAAGATGTTTTTCCAGAAGCTTCGCTAAAAGGCCCTCGGGTCAAGCAAGCTATATACCGGATCCTTCCAAAGTGCCTGCATGGCCAAAGTGGTTGGTACCCGGACCTCAGTTAAGAAGAACGGGGTTTTGCCTGTAATGCCTCTCTTAGGAGGGCTGGATCTTGGTTCCCATTACTTTGGTCAGATCCAATACCAAAAGTCTCTGGCAGGGTGTGATACAGGTCCAGGGGAGTGGTGATCCTAGCCATGGACCCTGGTCCCTGAAGGTCTTCTGACAATGCCCGCCGTAATTGGTGAAGGTTGGGCCATCTGTTCCTAACAGAGCCCTGCGGCGAGGAAGGTAAGTGAAGGGCCCTGGTGAACTTGGTTCATCAGGGAGCCTTCCTTTTGAGCTAGTGTGTTATGCCTATAGCTACCCCTAGGGGTTTTATCATGCCTGTTGAGCAATGCTGCCTGTTCCAGTTAATCCTGTTAAGTTGATATTTCTTCCTTGGGATATGCTGTAGTACCTATGTTGGCCACTAGAGGGTGCTAAAGGTTACCTCTTAATTGCAGATTACAACTTTTACCTTGCTAATGCAGGACAATATGTGCCGGCTACAGGGAGTAGGGCTTCTACACCTCAGTTCCTTGAAGCCTGCTGCTGTCATGTGTCTTCCTGTGTTAACAGGGATCAACCGTGTTTTACTTGCCTAAGACCGTTGGAGCATCACTGTGTCAGCTGCGGCAGAGCCTGGCGTGTCGACGCTCCGTGTCCTCCCTGCTCATTTGCGCAAGCGCTGGGCGTCTTTTGCCTTAAAGAGCTCAGTCTTCTAACAGACGCTCTGGCTGTCAGAGGGTCACAGGAGCGTGGGCTGTGTAAATATTGGCAGTAAATGACTATGTGCCAATACTAGCAAAGTATAACTGGTGTTGCAGGCATACAGCAGGCAGTGTATATTGGCATCCCCAGGCACATTAGCTCTGCATCAGACTGATCTTTTAATAGCAGCTTATACGCTGGACTATAGCTCAGCAGTGGATGCGATTTGGCTGTGAATACCTCTGCTTTGTGCTTGGTACTATGCCTTCTAAAGGCTCTAGGACTTAAAATCCTAAGAAGCTAAAGGGTTCACCGTCGGGCTCTGAAGATCTCGGTCATGCTTCCGCTGTTCCGTCCTTCCCTGATAAATCGGAGGTAGTGGCCCGGGGTGAGCCATCGGGGGTTGTTAGGTGCTGCGGCTGCCCTCAGCCCTCCTGCTCCTGTGTATGTGACGGAAGAGGATTTTTCCTCAGCCCTGGGGGGATTGGAACAGAGATTAGCAGCGTTGATCGCATCCTCTCTTCCAGAGAGAATGCACGCTAGGTCTCCCTCTCCCCCTTCAGAGTTCCTAACAGCAGAGCAATTGTCCCTGGAGGAGGTTGACTAACCCTCAGGGGAACAGGCAGAAGGGCACTCTGATGTATCTGCCTCTGAAGAATCTACTTTAGAGGAACAGTTTTCGGCTTCACAGACTGAAAAGTTGTGGGTGCAATCCCTTACGGAGATGGTTCGTTCAGCATTTAAGTTGCCCCTGTCAGAACCAGCAGCCAGCTCTGTTTCCGCTTTGGGGTCTTTGAAAGCCCTCAGGCTAATTGCTCTTTTCCTGCTCACGCTTTACTAGAGGGACTTATTTATCAGGATTGGGAGCATCCGGATAATTTTTTTTCTTCCTCCTATGAAATTTTCTATTCTGTATCCTATGGAGGAAAAGTTCACCAAAAAATGGAGATGGAGTATACCTACAGTTGACGCTGCTATCTCCTGTGTGAACAAAACTCTGTCTTGTCCAGTAGACAATGTACAGATCTTTAAAGACCCAACGGATAAAAGGTTGGAAACATTGTTGAAAACTTCCTTTGCTACGGAAGGTGCGATAGCTCAACTGGCTGGGGCAGCTATAGGCATCTGCCAAGCTCTGAAGGATCAGATGAAACTAGTCTTGAAAGATATTCCTGCTCAGCAAGCTCGGGATTTAGCCGACTTGCCTAGAGCGTTATGTTTCGCGGTAGATGCCATTAAGGATTCGATCCATCAGGCCTCCCGCCTTACACTCCTATTGGTACACGTGCGTAGGCTACTGTGATTGAAAAATTGGTCAGCTGAGATGCCTTGTAAAAGCTCCTGGCTGGCTTTCCGTTCCATGGGGAACGACTCTTTGGGGATCACTTGGATAAGTATATCCAGAGACTCTCTAATGGGAAAAGTACTATTTTGCCAGTCAAGAAAAGATTTAGGCGTCCTTCCTTTAAAAGGTCCACCTCTCCAGTCCGGAGACATCAGCCTTTAAACAGTTCCGACGGCCTCCCCGGTCAGGTCTTGGAGGAAAGGCTCAGGGGCAGGCCCAGGGTCACAAGAAACATCGGCATTATGAAAGGACGCCCCCATTCAGTCGGGTGGGGGGAAGGCTTCGGTTGTTCTCAGGGTCTTGGCGGGAGAGGATTCAGGACAATTGGGTCCTCTCCACATTGTCCCTGGGGTACAAGCTGGAGTTACGAGAGTTTCCTCCCCCTCACTTTCTAACATCAAGCGTTCCAAGGGATCCAGTAAAAAGATCTCTTTCTGGCACTGGATCGACTATTGTCCCAAGGTGTGATCATGGAGGTGCCGGTAGTGGAACACGGTTCAGGTTTCTACTCAAACCTCTTTACAGTTCCAAAGCCAAACGGAGATGTCAGACCTATACTAGATCTCAAAGGTCTAAACCAGTTTCTGAACATCCGGTCTTTTCGCATGGAGTCGATTCGGTCAGTAGCCTCCACCCTGCAGGGGGTAGAGCTGTTGGCATCCATCGAAATCAAGGACGCATACCTACACGTGACTATTTTTCCTGACCATCAGAAGCTCTTGCGCTTCGTGGTGGAGCAGCACCATTATCAGTTTGTGGCCTTACCCTTCGGCCTGGCCACTGCAGTGTTCACGAAGGTCTTAGCTCCTCTGTTGGCCAAATTAAGAGCTCAAGGTGTATCAATATTGGCTTACTTGGACGATCTGCTGCTAGTAGATCACTCAGTTGCCAGCCTAGATCTAGCTGTGCGCTACACGGTCAAGTATCTGGAGTCCCTGGGTTGGATCCTCAACCTGGAAAAGTCAGCCCTGAAAACCAGTAAAAAGACTGGAATATTTAGGGCTGCTCATAGATTCAGACCAAAGGAAGATTTTTCTGCCCCAGGCAAAAATCTCTTCCTTAAGAGAGCTAATCCATATAGTCGGTGCAAAAAGAGAACCATCCATTCGTCTTTGGATGCGGTTGTTGGGAAAGATGGTGGCCTCATTCAAAGCTGTTCCATATGTTCAGTTTCATTCAAGAAGGTTGCAGAACGCCATCCTTTCGGCTTGGAACAAAAAAGTTCAAGCCTTAGACTTCCCTATGGCTCCGACGGTACGTCAAAGCCTCTGTTGGTGGTTGATACCCCAAAATCCTTCATTCCAGTGACTTGGAAGGTGGTAACCACAGACGCCAGTCTTCGAGGTTGGGGAGCAGTCTTGGGAGAGCTGTCTCTCCAGGGAAGGTGGTCAGCTTCCGAAAGCCTCCTACCTGTCAAAATTATGGAGATTCGAGCGGCACGATTGGCCCTGAAGACTTGGACAGCCGAATTACAGGGATCCCCGGTCAGAATACAATCCGACAATGCCACAGCTGTGGCTTATATCAATCACCAGGGGGGCACCAGAAGTCATGCTGCCCTAAGGGAGGTGAATCGGATCTTGGTTTGGGCAGAAAATTATGTCCCTTGCATATCCGAAATCTTCATTCCAGGGATAGAGAATTAGCAGGCAGACTTCCTAAGTCGCCAACAGTTATCCCCAGGAGAATGGTCTCTTCTCCCCGACATCTTCCTAGCCATATGTCAGAGATGGGGGACCCCGGACGTGGATCTCTTGGCGTCCAGGTTCAACACGAAAGTGGACAATTTTGTGTCCCAGTCAAGGGACCCACTCGCTTGCGGGATGGATGCGCTGGTGTTTCCGTGGGATCAGTTCTCGCTGATATATGCGTTTCCCCCGTTGCAGCTGTTGCCACGACTCCTTCGCAGGGTCAGGTTAGAGAAGAAGCCGGTGATTCTTGTAGCTCCGGCATGGCCCCAAAGGTCCTGGTACGCAGAAATTATAAGGATGTCCGTGGGGGATCCATGGATCCTTCCCCTTCGTCCAGACCTGCTCTCGCAAGGTCCAATATTCCATCCTTACTTACAAATTCTAAATTTAACGGTCTGGCTATTAAGTCCCACATCCTAGGGAATAGGGGTCTCTCAAATTCTGAGGTGTCTACCCTGATTAATGCAAGAAAGCCAGAATCCAGACATATATTATAGGGTTTGGAGGACATATATATCTTGGTGTGAAGCCAGAAGGTGGCATCCTCGTAAGTATGTCATAGGCAGGATTCTTGACTTTCTACAGTTGGGTGTATACGTGAAATTAGCCTTAAGTACCATCAAGGGTCAAGTCTCGGCCTTATCGATTTTCTTTTGAAGGCCACTAGCCACGCATTCGCTGTTTCGATTATTTTTGCAAGGCGTGACTTGGATCAATCCACCGTTTAAGTTCTCCTTGTGTCCATGGGATCTGAACTTGGTTCTATCAGTGCTGCAGAGGCAGCCCTTTGAGCCTTTGCTCCATATTCCCTTAGTCCTTCTGACTAGGAAGTTGGTTTCCTTTGTAGCTATCTTCTCACCCAGAAGGGTATCAGAATTACTTGCTCACCGCGCCGTCATCTTGTTTGTTATTCAGGGTATCAGAATTGGCTGCTCTTTCTTGTAAAGAGCCTTTTCTGATTGTACATAAGGATAGAGTGGTTTTACGTCTCATCCGGCCTTTCTTCCTAAGGTCGTGTCAAGTTTTCATTTGAACCAAGATATGGTTCTCCCTTCTTTTTTTTTTTCCAGAACCTAGTTCTGCGGAGGAAGAATCATTACATTCCTTGGATGTAGTCAGAGCAGTTAAGGTCTATCTTAAGGCTACTGCTCAGATTCGAAAAACTGATGTTTTGTTTATTCTGCCGGAAGGCCCCAGAAAGGGTCAGGCAGCATCTAAATCTACTATTTCAAAATGAATCCGGCAGGTTATTGTTCAAGCTTATGGTTTGAAAGGAAAGGTTCCTCCGTTTAAAGTTAAGGTGCACTCTACCAGAGCAGTTAGTGCTTCTTGGGCAGTGCATCATCAGGCTTCCATGGCTCAGATCTGCAAGGCCGCAACTTGGTCTTCAGTCCATACATTCACTAAATTCTATCAGTTGGACATAAGCAGACATGAGGATGTTGCCTTTGGGCGCAGTGTGCTGCAGGCTGCAGTATAGGTCCTCACGTCTGATGGTGCCCGGCTTTATTTATGGTGTCTCCCTCCCCTCATTTGGCATTGCTTTAGGACGTCCCACATAGTAATTACTATGCCGCTCTGTGTCCTGTGATGTAGGAGAAAGAAAATAGGATTTTTATAACAGCTTACCTGTAAAATCCTTTTCTTGGAGTACATCACGGGACACAGAGCTCCCGCCCCTCTTTTGGGGAATTCTTATTGCTTTGCTACAAAACTGAGGTAGTCCCGGTATGGGAGGCGTTATATAGGGGAGGGGACTTCCTATCTTGGGTGTGCCAGTGTCCATCACCTGAAGGTAGGCTCTATATCCCACATAGTAATTACTATGCCGCTCTGTGTCCCGTGATGTACTCCAAGAAAAGGATTTTACACGAAAGCTGTTATAAAAATCCTATTATGTGTGCAAGATTGAGGTAATCCTGAAAATATGGACCCATTAGGTCTGATTAGGATATTTGATGGCCGTTTGAGAAACTCTTTATTCCACTGATAAATTTCTTGTCTGTGGGCTTAACTGTGCACGTGAGTTAAGGAATCAGAAAAAAAAGCAAACAATCAAAATTACAGGATTTTACTTGTCAGATGCAATGCAAGTTTTTGGGAAGCTGGGAAGGCAGGTTTCTGAGCAGACATAGCTATATGATGTGTGGAGTTTATGCTAACAACACAAGACAAAGCAATGAAACACACTGAAGCAGAGCAGAAGCTTATTCAGGGACAGGGATAGCCTGCAAACCTGAATTTCATAAGAATTTGTAGCTTATTCTTTTACATATTGAGATATTCAAGCTGGGATTGGGTAAATTAATTGGCTGTGTACAATAATTTATTTCTATTTTCATAGAAAAGATGAGATGTATCGCTCATCCTGTCTTGTTTTGTTATAAATATTCATTTGGCAAAATGCATCCTTTGAATGTGTCGGCAGCTGTCTCGGCTCTCTCATGGTGGTGAAATTTTGGGAAATGTGTTAGCCATAACTCTCCTTGCAGCTCTCATCTCCGCGGGATCAGAGCAGTATGAATCTATTGCCGGATACTGGAGTGAATTATACTCTGCCTGAAGGTCAGGTAATCCTCAAATGGGGCATCAGAGGCTGCAAGACATTCATTACAGTCTGTCCCTCTATCTTATTTTCCCCTTTGTTGTGATGATAAATGTCACTGCACACCCCTGAAGTACCATTGTTTATATTATAATATATACACCGATATATAATATGCTGACTGAACATGACACACTGCACTGTCAGGTCTAAGCGTGTAGTAAACACACTAGTCTCTACAGCGTCATCTGATATTTATTGCATAAACTAGGTGCCCCTTTTTGCTGTAAAATTAAATTATATTGGCCTGACATTAGCATGTGTTTTCAGTTCTCCGTCCTTCCCTTGTCTGTCCATACACACGTTCACTTACTTCCTGCAAAGCAAAGCTAATATTCTGTTATGGTTTTTTTTGTTATTACTTAACCATATTGTGATTTGACAAACATAAAGCCTCAGTCTGTGTAATTCTCTGAAATTGGCCTTTGTATCACGTTACTGAATGCTAACTGAAAGTTTAAATTAGGCTTGCAGTAAAAATATTTATGTAAGATGATGCACAGGAAGAAGCAATACTTTGGCAGTCTTGCTTTAGGAATGCTGCTTAGGGTGAGAGTCACCACTGTGTTGAGCATTCAGGAGGTGGTGCGGGGCATTGCTGTCACCTGTATGCTATGCAGCCATATTGCACAGAAGGGAATCAAGGGATCATAAAAGTATTTGCATTACTTTTATTTCCGCTGTGTTGTCAACAACATTAAGAAATGACAGATGGTCAATATCCCTAGATGATAAAGAGTCTTCAAGAAGTCAGCACAAAATACACAAAATAAGCCAACTTCTGGCCAGATCAGGTACAGACAAGCACAGGTAAATGGAGAAATTAAGGACAACGGAAGAGGTACTGTAACAGGCTGTTGATCAGCATATACAGACAAGTTGAGTACAAATATGGTTCAAACAGTTCATAGACACGATTACACAGATCTCTATCCAAGGCATGAGCAAACCGTTAAACCTGTTTATAGCACAGAGTTTGAAGTTGCAGTCTCCCATTAGAGTCAACTAATGAGATAAGGTGTGCACGGCAAATACTTGATCTGCAGTGCTGAGCAACAACCAACAGATAGCAAAGGGTCAAGGCTCATAATTACATTTACGCATCTCCTAAAAGAGAAGTTTGGGAATACAAAAAAAATGAAAAACCATACTCACCTGCAGCACCGACCCCAGCTACACTAAGAGCTGAGCGATCAAAAAATGCTGATCGCTCAGTTCTCGGTATTCAGTCTGCAGAGAGCCGATGACTGTCAGTCTCCAGCTCTCTGCTCTGCCCCTTCAGCGCTCACAGGAGTGCCAGTCTGTGCAGGGGCAGGAGTGGCTGGCTTAATCTCCCATAGGCACACTGAGAGGCTGCACCAGCTGCCGGCCTAGGCATCTGAGTGGATCCCAATTGTAAAGTCGGGATCGTCCAGAACCTGGACCACCTGAGTGACGTCAGCCGATAGCAGGCTTTAGCCCATTGTCGACTGACAATGGGTCACAAGAGTGCAGAATGAAGTGCACTCCTGTGTTCCATAGGAGAAGTAGGGTCAAAATACTTCTCTATTAATGAGTAGAAAGTTTCCCTCATACGTTTTAACAGTGTACCTAGTAGCTTTGATGGCATTTTCCTTCACAGCCTCCCCGCATTTAACATATCAGTTCATTTAGAATGCCGATTACAAATACAAGAATGTTTTGGCATTATGTAGAATGGAAGTCTCTTGATAGTTTGACCCATTTGGGTAATAATTGTTTTTTTTTAAATAATGTATAAATAATAAAGCTCTGTTGACCTGCCATGAGTAGGAATAACACCCACAACTTTATTGTTTAGAAGAGCATGTGACTCATCCCCCTTCCTCTCATTTGTGATTGGCTCAGTGATGTCACTTGGAGACAGGTGTATAGTCCTCAGCTCCGTGTATGCTCCAACCTAGGGATTATTTTCCTAACTACAGACAGCGGAACAAAGCAGTGGTTGAGCAAAGAAATGTGAGTACATGAGTTTGAAGGTCTGCATTCCAGCAAAACTGTTGCTTTGACCAGCATTGTATGGGTTTGCTTAAAAGTATGAATGGATATGAGATGAGCACTTGTCACCTGGCTTATGATCCAGCATATCCATGGGTGCACACTGATTGCACCTTAGATCCCTATCTAGCCATGATATTGAAAACGTTGATCGGTTGCTATGGCTATTTGTTAGATTTTGTAATGTTTTTTAGAGATTGCTAATGAGATGGACCAGTAATGGACTAGGATTTTTGGCATTGCTCCACTCTCCATACATCTTCTGATATTTAGATCACAAAAAAAAGTGACTTTCTTTAGGCCTCTTGCATACAGTACTGATGTTTGAGCCTCTGCTTTTTTTAATGTAATTTCAGGTGTTTGTTTTGCGCAAATTTGTGCGCATTTATGCTCGTATGTGCATGTACAGTATCTCACAGAAGTGAGTACATCCTTCACATTTTTTTAAATATTTTATTATATCGTTTCATGCGCATTCGGACACACAATACCTTCTTAGGTAAAATTCATTCATAGTTATGCTCAAACGCGCTTTTTTGTGCGCACCGGGAACACAATTTTTCCTTTTTTTTTTTTTTTACACCAAGGAATACTCAGCGCTCATTTGCGTGCTTGTGTGCAGAGACACATTGTAAATAAATGGGCTACATTTTAGCTTGGTAAAAAAAAGCCTGCTGTACTGAGCTTCTTCAAGCTGCAGTGTGTAAGAGGCCTTAGATGTCCATGACCAGCTTTTAGTAACATTTTTATTTTCTGTATCACAATTTAATCAGAGGACATTTACTGAACCTGGAGAAGGCCCAAAGCGAGTTCCAAAATTGCCCTTTAGGGTGTGCTCTAATCTTCTATGCGTCTCTGTTTTGTATGCTTTAGTCTGAGGTGTGTAATGTTTCATTTACCTCTGAAATGTAGGGGAGTCTGGAAAAAAAAGCTACATTCCAAAATTCATCCTTCCAAGGTATGCTAGATTTTCAGCTTCTTCTCACTAAGAAATAAGAGTAAAGAAGTGATTCTCGGCTTTTACTAAATGATTGATTCAAGGTGTGAATGGAGAGTTACAATGTGGAAAAAAGCCCCAGGGTCCGGCCCCGGGTGAGGAATGTTTGTAATGGGTTTAGACGAGGAGTCACAATTTACACCTTATTGGCAAGTCGAAGCATGCTGGTAGAAATGTATCTTTGAGGAGTGCTATGAAGAGCGCTCCGAAAAAAATAACTGCTTTAGTTTAGTGTGTGCAAGCTTTGAATTAAAAACACATTGCGTTTTGGTTTTTCAAGTCCAAAAATTTACTCTCCCAACTTTGTAATATTAAAAGTGACCATCTGCTTAATCACCCGACAGTAGGGGGTAGTAAAATCAACGAATGAGTCACTGTTCGCTGTAGCCTTCAGTGCGCAGGCTGTATACCCAAGCGAAACCGTCATAGGACAAAAATATTGTGCTGGACCTAATGACTGCAAAACAGATGGTGAACATTTTAAACGTCTCTCATAAGGGATACATACAATAAATTTTGCTTTCCTTTGTTAATATTTAAAAAAAAATAACTCTCAAATTCGAAAAATGGGTGTATATATATATATATATATATATATATATATATATATTTTATTATATATTTATATATTCATTAAAAGAGACTTCCGCAGGGAGAACACAACATGTTAGAATCTGCAGAATGAATAGAAAATAATACTTTTTTTTTTTCTTGGATGTGTGTTTTTTTAAGGAAAAAGCTAATAATTTGTCATTTTTGTGAACCTGTGGCAGGAGCATACTTACACCTAATCTGGCCAACCAAAGCTTTTAGGCTTGGTTGTTTTCAGCATACAGGCATTGCTTTGGGCTGAGGACAATTGGGCCCTCCTAAAACTGTAAATATTGTAAAATAAATGCAGTGCCCCAAAATTATGTATTTAAATACCACTAAAAATGTATATCAAGTGTGCAAAAAAATGATCAAAAACAATCATAAACACATACAATTATCACAAATTTATGTGTTACAGTAAGACTTGTATTGGTTCATATACTGTGTATGTATATGAACACAGTATATGAACTGATACAAATCTTAATGTAACACATGCATTTGTGATCATTTTATTTGTTTGATTGTTATTTATAATTTTTTTCCACACTTGATATACATTTGTAGTGGTGTGTGTATATATATATATATATATATATATATATATATATATATATATATATATATAATTTTAATAAATAAAACGGTTTGAATAAATTCTTAGGTAAAACTGCCACTAGTTCATCCAAATATAACCGGTGATAAAATAATTTTCAGTTGTGGACTTTGCCAAAGCATCACCAACACTGTGCATGAACTGGAAAGATTGGCTGCTAAAATAATAAGCAGCATATATTACTCTATAGTAGGAATGGGCTCAGGGCGTGTTTGGGATCCCACTTGCCCAATCCCGCCAGGAAGCCGATTCTGCACACCCCGCTAATAACAAGCAGTGAGACATTTCTCGATCCGCAGCTGCGCACAGATCAAGAAATGTCTCACTGCTTGTGAATAGCCGTGTGCAGTGTCGGCTTCCTGGCAGGATTGAGCAGGTTTGGATCCCGAACACGCCTGAGCCCATCTCTACTCTATAGCTTATTATGGATGACTTCACCACTCGGATTAAGAATGATCATGGCATCTGTTCAAATGTGGTGCATGTTTGGTAAACGGCATATTCTCTTCTAGAAATAGAGGTCGTAAAATGGTGGCATTGAATTTCCAAAACGTCCTTACTTATTTTTCTTTTTGCTATTCCAAGAACTTCCAATGCAGCAAATTACATGGTCTCTCTCTTGTTGTTAACCCTCTATATCAGCCTAGGATTCTGCTAGAGGTTGCTTCTAGTTTCTTAAAGTGGAGGTCCGCCAAAATATTTTTTTTTAAAAGTCAGTAGCTACAAATACTGTAGCTGCTCTGCTGACTTTTAAAATATGGACACTTACCTGTCCAGCGTGCCCGTGATGACGGCACCCAAGGCCGACCCGTGCCTCGGTCCTCGGATGCTGCCGCAGCCATCTTCGCTAAGTGAATCAGGAAATTAAGCCTTGCGGCTTCACTTCCCGATTCCCTACTGCGCATGCGCGAGTCGCACTGCGCAATCAATATGGTCCCTCCTGTGTTCTGTCTCCCAGAAGACAGCGGGGGACGACGGGATGTGAGGTAGACCCCCGCAGATTCTGCGGCTGTCTATGCCCGGAAGTGGGTGCAAATACCTGTATTATACAGGTATCTGCACCCCTCTCCCCCCTGAAAGATGCCAAATGTGACACCGGAGGGGGGGGGGAGGGTTCCGAAAAGCGGAGGTTCCATTTTTGTGTGGACCTCCGCTTTAAGCTCTGGCTTATTGACCTCCCATTTGATGGTGCTGGCAAACTTCCAGAACCAATGCCACTTGGCAGAGCCAACGTCATGACACCAATGATCTTTTTAGCTGATTGTAAGGGTGCATAGTTTCCTCTGACAATCAATTGTACCCAATCATTGTACCCACTGACCATCAATGTAAAGAGCAGTCTCACTGACCATCAATGTTAAGGGGGGGCAATCTTCCCACTGACCATCACTGTAAGGGGCTTTTTTTTTCCCCCACCACCAATGAATTGGTTCAATCAGGGATACCTTGAAATCTGAAAATTATTTCAAGGGTTCCTGTAGAGTTAAGAGGTTGAGAAAGGCTGCTCTATGATCCAACTTTGGCAATGATAATCAGTTCCTGAACGTATTTTAATCCTTTACTCTCAAGCTATATCTCAAACACTGAAAAAAATACAAATTTGAATAAAAGTAAATTTTGGAGCATAGAGTTGGAATGCCCTTTAACAATTTATTTCTGTAGTCCTAAAAGTGAAGGTCTACAGTAGGAAAAAAAAAACAGAGGGCCATGTGCCAGGCATTAATAGAGATCATCTATAAACGCAGCTTTCAGGGAACCTGGCTGCAGCCCAAAATTTGTTTATTTGTCCATGGACAAATAATAAAAGTGACACTACATGCATGCAGCTGGCTATGGAAAGCCAGAGAGACGGTCAGGTGAGACACAACAGCCGCTTGAACTCACAGCGTTCCTTGGTCCTCCGTCAGCTGGGCGGCCTCACGCCCTCTGCCAGCAATTCTCTCACATATCAAAATTGTGAAGGCCGAGCCAGAAAGTTTACATTATGGTGATTTATAACCACTGATATATCCTCCCTTCAAGCTGGGCCCTGTTTATGTCCGTGTTTGTTTTGTGTTTTTTTTATATGGAAAAAATGTTTAAAAATGGATAAGTTTTACTTTTTTATAGCCAAAACTATTTTAGAGGCCATCTTGTTGAGAACGTCTGAGATTATTCAGGCCACACATACAAATTCACAGATAAAGTTTTTTTTTTTTTTATGTTCTTGCATAAATACTTTAGGCCAAGCTTAAAGCGGAAATCACGGCACCAGAACAAAGACATTTCACAGCGAAGACCCCTCTTTACTTGCAGTTACACTTCACTCATACAAAATAAATTGTGGCTGAACCATAAAATTATCTTCCTAAATTAGGTCAAATGATCCCAATGTCCTGCTTCCTTTTTTAAGGAGGTCAAGCGGCTGTTGTGTCTCACCTGACCGTCTGTCTCTGTGGCTTTCCATAGCCAGCTGCATGCATGTAGTGTCACTTTTATTATTTGTCCATGGACAAATAAGCAAATATTGGGCTGCAGCCGGGTTCCCTGAAAGGTTTGTTTATACATGTTCTTTAATAATGCCTGGCACATGGCCCTCTGTTTCTATTTCTTTCTCGTACATCACGGGACACAGAGCGACATAGTCATTACTAATGGGTTATATAGATACCGTCAGGTGCTGGCACTGGCAACTTCCAAAACCGGAAGTACCCTCCCCTATATAAGCCCCTCCCATCCGGGAGCACCTCAGTTTTTTGCCAGTGTCTAAGGTGTTGGCCAAGAAGAAACATGTGTTTTTCACTGAGCTTGCGTACAGGTTCTTTTGGGCCTCAGTAAGCTATTCCGGATCCGACCAAAAAAGCTTCATAGCTAAACGGTCGGTACCCGGGCCTTGCAGAGAAGAGCAAGGTTTTGCCTGTAATGCTTCTCTTAGGAGAGCTGGACCCTGGGATCCAGAGCTCTGGTCATACCCACGACCAAGATGTTTTCTGTGCAGGGTGCTATACAGGTCCAGGGGAGTGGAATCCTTGGGAACCCGGTCCCTGAAGGTTTGATTACAATGCCTGCCGTGATAGGTGAAGTTTGGGCTTTTGTGGACCAAACAAAGTCCTGCGGCGGGGAACAGGTAAGTGGGGGCCCCCAGGAACTTGGTTCTATTGGGGGACCCCAAGCCTAATTTGTCTTTCTGTCTGTTACCTAATGGTATTCCCGCAAAATTCTGTGCATGCCTGTAACTACTAAAAAAATGTAATAATTTTTAATGGTGGTCAAGAAAAAAAAAAAAAATATATTTTTTATATATATTTAAGATATTAGACTGCGGTACCTGTGTTTGTCCACTAGAGGCCGCTGTGGAATGTTTTCTTGTCATGTGGACTAGTTTCTTCTCAGCAGAGCAAGTCCAGGCAGATGGTGAGTTCTCTTATGGGAAACTGCTTCCTCTGCCATGTTGCAATGCTCGTCCATCCCCCGGCCTGCGGCAAAGAGGGGCCCTGGCTCTTGTCCCTACTCCATTTTTCAAAATTAGCGCCGAAGGCGCACGTGGCCGCGCGCGTGCGCGTGCACGCGCCTCTATATATAGAGGTGAGCCAGGAAAGGGGGCGGAGCCTGGGGGATGACGCTCTGTGTGCGCCGCAGCGCTTCTGCGCATGTGCGGGCGTCCCAGCATGTAAAAACCACAGTTTTGTGTGGTGAGCTGGCTATGAAGTACAGAGACAGAGCTGGCAACATTTAAAAAAAGGGCATACAGCAAGCGGTTGATACAGGCATCCCCTAGAAAGGCACATTAGTAGACACCAACTGTGATATAGCAGCAATTGTGCTAGACTATTCTCAGTAAAAGTGGTGTATTACGGCTGGAATACCTCAGCTTTAGGCTTAGGAATATGCCGTCCAGAAGCTCCGGAACTGAATCTTCCAGGAAGCGAAGGGGGTCTCATCGGGCTCGGAGGATCTTGGGCATACTTCTGCTGCACCAGTCTCCCCTGAAGTTCAGAGGTAAGTGACCGTAGAGACCCCGCAGGGGTACTTGGTACTGTGGCTGTCCTCAGTTCACCTGCTCCTGTGTATGTAACAGAGGAGGTTTTTTCCTCAGCTCTGGGAGGATTAGAGAGAGATTGTCAACATTTATCGCTGCCTCCCTGTCAGGGAAAGCACGCCCGATCTCCGTCTCCTCCTTCAGAGTGCCTGTTAGCAGAGCAACAGTCCCATACAGGGATCGACCTGCCTGAAGGGGATCAGGATGAGGTTGATTCTGTTATAGAGGAATCAACAGTGGGGGAACCTTTTCTCAGCATCTCAAGCTGAAAGATTATGGGTTCAGTCTCTGACTAACATGGTCCGATCAGCATTTAAAAATGCACCTTGCGGAACCATCAACCACTACTGTATCCTCGTTGGGGTCGCTAGAAGCCCCCAGACTGTTTGTTCTTTTCCACTTCACCCTTTACTGAAAGGGCTCATTTACCAGGATTGGGAACGTCCTGAGAAAATATTTATTCCCCCAAGAGATTTCCGGTGGTCTATCCCATGGAGGATAAGTTCATCAAAAAAAAATAAAAAAAATGGAAGGTCCCTACAGTGGACGCAGCCATCTCTTGTATGTATAAATCACTGACATGTCCAGTGGATAATGTCCAAATGTTCAAGAACCCAATAGATAAAAGATTGGAGTCCTTATGAAAATCTGCTTGGTGATACAACCAGCAGTAGCAGCTATTGGGGTCTGCTAAGCAGTGAAGGATCAGTTGAAACAGGTCTTGAGGGACTTGACAGATCAGCAGGCTTTGCCCTAGCTGATCTACCTAGAGCCTTAGGCTTTGCGGTTGACGCCATAGAGGATTCAGTCCATCAGGCCTCCCGCCTTACGCTGTCTATAGTACATATGCGTAGGCTCCTATGGCTCAAAAACTGGTCTGCTGAAGCTCCCTGTAAAGAATGGCTGGTTAGCGTCCCATTTCATGGTGAACGCTTATTCAGGGAAAACCTGGACAAATATATCCAGAAAATTTCCAGCGGTAAAAATACGCTCTTGCCGGTTAAAAACAGAGTTAGAGGTCCCTCTTTAAGAGGCCTGCTTCTCCAGTCCCTGGGGCATCGGCTGTGTAACAGTTCCGACGGCCTCCTCGGTCAATTCCCGGGGGTAAAAAACAGGGACAGTAGCAGGGTAATGAGAAACCCTGGGTCAGGGGAGGTACAAAACCTCCCCCAAAGTTAAATTCATTGAAGCCCCCACTCAGTCGGGTGGGGGGAGGACTCCAGTTGTTCGCAAGAGACCTGGCGGGACACGATCAAGACAGATAGGTGCTCTCCGCAGTAGGTTTGGGATACAGTTTGGAGTTAAAAGACTCTCCTCCTTCCCATTTTTGAGGTCAAACGTGCCAAGGGATCCCCGGAAGAGAGAGTCCCTCCTGTTGGCACTAGAACAACTATTGCTCCAAGGAGTAATTATGGAGGTTCCCCTGGAAGAATGAGGGTTCGGGTTTTACTCAAACCTCTTTACAGTCCCGAAGCAAACGTGGACGGGAGGCCCATATTAATTCTAAAAGGGCTATACAAATTCCTGTATATCAGGACTTTCCGATGGAGTCGATCCGATCGGTGGCCACTGCCCTACAAGGGGAGGATTGGTTAGCCGCGATCGACATCAAAGATGCTTATTTGCACATTCCCATCTTTCCAGTCCACCAAAAATTTCTACGCTTTGCAGTAGAAGGGCGCCATTTTCAGTTCAGAGCCTTACCCTTCGGTTTGGCCACAGCACCACGAGTGTTTACAAAAATTCTGGCCCTTTATTGGCCAATCTAAGAACACAAGGTGTAATGATAATGGCATATCTGGATGACTTGTTGCTGATAGACCACTCAGTGAAAAAACTAGACGTGGTCGTTCACAAGACAATCAAGTATCTGGAATCTCACGGTTGGATTATCAACCGAGACAAGTCAGCCCTAAAAACCAGTCAAAAGTCTGGAATACTTGGGGCTAAGGTTGGATTCTGGCCAGAGAAAAATATTCTTGCCTCGAGGAAAGGTGTTGTCTTTGAAAGATTTGATCCACTTAGTGGGTACAAAAAAGACAGCCGTCCATACGCCTGTATATGAGGCTGCTGGGAAAAATGGTGGCATCATTCGAAGCAGTACCCTACGGTCAATTCCATTCAAGGAATTTGCAAGGGGCCATACTGTCAGCCTGGAACAAAAAAGTTCAGGCCCTAGACTTACAATGTCCTTGTCCCCTTCCGTTCGCAAGAGCCTCCGTTGATGGTTGGTTCCCCAGAATCTGGAAAAAAGGAAATCCTTCAGTCCGATTTCTTGGAAGGTGGTCACTACAGATGCCAGCCTTATAGGCTGGGGAGCAGTACTGGAGCAATAGTCTCTCCAGGGCAGATGGTCAGATGCAGAAAAGGCCCTGCCCATCAATCTCTTAGAGATACGAGCAGCCCGGTATGCCCTAGTAGCATGGACATCCAAGCTCCAAGGGTCCCCTGTCAGAATTCAATCAGACAATGCCACAGCAGTGGCATATATCAATCATCAGGGGGGCACCAGGAGTCGTGCAGCCCAGAGGGAAGTAAATTACATGCTGAAATGGGCAGAAAAATATGTCCCAGCCATATCTGCGGTATTCATTCCAGGAGTGGAGAATTGGAAGGCGGACTTTCTAGTCGCCAGCAATTAGGCCCAGAGGAAGGGTCCCTTCACCCCGGGGTTTTATGGACAATATGTCAGCGGTGGGGAACATCGGATGTAGATCTTCTAGCATCCAGATTCAACGCAAAGGGGGACAGGTTTGTCTCTCGGACAAGGGATCCCCTAGCTTGCGGCTCGGATGCCCTAGTGTTCCCTTGGGATCAGTTCAAGCTGATATATGCATTCACACCGCCACAATGGTTACCTCGACTACTCCGCAGAATCAGGGTAGAAAAGAAACCAGTGATTCCGGTGGCTCCAGCGTGGCCCCGAAGAGCGTGGTACGCGGAGATTGTAAAATGTCAGTGGGGAGTCCTTGGACTCTCCCACATCGTCCGGACCTGCTTTCGCAAGGACCGATATACCACCCTTCCTTACCAGCCCTAGGTTTGACGGCCTGGCTATTGAAGCCCACATTCTAAAAAAGAGAGGGCTCTCTAATGCTGTGGTATCTACCATGATCAATGCCAGGAAGCCGGTATCCAGGCAGATCTACTATTAAATCTGGAAGGCGTACATCGCGTGGTGTGAGGCCAAGAAATGGCATCCACATAAGTACGTAATAGGTAGGATTCTGGACTTCCTACAGTGGGCTGTAGATAGGAAGCTTGCCTTGAGTACTATCAAGGGTCAGATTTCGGCCTTGTCAATATTTTTTCAAAGGCCCTTGGCTTCGCATTCACTAGTCAAAGCCTTTATACAAGGAGTGATGCGTATTAGTCCTCCGGTTAATATTCCCATATGTCCATGGGATCTAAACTTGGTTCTGTCGGTTCTACAGAAACAACCATTTGAACCATTACAGCATATTTCCTTGGTGCTTCTCACCAGGAAATTGATTTTTCTAGTAGCCATTTGTTCGGCTAAAAGAGTATCGGAATTAGCAGCTATGTCCTGTAAGGAGCCATATCTGGTTATCCATAAGGACAGAGTAGTGTTACGTCCTCATCCAGCCTTTCTTCCTAAGGTGGTATCGAGGTTTCATTTGAACCAAGATGTGGTTCTTCCTTCTTTTTTCCCCAAACCTACTTCGGTAGAGGAAAAGTTATTGCATTCTTTGGATGTAGTAAGAGCAGTTAAAGCTTATCTAAAAGCCACTGCTCAGATTCGCAGAACGGATACTTTGTTTATTCTGCCGGAAGGCCCCAGAAAGGGTCAGGCAGCGTCAAAATCTACTTTAGCCAAGTGGATTCGACAGGTCATTATGCAAGCTTATGGCTTGAGAAGGAGACCGCCTCCGTTCAAAGTTAGAGCGCACTCCACGAGAGCAGTTGGAACTTCATGGGCAGTGCATCACCAGGCCTCCCTGGCTCAAATCTGTAAGGCCGCAACATGGTCTTCAGTTCACACGTTTACTAGGTTCTACCAGGTGGACGTTAGAAGTCAGGAGGATGTCGCCTTTGGGCGCAGTGTGTTGCAGGCCGCAAAAGATCCTCATGTCTGATAGCGCTCAGCTTATATATGGTGTATCCCCCCCTCATTTGGCATTGCTTTAGGACATCCCATTAGTAATGACTATGTCGCTCTGTGTCCCGTGATGTACGAGAAAGAAAATAGGATTTTTATAACAGCTTACCTGTAAAATCCTTTTCTTGGAGTACATCACGGGACACAGAGCTCCCGCCCCTCTTTGGGGACACTTATTGCTTTGCTACAAAACTGAGGTGCTCCCGGATGGGAGGGGCTTATATAGGGGAGGGTACTTCCGGTTTTGGAAGTTGCCAGTGCCAGCACCTGACGGTATCTATATAACCCATTAGTAATGACTATGTCGCTCTGTGTCCCGTGATGTACTCCAAGAAAAGGATTTTACAGGTAAGCTGTTATAAAAATCCTATTTTTTTCTTCTTACTGTAGACCTTCACTTTTAGGACAACAGAAATAAATTGTTAAAGGGCATTCCAGCTCCAAAATTTCATTTTATTAAAATTTGTATTTCTCTTGTCATCCATGGACTGACACAGCGTGTCTTATACACCTTTACACGTGGGTTATGTCCCTGCTTGCAGGAGAAGACCTAGGCAGAATGTGAGATGTTATACATACATTCTAAACAGCCAGAGCTGAACAGCCCCGCCCAGGGGGGCGGTCCCTCCAGACATAACCCTCCCACTGCAGCCAGCAGACCTCAGTTTTTTTCTGCCTAGCAGAAGGAGAAGACGTGGCTCTCTCAGGAGCCAGTCTCCTGACCTATTTTTATTCTTTTGGGATTTTTTTTTACTATTTTATTGTTTTGAGATCTTCTATCAACTGTCGGCTGGGCAACAGGTTGGGTACAAGATATCCTCGTAGTCTTCCCTGTCCGACCATCGAGCGTGCTGATCCTCGCCTTGTGTGCGTGAGACTCAGTTCACGACATGCCCCACGACTCCAGGGGTGGCCGGTGGGCTTCCAGCTCCGCGGTCCTCTCAAGATAGAACAGTCCAGCTGTATCTTTCGCGGTGGACCGGGCCGACAGCTATTCAGTACCGCACTGTGATAGTTCTGTCAGAAACACACCAGCGGATCCCTCAGGGGACGGGTAAGTAGTCTCTCCTGGCTGCAGGTGAGTACATGCTGTGTGTTTCTTGTGTGGGGGGATTTCCCTGTCTCCCCCTGTGTTTTTAATGTCACTCTCTGTTCACTAGTGCTGGCGCTGTACTATGGGGGGTACCTGGGGGCCATACTGTCCTGGGGGGGGGCTCATGCTGCTCTGCATTCGCTGGGGCTGTTTTGTTTTTGGAGGTGAGGGGCCTGGGCGCCGTTCGGCGCCATGTTTTGTGTGTGTGCTGATTTTTACATTGGCGGCCATCTTGCCGGGGCCCGCCGGAGCACATTGCGGCGGCCATTTTCTTGTAGCCGCACGTCTTTTCTGGCACTAGTTTGGCCTCTAGCGACGCTGGGAACGGCGCGAATCTCCTCACACTCTCTCCTCTCAGCTCACTCACGCTGAGCAGCGCGGCGCAGTGAGACAGAGCGGCGGAACCGAGCGGTCCTGGTCAGGTTGGTGGGTTCCCTGGGCATTCCCCTACTTCAGTCAGCACGGCCTGTGGGTGGTCTGAGAGGGACATTATGGAGTCAGAGTCACCAGCTTCCCCTAACATGCCAGAGGCAGCAGCCAGTGCTCCAGCACCTGCGGTCCCTATGGACCAGTTGTCGGCAGTCCTGGAATCATTTCTGACCAGGATGGAAGCTGTGTGTGAGCACAAGGGAGCAAAAAAGCGCCCTCTCCCCACTTTATCTCCACAAGGGGAGTGCTCTGCTTCAGATATGGGCCTAGTTATTGCTGCTCAGGACCCTAGCTCTGAATATTTGGATGGTTTTGAACAGGACATTCCTTGTGAGGAAGACTCCAGTTCTGAGTCAGTAAATGACAGGGCGCTTGTTAGTGAACTCATTGATGCTGTGAGGGACACTCTCAAGCTAGATGCTGCGACCGCAGAACCTCAGGCGGATACAGTCTCCTTTGGTTCTTTTCAGACCAAGCCTTCTAAAAAGGTTTTTCCATATGTACCTTTCTTTGACCAGCTCATTGACCAGGTCTGGGAAAAGCCGCAGAAGACTTTTATGGTCCCGCGGCGTTTGTCTATTAGATACCCCTTTGAAGACGCCCTGCTTAAAAAGTGGGCTTCTCCCCCGGTGGTCGACCCTCCAGTCGCCCGTTTAAACAAGGCCACCACTCTCCCGATGGAGGGGACTCCTGCGTTTAAGGACCCCACTGACAGGAGGTCAGAAGTGGTGAGTAGAGCCATGTTCGCCTTGTTGGGATCCGCCCTACGGCCCGTAGTAGCGGCGACCCTTGTGTCTCAGACACTCACGGAATGGGCAAAAATTTTGCACCAAACTGTGCAGGAGTATAACCTTCCTCCAGACACTATTGCTCTGGCCCACCAGATGGTGCAGGGTCTGATATATGTGTGCGACGCCACGTTGGACGCGGCCCCTTTAATATCCAGGGCCTCTGTCTCGGCGGTGGTATTGCGTCGTCTCATCTGGTTGAAATGCTGGTCTGCTGACCTAGCCTCTAAGAAGCTCCTGACGGATCTACCTTTTAAGGGTGGTAGACTTTTTGGTGCTGCTCTGGATGACATCATCAAGGATGTCACGGGAGGTAAAAGCACTCTCCTTCCTCAAACTATCAAGGGTAAGGAGGCCCGACGTAAACCGGGTCCTTCCTTTCCAGCAAAAAAGGGGTTTTTTCGTCCGTCAGAGTCCACGGGTAAGCCATCCCAGACTGACAACAGTGCGGCTGGCGGGCACAAGCGCCCCTGGGTGCGTAAGCTGAACAAGCCGGCTCCCAAGCCCGCCTCCGCGTGAAGTCTTGCCCCCGCCCGTCTCTGGGGTGGGGGGACGACTTCGCAGGTTCACGGATCGGTGGACCTCCCGGATCTCCGACCGGTGGGTGTGCGAGGTGGTCACCTCAGGATACAGAATAGAGTTCCGCTCCTGGCCCCCAGACAGATTCTTTCCCTCAAATCTCCCTCTCCTTCCTGCCCGTCGGGCAGCCCTCTTGGGGGCTGTACAGGATTTGATCGGGTCCGGAGTAAATGTGCCGGTTCCGTCCCAGGAGAGGTTTCAGGGGTTCTACTCGAATCTGTTTGTTGTTCCAAAAAAGGACGGGGTTCGGCCGATCCTGGACCTCAAGGCCCTGAATGCCTTTGTGAAGGTGCAAAGATTCCGCATGGAATCCATTCGCACGGTGGTCGCTACACTCCGTCAAGGGGATTTTCTGGCATCCTTGGACATCAAGGACGCCTACTTGCATGTTCCAATGTGCGCAAGCCACCAGAAGTTTCTGCGCTTTGTGGTCGGCGAAGTCCACTATCAATTTGTGGCTCTTCCCTTCGGCCTGGCCTCGGCACCGAGGGTGTTCACCAAGGTGCTTGCTCCGGTCCTAGCTTTGCTGAGACAGCGAGGCATTGCTATCGTGGGCTATCTGGACGATTTCCTTCTAAGAGCAGACAGTGGCTCAGAATTGGAAGAAAGTGTGACTATCGTCAGTCAGACCCTCAGGGAGTTTGGGTGGCTCCTGAACGTTCAGAAGTCGGTTCTAGTCCCGACTCAGCGTCTGGAGTATCTAGGTCTGATTCTGGACTCCTTGGAAGCAAGAGTCTTCCTACCTCCAGACAAACTACTGACACTTCAGTCTGCAGTACGGGTGCTGACGTCCCGAAAATGGTCGTCAATCCGCTTTTGCATGAGAGTCCTGGGACTCATGGTGGCCTCCTTCGAGGCCGTTCCTTATGCCCAAGCGCACACCAGGGCTTTACAGAAAGAGATCTTGTCCACTTGGGACAAATCCCAGTTGTCCTTGGATCTTCAGATCCAGGTGAGTCACCTGGTCAGGGCGTCCCTGACGTGGTGGTTGAGGTCCCCGGCTCTTCGGTCCGGGAAGTCGTTCCTCCCCATCCAATGGACGGTGATCACGACGGACGCCAGCCTGACGGGCTGGGGGGGAGTCTGGGGAGTCCTGTCGGCCCAAGGGCTTTGGACTCCGGACGAAGCCCTCTTACCAATCAATGTGCTGGAGATACGGGCAATCAGACTGTGCCTCTCCTCATGGTCGGAGAAACTACAGGGTCACTCCATCAGGATACAATCGGACAACGCCACAGCAGTGGCGTATGTCAACCATCAAGGGGGGACTCGGAGCTCAGCTGCGGCTTCCGAGGTCGCCCGCATCCTGAGGTGGGCCGAAAGAAGCGTGCCGGCTCTGTCGGCCGTCTACATTCCGGGCGTAGACAATTGGCAGGCGGACTATCTAAGTCGCCAGACGCTGGACCAGGGGGAGTGGTCCTTGCACCCGGAGGTCTTTCAACTCCTTTGCAGACGGTGGGGCACGCCGGATGTGGACCTGATGGCTTCTCGACTCAATCGCAAGGTGTCGAGGTTTGTGGCCAGATCCAGGGATCCCTGGGCGGATGCCTCGGATGCGTTGGTGGCCCCATGGGGTCAGTATCGCCTGATATACGTTTATCCTCCGCTGCAGTTGCTCCCTCGCCTGCTCCGCAGGGTAGCGACCGAGGGAATTCCGGTGATCCTCATTGCTCCGGATTGGCCTCGGCGTCACTGGTACGCCGATCTGGTACGTCTCGTCGCAGACGTTCCCTGGCGGTTACCGATACGGGGGGACCTTCTGTCTCAAGGTCCTATATTTCATCCTGCTTTACAGTCTCTGGTTTTAACGGCATGGTTATTGAAAGCCAGGTGCTGAGAGACCGAGGTCTCTCGGATTCGGTCATTTCGACCATGTTAAGGGCACGGAAGTCTTCCTCCAGAAGGATCTATCACCGTACTTGGAGAGCTTACATCGCCATGTGCGAAGAGCTGGACTGGCGCCCACGAACGTATTCCGTTCCCAGAATCCTGCATTTTCTACAGCGTGGCGTGACCCAAAAGCTCGCTTTGAGTACCATTAAGGGTCAGATTTCGGCCTTGGCCATCTTCTTTCAGCGACCGCTGGCGGGTCATCCCTTGGTTAGCACCTTTGTGCAGGGGGTTCGCCATGTGCTCCCCCCTGTCAAGCCTCCTCTCCCCCCGTGGGATCTGAATTTGGTGCTCTCAGTCCTCCAGGAACCTCCCTTTGAAAATATTAGAGATATTCCCCTCTTGACTTTGTCTCAGAAGGTGGCCTTCTTGGTGGCCATTACTTCCATTAGACGAGTGTCTGAATTGGCGGCCTTGTCCTGCAAGTCGCCCTTTTTGATCATCCATAAGGATAAGGCGGTGTTACGTCCGCGACCTTCCTTTCTGCCAAAGGTGGTCTCGGCCTTCCACTTAAACGAGGACATTGTCCTCCCGTCCTTGTGTCCTCACCCATCGCATCCCAGAGAGTTTGCGCTACACACTTTGGATGTGGTACGAGCCTTGCGGGTGTACCTGTCTGCTACTGCTTCGATTCGGAAGTCTGACTCACTATTTGTGGCCGTCTCTGGTCCAAAACAGGGCCAAGCGGTTTCGTCTGCCACCATTTCTAGGTGGATCAGACAAACCGTCATTCAAGCTTATGCTCTCAAGGGGCGGGCGCCTCCCTTTCCGGTTACGGCACATTCCACCAGGGCAATTGGTGCTTCCTGGGCTTTCCGACATCAAGCGTCGGTTGCACAAGTGTGCAAGGCGGCGACCTGGTCGTCTGTTCATACCTTTTCTAAGTTTTATAAGGTTGATGTGGCTGCATCTTCGGATGCTTCCTTCGGCCGCAAGGTGTTGCAGGCCGCTGTTTGATGTTGCAACTCCTCCGTTGGGGAGCTCTGCCTTGTTTGGAGTGAAGTTTTTGGTTTTCCATTTATACTGCTCCCATCCCTCTTGACACTGCTTTGGGACATCCCACGTGTAAAGGTGTATAAGACACGCTGTGTCAGTCCATGGATGACAAGAGAAAATAGGATTTTTGTACTCACCGTAAAATCAGTTTCTCTGGCATCCATGGACTGACACAGCACCCACCCTTCTTTTTAAGTTTGTACTGCTTTGTTACGAACTGAGGTCTGCTGGCTGCAGTGGGAGGGTTATGTCTGGAGGGACCGCCCCCCTGGGCGGGGCTGTTCAGCTCTGGCTGTTTAGAATTATGTATAACATCTCACATTCTGCCTAGGTCTTCTCCTGCAAGCAGGGACATAACCCACGTGTAAAGGTGTATAAGACACGCTGTGTCAGTCCATGGATGCCAGAGAAACGGATTTTACGGTGAGTACAAAAATCCTATTTTTTTTCAGTGTTTAAGTCACACTCTCCCAGCAAAGTTGGAAGTGGTATCCAACGGTATTTTGTTGTAGTTATATTACTACATCCAAGGGAAATATTATCTATTTCAGGATTTACTGCCTAATATATCTATAATGTTGGCTTCAGACCAAAAATGTAAAAGGTAAAAAACAATAAATAGGGGAAAGGATTGTTATGGCTACATCAGCAAACTCATCTCGACATATCACCCAAATCATCCACTCCACTCCTCCCAAGACCTCCTGCTCCCTCATCACCTTCTCCCATGCTCACTTCCAGGACTTCTCCAGAACCTCTCCCATCCTCTGAACCACAGTTTGTCTGGTTGTCTCCTACCCTGTCTGCCTTTAGGTGATCCCTAAAAATGAATTTATTCAGGGAAGCCTACCCCTCCACCTAAAAACTGTATGTCAATCACCTTCATGAGCTCATCCCCCATAGCTATTATGTATCACCTCCCCCTCCATTCAGATTTGAAGCTCAACAAGCAGGACCCTCCTAATCCCTCTGTACTGAACTGTATTGTAACTGTACTGTCTCCCTTTATATTCTAAAGTGCTGTACAAACTGTTGGCACTATAAACAACGCCTTGAAAAAGTATTCATACCCCTTGAAACTTTCCACTTTTTTTGTCATGTTACAACCAAAATTGTAAATGTATTTTATTGGGATTTTATGTGATAGACCAACACAAAGTGGCACACAATTGTGAAGTGGAAGGGAAATAATAAATGGTTTTCAATTTTTTTTTACAAATAAATATGTGAAAAGTGTGGCGTGCATTTGAATTTAGCCCCCATTTCTCTGATACCCCTAACTAAATTCTAGTGGAACCAATTGCCTTCAGAAGTCACCTACTTAGTAAATAGAGTCCACCTGTGTGTAATTTAATCTCACTACAAATGCAGCTGTTCTGTGAAGCCCTCAGAGGTTTGTTAGAGAACCTTAGTGAACAAACAGCATCATGAAGGCCAAGGAACACACCAGGCAGGTCAGGCATAAAGTTGTGGAGAAGTTTAAAGCTGGGTTAGGTTATAAAAGAAATATCCCAAGCTTTAAACCTCTCACGGAGCTCTGTTCAATCCATCATCTGATAATGGAAAGAGTATGGCACAACTGCAAACCTACCAAGACATGGCCGTCCACCTAAACTGCCAGGCCGGGCAAGGAGAGCATTAATCAGAGAATCAGCCAAGAGGCCCATGGTAACTCTGGTGGAGCTGCAGAGATCAGCAGCTCAGGTGGGAGAATCTGTCCACAGGACAACTATTAGTTGTGCACTCCACAAATCTGCCCTTTATGGAAGAGTGGCAAGAAAAAAGCCATTGTTGAAAGAAAGTCATAAGAAGTCCCATTTGCAGTCTGCGAGAAGCCATGTAGTGGACACAGCAAACGTGGAAGGAGGTGCTCTGGTCAGATGGGACCAAAATTGAACTTTTTGGCCTAAAAGCAAAACGCTATGTGTGGTGGAAAACTAACACTGCACAACACCCTGAACATACCATCCCCACCATGAAACATGGTGGTGGCAGCATCATGTTGCGGGGATGCTATTCTTCAGCAGGGACAGGGAAGCTGGTCAGAGTTGATGGGAAAATGGATGGACCCAAATAGCTTTAGAAGAAAACCTGTTAGAGTCTGCAAAAGACTTGAGAATGGGGTGAAGGTTCACCTTCCAGCAGGACAACGACCCTAAACATACAGATAGAGCTACAGTGGAAGGGTTTAGATTAAAGTATAGTCATATGTTAGAATGGCCCAGTCAAAGTCTAGACCTAAATCCAATTGTGAATCTGTGGCAAGACTTAAAAATTGCTGTTCACAGACACTCTCCATCCAATCTGACAGAGCTTGAGCTATTTTGCAAAGAAGAATGGGCAAAAAATTTCACACTATAGATGTGCAAACCTGGTAGAGACATCCCCAAAAAGGCTTGCAGCTGTAATTGCAGTGAAAGGCGATTCTACAAAGTATTGACTAGGGTGCTTTAAAATTCAAATGCACGCCACACTTTTCAGATGTTTATTTGTAAAAAAAAATTGGAAAAGCATTTATCATTTTCCTTCCACTCTACAATTATATGAAACTTTGTGTTGGTCTATCACATAAAATCCCAATAAAATACATTTACATTTTTGGTTGTAACCATGTACATTTTTAAGGGGTATGAATACTTTTTCAAGGCACTGTAAATCCTGTATAATAATAATGGATGCAAATGGCCTTACCTTTCACTTTAATTCAGTTGTTTATTGTCAGATTTGTAATGAAAATTAAAATCTGTCCATTATGTAGTTGCAAAGGGGACAATTATTAAGCAATCATCTCAAATCCCTGCAAGTTATAATAAGCAGTTCTAATGACTAGATATTTCCATCACTGCTTTGCAGTAAACCCCAATATAACCATGCTATTCTCATCAGTGGTAAATACATTACACGTTATCAGCTTTATATGACAACGTCTAGGTAATCTGTGACTCTCCAGCTGTTGTTACTTTAAAACGGCTGGAAAATCCAAAGGAAAAAATTTAATATTTATAAGCTTTAATCTTTATTTGGAAGACATAAACTGCTGCAATAATAGAATTAGTCCTCAGTTTATTGAAGACACCTTTCATGACCATTTTCGGTTTGTGTACTGGGAGCAGAAAAGGCTACAACTCGTTTCTGCTCCCACTTTCTGACTCTTCTGTACTATACTGTCTTTAAAGTTGTCAGTTGTACATGGCCCTGGATTTTGTTGTTTTGCAACTGTATCTCAAAAGAACCCTTTCTCTCCCTTTCTGTGTTTAGACTTCATTTGTATATGTAGTGCTACTCTCGTAGGAGCTGCTGGAATATTGCCCAGGTCTTCCCCAGATGTTTTGCCCTGCAACCAGGTGCACAAGCTCAGTCACACATTTCTTCAATGACCAGTCTAGGGGTGTTTATTTGGAGAACTTGGTTAGGGTTGAGGGAATTGAGTGTGATACTCCAAAAACAAGAACTATGTACAACTTGAGGACTACTGTATGTATTTTTTTGGGAAAAAGCTGTAGTAAAGTCCCTGCTTGCAACAAACAGCGGACTTAGCTTTGAGGTAGTAAAAGTAGTAGTTAAAAGCAACTTCTTTCTTTAGAGCCACAGAAGCAGAGTCTCTTTGTAGAGGATTTGGGTGGACTAAACTCTTCAGGACACCAGCTAGTGTCCCCTTTTACAGATCCACAACTGACTCTCTCTAACACCGAAAGGTGGCAGCAGCCCAACAGCCTTTAAGATCTCTCATCCATCTATGATTGTAAGCTCTAATGAGCAGGGCCCTCTGATTCCTCCTGTATTGAATTGTATTGTAACTGTACTGTCTGCCCTCACGTTGTAAAGCGCTGTGCAAACTGTTGGCGCCATATAAATCCTGTATATTAATAATCTGTACTTGCACAAGGGCCAAGGACAGCTCGTTGCCTCCTTTCAACTTCCAAGCAATGCCTATCTCCAGTGATACGAGACCAGATCTTAAGCAGACATCCCTCAGTCAGCTCTCTCGGGTCGCCCACCTTAGGGCTCACGAACAGCAAGCATATGGCCGCACTGCCCTGAAGGGCAGCAGCAGCCATCCAGGCTGGACTAATCCTCTCCAGGAAAAGACCCAGAGCCCAGTGTGGTCACAGAATATATACAGTCTCCCATCATGCCTTCAGGCTAGTGCTGTATCAATATTCATGCTGCCATCTGCATAACGCCACACCTATGACCCAGAAACTTCTCAAGCTCTCTGGAAACAGAGGGAGCTATCAGACTGGCAGCTACTGAGTTTACCTAACTAATCAGACACTGCTGATTACACTGAGCAACTAAATGTACCTAAACAGAACAATAATAGCCATGCTGGCTACAGTGAGGCATATAGCATAGCTCCACAAACCACAGTGAGCCAACACTAAATCTATCTACATTCTACATAAATAAATTAAAGTGGAGTTCCACCCAAAAATGGAACTTCCACTTTTTGGAATCCCCCCCCCCCTCCGATGTCACATTTGGCACCTTTCAGGGGGGAGGAGGGAGCAGATAACTGTGTAATACAGGTATTTGCTCCCACTTCCTGGTATAGACCACTGCGGTGATCGCGTGACCTATGCCACGTCTGGCGCCTACTCTGTCTTCCCCGCTGTCTTCTGGGAGACTCGCAGGTCCCAGAAGACAGCAGGGACCAGTGAGGACGCGCAGCACGACTCGCGCATGCGCATTAGGGAACCAGGAAGTGAAGCCGCAAGGCTTCACTTCCTGATTTCCTTACCGAAGATGACAGCGGCAGCACCCGAGAGCCGACGGACAGATCGGCTTCGGCTGCCGACATCGCGGGCACCCTGTACAGGTAATAGTCCATGTATTAAAAGTCAGCAGCTGCAGTATTTGTAGCTGCTGACTTTTAATATTTTTTTTTCGGCAGAACACCGCTTTAACTGTTTACAATGAACCGGTGAGCAGGGAAATGTGGGAGCTGCCAATACTAACTGTTGCTAATGGTACAGGCTCCAAGCTGCCATCACTGCAAGAATCACTGACCGTGTAAGTTCTGCACTCCAGTCCTGTTCCAGGTCAGTGACCCAATCAATACTGAAGCCAGGATGATGGCAACCCTGAAGCTGTTTCCTGTATAAAAAAAAGAAAAGGTCTGTACTCACAGTATGTATGTATATATATATATATATATATATATATATATATATATATATCCTCATAGGTTCTCTTTAAATTGTATGTCAGGACAAAATAAACAAAAGACAGTTTCAGTCCATCTCCTGAAAACATGTTTTATCCCATTAAAAACATTTTAGTTTGGGACAAATACCTCAGGGCCTGATGGAAATCCATTGCATTACTAATTTTCTGTTGGGGCTGATTAAAGAAAGAGCCTATGCGGCTCTGAAATTCATGGCAGTATTTTTAGCCCTGCCTGCTGAACAACAGAACTCGGTCTATCCTCTCTTTCCCTCTCCACATACAGACATTGATTTCTTTCCCAGCAAAACGGTGCCACTGCATTGACTCCTGAGAGGCTGTATTCACAATTTGTTTAGAGGAAGGATTTTTGGGGGGTGTAGTTCTGGGACTGAGCTCCTAGTAACTTTTCATGCAAGGATTTAAGAAGCTTAATGATGAAGTTAAAAGGAGAAATTACAGCTTTTGGGGTAACCTTGGGAAGTGCCTGGACATGCACTTAAAAAAAAACTGGTCACAAGATAAACGTGGCAGCTGCTTCTGAATAAGAGTGACTCAAAAGTATTAAAGCCAGAAGCTTACCATAATAGCCAGTTAACAAGGATTTTCAGAAGGTGGCTGGCATGGGCAGCCCTCATATTCATCTCCTGGCGGGTCAGTCTTCCTTTCTATGTGGTCTGGTTGTTAGAGAATGGCTGCTGCCATTGGATTATGGAAACTCTTCCGAAACAGATGTCACCAGTTGTGACATATCCCTTTTAATGAAGAGATAATGAAAATTATTTTCTTAGAGGTTGTTGTGATGACTGTAAATAAAACCATATATTTGCCATTTTTCCACAGCTGTGCACATCTGTACTCACAGTTGGCATACAGTTAATAGGGAGATCTGCAGTTTTTTATGCTGTTGTCGTTAATGTTCTATGTCTCCAGGGTGCTGGGCAGATGTGCAACTTTGTACAGCTAACCTCTTGTATCTTGCTCAGGTCTACAGAACTCTGGGAAAAACCTCAATGTCTGCAAAAAAGCTGAGGCAGGTGACTTTGTGCCCCAGTCAGCCATGTTGTAAACAAATAGGAGGAAGTTGGAGCTGGTATCAAAGACTGTGTAAAAACTAATGGGAATAAGGGAAAGGCACTAAATAAAAAATATATAGTAAATGAGTCAATCAATACATAATAATAAAACCACATAAGACTATAAAAAGTCCTTTCAGTCCGTCCTAAAAACACCTAGAAGGCAGCCCAGTGAAGAATAGAAGCAAATCCTGAAGGAGCTGTAGGGAGAAGCACAGAAGCGCCACTCTAAGTGCAGTATGATCGATAAAATGTAGTATTAAAAATGGGAGGGAACATATATGTACTCACAAACATGATGTGAAAATGAGCATGTAAACAGAAAGTCTTATCTGTGGAGAAGCGGTGGCGCAGACCAAATGGCGCTGCTTGGAGCTGGTGTGTGGCAGTACCGCACTTCTGCTAGTACAGGAAAGTGCGGTACTGCCACACATCTGCCTTTCCTGTACTAGCAGAAGTGCGGTACTGCCACACAGCAGCTCCAAGCAGCGCCATTTGGTCTGCGCCACCGCTTCTCCACAGATAAGACTTTCTGTTTACATGCTCATTTTCACATCATGTTTGTGAGTACATATATGTTCCCTCACATTTTTAATATTAAATTTTATCGATCATACTGCACTTAGAGTGGCGCTTCTGTGCTTCTCCCTACAGCCATGTTGTAAACAACTGTCATGGACTTTCATTGAGAATTACATCTGTCACCCTGGCTACCACTGACAGCTAAGACGATATCACTTGTGTTGCTGATCTCAAGCCATTTCCTGACTGTGTGTAATGCCTGCCTGGGCCATTTTTTTTTTAGATTCTAAAAGTGTTGCTTTCACGTGTCACGGTTTAGCCTGTAGTTTCCTGCCTGTGTAATTCTTACCTCCTTGCTGCAGAGATTCAGCTAGACCTGTGATTCTTTTCACACGTGTTGTTTGGCATCTGTGCTCACCTATGGGCATCACCTGCTATACTCTGGATATTTATTTCCTTTCTATCTATCACTTCCTGACCTGCCTTCTAGTTTGCTTCCCTATATAAGACATTCTCAGTGTAGTCTGCGTTGCCTAAACAATTTTCTAGTTCTCTGAACTCCTGTTTGCCTAGTGTTTTTTGTATTTAGTGTCTGACTTCCCCTGTATCAACCAGGGCTTGTCTTCTGTTTGTGCATGTCTGCCGCTAGCCCTGACCTTGGCTTGGTTCCTGGATCTTCTTCTATCACCTGCCATCTGTACTCTGCATATGCCAGTGGTCTCCATATCATCAGCTGAGCATACCTAGGGGCAGTGACCTGGTTCCAGCTTGCTGTAAGTCCATCCTTACCATCAGGGGCCCTCGTGAAGAAGCAAGCTTGGGCTTAGACTGCATTCCCTGAGGAACCCCAAGTTGGCATTCTAAAAGGACTCACCACCACAGAAACCTGAGATTAGGCTCCACAGCATTTTTTGTCAGATTAGATTTGGGTGCCTTATTCGTGCCTGTCATTGTTCTTTCGTTTCCAGAATATAATCAGCAGTACCCTAACATGCATGTGACGAAAATCTCTGTAGTAGATGCTAGCTTTCCCATGTTTTTTTCTCTCTAACTTTTCAGCTCTGACCCCTGTGCATCCCCTATGGAGCCAAGCAAATGTACCTGTCATCCATGGGCCTGCTTCTTCAGCAATAACTTTGTTATTACTTATAAAGTAGTTCTAAATTCTTGCATTAAGGTAAAAAAAACACCCACCAACCCCCCCTCACTACTTCTCGCAAGCATCAGAGCCATGGGCCACTGTCAGTCAGTCAAATCCTGTGAGGAAAGAGTGGTGTGGGGGGTGGCCAAGCTGCACTGTGTGTGTGTCTATTGATGTACACAGCCCAGCTTGGAAGTGCGCCCGCATGGGTGCCTTCATAGCACAGGGCTTGCTGTGGGAGCATGGGCAGGGAGAAGCTGAGGACAGCACCAGCGGGGGCCCGCCAAAAACAAGGTTAGGGGCCGCTCTGTGCAAGGATATTGCACAAACCGCCCCCTTACTTTTTCTTACATAGAACAAATACCCTTCTTGGGAATGGGACCATAAAGGCATAAACTAAGGTAACACTGTGCCTTTGTACTACTGTGCTGCAGACGCCATGTCTACCTAAAGCAGGGGTGCCCAAGCTTTTGAGGAGCGAGGGCCATTTTAGCGACTTGGTAACCAGTCGTGGGCCACAATGAGCAGATGATAGGTATGTGTCCACTTTGCATATGCAGAGCAGACACAGACACAGCCCACTCTACTCTATGGGCCCTTTGATCTTATCCACCCAGACAGAAGGGCACGAATGAATCCCCTTCTGTTTTTTTAAGTGGATCAGATGGGAGATAGGTGGGTGTAAACGGACACAAGTCTGTTTACATCTGCTGCTCTATAGAGGTGAATGGAGGGTTTGATTGTGTCCACCTGAAAAACACACAGGCAGACCTGATCAGACCGATTGTGTGAAAGGGGCCTAAGTCTGCTTTCATACTGATGCACTGTGGTTTACCTGCACCTCAATTGACCTCAATATTCACTTTTTCCTCAGGATTCCTGCAGGTTTTGCTGGCTGCTGCTGTCCCCCAGATGGGTATGGCTGGTGGCTGCTGCTGGCTATTTCCAGGGCTGGTATTGCTGGCAGGTACTACTCGTGGGTACTGCTGGTCTGTACTGTTGGTGGGTACTGTACTGTTGGTGAGTATTGCTGCCTTGTTCCTGATCCACCATCCCTGAGCATCAGTGTGACAGGAGCTGGCGCTAGAGGAAGCATGCTGCTGCAGTAGAGAGCAGAGCCGATGCTTCCTGTATCGCTCCTGTCACAGGCAGAGTACATTTGGTATCACTCCACCTGTGACAGGAGCCGGCAATATACAGAAAGCATCAGCTCTGCTTCCTCTAGCGCCGCCTCTGTTCTTCACATGGATGCTCAGGGATGGCAGGTCGGAAACCCACGATCTAGGCTTGCAGACCCGCCATCCCAGAGCAGGAGATTGTGGGCCACATCAGAGGGCACCCCTGACCTAAAGGATCCTCCATAAGCCTTAAAAAATCTACTTGGGAGTTTTTTTTATCGATATATGATCTGACTCACTAACTGAGACTGTCTGACTTTTTCCTAGATCCTCATAGCTTTCAATTAGCATCTATCAATTTTCTTATACTTCACCAATATCAAATAAGCTTCTCGTTTTATGGCCTTGATGGGAGACCTCAGCGGGTGGATCATATGTCTCCATTGTTAGACAGAGTCCTCGGAATGCGTCAGTTATCTTTATCTATATCATTTTGGGTCTGATCCCCTATAATCACTGTTTTTTTATTTTATTTCTTTAATATATATATATATATATCTCAATGGCTGTGAGCAATATGTATTCTAGGATGTCTATTCTAGGAGGGGTATTTGTTCTATGTATGTATTTAAGGGATGACAGCACACAGCAATATTTGGCCAGATCTATATACTCACCTATTGTGTGGGAGGTAAGTATAAAATTTTTGCTTTTATTTTGTTTAAAAAAATAAAAAATATAACAAAGTTTTATATATATATATATATATATATATATATATAATTGTGTGGTCTTAAAATGCTTTGTCCTAGAGTGACAATGCTTTTCCTACATAGATGCAGTATTATAAGTGTTGTCTCCGTTGCACCCTTACTACCTGGTGATTTTGACCGCTGTCTAAGGCCCCTTTCACACTGAGGAGTATTTCAGGCGTTTTGTGCTAAAAATAGCGCATAAATAACGCCTGCAAAACTCCTGCCCCAGTATGCTCAATGTGAAAGCCTGAGGGCTTTCACACTGAGGCGATGCGCTGGCGGGAGGAGAAAAAATCTCCTGCAAGCCACATCTTTGGAGCGGTGAAGGAGCGGTGTGTATACCGCTCCTTCCCATTGAAATGAATGGGACACCGCGGTAATACCGCCCGCAAACCGTGGCTGTAGCCGCGGTTTGCGGGTGGTATTAACACTTTTTCGGCCGCTAGTGGGGGTTAAAACCGCACTGCTAGCGGCCGAATACCTCCGCAATTCCGACGGTATAGCGCCGCTAAAAATAGCGGCGCTATACCGCCACCGCCCCAGTGTGAAACCAGCCTTATAGATCTATTACTACTGGAATTATCTTTGGCCAATGAGGCCTCGGATGCCCTAGGAGTTTCCGCTTCAGAACAAAATAGTGTGTGTGATTGTAATGGGAATATTGAAGTGTTCGCTATCTGGGGCATTGATTACAAAATGGTTTCATTTCATGTAATCCTAAAGTATTGCTAAATTTGTATCTGCTATGCCAATACAGGAAGTAAGCACCATCGGACTAAATACACAAAATATTAAATCATGTTTAATGCCACCGCAATGGGCGCAGTCTGTTTTATAATCATAGGCGTGCGCACAGGGTGTGCCAGGTGTGCCCAGGCACACCCTAATCGCCCTGTGCAGCACAGATTCCGCCTACTGCACTGGTTCCCCCCTCCTTCCCCCCGCAGCGCTTCTGGCTTACCTACTCTCCTCTCCCTTCAGCTGTTGCTGCGGATGAGTGAGGGAAGGGGGCGGTAAATATGTAACTTACTGGCCCCTTCCCTTTCATTGTGAGTGATCGGTACTATGTGTTTGATCTTTGGGGTGCCCACCCTAATGCAATAGGCTGCGCACACCTATGTTTATAATTCACAATTACCATATGTGCATTTGCATCTTTCTCTTCTAGATGGTGTACAGAATGCTGTTTCATCTTCCAGTGACCTGCAGCAGACACCACCTCAGGCATTGCACTACGCTCTGGCCAATGCCCAGCAGGTACAGATCCACCAGATCGGGGAAGATGGCCAGGTCCAGGTGGTAAGTAGTCTTCTTCTTTCTTTTTTATAGAATAGCAAATATATACAGTACACAGAGTGATGTTTTATGTTGAGTTCTGTAAAAGTAGCAAGTGGACCTTCTTATCAGACATCATCCTTCCTCTAACAGAGACCCATCTAGCAGCAAAGGGCAGTGATATTCTTGCTCTGATCGAAATGTTACCTGGCTCATGTGTGAACAGGTTTAGCGTCAAAACCACTCCAGTACATTTATGCCACATATGTGTCAGGGAGTGCCTGCTTCCATCAGAGCCTAGTCACACAGGTGCTTTGTTTCATGTCTGATTTCCTTTAAGACTGAACTCCAGGAAATTTGAAAATTCCTCCTTGCAATGGGGCTGCATCCACACTGCAAAAGTTTAACTGCTCCTTTAGGTCTGGGGGGTACTAAACCTTCAAATTTTTTAAATAAAAATAACAATCATGTTATACTTGCCTGCTCTGTGCAATGGTTTTGCACAGAGCAGCCCTGATCCTCTTCTTCTGGTGTCCCCCATCGGCGCCCCAGGCTCCTCCTCTTCATCTTGTGCCCCCTCAGAAAGTTGCTTTCCATGGGGGGCACCCATGCGGGCTCGCTTCCAAGTCCTGCTGCTGTGTCCATTGACACAGACAGCAGGACTTGGCCCTGCCCCCTCTACCATGTCATAGCTTTTGACTGACAGCAGCGGTAGCCAATAGCTCCCGCTACTATCAATCTGTCCAGTGAGGAGAGCGACAGCGGCTGGAGCCGCTGCGCTCGCGCACATCGCTGGATCAGGTCAGGGTCTGGTAATTAAAAGGGGGGGGGGGTTGGAGGGACCTGCAGCACAGAGGGTTTTTCACCTTAATGGATAGAATCTATTAAGGTGAAAAACCTTAAAGTATAACTAAAGCAAAACTTTTTTTTAGTATTGAACAGAGTAGAAAGCTTGTCAGTTTTTATAGCTGTCTGTGTGTTAGGGAGATTCACCCTCTCTATTTGTCCTGTGTACCATTATCATTGAAAGTGAAAGTAAAAGAAAATCCCACATTTTGGGTTGTCCCCAGAAAAGTAATTGAGGGGTAATCTTCCGATGGGGACACTAGTTTTTGTGACTTGGGGGTCCCCATAGAATTTCCTTAATTTGCAAAGATTTACTGTTTAGTTATGGGACAGGAAGTGAAGGGAAATCCCCCAATGGGACACAGATGATAAAAAAAAATCTGCCTTGGGTTACAACCCTCCCTTGTTCTATCCAAAATAAAAATAAAAAGTTTTGCTTATAGATATACTTTAAGTCTTTACAACCACTTTAAAGTAGATTTACTTATCTGAACTTCTGCTCATCTGGCCTGCTAGACCGGTCTCCGTAGTGTCTTCTTCCCCATGACCCAGTGGTCTAAGGTCTTGACATCATCAAGACCAGTGTATTGTCAATAGCCCTGCTCTCAGTCCACCTCTAAAGTAAGGATGAGCTCTGGCGTGTTCGCACAGCCCACGTGCAGAGCCCGCCAGAAAGTCAGCACTGTGCTGCGCTAATCACAGGCAGTGAGACATTGTCCCGATGCGCGGCTGCAGAGATCAGGAAATGTATCACTGCCTGTGATTAGCGCAGCGCAGTGCCGAATTCCTAGCGAGCTCTGCGCGTGGGCTGTGCGAACACGCTGGAGCTCATCCTTATTCTGAAGTATGGAGGATTGAGAAAGTAAAACAGCTTTTTACTAAATAAGCAGGTAACCCTCGCAGTGTGTGCACAGCTCCACTGCAAAGGAGAGTTTTCAGATTTCCAGGAGTTGGGATTTAACAACTGCTGAGATTGGATTTTTTTAATGAAAGCTGACGATGTAAAAAAGATTGAAATTTACTTTTGAAATTACATTAACCCTATATGAAATTTTATTGACTGGGCTTTCATCAACTTTAGCCAGTTAACAAGGTTACTAAATACACTTCCCCATACACCAGATAAAATTTACAAATCTGTTTAGACTGAAAGAGGTAAGACCCAGACAGATGGTTTCTATTCTATACTCGGCTTTACTAAGAAAGATCAGAGCCTTACCTTCTGAACTCACTAACCCCTGTAGAGTTTTGGACACCATAGATCCCCACCTTCTATAACACATGCCCTTTCTGGAGGACTGAAGCCCATGTCAGGGATATGTACTGTTCCAGGCCTACTAAAATGTCTACACCCCAAATCACTAGATGGAGGAATACTGTGATAACACTGGCTTATAAATGCAGTGCCTTAAAACGTAGAACATTCCTCAGCAGATAAATAAAGAATAGTTAAGATCTAGTCAAATCTGTGAAGACTGAAAGGTATTAAATTCTGGGGGTTGTATATCCAAAAAAGGGAAGTTCATTTCCTCTGGCGATGGAGTTTTCCCAGAGTATGTCAGGTTAACTTGCAGAAATATTTCCTTCTGGTTCCAGCCATTTAAAGTCTGAACAGTGACACATAAATTTACGCTTGATAGCTATGGCTTGGATTGGAGACCCAGTGATTTAAGTGCTGTACAGTGATCACAGAGTCTCACAGTCATAGGAAATGAAACTGCAATTATTTATGAGATTAGAGCATCTCAGACAGGTCAAGTCTTTTGTGCTGGACACAAAAACAAATTGTCTATATTGTCTTTAGTTGCACTCAAGAAAAGGTGTTGTGATTAAGTTTAGAGGATTTGTATAGGCATGGCACAAGTTTACCCCAACTCTCCAGCCAATCCTGGAGAGATAGAGATTTACATGAGCAACATGGAAAAGATTACTAGTTTGCTATATTTTTCTTTTTTTAAAGCGGAACTTCAGTAATTTTTTCATCTTTTCACCTTTCCATCTTTTAAATATCATGCCCTTCTTGTTTTAACTTTGGATAGTAAAACATTTTTTTTTCAGCCAGGAAATACCCTATATAGCCCACTACCTGTTTCTTGTCTGGTAAAAAGGCCTAGACTTATGACATCATGCACAGCTCTCTCACTCACGTGAGAGCTTGCCAGGAAAGAAGGTAGATGAGTCATAGTAGGGCCAATGAGAGCTGCAGAGCTGGAGGTGTGCCTCTGTGTGTCTGTGTAAATTTTGAAGTGAACAGGCAGCAGATTCAGCTGCCCACAGTTAAAATGACTGCAGCCAGACTCAGTGGAGGGAGATTTCTGCAGTATATGTGGCAAGTACAGAATCACAGTATATATAAAATAATATGCAAAGTGGTTGGAGGGAAGCTTCAGAATAGCAAAGATGTTTGTATTACAAATTATGTGAGCAGGCTGCAGTTCCGCTTTAAGGAAATGACCTAAGAGGCCTCAAAATCGTCGAAAGCTTTTACAGGCATCAAGCTCTTGAGTGTTAAATAATAAGTTCACCTTTTAACAAAAAATAATAAATAAAAAAATTTTGCCCGGAAAAAAAAGTGCATTTATTATTTTTTGTTTCTGGAGCCTCTGAAGCATTGCACCAGTAGTCAGCAGAACGCTGGTGCCATGCAGGTCTCCTGCAGACCTGTCAGTGTATCTGTGTGCCCGTACATTGTATGGCCAAGCAGATACCCTTTGACAGGAACCGTGGTAGTTCATTGAAAACTACAAGCCGACAGCCGCAAAGGCTTTCGGGACTTTTAGTTTTCCATTCACAGAGCACTGTCAAATAAGTGACATGGGCGGAGGGGGAGCTAGCGGGGTGGGGGGGTTGAGAAAATCCATGCTAGCTGTCAGAGTGGGGAACAGTCTGTTCGTAACATGTTACACCCTGAATATGGGTGTAATATGTAACATGGTATGAAAGGAGAACTCGCCCTTTAATTAATTTCCTTAACCAGAATAAATAACTTATTCTGGCCATTGAAATGAATGAATGCTTAAGAGCTAAACGTGCCTAGTAGCGACAAGAGTTAATCCTGCCAAAACTCTGCTGCTCCGGGACGTACTGGTAGAGGTTTTTTTTACTTGTCGCAAAACTCTCCTGCAACTAAACGCTGCTAAAAGCCTATGTGTGCATGGACACATAGGCTAACAGGCTAAGGCTAACAAGCCCTTGTACAAACATCCAGTGTGCATGAGGACTAAAAAAGTAAAGAAGGTTTACCATTTAACCAATTGTCTACCAGCATCATTTATAAATGGCGGCTGGTAGACAGGGATTTTAAACACACTCCCTGCTGCTATAGCAGCAGGGAGTGTGTTTAAATTTGTTGAGCAAATGAATGCTGCTACCAGACTCATCCACCTTACCCAACCGTTCATTGCCTGCTGTCCCTCTCTGCAAACCCCTTCATTGCCTTCCGCTCACCCAACAAACAAAAATTTACAAAGCAACAACCTACAAAGCCACTCACAACTCTGTCCCCACCTACAGCAATTACCTTATCCCCCCTCCCTAAGCAAAAATACCCACCGTTCAGTACAAACATCTGCACCACTAAGCCAAACTCATCTACAGCACAAATTTCCCCCTCTACACAGAGTCAGGGGCATCCGGCAGAGTGAGGGAAGTCCTCCCAGGTCTTCCCTTGGCTATGTCACATGACATGTCAGAGCTGAGGAGGAGCCTAGGACCTTTCTCTGTGCTGAAGTGCCTATTGTCACTCCAATGTGAGGTCTGAGAGACGGCAACCACTTCGGACAGAGGGACAACACGGCAGGGTCGTGCTTTCACAAGGGGTGAAGACCCTTTGTTATGGTGGGGCAGTGACAGGTGCTCTTTATTGAGAGAGCTGGAGTTTATTAGACCCCATATTCCTCCTCTGCCCAGTGCAGTTGACTTTGGTATTGTGGAGAGAAACAGCTTTTCTTCTTGTGATCTCATCACCAAAAGTTTTTCAGGGTAGCTGCTGTGAGCTCAGTTTCTATTGACATAGGCACATCCCCTAGAACAACATTTTTTGAGAGACCTTCCTACACTTGGGTGTAAAGGCAGCAGTATTTTTTTGCTAGAAAAGAAAACAATGCACTCATGTGGAGAGGGACACAGAAGGGTGGAATGATAGGTGAAATAATTTAGTTAAAGAGGAATGGCTGATTTTAGTGCAGCAGAGGCAGCACTGTCGGCTTAACCAGGAATTAGGGAACTCAATAGAATTCTAGCAGGGCTGCCAGGTTTCTGTACATACATAATTTTTAAAGGGGGTGAAACAAGAGCAAATGTTCATGTATTGCTGAAATGTACTGCATATGTATTTTTTTTACATTTTACCTAGATATACACTTTAAAAGTATGGCAAACGAATGCAGTACTGTCAGGGTTAAATTGTGCCAGTCTCCCCCAGGCTACCAGCAACGGAAGGCAAAGTGTCTCTTATCAAGTCTGAATGGAGTTTGGGCTGGAAGTTTTTCTCGGAGTTCCTATTGTCAGTTTGATAAGTTCAATCTGTTTTGTTTTGCCTTTTATGAATAGGATAACTTCCTTCCAAAGGAAATGAAGCTGTTTGATATAGAGGGAACTGTGTTTCTTTGAAAGTTACAGGCAATTGTTCTCGCTGTAAAAAAAAAATAGAAGACTTTTTGACTGAATTCCAAATTGTGCATCTTTAATCTGCTCTCCATACAGAAGTTTTATTCTTCCCAGAATATGGTCAGTGAGAAAATTAGATTTCTCTTTTCGTCCATGGACGGACACAGCTCCTTAATTCTTGACTTGTGGGTTATGTTCTGTCTATTAGGAGAGGACTAGGCAGACATGTTAGTTATCTAAATACATGTAACTTTAACAGAGTTGAACAGCCCCGCCCAGGGGGGCGGTCCCTCTGGTCATAACCCCTCACCCTGCAGCTAGCAGCTCAGTTTTTTTCTGCCTAGTAGAGGAGAAGGACCTGGCTCCCCCTTGGGCCTAGAGTCCTATGGAAATTTTTATGGAAATTTTTACTTTTTCTTGTTTTATTATTTTATATTTTGATCCTGAGATCTTCTATCAATTGCCGGCTGGGCGACAAGCTGGATAATATTGATCCTGGTAGTCTCCCCAGCCCAGCCATGAGCAGCTCTTGGCTAAGCGCTGGGTCGGCCACGACATGCCCCGTTTGCTCCAGGGGTGGCCGGTGAGTTTTTACTCCGGGGTCCACATATGACTGGGCTACTGTTGTCTCAGTCACAGTGGACCATGGCCGACAGCCACTCCGTACTGTCCGGCGGTGAGTCTGTCTGGAACTCACCAGCAAGTCCACGCATGGACGGGTAAGTACAGTTCCTCCTGTTTTGGGCAGTTTGGAACAGTTGGGCTTCCTGGAGGGTCATTAGGGGGTCTCCTGTCCTCCCTTTCCCTACTTCTGTGCCCCACTTTTTCCTCCTTCCCATTGCAGGGCCTACTGCGTCGGTGGGGTATACCTGTAGAGGGCCTCCGTATCCCAGTTGGGGGCTGTGGGGGTGCCTGGGTCTGCTCTCTGTGGGGGGTGTCTGTCTTTTGGGAGCCTCTGCTCGGCGTCCCTGCAGCCTTCTCGTCCACCTCAGTGTGCTCGGCCGTCATTTTGGGTAGTGCCGTCGCCTTTTTTCTAGTGGGTTTTTTCTACATTGCAAATTCCCATTGGCGGCCATTTTGTTGTGGCCGCGCTGTGGCACAGGTCTTCATTGTGGGTGGCCATTTTTTTTGTAGCCCACACCCTTTTTTTCCCTGAGGAGTCCGGCGGCCATTTTACAGTGTTTTTTTCACTGTATGACTTGTCCTCTAGTGCTGGAGGCTTCCTGAACGGCGCGAATAGCGCAAATCACCTCACAGACCACCTCAGTCACACGCTGTGTGTGAGGCAGAGCGGACAATGGCGCTGAGCAGTCTCTAGCTGGGTGGTGAGTCCCTGGGTAACCCCCCGCCGGTCGGCGCAGCTAGGAGGCTGAACATTTGTTATTACAAGTGCCTTGACTTAGTCCCTAAGGACTGTCAGTGGGTCAGAATGGAGTCTGAAGCTGGCGTTTCTTCCCCAGACATTCCAGAGACAGCAACCGGTGCCCCTGCACCTGCGGTTCCTATGGCCACTTTGTCGGCAGTCCTGGTGTCATTTGTTGCCAGGGTGGAAACAGCATGCAGGCGTAAGGGGGGTAAAACGCACCCCCTCCCCCTGCTATCTCCTGGGGAATGCTCTGACTCAGACTCGGGCCTGGCTGCAGCTCAGGACCCCTGTTCTGGGATGTCAGAGGATGCGGACCAGGACCGTCCAGGCACTGAGGAGGACTTCTCGTCTGGGTCAACGCAGGACAGAGTACTTGTGGGAGCACTTATCAACACAGTAAGGGACACCCTTAAGCTAGAAGATACAGCTGGGACATCCACTGAGGTGTCAGTCCCTTTTGGGTCTCACAAACCGACCCGTTCTGTTAAGGTTTTTCTTTATGTAGAGTTCTTTGACAAGTTCATAGATAAGGAATGGGAATGGCCGCAGAGGTCCTTTGTGGTCCCTCAGCGCATTGCGGTCTGTTACCCATTTGAAGAGAGCCTTTTGAAAAAATGGGCTTCTCCCCCTGTCGTTGACCACCCGGTCTCAAGGTTGAAGAAGGTAACCACTATCCCGGTGGAGGGGACCCCTGCTTTTAAGGACACTACTGATAGGAGGTCCGAAGCGGTGAGTCAGACCGTGTTCACCATGCTGGGGTCAGCATTGCGGCCGATAATGGCTGCGACTTTGGTGTCTCAGACACTCACTGAATGGGCAAAACGTTTGCACCAGGCAGTGGAGGAGCTTCAGCTCCCACAGGAGATCGTGACACTGGCCGACCAGCTGGTGCAGGGTCTTGTGTACGTCTGTGATGCAACCCTGGATGCGGCCCCTATAATCTCCAGGGCCTCTGTATCCGTGGTGGTCTTGCGTCGCCTGATATGGCTAAAATGCTGGTCCGCGGATCAAGCTTCTAAGAAAGCTCTGACAGATTTGCCTTTCAAAGGTGGGAGGCTCTTTGGTGCCTCACTGGACGACATTATTAAGGATGTCACTGGATGTGGTGGGCGGTGAGGTGTGTATTGCTGGGTGTGCGTGTGTGTGTATGTAGGAGTTGACTGTACTTGGTTATATCTCCACTGCTTACTATACTATGATTTCCCATAGTGGGGCCCTACGTGACCCACTTTGGTCAACCTTCTTATTTTTATTTTTTTTTTAGTTTTCCTCCGTTGAGGAACCGGGGTTCACAATTTTTTTTGATAATACCATATAGCCCTGTGGTGCTATCATTAATGTGCAATGTTATATACATGTGATGTAACCATTTGCGAGACTGTTTGCTTTGTACATGAAAAAACTCAACAAATAAATCTTTAAAAAAAAAAAAAAGGATGTCACTGGAGGTAAGAGCACACTTCTACCTCAGTCCACTAAAGGTAAGATCTACCATCACACATGGAAGGCCTGCATCTCTATGTGTGAAGAGATGGATTGGTGCCCACGGGCATATTCGGTTTCTCGGATCCTGCTGGCCTTAAGCACTAATAAGGGGCAGATTTCAGCCTTAGCTGTTTTCTTCCAACGACCTCTGGCGGCTCATTCACTGGTAAGCACATTTGTGCAGGGGGTCCGACACGTGATTCCCCCAATTTGACCACCGCTCCCTCTGTGGGACTTGAATCTGGTGCTGTCGGTACTTCAGGAATCTCCTTTTGAGAACATCAGGGAGATTCCTCTTTTGACACTTTCTCAGAAAGTTGCTTTCCTAGTAGCCATTACATCGGTCAGAAGGGTTTCTGAATTGGCGGCCTTGTCCTGCAAGTCACCTTACTTGGTCTTCCATAACGATAAAGCAGTGCTACACCCGCAACCCTCATTCCTTCCTAAGGTAGTTTCGGCTTTTCACCTAAACGAGGACATTGTATTTCCATCCTTGTATCCTCGGCCGTCGCATCCCAAGGAGGCTGCGCTACATACTTTGGACGTGGTACGTGCCCTACGGGTATACCTGTCTGCTACTGCTCTGTTCCGGAGATCTGACTCACTGTCGGTGTCTGGTCCAAAGAAAGGGCCTGGCGGTCTCGTCGGCCACCATTTCTCGGTGTATCAGACAGACCGTGATCCAGGCCTATGCCCTTAAGGGACGGGCGCCTCCTTTTCCTGTCACGGCGCATTCGACCAGGGCAATTGGTGCCTCCTGGGCCTTCGAACATCAAGCGTGTGTAAGGCGGCGACCTGGCCGTCCGTTCACACTTTCTCCAAATTTTATAAGGTTGATGTGAGTGCATCTTCGGATGCTTCTTTTGGCCACAAGGTTTTACAGGCGGCTGTTTGAGGTTGCAACTCCTCCGTTGAGGAGCGCTGCTGTTTGGGGTGAAGTTAGTTTTTTGATTGCTGTTCCCACCCCTCATTTTTTTCTGACACTGCTTGGGAATGTCCCACAAGTCAAGAATTAAGGAGCTGTGTCCGTCCATGGACGAAAAGAGAAAATAGGATTTTTGTACTCACCATAAAATCCTTTTCTCTGTCGTCCATGGACGGACACAGCACCCACCCCTCCTTTTTAAGTTTGTACTGCTTTTTGACAAACGGAGCTGCTAGCTGCAGGGTGAGGGGTTATAACCGGTTCAACTCTGTTAAAGTTACATGTATTTAGATAACTAACATGTCTGCCTAGTCCTCTCCTAATAGACGGAACATAACCCACAAGTCAAGAATTAAGGAGCTGTGTCCGTCCATGGACGGAAGAGAAAAGGATTTTACAGTGAGTACAAAAAGCCTATTTTTTTTCTGATGGTTAGGAATTCAGCATGGTACATAGTAGGTGTTCTAGGTTAATTTCCTACCAAGAACATTGCACAGGGTTCCTCACACAATCCAAACACATGTTGGTTGCTTAATCTGTTATCACATTGGTCCTTCTGTGTTTGAGGAGATTGGATTGTAAGCTCTTTTAGTATCAGGGAACATTTCTATGTGTTCTGTGCACTTTGTAAGGTGCTGCTTAAATGTTTCAATTTTATGTAACTGATTACTGATAATAAGGAAGGTTTTATGTTGTAGTGGTGCAAGCCTAAAGGGGACCTGTGCCTCAGGGCATACCTAGAGCATTTGGCCCCCGGGGCAGATCCTATATCTGGCACCCCCCATCAGACTGACCTATGTTACCCTTCTGGGAATAGTGTGATCAAGCAGGTATCACCCTCGAGAAGAATGTGCCCATGTCAGGTATCCCTCTTTTTGGGAAGAGTGTGACCATTGCAGGTATCACCCCTCCCGAAAAGAATGTGCACATGCCATGACCCACCCTCCTGGGAGGAATGTGATAATAACAGGTATCCCCCCTCTCAGAAAGAGTGTGCCCATGCCAGGAACTTCTCTCCTGCACAGAGTCTGATCTCGCTGCTCAGTAATAGACAGATGGCAGGCTGGGTGAACCTGTCAGTGTAGAGATGTGGAGGTAGAAGGTGGGATCACCTACCTGAGGAGATGGAGGATCCGGACAGGCTGGAGTTGCTGGGCGCTGGAAGCGATGTGCACAGAGTGGTGTACAGAACGGCTCCCTAAGTGGTGCCGGTCTGCCACCCCCCCAATGTGTGGCACCCGGGCGGACCGCATCCCCCTGTTGGTACGCCACTGGTTTGGCCACAGGCATTACGTTTTTTATTTTTTTTATTTAAGAAGCAGAAAATGCACATTAAGCCCTTTACTGAGCTTTTTAGTTGCAGGTACCATGGAGCAGTTCATTCTAGTTTATAACAGAGCTACTTTGGGTATAACAAACCTTACGGCTTTATGATGTAAACAAAGTACACCTGATCTGTGTTTGTATTAAAAGGATGGCAAGTCACTGCTGGTAAAAAAAAGTTATATAAAGTTGCTAAGAATCCAAACACAGCCTAATCAATGAACTTTGACAATGAATTGCTCCACAGTTAACAACAAAGCCTGGGGAATGCCCAGGAAAAACCAAGCCTACTTACTGACCAGCTCGCAGACAACCAAATAACCTGTCTAACAGTATGCGTTAAAAACAGGGGTTTGTCCGCACGCATTTGCAAACGCATGCGTGAGCCACGCCAAGGCCCCCTGGAGTCTGTGGTTCTACACTAACTATGAGTGTCCCCACAATGGAGGCACATGCATTCTGATGGTTAGATGAGGGCAGGTGGACTGAAGGGGAGCCACCCCTCCTTAAAGGTACATGTGCACACCAAACACCCAGCATGTAGCACAATGGCTGCAAAGGTGTTGGTGCGCTGCTGGACCAATACAAGCACCATAGGTGAAAACAAAACTTGTCCAACCCCCCCATCTATAGCTGGCTATCGCAGTAAGCAGCATTGGAAGGCTGAAACAGGTAACAACAAAGCCTGGGGAATGCCCAGGAAAAACCAAGCCTACTTACCGACCAGCTCGCAGACAACCAAATAACCTGTCTAACCGTATGCATTAAAAACAGGGGTTTGTCCGCACGCATTTGCAAACGCATGCGTGAGCCACAGAGCCTGTAGCTACAGAAGTCACAAAGGGGTTTATTTACTAAAGCTAGAGAGGACAAAATTTGTCAAAATTCTGCAGAGAAACCAATCAACTTCCAGGTTTTATTGCTAAAGCTTAATATTAAACAAGCTGAGGTTAGAAGCTGATTGGTTTCTCTGCAGAACTGTGACTAATTTTGCCCTCTCTAGCTTTACTAAATAAACCCCTAAGGGATTGTTCTGAAGCTCATAAACTGCTTGTTAAAACTATGTAAATATTTGAAAGTCTATATTTATAGAAGAGAAAATTGTAAGGAGGCTGGGGGTTGGACTTTAATGGTACCGTTTACGGTACCATTAAAGTCCAACCCCCAGCCTCCTTACAATTTTCTCTTCTATACCCTGATTGGATAAAGGTACCATTTATAAATCCCTTTTTATATATATATGGCACTCCTTTACATATAACTAATGCTTGTCACTAACTGACCAATCTGTTTACCAATAGCAGACACTTTTCCTGTTCGGTAAGCATCTGTGGGCATGTTGGGGAATATGATACAGGAGGCAGCAAAGATCAAATTGACTTGGGGCATTGATTCTACCCTGAATTTTGTGTTTGGCCTCCCACCCTCTTTCAGTGAGCTTCTGAGGATGTGTATCCCTTGAAGAGGGCAGGAATCCCTTATTAACAATTATTTTCTTTCTGTCTCTTACAGGGACACCTGCATATTGCACAGGTACCGCAGGGAGAGCAGGTGCAAATCACTCAAGACAGCGAGGTAATTCTTCATATTTTTTCTCTTGAGAATATAAAGGAATTGATTGCACTGGATGTCAGTTATGGTGTACTTACAGTACATACTTTATTACAACAGAAATATTGTATATCTTGATTGAATCCCTGAAAAAGAAAATAAAGTGGTATTAAACCCAAAAACAAACATTTAGCATGTTCTAGCTTCCTATTTCTTAGATGTGGTGTCTGCATTAGTGTTCTTTTTTTAATTCTTTACTTTTACTTGTTGATCAGCCTGTAAGTTTATTATTCTTCAATTTCCTTTAACACCCCAAGCTGTCCAGCAAAAGTGTCAAGTAGACTGTTGAGACAAACCATTTACCACTGAGAGGGGTGCTTACAAATGGTCAGCTTTTATTCATTGAGGAAACACTTTTTTTCCAAAAGAAAATGCCAGAGAATCTAATTGGCTTAAAAAAAAAGGTGGGCTCGGGGCGCAGAGCACAGCACTCTGAGCCCACCCAGTTGTGTGAAATTAGCGAATTAATATTCACTATGGTCTTCCCTAATTCTCCTCCCGGCCAATCACTTCTTGTTCAGCCAGGAGGAGAAGCAACGGTCTGGCTCTTCCTTCCCCCTGCCTCCTAAGGTAAGGTCCGTCTCCCGTGGAGAGGAGGGGATGGCGGTGGACATTAAAAATAAATGCATATACTGCTTAAAATCCAGTAATACATTTGTCTCATTTAGCTCTGCACATGCTCAGTTGCTCTCTATTTGGCATGAACAATGCTGGAAGCAATTTACAGCACACAATAATTTTGGTAGCATAATTATTAAAGTGTTACTAAACCCAGGACCCTGAATTCACTATATCTGGTCTCCCACAGTACCCATAGCATGGAAATGTAGTTATTTTAGTAAATATAAACTGCTAAACTCTCATCAGCAGTATATAGCAGTTTTGTGACTTCTGTCAGTGTCTGGTTAAAGCTTGTAGGAAAAGTTTTCATTCTCCCCTGATTGTCCTATGAGGCTGCAAGACCCCTGACCCTCTGTCTGGACAGTGCTGATTGGCCTTGTGCTGATCACATGCACTCTCCCAAGAAAAAAAAACTCTAGCAATACAAACCAAACTGAGCATGTGCAGCTTGCCCCCCTAGGCTCTGTTCTATCAGCAGATAGATTGAGGACAGTGGAAGAAGGGGAGGTTAAGAGAAGACCGGATCAAACAGCTTTTGCACACAATGCAGAGGATTAAACCCTGCATATACAGGATGATTTTACTATTGTGGGTTTAGTAACACTTTAATGTGGAATGTATGTTCCTTGCTAAAGAATGTTATTTTTAACAAGTTGTTATGAAAACAGTTCCACTTTAAACTGCTTATGCCATTCAAAAACACTTGATTTATTCATGTAAAGTTCACCATAAGCTTGTTGTAATGGAACTAAAGTTTCACTCACACTTTTGCAAATATTCATGCAAAATTTGATGTTAATCCGCTTAATTCTTGTCGCTCCTTTTCCACCAACATCGCAACACACATACACACGTTATTTCTTCTACTACTCTGTAAAGACTCAGCCAACTGGTATGTGACCCAGGCGAGTGCAAGTTAGAACGTGTCAGAACACTCTGAAGTGCGAATGTGTGTAACTCACCACCATAATGCTATGCTGCTTGCATTCCGTGAATTCAATTGTCACACTGTAGATATTTGCCAGCATAAATTTATCACATGCCTGATGAAGGGGTCCTGCGTGACTCCGAAACGTTGCACTCTCCTTGTGTTGTGATCATGCAATAAATCATCCGTTTGGACGCTATTCATGTCGTTCCATGGTGTGCTGGCAAATATCTACATTGTGATTTGAACCAGTTTCCAGCTGGTTGTTGCTGCAGCACCCTAATTTCAGAGCTCATCCAGGAACATGTGCTATGGGAATATGAAGTATGTATTAAATTGTCACACCTCGCAGATAGTCCCAGGTTTTGTTCTGTAAATGGCCGGGAGAAGTGGGAGTCTAGGAGACTGGCAGCACTTGCATCCATGCAGCCAGGAATCACAGCTCTATTAATCCCGCCATGTGAAGGTGCAGATTTGATAGATGTAGAATAAAGCCTGCATGACGGGAGGTTACTTTTAAAGCAAAGTTTAATTGCCTAACCCTGATAAATTTATTGTGCCAAGAGTTGGGCATTAAGCCAGCTATTTATTAAATGTACTTCTTGAAATGCAAATAAAAACCTGCTTTTATTTTGGGCTTTTCAAACACTTTATATCATCGAGCTATTTTAGGTAGTTTGGAGCCATTGTTGGGTTGTTTTTTTTTAAAACATCTGGCAATGATAATGTACTGCAGTGGAATTAAATACTCACTAAGGGGGGCATTTATAAAACCTGCGCTGAGTTCTATGTATTCTTCATTATTGCACGGTTCCTGCTTTTTTTATATAAATATTACATATTTCTTTAGTAAAGCACAGAAAATTGCTCAGTTTTCAACCCACACTGGTTTTTATGAACTAACCCATTAAATGCCACCATTTTCTTTCTTGGCTTTGATTGGCATGCGGTTGGCTTCTGGCCTTCCATTGTGATCGCAGCTACATACCAAGAACACTGCCGCAACCATCAGAACATATTTGTGTTACTGACACTGGGTGAAAACTGATGACATTACAGGAAAATCAAATATTTTAGCCCTTGTGGTTTTTAAAGACCTGTTTCATATCTCAGCTGGGATTGCAGTTTGCACAATTTTGTCAGTTATGAGTTTCCAGAAAAGCCATGGACTCGAATTTGCAGGATCTTTTCTTCAGTAGACTGGATTTTTTACAATTGAAGTTGAAGTGTGAGGAAAATGGGGCTGAAGGTGTTACAGAGACAAGCGTTTTCTCTAATACTGGTGTGTATGGTTAGTTGGCAGTGAACTCCTGAGCCGCTCTGCAAATGTTTGTATGGCTCCTCTGAAATGAAGAGAGAATTATGGAGTGAGCGTAGCACCAGGTTTATTACATTTCAGTATTCGTTCAGTCTCTAGAATGATTAAACAGTCACCTATGTTAAAGCTGAACTCCAACTCCAGGTAGATATACTGTACAAAGCACAAATGCAGCTCTGTAATCATTAATACGTAATTTTGTCACACAAGAGGCACCTGTAGGTCACACAGACATGGAAACCTCTATGGTTCATGTACCTTAAAAATCAACTTCACTCCTATGGGGGCATAAATTACTACTTTCAAATCTCACCTTTGTTGGAGGGGCAGAGACACAATTTACTGCAGGGAAATCTTACCATTGTGGGAGGGTAGAGACACAAACTACTGTGGGGAAATCTCATCATTGTGGGAGGGGCAGAGACACAAATGACTGCAGGGAAATCTTACTATCGTGGAAGGGGTAGAGACTCAAACTGCTGTGGGCAAATCCCACCATTGTGGGAGGGGCAGACACAGACTACTGTGAGGAGATAGCACCGTGGTGGGAGGGAAAAAGACAATCTACTGTGGTAATATCTCCCCACTGTTGTTGGAGGGGTGGGGATGCAAATTATTTTAGGAAAATCTCACCGCTGTAGGACCTAAACTGATGTAGGGAAATCTCCCTATAAGCCTGGGTTCACACTGTAGCGAACACAGACATCGCAAGTGATTTGCACCTGCATTGATGGTGTAGATCACATGTGATGTCTGTGCAATGCAAGTTTAGCTATACAGTTGTATGCCTGAACTCGCATTGGATTCACACAAAAATTGTGCAGGTACTTTTTTTTCTTCCCCGCACTAGAATCGTATCGCATGGGTGTTCTCACTACTGCTATCCAATTCCTGTTTGAATCCACAGTTCACACTGTGATCTGCAAACTGATCTGGGGGTGTCGTTAACATTGTATTGACACCCACAGCGGTTTGCAGAGAGCAGCGTTGAACTGCTTGTGGGAGAGATGCAATGCAGGAACCGGTGCTGGTTTCCGCATCACTACAGTGTGAACCCAGGCTTATCAGAGGGGCAGTGACACAAACTGCTATAGGGAAATCTACCCATTATGGGAGGGGCAGAGACACAAACTACTGCAACAAAATAAATGTTATAGTTATTAAGCTGGGAAATTTATATTGACATTGACTACTCAATGCAGTAATATCTCTTTTAGGTGGAGATGATATTAAAATGCATTCAGTCTATTCATTAAAATCACGTAATCTCCCCAGATGGTGAAGAAAATTTTAAAAAATAGAGCACTTAGACGTAGAGGATTTACAAACTTTGTGAGTACCGGCTGTGGTTAAGCCTTTTAAACACAGGCATACACAAGGGCTTATTTTATTGCCAGCAAATGGCAGACTTGTGAAGAATTCTCTGGGTTAATAGACTTCCTAGTGTAAACTGACAAAGGCGGCTCTGAGAAGAACTTTCTGAATAAATGTCACAGTGCAGCTTGTTAATTTTCCTAATAACAGCTCTGTTTGTATTGTTTTGTAGGGCAATCTGCAGATTCATCAAGTCCACGTGGGTCAGGACGGCCAGGTAACCTTTGTCATTGTTAGCATCTGCTTTGCGGAAAATGTCCTTGTGTTTGTTTCTATTTGGTCCTGTGAAGACAGGCTGATCTCATCTAACAAAACTTCCAACCACAAACCAAACAAAAATACCTTGTATGACAAACATAGGCACGCAGATTAAATACTCTCATTCTTGAGAGTAAATTAACAAGACAAGGATATCCTTTTTATGAGGGCTTCATTTCATGTTACGGAGAGAAAATTGTGCAAGCGAACGCAGGGGGGTTGCAATGATAACACGTAATGCTCTGTCCTGTTGCTGATAGTCAGAAGAGGGATTGAGGTTTCATTTGATGTGACAAAATTATTGTGCTTTTACCAGCTCTTGTTCATTGGGTCATCTAATGATAAATGCCCGCTCGCCTGCAGTACTTTGTTTTTCCTTGTTTGCATTATTCTACGCAAACAGCAAATGACAATCCATATGTGAAGCAGAACTAAATTATTTTTTTTCAAGGACACAGTCCACCTTTTGCAAAAATGGAATAAATGCACTCATGTCAAAGTGGGTATAAACCCCCATATTATAAAAACAAATGTAGCGCTAGTTGTGCATATAAAATATTACATGACCTAAATATCATCAGCAATATAGGACATACATATAGACAGGACAGCAAAAATCGAATTTTATGAAAAGTGTCCTCTCTAATGTCCTTGGAGTAAATGTGACAAAGGAAACCACTACTGAAGGCAATGGCAACGAAGAAAAGAAGTCCCAGCAACCCTCTTCCTATGCCTGTAAGTAAAGAAGCCACTGACCAGTGTCCACCTCAATGTGCTCAAGTGGTCCTTACCGGTTAGGCCATCTGCAAGGATTCTGTGTTGTCATAGACTGTCAGATGTGGCTTATGCAGATAGCAGGGTAAGGATAGAGGATAAATAAATCATACTAGGTGCTTTGGATAGAGGCACATGCACACTACATGAAGATTTGTTTTGTTCATTTTTAATTTCAGATGTTTGCAGCCACTTTAATAAAAGAAAAAAGTGCACTTGTTCAATAAGTTTTTATTGAAAAATAGAATACAGATCACAAAAAAAATGAAACCGTAGTATGAGTCCTCTGGTGGCATACTATACAAACACAAGATGACACCAGGCGTATTGAACATTCAACATAGTATTTGTCATATACAATGCATCAATAGAAGCTGAGGACCGTTCAGTAACCTGTATGACTCGTCATCATATTGAAAAATATAAACAAGAAATGCCATTATAGGGCCGAACATACCTCGTATAGAAGATAATGGAGACTGTATATGATAGAAAGGGAAAATAAGTAGAAGTAGAGAGATAGAAAAGTGAAAAGAGAGGGTGAGGAGGGGGTGGGGAGATGTCCTGCCTCAGCCAGATACACAAATACACAATGAGTGACTATGAATCTACTTATGTTGATTGAGACATAATTTCCGCATAGGCGGATGAAAATTTAAAGTCAAACCAGCAGGTCCATATTTTCTTGGATAATATATTTTTTTTTCTAAGGGTATAGGTGAGATCTTCCATACAGTATGTATGATCTACTTCCAGTAGCCACTGGCATAGATTTGAGTTAGTTGGTTGTTTACAAAGCCTGGGAATAAGCGCTTTTGCCGAATTCAGAAGGAGAGGCGTTTTAGATTTTTTTTTTATAGGTTCCTGTTGATTTGCCTGTACAATTAAGCAATATAACCCATGGGTCATTGGGAACTTCAGAGCCTTGGATCTCTTTGATCCAGTGTAGTATGGTCAACCAATACAGGCGATTGCGTGGACACCACCACCACCACACGTGTGCGTGGGTTGCCCGCTCTCCGCATCCTCGCCAACATAGTGCTGAAATGGATGGAAATACTTTATTTAGCATCACTGGGGTGTAGTGCCACCTCGTCAGCAATTTATAGTTTACCTCTGCAGTTTTGGAGGACAGAAAAAAGTGCATTTATTACATTTATGTATTCAAGCCCGCAGAGCATTGCAACCTCGATCAGTGCATAGTAGGTGGGATGCACAGGCTTCTACACTGTATACATCCCAGTTCCAGATCTGTACAGAGGTAAAAATATACTGTTATGTGGCTGGAGGAAATAATCAATAGACTGCAACTTGTTCTCTGTTGAGATCCATTAGTCCCTCCGTCGTAAATTAGAACTGGTCTTGTTTGCGCTCTTCCTGTAGTTTTCTGCAGGCTGCCTATAGTGGTTGAGCCAGTGGGCACATCCCTCTTCACAGGCTATGTACAATGCAGTGCTACTTTTAGAAGGTAATCTGTTTTTGTAAAGGCATTTGGTGCACACAAAGTGAATTTATATCGTATGTGGCCATTAACCACTTAACGACCGCTCACTGTATATATACGTCGGAAAAATGGCACGGACAGGCACAATCACGTACCTGTACGTGACTGCCTTCGTATGGGTGGGGGGTCCGATCGGACCCCCCTCCGGTACAGTGAGCGGTCGGTATCGCTCCGGGAGCATCGGTGATGAGGGGGCGGCCATTGGTTTCTGGCCACCCCCTCACGATTGCTCCCGGCGAATGAAATGCTTCCTCTGCCTGTGTAATGTAAACACAGGCAGAGGAAGTGATGTCATCTCTCCCTGCGGCGCTCACATATACCGAGCGCCGTGGAGAGAAGATGTCAGGTTAGTGCACAAACACTACACTGACACATAGGCACACATAGGAACACGATCGCCCCCCCAGTCACCCCCAGATCACCCCTCAGATCACCCCCCAGCCCCCAGTCACAGTGTCACTGATTGCAGTGATCATTTATTTACTGATCACTGCAAACAGTGACATTTGTAACTGTAAAAGTGTCAGGGCAGTTAGTGTAGGTCCCTTTAGGTCCACGGTAGCCCCCTAACCCCCCCTAATAAAGGTTCAACCCCTTGATCTCCCCCCAGGTAACCCTTTCACCCCCTAGCACCACTGTCACTAAGCGATCGTTTTTCTGATCGCTGTATTAGCGTCGGTGATGCCGCTAGGTAGTCAGTTATTTTTTTAGGTTCGCCGCCAGGTTTTTATAGCGTCAGGTACCCCCATATATTACCTAATAAAGGTTTAACCCCTTGATCGCCCCCAGGTAACCCTTTCACCCCTTTTGCCAGTGTCACTAAGCGATCGTTTTTCTGATCACTGTATTAGGTATGCTGGTGCCGCTAGGTAGTCTGTTATTTTTTTTAGGTTCGCCGCCAGGTTTTTATAGCGTCAGGTACCCCCATATATTATCTAATAAAGGTTTTAACCCCCTGATTGCCCCTAGAGTTAACCCTTTCACCAGTGATCACCGTATAAGTGTCACTGGTTAGCCAGTTAGTTATTTCGTTATTTAGGTTCCCCGTCAGGTTTTTATATATAGCGTCAGGTACCCCCATATATTACCTAATAAAGGTTTTAACCTGATTGCCCCTAGTTAACCCTTTCACCAGTTATAACCGTATAAGTGTTACGGGTGACGCTGGTTAGTTTGATTTTTATAGTGTCAGGGCACCCGCCGTATATAACCCAATAAAGGTTTAACCCCCTGATCGCCCGGCGGGTGATATCAATTAGGTTTTAGCGTCAGAGAGGGTCTGCGTCACACCCCAGGCAGCATCAGGTTAGTGGCAGTAGCGCTAACCCCCACGCGTGAAGCATACACCTCCCTTAGTGGTATAGTATCTGAACAGATCAATACTAGCGTCCCCAGCAGTTTAGGGTTCCCAAAAACGCAGTGTTAGCGGGATCAGCCCAGATACCTGCTAGCACCTGCGTTTTGCCCCTCCGTCCAGCCCAGGCCACCCAAGTGCAGTATCGATCGATCACTGTCACTTGCAAAACACAACACACATAACTGCAGCGTTCGCAGAGACAGAAAAAACATGTTAATAATAATAAAGTGATTTGCGCTGAAAATAAACTCAAAAACACAGCCACAAATAAATTACACCACACCTACTAATGGTGGATCAACTATAAGTGATAAACATATTCATAGTGATAAACAAGAAATGTGACAAAAAGTGTAAAGGAATATGTGAAATGGACAATGGGCCAATGTTCTAGGTCAGGGATATGCAATTAGCGGACCTCCAGCTGTTGCAAAACTACAAGTCCCATCATGCCTCTGCCTCTGAGTGTCATGCTTGTGGCTGCCTGAGTCTTGCTATGCCTCATGGGACTTGTAGTTCTGCAACAGCTGGAGGTCCGCTAATTGCATATCCCTGTTCTAGGTGGTTCAATATGGCATGGGATTATTCCTTTAGGGTCCTTTGTGTAATCCTCAATAAATGGTGGCAGCATAGGTGATATTTTCCAAATGTTGAATATAGTGGTACTGCACTGTGCTATGACAGATGTCCCTCCTTTCTTTGCCCCGGTCTCCCAGAACTCTCACCTTAATGACTGATCAAAATTTGCATGTGATATGAGTTGATATGTGGCTGGTATTTCCGAATGCTCTCTCTCTCCTTTCTGTCTCCGTCTGACCCGGGATGGTGGAGTGATTCACCTGTGTAATCTTCACCCTATTACCAGACTCCTACTCTCTTATCACTCACATAGGAGGATATGCCCAGGGAGGAAAAAACAGGGGAGAGGGGATGGCAAAGGAGAGAAGAAGAAAGAAACCTCCAATAGCATGATATTGTTTTGATGAAGTCACGTGAGAGGTGACGTAACGACGTAGGGATCACGTGAGTCGGACGCGGATCGTTAGCGACAGGAGAGGAAGTAAGACGGCTGTCTAGCCGCGTCTTGTGCATATTTTATACCTGAATTTTTTAACACACTGTAAGAGTCCAATTTTTAATATAATCCACCCCATTTTTTCAAAACAATATCACGCTATTGGAGGCTTCTTTCTTCTTCTCTTCTTTGCCATCCCCTCTCCCCTGTTTTTTCCTCCCTGGGCATATCCTCCTATGTGAGTGATAAGAGCGTAGGAGTCTGGTAATAGGGTGAAGATTACACAGACGGATCACTCCACCATCCCGGGTCAGACGGAGACAGAAAGGAGAGAGAGAGCATTCGGAAATACCAGCCACATAGCAACTCATATCACATGCGAATTTTGATCAGTCATTAAGGTGAGAGTTCTGGGAGACTGGGGCAAAGAAAGGAGGGACATCTGTCATAGCACAGTGCAGTACCACTATATTCAACATTTGGAAAATATCACCTATGCTGCCACCATTTATTGAGGATTACACAAAGGGCCCTAAAGGAATAATCCCATGCCATATTGAACCACCTAGAACATTGGCCCATTGTCCATTTCACATATTCCTTTACACTTTTTGTCACATTTCTTGTTTATCACTATGAATATGTTTATCACTTATAGTTGATCCACCATTAGTAGGTGTGGTGTAATTTATTTGTGGCTGTGTTTTTGAGTTTATTTTCAGCGCAAATCACTTTATTATTATTAACATGTTTTTTGTGTATGGTGACCACTTATAGATTTGCAGCAGAAGACCACTATTACACTTATTAATCACATTTCGTTTTACTCACAATTAGTGCGAAAGATCTTTTACACTTTATAGTTCGCAGAGACAGGCCTGATCCCTGCGACTCCAGTGCTGTAGGAGGTGATTTCACCACCACAGTTAAAAAAAAGAGCATATATGCCGAAGCGTGGGGGCAGCAGAGGCGGAGGAGCGATTTTGCTCCTAATGCCTCGTACATATGGTCGAAATTCCGACGGAGGCTTGCCCGTGGAAAAGTCCGACCGTGTGTACGCGGCACAACTTTTGCGGGAGGATGCCCCCATGCTTCGGCATATATAAATGGTGCATGTATGCCCATCATTAGAAGTGGGTGAATGAAGGGAGGTATTCTAATGGTGGGCATACCCACCGATTAATCTCTTTTTTTCGTTCAGCCAACAGGCTGCATGAAAAAAAAGATTACAATACATGTCCAACAAGGACCAGCAACATACTGGTATGTTGCTGGAGTTTGAATGGTTATACCAGAATGATGCCTGCGGGTTTAGGTATCATCTTGGTATCATTCTTTTCAGCCAGCGGCCGGCTTTCATGTAAAAGCAATCCTAGCGGCTAATTAGCCTCTGGACTGTTTTACAAGCAGTGGGAGGGAATGTGTCCGTCCCCCCGGATATAAAAAGCGCCATTGGGAAATTGGGAAAGCATTTTATCACACCGATCTTGGTGTGGTCAGATGCTTTGAGGGCAGAGGAAAGATCTAGGGTCTAATAGACCCCAGTTTTTTCAAAAAAAGAGTACCTGTCACTACCTATTGCTATCATAGGGGATATTTACATTCCCTGATATAACAATAAAAATGATAAAAAAAACCCTGTCCCGCCCTGCTCTTGCACAAAGGCAAACGCAAGCGTCGGTCTGGCGTCATATGTAAACAGCAATTGCATCATGCATGTGAGGTATCACCGCGAAGGTCAGATCGAGGGCAGTAATTTTAGCAGTAGACCTCCGGCTTTTAAAAATGTATGTAGTTTGTCGCCACTGTGCGTCTGTGCGAAATTTTAAAGCATGTCGTGTTTGGTATCCATGTACTCGGCCTAAGATCATCTTTTTTATTTCATCAAACATTTGGGCAATATAGTGTGTTTTAGTGCATTAAAATTAAAAAAAGTGTATTTTTTCCCCAAAAAATGCGTTTGAAAAATTGCTGCGCAAATACTTTGTGAAAAAAAAATGCAACACCCACCATTTTAATCTGTAGGGCCTTTGCGTTAAAAAAAAATATATAATGTTTGGGGGTTCAACGTAATTTTCAAGCAAAAAAAATAAAATGTTTTCATGTAAACAAAAAGTGTCAGAAAGGGCTTTGTCTTCAAGTGGTTAGAAGAGTGGATGATGTGTGACATAAGCTTCCTAATGTTGTGTATAAAATGCCAGGACAGTTCAAACCCCACCCCCCAAATGACCCCATTTTGGAAAGTATGTTGACACAAGTTGCGGAAAAAATTAATTTTTATTTTTATTTTTTTTGCAACAAGGTTGTCACTAAATTATATATTGCTCAAACATGCCATGGGCATATGTGGAATTACAACCCAAAATACATTCTGTTGCTTCTCCTGAGTACGGGGATACCACATGTGTGAGACTTTTTGGGAGCCTAGCCGCGTACGGGACCCCAAAAACCAAGCACCACCTTAAGGTTTTCTAAGGGTGTAAATTTTTGATTTTGATTTCACTCCTCACTGCCTATCACAGTTTCGGAGGCCATGGAATGCCCAGATGGCACAAAACCCCCCCAAATGACCCAATTTTGGAAAGTAGACACCCCAAGCTATTTGCTGAGAGGTATGGTGAGTATTTTGCAGATCTCGCTTTTTGTCACAAAGTTTTGAAAATTGAGAAAAAATATAAAATTATTTACTTTCTTCATTTTCAAAAACAAATGAGAGCTGTAAAATACTCACCATGCCTCTCAGCAAATAGCTTGGGGTGTCTACTTTCCAAAATGGGGTCATTTGGGGGGGGGGGGTTTGTGCTATTTTGGCATTTTATGGCCTTCAAAACTGTGATAGGTAGTGAGGAGTGAAATCAAAAATTTGCGTCCTTAGAAATCCCGAAGGCGGTGCTTGGTTTTCGGGGTCCCGTACGTGGCTAGGCTCCTAAAAAGTCCCGCACATGTGGTATCCCCGTACTCAGTAGAAGCAGCAAAATGTATTTTGGGGTGCAATTCCACATATAACCATGGCATGTGTGAGCAATATATCATTTCGTGACAACGTTTTGTAATTTTTAATTTTTTTTTGTCATTATTCAATCACTTGGGACAAAAAAAAATATTCAATGGGCTCAACAGGCCCCTCAGCAATTTCCTTGGGGTGTCTACTTTCCAAAATGGGGTCATTTGGGGGGGTTTTGTACTGCCCTGCCATTTTAGCACCTCAAGAAATGAGATAGGCAGTCATGAATTAAAAGCTGTGTAAATTCCAGAAAATGTACCCTAGTTTGTAGACGCTATAACGTTTGCGCAAACCAATAAATATACGCTTATTGACATTTTTTTTACTAAAGACATGTGGCTGAATACATTTTGGCCTAAATGTATGACTAAAATTGAGTTTATTTGATTTTTCTTATAACAAAAAGTAGAAAATATCATTTTTTTTCAAAATTTTTGGTCTTTTTCCGTTTATATCGCAAAAAAAAAAAATCGCAGAGGCAATCAAATACTATTAAAAGAAAGCTCTATTTGTGGGAAGAAAAGGACGCAAATTTTGTTTGGGTACAACATTGCATGTCCGCACAATTTCCAGTTAAAGCAGCGCAGTGCCAAATTGTAAAAACACCTCTGGTCATTAAGCTGCGTAATGGTCCGGGGCTTAAGTGGTTAAAGAATGTTTAAAGGGACACTAAAGGTTCCCCTTTTTGAAAAAAAAAACAAACATGTTATATTAACCTTCACTGTGCAGCAGCTCGTTTTGCACACAGTGGCCCCGATCCTGGTCTTCTGGGGTCCCTCGGCGGCTGTCTCGGATCCTCCCCGCATCAGCTAACCCCCTTCATGGGAAGCGCTCTCCCAAGGGGGTTAGCTTCGCTCCCGCAGACTGTATCACACGGCCCCGCCCACTGGCGCGCCACGTCATTGCATGTGATTGACAGCAGCGTGAGCCAATGGCTGCGCTACTATCAATCTAGCAAATCTAGCCAATCGACGGCCAGACTCCGAAGAGAGGGGGACGCGCACAGCATATTCGTGGCTCAGGTAATTAAAACGGGGGGGGGGGGCTGGGGGGGCCGTCATTGCCAGTTTTTTTCACCTTAATGCATAGGATGCATTAAGGTGAAAAAAACGAACCTTTATAACCCCTTTAAATGAAAGTTTCTGTGCCCAGAATTCAGCTTTATTGCAAACACTCTAAAATTGCAAGTTAAAAATAGTGCATGCATGCATACTTGCAAACCTATGTTAGCTTTTGCTGTATCCATATTTTAAGTTATCCATATGCCATCTTGCAGTGAGCCAATTACCTCTCCTCATTATTAATGTGAGCTGATGAAGGTGGTGCTACCAAATGGGAGAAGTGATGTAATCATTCCCTCAGGAAGTTTTGTATATAAACAACTTTCATTCCTTGCCACAAAGGGGGGCATGTGTCCACAGACTAATCCTCCCTTTCTCTTGCTCTTGTATCAGCTCTATGTTGCTTGTTTTAATAAATGCAGCTGTCAATCAAATGAGCAAGGGAAAACATGGGGCTTGACTAGGAGGAGCCAGACTGTTCCACACAGTGATGTGCTCTTGCCCTTGCAAATGTAGGAGCATAATCACATACTTAGGGCTTGTTCACATGTGCCTTGCTCTTTGAAGATTGATCTGCATTTGGATCACTCTTCAGAGGGAATTGGACTGGCATTACAAAGAGGCATTGAATCACCTCCTCACTCAGAGGCGTTGCTAGGGGGGTGCGGTCCGCACCCGGGTGACACCCGCTAGAGGGGTGACACCCTTCCGACGGTGAGAAAAAAAAAATTATTTTTTTTTTTGACTTTTTTTTTTTTTTACAGCTGACACTTTAATTCAGCAACTTCACCCCGCTGGGCTGGAACAACACTTCCAGCGCCGCCGCGCCTGGTGTGTGTGTGTCCTCCGGTTCCTTATTCTTCTTCCTCCTCCCTCCCTACCCTACAGAGCGTCAGCCTGTCACATCATCACACTGCACTGTGATGATGTGACGTCACACACAACTTTCTCCGGCTGCACGCTGTGAGGGTCGCTGCCCAGCCCTCCTCCTCTCCAGTCAAGACTCCAGAACAGGTGGGGGGGGTCTCCACCGCCGGCCCGACTCCCGAGCACAAGCACAAGATGAGGTAGGTGTGTGTGTGTGGGGGGAGCGGGGGGCGGTTGCCATTGTAAGAGGCAGAGCTACTAGCTAGTGTGGGAGGAGGACTCAGTCTGTCTGGCGCCCTGACCTGTATTGTATGATAATGAAGGGGGGGGGGGGGTGCAAGGTGGCCTGCTGCGACACAGCTATAGATTATATATAGATATTATGTAATATAGCTGGTCCATCCGCCCCTCCCCCCACCAGTCCAGCTAACTCAACTACTGTGCCTATTATTATATGTAATATAATATATCTATATCCAGCATCACCCCCCCCCGCCCATTATCAGACAGACAACACTGACTATATAATTTATATTAGCTGACTGAGACACCCCCACCCTGAGCTGGTCTGATGATGATAATGGGGGGGGGGGGGGGTGATGCTGGACACAGATATATTATATTACATATAATAGGCACAGTAGTTGAGTTAGCTGGACTGGTGGGGGGAGGGGCGGATGGACCAGCTATATTACATAATATCTATATATAATCTATAGCTTTGTCTAGCAGCAGCAGACCACCTTGCACCCCATGATGGAGTCCTAACCTGGCACCATACCACCCCAGCCTGCCTTATGCCACCGCAACCTGCCTTATGACACCGAAACCTGCCCTATGCCACTGCAACCTGCCCTATGCCACCCCAGCCTACCCTATACCACCCCAGCCTGCCCTATGCCACCCCAGCCTGCCCTATACCACCGCACCCTGCCCTATGCCACCCCAACCTTCCCTATACCACCGCAACCTGCCCTATGTCACCCCAGCCTGCCCTATGCCACTGCAACCTGCTGTATGCCACGCAAACTGCTCTATACCACCCCACCCTGCCCTATGCCACCGCACCCTGCCCTATGCCACCCCAGCCTTCTCTATACCACCGCACCCTGCCCTATGCCACCCCAGCTTTCCCTATACCACCCCAACCTGCCCTATGCCACCACAACCTGCTCTATGCCACCACAACCTGCTCTATGCCATCACACCCTGCCCTATATAACCCCAACCTGCCCAATGCCACCCAGCCTGCCATATACCACCCCAACCTGCTCTATACCACCCCAACCTGCTCTATACCACCCCAACCTGCCCTATGCCACTGCAACCTGCTCTATGCCATCACACCCTGCCCTATATAACCCCAACCTGCCCAATGCCACCCAGCCTGCCATATACCACCCCAACCTGCTCTATACCACCCCAGCCTTCCCTATACAACCCCAACCTGCCCTATGCCACCCCAGACTGCACTATACCACTGCAACCTGCCCTATATTACCCCAACCTGCCCTATATCGCTCCAGCCAGCCCAATACCACCCTATACTTTAATTTACAGGGGTCATTTGGGGGTGCGCCTCGTGACTGTGCGCTGCCTGGAGGGCGCTGGGCAGGATAGACAGGAGGGGGGGTGACACCATGTTTTGCCACACCAGGTGACACCAACCCTAGTGACGCCACTGTCCTCACTGACTATTGTAAGCCCCTAAATGCCAGACTACCACTCCACTTGAATGGCAAAAAACAACAGGGGGTATAATTCCTTCCATGGCACATGTACACCCTCAGCCTCTGCAGCTAAAGGGGAAGCCGTAAAAACCCATCTCAACCGTGACAGTTTACCGCATCTCATCCACACATGTGAACAAGCCCTGATAGGGAGGTTTGGAAAGCCTATGACCTCTGTGCTGTGTAGCCAACAGAGATCAAGGTTAGAGTTCATAAACAGGGGGCGTGGCCTGGACATGGCTGGATAGAGACGTGTTCCATCTGAGCTCCTGACCGTCTCCCGAATACCCCGACATTTCTATTGGACTCACTAAAGTATGTACGCCGCAAAGAAGAGGACAGCAAAGAAGAACGCTAAGGCTGCAAAACCCGCACCCCAGATACCGTCAGCTGGTGAAATAGGACGCTTATTCAGGCTCTCTCAACAGGGTTCGCCGGACCGCAAAATGGCGACTGCACGTGGGAGCCTGGAGGGAACCTCAGCATCTGGAGAATTGCCGGCATCGGAACAGACTATAGACACCCCGCAGATCCCCTGCATTGCTGCTCCGAGCCCATCACAGGCTCCTGTTCAATTGCTCCGGGCAGACTCGGAATTGCGCGCTTTGTTTCAAGCGCTGCCCACGAAAGCGGACATTGCGGCCCTGATTAGCTCCGTGGAGGCGGCCCACAGAAAGGAGCTTGGAGAAGTCAAGACGGAGCTGAAGGGCCTCTCATCACGTATAGGGAAAGGGGAGAAGTCCTTATCTGCCCTAGATCGCAGGATCCTTGCCTTAGAAGAGCGGCAGGAATCGCACATGGAGGCCCCGGTCGACCAGCAGCTACATCTAGAAGAAATGGAGGACCGGAGCCGAAGGAATAACTTGCGCCTCCGGGGCCTCCCAGAAGCTGCGGGTGCAGAGGACTTGGCTGACACTGCCCTTGCCATATTCCGCAGTATCGAGGGAGTGGAGCTACCGGACAGAGTCGTCCTGGACCGCATCCATCGAGCCCTAGGCCCCAAGCCGTCGGATCCAGCGCGACCCAGGGATGTCATCTGCAGACTACACCACTACGTACACAAGGAGCAGATTGTCCGCAAGGCCTGGGAGGCAGGAGAGCCAGAGTTTGATGGAGCCTCCATCAAGATACTCCCGGATCTCTCCCGAGCGACGCTACACAGGAGAGCTATGCTTAAGCCGCTACTAGATCTGGCTAGGAGACAGGAAGCCACCTACCGCTGGGGATACCCACTCTCAGTGACCTTCCGGAGGGAGCAGAGAACATTTGTCCTCCGGTCACCGTCATCATTACCAGCTCTTTTTGAATTCCTGGACGTGGAGCCAATTGATGTCCCCGACTGGCTGACCCTGCTCCCTAGTTTCCCGAGCCGTCAGTCGTTCCCACGCCTGGAGAGAAGAAACCTTCTGCCCAGACCGCAGAGAAGCCGACGCCGCCCCAGAGCGCCTTCCCCGGAGGGAGCGGGGGAATCGTGATCCTTGGAGCCGTGAGTAATCCCCCTCCAGTAACCCCTGCCCCCGATCCTCTGTTCCTTCTTAACATCCTTCGGCCCATATACCCTATGAAGTTGCCTTGACCAGATGGCGATCCCCCGGTGCACGCAGTTCTGAGGAGAATAACACCCGCCAGGTACTGCCCCCACTTCCAGCGTCACTCTCCTCCGTATTGGCATGTTCACGCATGTGTCCCTAGTATTACTATGCAGATCCTGTCTCACCCGACCTATCATACCCTCTTGTTTGCGGGGGGACCCGGGTGGTCCCCTTCTCCCCCCCCTCCCCCGTGCACTTCTCCCGGAGAGACACCTAGACTTCCAGTGACCTCGATATCGGGAGATATTTCCACATTTCTGGATCAGACAAGGAGGCATGAGCTGCAGCTCCAGTCCCCCTTTGACTACAGGCTCAGGTACTGTGTGAGAGTACTGGGGTGCTGACCCCTCCCTTTTCCCATCCACTCACACTTGCTCCCAGAGGAGGTTGGCATTATATAGGGAGTTGGAATATCTTACCCATCCAGGACTGGGGTTGTCGCTGTGGGAGGGGGGTGGGGGAATTGTCGGGTTCGACCTCTGAGGGAAATTCTGCATTACACTGCTACCTGGAGACCTGACTATGCTGAACTGTCCGTAATACGGATATGCTTTTAAAATATGCCAGCAAGGAGCAGACTTTACCTTCACATATTTTTGTAGACACTATACGGTTGATGGATGCAATGGAGGAAGAGGGTTGCTGGTGAGGGAGAAAGTCCTCTATGTGATTTGCTTGAGGTGGGGTGACAAGAGGGCGAACGTCCATAGGGTGGAATGAAGTGAAAGTAACGCGCTGATATTACAAATGATCAAGAGGGAGGGGGGAAGCAGAGGGGGGTTACAGCTAGCTTCCTACATGCCTTTTCACTGCTGTTATGTTTGTATTCTAATGTTTGCTGTCCTCATACGAGACTATTGTTGTTGCAATTACCCTTTTTTTTTTTTTTTTCTCTGGTATATACATGTTATGTCGGGGTGGACGGGAGGACCGGGGGAGCACCTTTCAAGACCTGTCCTTCCTCTCTCCCAATTAGGTTAGCATCTCCCCGGGGGTACATTTTAGACCCCTTAAGGGACTTATATGCAAATACCGTGACACGCACGGATCTAGGGCATTAGGCCAAGAAGTTTATTGTTTGTCTAGAACGCAGAGCAATAGACCGTGCCACTACTGACACAAGTTAATTCCAGTGTCTATCTTGCTCTTTAGCTTTTTTTTACTCATTTCTTCTACCCACTATTTCCCTACCCCCCTCTTTCCTCCCTAGATTTTGCCCTCCCCCTCCTTTACCTCCCCCCTCCACCCCCGTCTTTAGACTCTATAATGGACGGTGTTAGGGTGATGTCGCTTAATGCGAAGGGCTTAAACACTCCCGAAAAGAGGCGCATGCTCCTAAATGACCTGAAAAGGGATCACACAGACATTGCCTTCATCCAGGAAACTCATTTTAAACGGAACAAGCTCCAATATTTGAATAATAGATTTTACCCGACCGTATACCACGCCACCAACCCAGCAGGCAAATCTAAGGGAGTGTCAGTGTTGATAGCCAGTAAACTACCCTGGAAATGCCAGAGCTCCATACTAGACCCGTTGGGCCGATATGTTTTTCTTAAGGGGCTAATTGGGGAACTGCAGGTGACGTTGGCGACAATATACGCCCCCAACGAATTACAAGCTACATTCCTGAGAGTTACTATGGAGAAACTACAGGACTTTAGAGAGGGACAACTGATTCTCGGTGGGGATTTTAACGCCCCGCTAATCCCCTCGGTTGACATGTCATCCAGTAAATCATCAATCCCACCGAGTCAACTTAAACGGATAGCGAAGACACTACACGGAGCCCAATTAATTGATGTATGGCGATTACAACACTCGGGAGAGCGAGACTATACGTTTTACTCTCCTGTACACCGGGTTTACACCCGGATAGATTACTTTCTGATACCACATACCCAGCTACATGCAGTGAGAGAGACATCCATAGGGAACAGAACGTGGTCAGACCACGCGCCAATATTTATGACTTATAGACTTACTGATGTTACCTCGCCCCGGCACCGCTTCTGGCGCCTCAATGAGAGTCTCCTACAGACCCCGGAGGTGCTGGCTGAGGTGACCGGAGCACTGAATTTGTATTTCAAAGAAAATGACCTGCCGGACTGTGACCCGGGCATCCTATGGGAAGCTCATAAACCAGTTATCAGAGGAATACTGATTAAACATGGAGCTCGGATTAAACGTGAAAGGAATATACAACTCGCTCAACTGTTATTGAAATTGACCGTGACGGAGGCTAGACATAAACACGCCCCCTCACAATCCTCAGAAGTCGAGTTGACATTACTGAGAACACAGATTACAGACCTACTCAGATACAGAGCCAAGGTGGCTCTGCAATTCTGTCGCAAAGCCAGCTATGAGGCGGGGGACAAATGTGGGAAACTGTTGGCAAAAAAGGTCAGAGAACACAAACTTTCCATGTACATTCCCCACATATCCACGCCAAGTGGTAGAAAGGTGGCCCTGCCTGTGCAAATTACGCAGGAGTTCAAAGACTTCTACTCCCGTCTATACAATTTGACAGTAGAGACACCGCGCCAACCAGAACTGGAGGACTATATTGCATCCTCCCAAATACCATCCTTACCACAGGAGATCCGAACTGACCTGGACTCTCCCATAACCTTGACGGAACTTGAGCTTGCCATTAGAAATACGAAACCAGGGAAGGCCCCCGGCCCAGACGGGTACACCCTACAATACTACAAGACGATGCTGCCAATACTGGGCCCACGTCTGCTTACACTATACAACGCGGTAGGCTCAGATGGGACATTTGCTAGAGATACACTAGGAGCCCACATCTCAGTGATTCATAAAGAGGGGAGGGACCCGGCGGCATGTGGCAGTTATCGGCCCATATCGCTACTAAATGTGGACCTCAAGCTGTACACAAAGATTCTGGCTGCCCGGCTGGCGCAGCACCTCCAGCAACTTATCCACCTTGACCAAGTGGGCTTCATTCCATCCAGAGAGGCGAGGGATAGCACCACTAAGGTGTTGAATCTCCTACACATAGTACGGTCCACAAACACCCCATGTGTATTTCTAAACACAGACGCCGAAAAGGCTTTTGATCGGGTTAACTGGTCATTCCTGTTTGCAGTACTCAGACATATTGGTCTGGGGGAGGTGATGCTCAGTCGGATAGCCGGGATTTACTCTAACCCGACGGCCCGAGTGAAGGCGAATGGAGTCCTCTCTGACCCTTTTCCAATACAAAATGGTACGAGACAGGGATGCCCGCTGTCCCCCCTCCTGTTTGCCCTTTACCTGGAGCCCTTTCTAGCTAAGATTAGATTAAACCCGGATATACAGGGGGTAAGAGTGGGTCGGACACAACACAAGATCTCAGCGTATGCTGACGACTTACTGTTCTCATTGACTAACCCGGCAGTTTCTTTACCGAACCTTCTAAGGGAATTCGAAATATATGGGGCGCTTTCCAATCTAAAGATACATTTTTCAAAGTCGGAAGCGATGGGAGTAGCATTACCGCCACATACTCTCCCAATTATACGCTCAAACTTCAAGTTTAAATGGACAACGTCAGCCTTAAATTACCTAGGGACCAGTATCCCACCAGACCTCTCACGTATATATGAGAGTAATTTCCCCCCTTTACTAGCCAAAACCAGGGTTTTGTTAGAGACTTGGAACAAGGGGCTACATTCATGGTTCGGGAGGAGTAACTTGTTGAAGATGAGTATTCTACCCAAATATTTATGCCTATTTCAGGCCCTCCCGATTAAGATACCCCCAGCATATTTCAAACAAGTTCAAGCCCTCTTTACCCGCTTTGTCTGGGCACACAAAAAAACACGCATCACGCAAACTCAACTCACTATGCCGAAACACTGTGGGGGCCTCGCACTTCCCGACATCAAGAGATACTATCAGGCAGTTCATATGAGCAGAATAGTTGACTGGAGACGACATTACGAGTCCAAATTGTGGACACAAATAGAACAACATCAGACTAACACTCCTCTAAAGACAGCATTATGGTGCGCAGACTCATTACCTTCAGAACTGAAATCACATCCCCTGATAGGCAATACCTTGCGACAATGCTTTCGCACTGTCCTCAAATCCTCTCCATCGGCTACGTCATCACCATTAACCCCGATTATAGGTAATCCTAGATTCCCTTCGGGGCTGTCATCAAAGCAATTTCAGCAGCTTAGGACCTCTAACCAGGTGACTGCCTCCCAATTCGTAATAGGCGAGAGGTGGCCATCCATAGCGGAATTGATGGATACCACAGGCCCCTTCGGACTCCCATTCTGGAATGCGGCACAGCTGCAACATTTTCTCCAGACCATCCCAAACCCCCAGGGCTATATTAGACCCCTGACTACGTTCGAGGAATATTGCTCAGGCACAGACCCGCTACCCCAAGCTCTGTCCAAGATGTATACCCTTCTAAATACGCCCCAACAACAACCTGATTTGCCCTGCATTACAAAATGGGAAACGGACCTAGACCGCACGTTCTCCCCAACACAAAAACAGAATATGATCGGTCTCTCCCTTAAGTCCTCGATCTGCACTAAAATCCAGGAGACCAATTATAAAATCCTGACAAGGTGGTACTTGACACCTAGTCGTCTGCATATTATTTTTCCGGATACGCCGGAACACTGTTGGCGTTGCAATGAGGACAGGGGCACGATGCTGCACATATTCTGGTCCTGCCCTAAACTGACAAATTTTTGGACGAAGGTTCGCACTATATCACAACAATTCACTGCCTTCCAGATTCCAAATGACCCGGCGTTCTTTTTACTCCACTTGTCGACCCTTGCTCCCCAGGTATATAAAAAATCCCTCCTGAAACACCTGATGAATGCAGCTAAAGCCTGCATCCCAATGTTGTGGAAGCAACAGAACCCACCGACTGTAACGATGTGGCTGCGGAAGGTAGAGGACATTAATAAGATGGAAGACCTGATACTTACGGCACAAGATAGACACGAAACCTACAAGGAGACTTGGACCATCTGGAATATTTTTATATATTCGGAAGAGGGAAAGTCTCTATTTGAGACTTGAACCTCGAATGTACTGCTGATAACCGGGAGTTAGACCTTAGAACAGATGCACGCCCCCATCCTAACACCGTCCCTCCCCCCCCTCCCTATCCCTATTCTCCCCCCCCCCCACTTCCCCTTCTGGTCGTCTTGACGTTCTTCGCTTTTCCCCCATCTTAATAGATACTAATAGTTCTTTCCTCTCCTATTTCTCTTTCCTTCTTTTTTTTCTATAATTATTTGTTATAGAATATAGAGTGGCGGGTACCCACCAATTCAAGGTTATTATACACACCTTATTAACAGCTGGACTGAGTAGCTGAGTGAGAATTGCAGATGTTCACAATGAGACTGTAAAGATACATATAGTTAACTGAGTAATACTATCTATTCCTACGTCTTGTTGATAGGAGGCTGCGACCTCCATTGATATAAGTTACTCTTGTATGTTGTGGGCCCCGCCCAAATCTCTTGAAAACTTAATAAAAATTATATTTGAAAAAAAAAAAAAAAGAGTTCATAAACAATCTAATATCCAACTAGGAAACTTATTGAGAAAGCCACAAGAAACAGACTTGCAATAATGTACCTTAAGAAAGAGAATTCTTAGCTGGTTGCTCCAGGCAGCCATTTTGTTTTGTGCTGGACATCTGGAAATTTATACTATTTTAGGTGACCCTTATTGTAGTGCATTTTAGGCAAGACTCGCTGTGAATATTTCATACCGCAGCTTTCCCTAAGCCGCTTGCAGCTGTAGCCGACCGTTTCTGCTTTAGGACGCAAAGCCAATTCTAACAGCATTCTCTCCAGGCAGAGGGTTTCATTGGATATCGTGTACTGGTTATGGTATATCTTAAATATGTCAACAGTTTGTAAAGCCTTGTGTTCTGGTTTTTATGTATTGGCTGGTATTCCCTGAACCATTCCAATATAACTGCACGGATTTCTTGTTGGTGGTAACATTTCTCTGTAATGCTTATTTCTTTACTGCTATGATATTGCTATTAGTTTTCCATATTAGTCTTTAGAGCAAATTATTCTCAGTGTGTGTGCATATATATATAACTCTGTGTTTTGTGTTTAATGTATGCGTACGCCTTTACCTACTTGTTGACATTGTCTATAGACATCTGTATAAAAAATATTTTAAAACTTCTTCCAGCTAGTCCAATCCAACATATGTTTAATGTTCTGATCTCCCCCAAAACAGATAAAGGGTCAGATGGGCTACATGGCGGCTCTGTTTACACCTTTCTACATAGGATCCTGTTTTTTGTAGCGTGAGGATTAATACACTTCATGCTGTTCCCGGTTGTCTGATGTGAATCTGTTTCTGGGGTATAGAGGGGTATTGCTCACACACACACATGGGTTTTGTTAGCTCCCTCAGTGTTGGATTAAACTCTGGAAGGCTTCTCAATACAATCAAATAAAACTGTTCTCAGTTACTCAGTTCACAGAACAATTAAACGCTTTCTTTTTTCCCGAGTTAGTTCAGTTTCCAGTGCGTAGTGTAAAGACTTGATAAGTTCATATCGGGGACTGGCAGTTTTCTACTCTGGCCCTCTGACGGTTTTTGGTGATGCACACTGAAACCTATTCATCAGAAATGGATTTGACCCAAAAGTTTATGGCTGAGCTGGAGGCTGCCTGTCTCTGTCTGAAGGGATTACTCTGATGACTAAATTCAGCTGTATATTCTTTTCAGATGGGAAGTTGGTATTGAGCGCGAAGGCTTGGAATCTGGGTGTGCCAAGAACTGTGATTATGCCCTAGGGACCTACAGGTGGCCCCCTGACATGTAGACACCTCTCAGTTTATTTATTGCTGCACTGCAGATTGTATCTTACCATGATACAGCTGTTCCTTCCATCTCCACGCCATGCCACCACCCCAAGAACAGCCTTAAAATATGCTTTAACATTTGATCTGTTTATTACCTCCTGAATATTTATTTTGATATTGTTTCTTATTTCAGCTGCTTTTCTTTTGTTTTTTTCTAGTAAAAACCTTAAAAGGAAAGTTTGGGTTTATAAAAAAAAACATTTATACTCATCAAGCTTGATGCATCTTGGGTCCCCCGCCGGCTGTGCACACTGCTGATCGCTCAGTTTCCCCTCTGCTCTGAGCAGAGCACAGTGACTGTCAGTCATAGCTCTTTGCTTTGCTCCTCCAGTACTCCCTGGGGCGCTGGGCTGTGCAAGAGGCAGGAGCAGCTGGTTCAGTCTCCCAGCGGCTTGCTAATAGGTTGAGCCGGTCCAGGCATCTGGGTGGATCCCGACTGTAAAGTCAGGATCAATCCAGAGCCTGAATCGGCTGAGTGACATCAGCCGACAGAGGGCTGCAGCCTGCTGTTGGCAGAAAATTTGTCACAGGAGTGCAGAACGAAGTACACTCCTGTGATCCATAGCAGAAGTAGGGTCAAAAAAAGCTTTGCCCATACTTTGTCAATGCAGAGCCTATTGTTGTCCATGCATCGGAACTGCCCTGTGTCATTGTCAAATCCATTCTATAGAGACTCCAAATTAAAAATGTTGTGTGAACTGGGAGTTTTTAAGTCCTTATGCAATTTAGTAGAGGAATCTCTACATCTAAAGGTCCAACAACAGAAGATTCTCTGTTAATCTTCTCACGGACATATATAAATATAAGACATGTATGAAAGTAGCAGATCATTTGATCCAGGGGATTTATGTGCAGTATATGCTCCAAAACAAAGCCATAAATGAAGGATTGTATAATACCTTGTACAGTTTCTCTGTAGTAGAGGACTTCCAGTTAAGCCCTGACCCCTTTCCAAAAGTGCTGTTATGGGTGCAAAAAACTGCCCTATCATGACATGTAGAGAAGCAAAGTGAACTAGTGTTTCCACTGTAGAAATGTTAGTCATATGTGTAACCAAAACAGAGGAAGAACCTGAAAGAGATAGGATCTTCAGATCTTAATCATTGATCTGGGGGGGGGGGGGTGCTTGAATAAATGAAACCTGGAGGAGGTGGGCTCTTTAGATGTCAATCACTGATCTTGGGGTGCGTGGGTAAAGGGAACATTTAGGAACATGCATGCAGCCAGTAAAGTCCGAACTCTGCTGCTTACATTTTCCAAGTCATTGTCCGGTTAGGTTGTAATGAAAAACAGGACAGCCTCAAAGACTGCATAAGACAGTGAAGGCAGCGCCCATATTTTTTATGCTGATAGGTTAGTGGAGGAAGAAAAATTAAGCTTGTCAATTTTCTGCTTCCCTCTTCAGACAGTATCTTTGAAAAAGGATGTAATAGATGTTCTAGGAAAGCAAATGCTCGGGCTTGGTATGCTGTCAACGTAGGTCTATGTTACTTTGACCAGCACCATATTTGTAGTGTTTGTTGCTGAGGAACGGTGTCTTCAGTCAGTTCATGTTTTTGTGGGATCTGAAGATTACACATCTGATCTAGAATGTCTGTGCCAGAGCATAAATCTAAGCTGTCCTCATGTCTCTGCTAAATGGAAGTATATCACCGCACTGTTTGCCAATGTCTCTCTCATACACTTATCTCAGAATAGTTATGGCCAGAAGAAACATCACATTTAAGAGGAAAATACAATAATCAGTTGCAAAACATATATTTAGTTTTTTTACTTTTAGCATGCATTCAGAAAGTTATGTCAATGCTTGGAGCCCTCTTCTCTGGAAACACAGATTCACATTCACACAGTAAAGCACAGAGGAGTCAACTTACTAAGCGACAATGTGCGCCATCCATCTACCGCTATTCTTACTTGTGGCTTGATGAAGCAGCAGCATGGCTCCAGAAGGGGTATTTCAGTGGCTCGTAATAAAGAGATCTCATTTCCATTCAGGTTTTTTTGTCTGGCTCTGAACCACATTGCATTTTCTCCTTATCAATAGACACTAAAGCTAGATGCTTCCTGTGAAGTAAAGCGTGCCGAAGGTCAAAATGAGAAATCATATATTCATTTCCACTTTATATTTCAACTATTTCTATCCAACTCATATTAATATGAATTATCTTGAAGTTTGTAAACTTTGAGAAGATCCCCACACATTTATTTCCTTGAATTTTGTGACCCATATTCACTGTGCCCTGCTGTGTTACTGAATTCACAGAGCCTGCTTTCTGAACTGCAGAGGTGCTAAGAGGAGGAGTTGCAGGAGGCATCGTTGGTACAGGAATCACAGCTTGCAGGTAGTAAGGTACCATGGGACATGTAGTCCTTAGAAATGGAGAAGCTGCAGAGCATGCAGGGAGTCCAGGACATGTGGAATGAGACAGCCAGCTCTATTTTTGAGTACAAAAAGAACATGAGGCTTAGGCCTCATGTACACTGCTGCTGGTAAATGGATGTTTAGGAGCATTTTTTTTCAGCTGCCCCTGAACTCTCCTCTATTTTATCTTATCAGCACATGTACACTGAGTCGTTTATAAAATGCGTTCAGGATGGATGTTCAGAGGCATTTGAAATGCCAAATGCCTGTAACAGCTTGTAAACGAGGTAACTCACGTTTAGCCGCGTTTTGTTTATAGGCGTTTTTAATGGAGATACATTTCTTACCATTTGCAATGCTAAAACTGCTTCTAAACGCAAACGCGGCTAAATGTGGCATGTTAACGTGACACAACATACGTTTTTTAAACATCAGTTACTAGCTGTCAAGTTCCATTGTTCAGGAGAGGTCTTAAAACATCCCGTGTACACGAAGCCTTACCCTTTCCTGTTTTGTTTTTTTCCCATCTCGGGTGCAGCTGATTGATGATTGCACCTGATGTTTCCCCCCATTACACCACAAATATTTCCCTTTTAATAAATGTTTTGCGGCTTATCTGTTTCAAGGACAGGAAGGGAAAATAACGCTATTAGTTGTTAACAGTATTACATACTTTTCTTGCAGACACTAAGGTGTAATCTAACAAATTAACCAAATGGAAACATTCCTTCCCTTTCAGACTTTCCAAATACATGAAGTCCTGTGTGCCATGTGGTCACATTGCCTCATCTCTCAGTAATTGGATAGGCTGAATGGTATTGTGGTGAGAAGCGTTTGTACGAAGCTGATAGATACAGAAAGGTAAAGATTACGTCCCAGACTGTTTTCCTCTATGTAAACGGTTATTAATGCCAGCCGTTCTGCGGAGCGAGCGAGAAGTATTTGGATGCATTTGAGGTCCTCTTCATTACCATAAATATCATACAGGAGAGCGGTCGGACAATTTCCCTTTAACGGAGACCGTGTCAGATTTATAAATAGCAACCTGCAGTGTCAGCCCTGTGAGCTGCCTTTATGTGCTTGCAGCTTTGATGTCAAACTAAAACCACAAGACCCACTGTTGTTTTAAGTTTGGCAGCATGATTAGGTTCAACACTCAATAGCTTTTCCAGCAAACGTGAAAAAAAAAAAGCCTCCCATTTATAGAAAGAAAACATTTGCCTTGTGCATTGTATTGATGGATCTGTTCGGCAGCAATTAGGAACACACTGGAAAGTTGGAAGTTCTCTCCAGTCTCCGATTCCCAGGATCATTCATTATCTGCAGGTTGCAGCCTGGGGCCCTTTCTAAGTTTGGATGTGGCGAGGAATTAATTTATGGCAAGATACAGCCATGTGGGAGGGGGTAGGCTGTGGAGTCATTAAGAGGATTGCACGACTTTCCATCCTATCGACGGTGTTCATCTGCGATCAGAACAAATATATAATTTGTATCCCCTTACCTAGATGTACATACTATGGAAATGTGTTTGTAATTTGTGCCCCTTTTATATTTTGTACTCATTACAAAGTCCATTATCCACTTATAAAACCTGGCAAAATACAGAGCAGGGAAGGAGAGTTTTATGAATGTATTAATAGGATGGCATGCTTGAACATCGCGTCCGCCTGGAAATGCCTTGAATTACAATTGTGATTTGAGTTACTTGCAAAATATACTCATTTGTCTCTCTAAAGAGCATCTTTATTCTGTTGTCTGTCAGATTTCCTGCTGTCTGAAAAGCAGCTTTAACCACTTGCCGAGCACTGCACAAACATTTACGTCGGCAGAATTGCACGGGCAGGCAAATGGGCGTACATGTACGTCCCTTTAAATTTGCCGCCATGTGGGCGCGCATGCGCGCCCCTGCCGCAAGCTCCATGACCGTGCCCACGGGACCCGGTGTCCCGTGATCGTGTCACGGAGCTGCAGATTGGGGGGATGCCTGTGTAAACAAGGCATCTCCCTGTTCTGCCTTGTGACAGGACACTGATCTTCTGCTCCCTGTCATCGGGAGCAGTGATCAGTGTTGTGTCACAGGTAGCCCAGCCCCCACACAGTTAGAATCACTCCCTAGGACACACTTAACCCCTTCCTCACCCCCTAGTGGTTATCCCCTTCCCTGCCAGTGTCATTTACACAGTAATCAGTGCATTTTTATAGCACTGATCGCTCTATACACCCTGTTCCAAATTATTATGCCAATGATATTTTTCTCATTTACCTAAATAATTGATGTAAACAACAGTCAGCATAATTCTCATGTTATCAACTATTAAGAGTACAATTCAAATTTTATTGAACAAACCTCCTAATGATAACAGTTTGTTTTTTCAAAATAAGAAACTTACAATGCACTGTTCCAAATTATTACACACAGTAAGTTTCAAAACACTTTATAGGTTGTAAAGAACTGAAAATTGTAATGTGTTGTGTTTGCAGCATATTTACTGAAATCAAAAGCTATTTCAATCAAACTTTGAACATTTTATCTTTTTAAACATTTTAACAGGTCAAGTTACATTTTAACATAGGACCCCTTGTTTGATAGCAGCTTCACAAGTCTTGCATCCATTGAACTTGTACGTTTTTGGCCAGTTTCTTCTTGAATTTGTTTGCAAGATGTCAGAATAGCCTCCCAGAGCTGCTGTTTGGATGTAAACTGCCTCCCACCCTCATAGATCTTTTGCTTGAGGATGCTCCAAAGGTTCTCAATAGGATTGAGGTCAGGGGAGGATGGAGGCCACACCATGACTTTCTGTCCTTTTATCCCCATAGCAGCCATTGATGCAGAGGTATTTTTTGCAACATGAGATGGAGCATTGTCATGCATGAAGATGATTTTATTACGGAAAGCATAATTCTTCCTTCTGTACCAGGGAAGGAAGTGGTCAGTCAGGAACTCCACATACTTTGCAGAGGTCATCTTTACACCTTCGGGGACCCTAAAAGACCAGCTCTCTTCCCATGATTCCGGCACAAAACATGACTCCACCACCGCCTTGCTGACGTCGCAGCCTTGTTGGGTGGCAGTCCACCAACCATCCACTACTCCATCCATCTGGACCATCCAGGGTTGCATGGCACTCATCAGTGAACAGGACTGTTTGAAAATTAGTCTTCATGTAATTTTCTGCCCAATGCAGCCGTTTCTGCTTGTGAGCATTGGTTAGTGGTGGCCGAATGGAAGGTTTATGCACAGTTGCAAAACTCTGGAGGACTCTACACCTTGATGTCCGTGGGACTCCAGAGGCACCAGCAGCTTCAAATATCTGTTTGCTGCTATGTAATGGTGTTTTAGCAGCTGCTCTCTTGATCCGATGCATGGATCTGGCAGGAATCTTCCTCAATGTGCCTTTATCTGCACGAAACCCGTCTGCGCTCTGAATCAGCCACAAATCTCTTAATAGTGCGATGATCGCGCTTAAGTTTTCGTGATACCTCGTCCAAGGCATTGAACTATTTCACTCTTTTCGGCAGCAGAGAGATCCTTTTTCTTCCCCATATTGCTTGAAAATGGTGCTCTGCTTAATAATGTGGAACACCCTCCTTTAGTAGTTTTTCCTTTAATTGGGCTCACCTGGCAATCTAATTATCACAGGTGTCCGAGATTGTTTTCAGTGATCAAAAGTGCCCTGAGACACAATGCCATCCATGAGTTAAACTGGAAAAACTAAATATTTAATCTTTGTGACACTGAAATAGAATTTGCATAATAATTTGGAACAGGGTGTAAATGACAATGGTCCCAAAATAGCGTCAAAAGCGTCAGCCATAATGTCGCAGTCACGATAAAAATCGCTGATCGCCACTACTAGTAAAACATTTTTTTTTACCAGAAATATGTAGAAGAATACATATCGGCCTAAACTGAGGAAAAAATTAGTTTTTTTATATATTTTTGGGGATATTTATTATAGCAAAAAGTTAAAAATATTGTTTGTTTTTTTTCAAAATTGTCGCTTTATTTTTGTTTATAGCGCAAAAAATAAAAACCGCAGAGGTGATCAAATACCACCAAAAGAAAGCTCTATTTATGGGGGAAAAAAGGATGTCAATTTTTTGTTTGGGAGCCACGTCGCATGATCGCGCAATTGTCAGTTAACCACTTAAGCCCCAGAACCATTTTGGCTGGTTAAAGACCAGGCCCCTTTTTGCAATTCGGCACTGCGTCGCTTTAACTGACAATTGCACGGTCGTGCAACGTGGCTCCCAAACAAAATTTATGTCCTTTTTTCCCACAAATAGAGCTTTCTTTTGGTGGTATTTGATCACCTCTGTGGTTTTTATTTTTTCACTATAAACAAAAATAAAGTGACCATTTTGAAAAAAAAAGCAATATTTTTTACTTTTTGCTATAATAAATATCCCCAAAAAATATATAAAAAAAAACATATTTTTTTCCTCAGTTTAGGCCGATACGTATTCTTCTACATATTTTTGGTAAAAAAATCGTAATCGGCGTTTATTGATTGGTTTGTGCAAAAGTTATAGCGTTTACAAAATAGGGGATAGTTTTATGGCATTTTTATGAATTTTTTTTTTTACTAGTAATGGTGGCGATCAGTGATTTTTTTTCGTGACTGCGACATTATGGCGGACACATCGGACACTTTTGACACATTTTTGGGACCATTGTCAGTTTCACAGCGATCAGTGCTATAAAAATGCACTGCTTACTGTGAAAATGACACTGGCAGTAAAGGGGTTAACCACTAGGTGGCGCTGTAGGGGTTAAGTGTTCCCTGCATTGTGTTTCTAACTGAGGGGGGGTTGGGCTCTGTGTCACATAACACCGATCTCTGCTCCGAGTACACGGAGCCGAGATCCATGCATTGTCACTAGGCAGAGCAGGGAGATGCTTGTTTACACAAGCATCTCCCTGCTCTATACCTCCGTGAGACGATCGCGGGCATACCCGCGGCGATCGAGTCCGCGGGACCCGCGGTCCGACTCACGGGGATGGCGGCAGGGTCGCGAGTGCGACCACATGGACAGGCACTTAAAGGGGATGTACAGGTACGTTGATGTGCCTGTCCGTGCCATTCTGCCAACGTATATCCACAGGAGGCGGTCGGCAAGTGGTTAAAGCAACGCAGTGCCGAATCGTAAAAAGTGCTCTGGTCATTTGGCAGCCAGGTCATTATGGGATATATAGAATTTATGTCAGCTTTTATTAGAAGCTGCCAGTTCATGAGCAACCATTCTTCATTTTTTGTTTCACTGGGACACAATGTTAGGGTAAATCTCTCTAACAGAGCCCTGGATAGCAGTACAAACCTCAAAGGGGTTCTGATCTTTTATTGCTCTATTAACCACTTAACGACCGCCCACTGTAAATATACGTCGGCAGAATGGCACCGACAGGCAGAATCACGTATATATACGTGATTGCCTTTGTATAGTTGGGGGGTCCGATCGGACCCCCCTTCTTTACAGTGAGCGGTGGTTAACTGATCGGGAGCGATCAGGCATGAGGGGACGCCCTCTCGATCGCTCCCGGCGAATGAGAGAGCTTCCCCTGCCTGTGTAATGTTTACACAGGCAGAGGAAGTGATGTCATCTCTCCTGCGGCGCTCACCGAGCGCCGTACAGGAGAAGATGCAGGTTAGTGCACAAAACACTACACTGACACCAGGACACATAGGAACATAAATTACACCCCCAGATCACCCCCCAGCCACAGTGTCACTGATTGCAGTGACCATTTATTTACTGATCACTGCAATCAGTGACATTTGTGACTAAAAGTGTCACCAAAGTTTAGTTTTAGGTCCAGTGTAGCCCCCTAACCCCCCCTAATAAAGGTTTAACCCCCTGATCGCCCCCCAGATAACCCTTTCACCCCCTATCACCACTGTCGCTAAGCGATCATTTTTCTGATCGCCGTCTTAGCGTCGGTGATGCCGATCGGTAGCCAGTAATTTTTTTTAGGTTCGCCGCAGGTTTTTATAGGGTCGAGTACCCCCATATATTACCTAATAAAGGTTTAACCCCCTTGATCGCCCCCCCAGGTAACCCTTTCACCCCCTAGCACCGCTGTCACTAAGCGATCGTTTTTCTGATCGCTGTTTTATTGTCGGTGATGCCGATCGGTAGCCAGTTTTTTTTAGGTTCGCCGCAGGTTTTTATAGCGTCAGGTACCCCCATATATTACCTAATAAAGGTTTAACCCCCTTGATCGCCCCCCAGGTAACCCTTTCACCCCCTAGCACCGCTGTCACTAAGCGATCGTTTTTCTGATCGCTGTTTTATTGTCGGTGATGCCGATAGGTAGCCAGTTATTTTTTTTAGGTTCGCCGCAGGTTTTTATAGCGTCAGGTACCCCCATATATTACCTAATAAAGGTTTAACCCCCTTGATCGCCCCCCAGGTAACCCTTTCACCGCCTATCACCACTGTCGCTAAGCGATCGTTTTTCTGATCGCTGTCTTAGTGTTGGTGATGCAGATCGGTAGCCAGTAATTTTTTTTAGGTTCGCCGCAGGTTTTTATAGCGTCAGGTACCCCCATAAATTATCTAAAAAAGGTTTAACCCCCTTTGATCGCCCCCCAGGTAACCCTTTCACCCCCTATCACCACTGTCGCTAAGCGATCATTTTTCTGATCGCTGTCTTAGCGTCGGTGATGCAGATCGGTAGCCAGTAATTTTTTTTAGGTTCGCCGCAGGTTTTTATAGCGTCAGGTACCCCCATATATTATCTAATAAAGGTTTTAACCCCTTAATTGCCCCTAGTTAACCCTTTCACCAGTGATCACCATATAAGTGTTACAGGTGACGCTGGTTAGTTAGTTTGCTTTTTATAGTGTCAGGGCACCCGCCGTATATATAACCCAATAAAGGTTTAACCCCCTGATCGCCCGACGGGTGATATCAAGTAGGTTTTAGCGTCAGAGAGGGTCTGCGTCACACCCCAGGCAGCGTCAGGTTAGTGCCAGTAACGCTAACACCCACGCGTGAAGCATACACCCCCCTTAGTGGTATAGTATCTGATCAGATCAATATCTGATCTGATCAGATCTATACTAGCGTCCCCAGCAGTTTAGGGTTCCCAAAAACGCAGTGTTAGCGGGATCAGCCCAGATACCTGCTAGCACCTGCGTTTTGCCCCTCCGTCCAGCCCAGGCCACCCAAGTGCAGTATCGATCGATCACTGTCACTTACAAAACACAACACACATAACTGCAGCGTTCGCAGAGACAGGCCTGATCCCTGCGACTCCAGTGCTGTAGGAGGTGATTTTACCACCACAGTTAAAAAAAAAAAGCATATATGCCGAAGCATTGGGGCAGCAGGAGCGGAGGAGCGATTTTGCTCCTAATGCCGCGTACATACGGTCGAAATTCCGACGGAGGCTTGCCCGTGGAAAAGTCCGACCATGTGTGTGCGGCATAACTTTTTGCGGGAGGATGCCCCCATGCTTCGGCATATATAAATAGTGCATGTATGCCCATCATTAGAAGTGGGTGGATGAAGGGCGGTATTCTAATGGTGGGCATACCCACCGATCAATCTTTTTTTTCGTTCAGCCAACTGGCTGCATGAAAAAAAAAGATTACAATACATGTCCAACAAGGACCAGCAACGTACTGGTATGTTGCTGGACTTTGAATGTTTATACCAGAATGATGCCTGCGGGTTTAGGTATCATCTTGGTATCATTCTTTTCAGCCAGCGGCCGGCTTTCATGTAAAAGCAATCCTAGTGGCTAATTAGCCTGTGGACTGCTTTCACAAGCAGTGGGAGGGAATGTCCCCCCCCCCCCCGGATATAAAAAGCGCCATTGGGAAATTGGGAAAGCATTTTATCACACCGATCTTGGTGTGGTCAGATGCTTTGAGGGCAGAGGAAAGATCTAGGGTCTAGAAGATCCCAGTTTTTTCAAAAAAGAGTACCTGTCACTACCTATTGCTATCATAGGGGATATTTACATTCCCTGAGATAACAATAAAAATGATAAAAAAAATAAATAAATATGGAAGGAGCAATTTAAAAATAAAATAAAAAAGCAAAATTAATAATAAAAAAAATAAAATAAAAAAGCACCCCTGTCCTGCCCTGCTCTTGCCCAATGGCGAACGCAAGCGTCGGTCTGGCGTCATATGTAAACAGCAATTGCACCATGCATGTGAGGTATCACCACGAAGGTCAGATCGAGGGCAGTAATTTTAGCAGTAGACCTCCTCTGTAAATCTAACGGGGTAACCTGTAAAGGCTTTTAAAAATTTATGTAGTTTATCGCCAATGCGCGTTTGTGCGAAATTTTAAAGCATGTCGTGTTTGGTATCTATGTACTCGGCCTAAGATCATCTTTTTTATTTCATCAAACATTTGGGCAATATAGTGTGTTTTAGTGCATTAAAATTAAAAAAAGTGTATTTTTTCCCCAAAAAATGCGTTTGAAAAATCGCTGCGCAAATACTGTGTAGGAAAAAAATGCAACACCCACCATTTTAATCTGTAGGGCCTTTGCTTTAAAAATATATATAATGTTTGGGGGTTCAACATAATTTTCTTGCAAAAAAAAATTTTTTTCATGAAAACAAAAAGTGTCAAAAAGGGCTTTGTCTTCAAGTGGTTAGAAGAATGGATGTAAGCTTCCTAATGTTGTGTATAAAATGCCAGAACAGTTCAAAACCCCCCCAAATGACCCCATTTTGGAAAGTAGACACCCCAAGCTATATACTGAGAGGCATGTCGAGTCTATGGAATATTTTATATGTTGACACAAGTTGCGGAAAAAAGACAATTTATTTATTTTTTGCACAAAGTTGTCACTAAATGATATATTGCTCAAACATGCCATGGGCATATGTGGAATTACACCCCAAAATACATTCTGCTGCTTCTCCTGAGTACGGGGATACCACATGTGTGAGACTTTTTGGGAGCCTAGCCGCGTACGGGACCCCAAAAACCAAGCACCGCCTTCAGGCTTTCTAAGGGTGTAAATGTTTGATTTCACTTCTCACTGCCTATCACAGTTTCGGAGGCCATGGAATTCCCAGATGGCACAAACCCCCCCCCCCAAATGACCCCATTTTGGAAAGTAGACACCCCAAGCTATTTGCTGAGAGGTATTGTGAGTATTTTGCAGATCTCGCTTTTTGTCACAAAGTTTTGAAAATTGAAAAAAAAAAAAAAAAAATTACTTTCTTCATTTTCAAAAACAAATGAGAGCTGTAAAATACTCACCATGCCTCTCAGCAAATAGCTTGGGGTGTCTACTTTCCAAAATGGGGTCATTTGGGGGGGTTTTGTGCTATTTTGGCATTTTATGGCCTTCGAAACTGTGATAGGTAGTGAGGAGTGAAATCAAAAATTTGTGCCTAGAAATCCTGAAGGCGGTGCTTGGTTTTCGGGGTCCCGTACGCGGCTAGGCTCCTAAAAAGTCCCACACATGTGGTATTCCCGTACTCAGGAGAAGCAGCAAAATGTATTTTGGGGTGTAATTCCACATATAGCCATGGCATGTGTGAGCAATATATCATTTAGTGACAACTTCTTGTAATTTTTTATTTTTTTTTGTCATTATTCAATCACTTGGGACAAAAAAAAAATATTCAATGGGCTCAACAGGCCTCTCAGCAATTTCCTTGGGGTGTCTACTTTCTAAAATGGGGTCATTTGGGGGGGTTTTGTGCTATTTTGGCATTTTATGGCCTTCAAAACTGTGATAGGTAGTGAGGAGTGAAATCAAAAATTTGCGCCCTTAGAAATCCTGAAGGCGGTGCTTGGTTTCCGGGGGCCCGTACGCGGCTAGGCTCCCAAAAAGTCCCACACATGTGGTATCCCCGTACTCAGGAGAAGCAGCAAAATGTATTTTGGGGTGCAATTCCACATATAACCATGGCATGTGTGAGCAATATATCATTTAGTGACAACTTTTTGTAATTTTATTTTTTTTTAGTCATTATTCAATCACTTGAGACAAAAAAAAAATATTCAATGGGCTCAACATGCCTCTCAGCAATTTCCTTGAGATGTCTACTTTCCAAAATGGGGTCATTTGGGGGGGGGGGGTTTGTACTGTCCTGCCATTTTAGCACCTCAAGAAATGAGATAGGCAGTCATAAACTAAAAGCTGTGTAAATTCCAGAAAATGTACCCTAGTTTGTAGACGCTATAACTTTTGCGCAAACCAATAAATATACGCTTATTGACATTTTTTTTACTAAAGACATGTGGCTGAATACATTTTGGCCTAAATGTATGACTAAAATTGAGTTTATTCGATTTTTCTTATAACAAAAAGTAGAAAATATCATTTTTTTTCAAAATTTTCGGTCTATTTCCGTTTATATCACAAAAAATAAAAATCGCAGAGGCAATCAAATACCATTAAAAGAAAGCTCTATTTGTGGGAAGAAAAGGACGCAAATTTCGTTTGGGTACAAAATTGCATGTCCGCACAATTTACAGTTAAAGCAGCGCAGTGCAAAATTCTGAAATCACCTCTGGTCCTTTAGCTACAAAATGGTCCGGGGCTTAAGTGGTTAAAAAAAATAATAATAATAAAAAAATTGGTTTTGTTTTTACATGCACTTTAAGGTCTCATTCACATGGGTGTACCGATCTGCAAACCCATGCAAAAGGGCTGTCTTTACCCGCATGGGACGCACATGTGTCCTGTGCAGCCCCATACAGGCAGCCTGTCTAGATCAGTGACCTGCTGCAAGTGAATCCAGGAGTACACATCTGCGCCAGTCCGATGCACAGATTTGATTTAAACAGGCTGTCCACATGGAACACCTGTACATCCTATGCAGGTGAAAAGAGCCCTTCGTACAGACGTACAGATTGGTACACCTGTGTGAATGAGGCCTAAATCATGAAATTAAAACATTATACTAATTTAAAATGACTGAGGACACTTTCCCACGAGCCCATGTGCCCTAAAACGATCTGTTTAAGGCCCCTTTCACACTTGTACAACTTGTTCCACGATTTGGGTCTGCAAAGTAGCATGACAAGTCGTTTCCCATGATTTCCAATGACAACCATTCATATTAGTACGACTTCAAGTCGTTCCGACTTCAAAGTAGTCCCTGCACTACTTTGGTCCGACTTTGATGCCAGTTACACAGGCATTCCCTGAAAACGCGGCAAAATTTCGGCCGCAAAATTTCGGTAAAATCTCGCGACTTTGAAGTCACAGTAGTGTGAAAGGGGACTTAGCATGTGAGCTAGCGTCTGTTTTATGGGCCGACAGGTGTTTGTTTCTAATTTTACTTTATTGAAATGTCACAAAATTACATTTCATTCATTTCTACGTACCACAGCAGAGACAGACAAAGTCTTCATGTGAGCTCCGGTGCTGAAAAATACACAGGTCAGCTTCTCTCTGCTCCACTGAGTTGTGAACAGGGCACATGAAAACAATTGTTTTCTATGTGTCATTGCAGAGACCTGCGATGTTCAGCTGGTGAAAAACACAGGTCTGCACACATGGTGTGAAAGTGTCTGGACTCGCAGAGTAGTGAAGTCAGGGGATGGAGATAACCGCGCAGGAATTTGCAGCCCTTAATGGGAGTTGGCAATAAACAGCTTCCAGTTTTCTTGGCTGCAAATAGAACCAACAGGACTCCACCAAGCCTGTTGTATTACTGATGAGTGAAGAGTCGTGCGAGTGGTCTGTAACTTTGATTGACAAGCTCTGCAATGTACGCTGTGGGAACAGAATGCAATAAGATTTGAGAACAAACTTTGAAGGTTTCTTCTCCTCTTCTACAGTATTGGGACACAGCTTTGCAATATAATAGGATTATTTTTTTTTGAACCTGCAAGGTAATGTCATAATGTGCTAATATGCATCCCATACTAGCACATTATGTCAAACTTACCTTAGAACGAAGCCCTCCAGCGACGCGCTGTCATCGCTGAAGGCGCTTCCATTTTCACCCCGTCTTTCTTCCGGGTTCACAGACTCCGGCTGTGTGAGTGGCCAGAGCCGCGGTGACGTCACTTCTGTGCATGAGAGCGTGAGTCGCCGTTTACGACATGGGACTCTGAAGGAACGGCACAGGTATGCCGTTCCTTCAGAGCGCATGCGCTGGTGATGTCACCGGCTTCATGTACAGTGAAAGCACTTTTAGAAGATGTTTACAGTACCTATGGTAAGCCTTAATTCAGGCTATACCTATAGATAAAATTCATACATACTTTAACAAGTTCATTATCATGCAATGTTATCACTGAGCTGTCATCAGGCACAGTTTGAGACCACTGAAGGTTTATGGTATATAAAGTTTTATTTCTAAATGCTGGTTACCTATGATGGTGATGCTACAAATCCCAGGCTGTCTGAGTCTGGAGAGCAGGAGATCCTGTCACTCTACAATAGCACCTCTCACACAAAACATGGCACCCCGCCAGTGCTCTAAGGAAAATGGAGCGACTTTTAGTGTGTGTTGGGGTATCTTGGAACATTTAACTAAATTCAGGTAAATTAGTGTCCGCTTCAATTGATGATTTAAAAAAAAACAAAAAACACACTCTTTTCCATAGTTCAGTTTTATTACTGAATGCTAGGAAATAATCCACAGCATCTTTTTCTGTATCTTGAGCGGAAAGAAAGCTCTGAATGTGGTCCAGCACAGGAAATTTAAACGAGCGTGTACCAGCCGGTAATATTTCAGTAATTTCAGATAGCCGCTTGCTAGCATTCCAGATGCATTTCCCAGAATTGAATATAAAAAGGATTTCAGGAATCTGTGCTCAGCTTCAACATTTGTGAACAGTAGAGGGCAGTAGATGGTCAATAAACTTGCACAGATGGGGCTGTATTATATCGCTATACTGTGCTGTTACAATTTAAAATACAGTACAGTTGTATTGCAAGCTGTCAGCACCCAGGAGCGTTCTTGACCCTTCCCAAAACATTGCTTGTTGATCAGTGTATTCATCCTTCTTCAGCTGTTATTACAAATGTAATTTTTTTGTATTTGCAACAACATCGTTATCACTCTAAACATCACATTCCTGCTATGGCAATGACCTGGCATCTGTGAGGGGGGCAATCTGTGTTATGACGATTGTATGTTTCCAGTAACTGCAATATTTATGTATTTTTGTGGTGCATACAAAGAACTGTTGTAAAAGGGAGCTATGGGTTACACTGACTTTTATACAGGCGTACCATCTGCAATCCACTTTATCCTTGTTTCTTGGTCTTCCAGACATGTCTGTGTATATGACATTAGAGAACCATGTGAAGAGTGTATGTCCTGGCAGAAGCCTGATCTATGCTCATATACCTGGCCTGATACCTGTCCTATAAACTGTCTCTCAAGCTCACAATACAGGTGAAACTCAAAAAATTTGAATTTCTTTTTCGTACATCACGGGACACAGAGCGACATAGCCATTACTATGTGGGTTATATAGATTACCTTCAGGTGCTGGCACTGGCAACTTCCAAAACAGGAAGTACCCTCCCCTATATAAGCCCCTCCCATCCGGGAGTACCTCAGTTTTTTGCCAGTGTCTAAGGTGTTGGCCAAGGTTAACATGTATTCATCTGGGCTTGTGTACAGGTTCTTTTGGGCCTTAGCAAGCTATTCCGGATCCGACCAAAAAAGCTTCATAGCTAAACGGTCGGTACCCGGGCCTTGCAGAGAAGAGCAAGGTTTTGCCTGTAATGCCTCTCTTAGGAGGGCTGGACCCTGGGATCCAGAGCTCTGGTCATACCCACGACCAAGATGTTATCTGTTTAGGGTGCTATACAGGTCCAGGGGAGTGGAATCCTTGGGAACCCGGTCCCTGAAGGTCTACGTACACTGCCTGCCGTGAAAGGCGAAGTTTGGGCTTCTGTGCCAAACAGAGTCCTGCGGCGGGGAAAAGGTAAGTGGGGGCCCCTCAGGAACTTGGTTCTATTGGGGGACCCTCAAGCCTAATATGTCTTTCTGCCTGTTACCTAAACGGTATTCCCGCTAAATAATCTGTAATGCCTAAAACTGCTAATCTTAGAAAATGTTTTTTTCATATAGTAGTTGTAAAAAAAAAAAAAAAGACAAGGTGCGGTACCTGTGTTTATCCACTGGAGGCCGCTGTAGAACGTCTTTTTCTGTGGACTATTCCTTCCAGGGTGAAAGTCCAGGCAGATGGTGAGTTCTCTTGTAAGGGAAGCTACTTTCCTCTGTCTTGCTGCCATGTGCTCTTTTTTCATCCCCGGGCCCTACTGCAAACAGGGACCCTGGCTCCTCTCCCTGTGTTTCCATGGGTGAATGCCGAGGGCGCATACGTGCCCGCGCGCGCGCACACGCTTCTAATATAGGAGACGGGCTGGAAAAGGGGGCGGAGCTTGGCGGATGACGCTCTGTGCGCGCCGCAGCACTTCTGCGCATGTGCGGGCGTCCCAGCATGTTAAAAACACCGTTTTTTCTGTGAACTGGCTGTGGAGAGACAGAGCAAGGGGCTGGTAGCATATAAAGCAGGCATACAGTAGGCGGTTGATGCAGGCATCCCCTAGAGAGGCACATTAGTGGACACCAAGTGATTTATATAGCAGCAAGTTTGCTAGACTATTATCAGTAAGTGGTGTATTGCGGCTGGAATACCTCAGCTTTGGGCTTAGGAATATGCCGCCTAAAGTCTCCGGGTCTAAAACGCCCAGGAAGCAAAAAGGGTCTCCGTCGGGCTCTGAGGATCTTGGGCATGCTTTGGCTGCACCAGTCTCCCCTGAAAAATCAGAGGTTGGGGCCCGTAGGGAACCCTCAGGAGTGCCTGGTACTGTGGCTGTCCTCAGTTCACCTGCTCCGGCGTATGTAACAGAGGAGGCTTTTGCCTCAGCTCTGGGAGGACTGGAGCAAAGATTGGCAGCATTGATCGCTTCTTCCCTACCAGAGAGAAAGCGCGCCCGATCTCCGTCCCCTCCATCAGAGTACCTGTTAGCAGAGCAACAGTCCCATGAAGGGATTAACATACCTGAAGGGGATCAGGATGAGGATGACTCTGTTTTAGAGGAGTCGACAGTGGAAGAACCATTCTCGGCATCACAAGCTGAAAGATTGTGGGTTCAGTCCCTAACTGACATGGTTCGATCAGCATTTAAAATGCCCCTTGGGGAACCATCAACCACGTCTGTCTCCTCGTTGGGGTCGTTAAAAGCTCCCCAGACTATTTGTTCCTTTCCAATCCATCCATTACTGGAAGGACTTATATACCAGGATTGGGAACATCCTGATAAAATATTTACTCCCCCTAAGAGATTTCCGGTGGTCTATCACATGGAGGATAAGTTCATCCGAAAATGGAGTTTGCCTACAGTGGACGCAGCCATCTCTTGTGTAAACAAATCACTGACATGTCCAGTAGACAATGTTCAAATGTTCAAGGACCCAATAGACAAAAAATTGGAGTCCTTATTAAAGTCTGCTTTTTCTACAGCAGGCGTGGTTACACAACCAGCAGTGGCAGCTATTGGGGTTTGCCAAGCGGTGAAGGATCAGTTAAAACAGGTCTTAAGGGACTTGCCGGATCAGCAGGCCCATGCCCTGGCTGATCTGCCTAGAGCATTATGCTTTGCGGTTGACGCCATCAAGGATTCAATCCATCAGGCCTCCCGCCTTACGCTGTCTTTAGTACATATGCGTAGACTTCTGTGGCTCAAGAACTGGTCTGCTGAGGCTCCCTGTAAAAAGTTGCTAGTTAGTTTCCCATTTCATGGTGAACGCTTATTTGGCGAGGACCTGGATAAATATATCCAGAAGATTTCCAGTGGTAAAAGTACTCTCTTACCGCTTAAAAAGAGGTTTAGAGGCCCCTCGTTTAAGAAGCCTACCTCTCCAATCCCTGGGACATCTGCTTCTAAGCAGTTCCGACGGCCTCCTCGGTCAAATCCCGGAGGTAAAAATCAGAGACAATCACAGGATAACAAAAAACCCAGGGTCCGAAGAGGTACAAAACCACCCTCCAAGTCAAATTTATGAAAGGCTGCCCCCACTCAAACGGGTGGGGGGAAGACTTCAGTTGTTCGCAGAGACCTGGCGGGAGACGATCAGAGACAGATGGGTGCTCTCCGCAGTAACTCAGGGATACAAGCTGGAGTTAAAAGACTCTCCTCCTTCTTTATGTGGTCAAGCGTGCCAAAAGATCCCCTGAAGAGAGGATCCCTCTTGTTGGCATTAAAACAACTATTACTCCAAGGAGTAATTATGGAAGTGCCTCTGGAAGAGTGGGGGTTGGGTTTTTACTCAAACCTCTTCACAGTCCCGAAACCAAATGGGGACGTAAGGCCCATATTAAATCTAAAGGGGCTAAACAAATTCCTAAATATCCGGACTTTTCGGATGGAGTCGATCCGGTCAGTAGCCGCTGTCCTACAAGGAGAGGAATGGTTAGCATCGATCGACATCAAAGATGCTTATTTGCACGTTCCCATCTTTCCAGTCCATCAACAATTTCTACGCTTTGCAGTAGAAGGGCGCCATTTTCAGTTCAGAGCCTTACCTTTCGGTCTGGCCACAGCACCACGGGTGTTCACAAAAATTCTGGCCCCACTATTGGCCAATCTAAGAACACGAGGTGTGACGATAATGGCATACCTAGACGACTTGTTGTTGATGGACCACTCAGTGGCAAAACTAGAAGTGGTTGTTCACGATACGATCAAGTATCTGGAATCGCACGGTTGGATTATCAACCGAGACAAGTCAGCCCTACAACCAGTCAGAAGTCTGGAATACTTGGGGCTACGGCTGGATTCAGACCAGAGAAAGATTTTCATGCCTCAAGAAAAATTATCTTCTTTGAGGAATTTGGTCCACCTGGTGGATGCAAAAAGAAAGCCGTCCATACGCCTGTGCATGAGGCTGCTGGGGAAGATGGTGGCATCATTCGAAGCTGTGCCCTACGGCCAGTTTCACTCAAGTAATTTGCAAAGAGCCATACTGTCAGCCTGGAACAAAAAAGTTCAGGCTCTGGACTTCCCAATGTCTTTATCTCCTTCCGTTCGCAAAAGCCTCTGTTGGTGGTTGGTTCCCCAGAATCTGCAAAAGGGGAAATCCTTCAGTCCGATTTCTTGGAAGGTGGTCACTACAGATGCCAGCCTCATAGGCTGGGGGGCAGTACTGGAGCAATGGTCTCTCCAGGGCAGGTGGTCGGATGCAGAGAAGGCCCTGCCCATCAATCTCTTAGAGATACGAGCAGCCCGGTATGCCCTAAAGGCATGGACATCCAAACTTCAAAGTTCCCCTGTCAGAATTCAATCCGACAATGCCACGACTGTGGCATATATCAATCACCAGGGGGGCACCAGGAGTCGCGCAGCCCAGAGGGAAGTAAATCACATCCTCGAATGGGCAGAAAAATATGTCCCATGCATATCCGCGGTCTTCATTCCAGGGGTGGAGAATTGGAAGGCGGACTTTCTGAGTCGCCAACAGTTATGCCCAGGGGAATGGTCCCTTCATCCCGAAGTTTTCCGAGCAATATGTCAGCGGTGGGGAGCACCGGATGTAGATCTGCTAGCATCCAGATTCAACGCAAAGGTGGACAGATTTGTCTCTCGGACAAGGGATCCTCTAGCTTGCGGCTCGTATGCTCTGGTGTTCCCTTGGGATCAGTTCAAACTGATATATGCATTCCCACCGCCACAATTGTTGCCTCGATTACTCCGCAGAATCAGGATAGAAAAGAAGCCGGTGATCCTGGTGGCTCCAGCGTGGCCCCGAAGAGCGTGGTACGCAGAGATTGTAAAAATGTCTGTGGGGAGTCCTTGGACCCTCCCACGTCGCCCGGACCTGCTTTCGCAAGGACCGATATACCACCCTTCCTCACTAGCTCTAGGTTTAACGGCCTGGCTATTGAAGCCCACATCCTAAAAAAGAGAGGCCTCTCTAACCCTGTGGTATCTACCATGATCAATGCCAGGAAACCCGTATCCAGGCAGATTTACTATAGAATCTGGAAAGCGTACATCGCGTGGTGTGAGGCCAGAAAATGGCATCCACGTAAGTACGTGATAGGTAGGATTCTGGACTTCCTACAGTGGGCTGTAGATAGGAAGTTTGCCTTGAGTACTATCAAGGGTCAGATTTCGGCCTTGTCAATATTATTTCAAAGGCCCCTGGCTTCGCATTCACTAGTCAAATCTTTTATACAAGGGGTGATGCGTATTAGCACTCCGGTTAAAATTCCCATATGTCCATGGGACCTAAACCTGGTTCTATCGGTTCTACAAAAACAACCATTTGAACCTTTGCGGCACATTTCCTTGGTCCTACTCACCAGGAAATTGATCTTTTTAGTAGCCATATGTTCGGCTAGAAGAGTGTCAGAATTGGCCGCTATGTCCTGTAAGGAGCCATATCTGGTTATTCATAAGGACAGAGTACTGTTACGTCCTCATCCAGCTTTTCTTCCTAAGGTGGTATCGAGGTTTCATTTGAACCAAGATGTGGTTCTTCCTTCCTTTTTTTCCAAACCTAGCTCGGTAGAGGAAAAATTATTACATTCCTTGGATGTAGAAAGAGCAGTTAAAGCTTATCTTAAAGCCACTGCTCAAATTCGAAGAACGGATACTTTGTTTATTCTGCCGGAAGGCCCCAGAAAGGGTCAGGCAGCGTCAAAATCCACTTTAGCCAAGTGGATTCGACAGGTCATTATGCAAGCCTATGGCTTGAAGAGAAGACCGCCTCCGTTCAAAGTTAGGGCGCACTCCACGAGAGCAGTGGGAACTTCATGGGCAGTGCATCACCAGGCCTCCCTGGCCCAGATCTGTAAGGCCGCAACATGGTCTTCAGTACACACGTTTACTAGGTTCTATCAAGTGGACGTTAGGAGTCAGGAGGATGTCGCCTTTGGGCGCAGTGTGTTGCAGGCTGCAAAAGATCCTCATGTCTGATAGCGCCCAGCTTATGTATGGTGTATCCCTCCCCTCATTTGGGCATTGCTTTGGGACGTCCCACATAGTAATGGCTATGTCGCTCTGTGTCCCGTGATGTATGAAAAAGAAAATTTTTATAACAGCTTACCTGTAAAATCCTTTTCTTGGAGTACATCACGGGACACAGAGCTCCCACCCCTCTTTTGGGGACACTTATTGCTTTGCTACAAAACTGAGGTACTCCCGGATGGGAGGGGCTTATATAGGGGAGGGTACTTCCTGTTTTGGAAGTTGCCAGTGCCAGCACCTGAAGGTAATCTATATAACCCACATAGTAATGGCTATGTCGCTCTGTGTCCCGTGATGTACTCCAAGAAAAGGATTTTACAGGTAAGCTGTTATAAAAATCCTATTATCGTTCAAAGGTTCATTTATTTCACTAATGCAACTTAAAAGGTGAAACGAATATATGAGATAGACTCATTACATGCAAAGCAAGATAGTTCAAGCCGTGATTTGTCATAATTGTGATGATTATGGCTTACAGCTCATGAAAACCCCAAATCCACAATCTCAGAAAATTAGAATATTGTGAAAAGGTGCAATATTCTGGGCTCAAAGTGTCCCACTCTAATCAGCTAATTAAGCCATAACACCTGCAAAGGGTTCCTGAGCCTTTAAATGGTCTCTCAGTCTGGTTCAGTAGGAATCACAATCATGGGAAACACTGCTGACCTGACAGTTCTGCCGAAAATCATCATGGACACCTTCCATAAGGAGGGAAAGCCTGGACATGGGCTTCAAATGTCGTATTCCTCTTGTCAAGCCACTCCTGAACAACAAACAACGTCAGAAGCGTCTTACCTGGTCTAAAGAAAAACAGACCTGGTCTGTTGCTCAGTGGTCCAAAGTCCTCTTTTTCTGATGAGAGCAAATTTTGCATCTCATTTGGAAACCAAGGACCCAGGGTATGGAGGAAGAATGGAGAAGCACACACGGCAAGATGCTTGAAGTCCAGTATGCCGTTTCCACAGTCTGTGTTGATTTGGGGAGCCATGTCATCTGCTGGTGTTGGTCCACTGTGCTTCATTAAGTCCGGGGTCAACGCAGCCATCTACCAGGAAATTTTGGAGCACTTCATGCTTCCTTCCGCAGACAAGCTCTATGGGGATGCTGACTTAATTTTCCAGCAGGACTTGGCACCTGCTCACACTGCCAAAAGCACCAAAACCTGGTTCAATGATCGTGGGATTACTGTGCTTGATTGGCCAGCAAACTCGCCTGACCTGAACCCCATAGAGAATCTATGGGGCATTGCCAAGAGAAAGATGAGAGACATGAGACCGAACAATGCAGAAGAGAGCTGAAGGCCACTATTGAAGCATCCTGGTCTTCCATAACACCTCAGCAGTGCCACAGGCTGATGGCTTCCATGCCACGCCGCATTGAGGCAATAATTGCTACAAAAGGGGCCCAAACCAAGTACTGAGTACATATGCATGCTTATACTTTTCAGAAGTCCGATATTGTTCTTATGATTGCATGTGATATTCTAATTTTCTGAGATTGTGTATTTGGGGTTTTCATGAGCTGTAAGCCATAATCATCACAATTATGACAAATCACGGCTTGAACTATCTTGCTTTGCATATATTCGTTTCACCTTTTAAGTTACATTAGTGAAATAAATGAACTTTTACACGATATTCAAATTTTTCGCGTTTCACCTGCATGTTGATTGAACTTCGGTCACTTGAGCAGAGATCAGCCAAATTTCAATCAGTGTTGCTTCCCCTACTCAACAGAAGTCAATTATTTCATCGCTGGCTGAACAGAAAAATATTTGTGCCTTTAAGTGGAACGCACCAAAAACGTACCTCCCCGTTGAAATGCACTGAAAATACAGCAAGAACGCATCTATAATGCACCTGTCTTTAATGAAGTTTTCTAGTCACATGACCTATGAAAAACACACCATAAGCACAGTAAAATCGTGTCAAAATCGTATGTGTTTTCAGAGACATTATCCGCACCTTTTTCTTTATTGGCAAAATGCAGAAAACACTATTTTCGGCCGATATGTTTCGGCTTCATCTCTATAACAAACCCATCTTATTATTTGAATTTGTCAGACAACTAGAAATCTCATTTGTTTGTATACCGTTTGTATAGTATTAAGAATAGGAGCCCCTAAAACTGCTCTCATGCTTTCTGTCTTAAAACAACATTTTTACTAACAGCACCACTCTCTGGGGAAAATTAGTATTACAGCTCAGCCCAAAAGAAAAAAAGAAAGTATTTCTTTATGGGACTAATGTGTCTCATTAGTTGGTGTCCCTGTTCTGAAGAGTTCACTCTGTAATGTTCCCACCACAGACCTACAGATGTGTACAATGGGACCAATTGGGTAGAAGCCATTTATCTTAACAAAATGTTTTGGAATGTGAAATGAAAATCTGCAAAATTTCCAAAAGAACATATAAACTCCCCACAGATATAGTCCTTGTGGGACTTGAACTCAGGGCCCAAAGGTTGAAATACAAACTAGTCTGGCTCTGGAGGATTTCATTGTTCAAGTTCTAGGACTGATAAATGATTAGGCAGCACACTTTTAACAAAAGGTGTATTTTTGTTCCCTTTTAATATCTGAAACACTAAACTTCCAGGCCAGATGGGAGTAGATCTGAAGGGCAGGTCCGTGCTCACAACACATCTGTTTTGAATAATCAAGAGGGAAACAAACAGGATTTTTAAAAAGAGGAAAAAAAAGAAAATGAGAAAGTAAACAGTGTACAGCTGGAAATGCAGCATTTGTACCTTTGTTTTGAGAAAGGGGGAAACAGATAATTTAGCTTTATTTATAAGAGCCCTTTCACACTGAGGCGCCCATAGCGTCGGCGGTAAAACTCCACTATTTTTACCGCCGACGCTATGGGCGGATTTGCGGCGCATTTCGGCCGCTAGCGGGGGGGTTTTACCCCCCGCTAGCGACCGCGAAAGGGTTAAAACCACCCGCAATGTGATGCTGAAGCAGCGCATCGCCGGGGGTATAGCCGCACTGTTCCATTGATTTCAATGGGCAGCAGCGGAGGAGAAGCGGTAAACACACCGCTCCTTCTCCGCTCCAAAGATGCGGCTAGCAGGACTTTTTTTACCGTCCTGCTAGCGCAACGCTCCAGTGTGAAAGCCCTAGGGGCTTTCACACTGGAGTGAATGTGACAGCTGTTTGAGGGCGTATTGCAGGCGCTATTTTTAACGCTATAGCGCCTGCAATACGCTCCAGTGTGAAAGGGGTCTAAGATGATTGTATTTTTAAGAGGCTCTTTTGAGCCTTTTCAAAGTTAATCACTGCAAAAGTAATATCTGATAATACTCCATAGTAACCAAACTCCCGCTGACCTGTCTTGGTCCAGGGACAAAGGAATGCTGTGATGTGTCTGTAAAGGTTGTCATGTATCCAGGGCATAGTATATCTAATAGTAGTCACATTCAATAGGATTAGTTCTGTAATGTTGAAGATGGTTTTGTTGATTATCCAAGCCACTTCTTCATTTCTAATGAGTGTCCGTAACAACTAGTTTGTAAGAGGTGTAAAAGATACCATCTACGTCAGACTAGAACAACCATCCCTGAACAGGGGTGTGAGGCCTTCAATACCATCTGTCTTCCACATCCAATGCTATTTTTAACAACTCTGCACCAGCAACTTAAGAATTCACACCTTCAGCCATGTGAATTGAAGGATTAGCACCCTTGCAGACTTCCCAACGCTAAAGTTAGAAGTCCTAAGGAGCACCAGTACAAATCAAAATTTTCACTTAACCAATTCAATACCGCACCATAGCTGAAAGACGGCTACAGCGTGGCTCCCCTGGAGGAACGCTCTGTGACCTTTAGACAGAGCTGATAACAGGTCGAGGTAAAGAGCCAATCACAGCGATCACATGTAAACAAAATTGCCAGTTATCGGCTTTCCTTTCCACATGCGCTGTCACTGTTTGAGGAAAGGAGAGCCGATAACCAGCAAGGCTAACAGGGCACATTTGCACTGATGATCAGTGCCCTGATCATCAGTGCATCCTCATCAGTGCAGCCTCACTAGTGCCCATCAGTCCTGCCTCCTCAGTGGCCATCAGTCCAGCCTCATCATCACACATCAGTGAAGAAGAAAAATTACTGTACTTTGCAAATTTTTTGTTTAGCAATAAAAAAAAAAGCCAGTGGTGATTAAAAACACAAAAGAAAAAAAAAAAAGTTCATATGGGTACAGTGTTGCATGACTGCAATTGTCATTCAAAGTTTATAGAACCCACATCTCTCCATAAAGAGGACCTGTCACACACCATTCCTATTACAAGTGATGTTTACTTTCCTTGTAATAAGAATAAAAGTGATAAAAAAAAAAAATTTAACCCCTTCCATACCGGGCCATTGTAAAATGACGCCGGCAGGAACCCTCTCTCCCTCCGGGTGGACGTCATACGACGTCCAGGGTTTGAGGGGGGATATCTGAATGATGCCTGCAGCTAGAGGCATCATTCAGATATCCTTGTTTTCAGCCGGCGATCCTGCGCACTATAAGAATGATCATATCGGCGGTTCCGCTGGGATTCGGGATCTAGAATGGAGGGGACAATCAGCGTCTGCCTTGACACGTTATATGAGGATTGCACAAAGGTGTCTGTGCTGTGGGTATAAATGCTGGGGTATTTTCCTGACACTCATTAGAATGTCTTCAACATTACAGAACAAGTCCAGCTGAATGTCTAGGTTGTGGTGTGATAGTTGGATAGCTAGTTGACTGGACTGGAGATAACAAATTTCCGAAATTTAGATTTGTTATATGCTTCAGAAATAAAGCTGACCTTATTCTGTGGGTCAAGTAATTCCAGCCCAACAGGACTGCAAATGTATGTGTGTAATCAGACACAGTATAGGCATGTTAAACCTCACATTCCAAAGCCATGGGCACTAATATGGAATTTACAAAGTTTTGTTAAATTTTATTGTTAACAAAGACTCAAAAATTAGATCAGCCATGAAAAAATGCTGCTTGGAGTGCACCTCTAATTAATAAAGCATCTAATCCTTACATGGCAGTTGGAGTCAGGCTGTGAGGTGCAGACCGTAGCAAGAAACTTAAACTGTCGTGAAGTACACAGCTCTCAGCTTTAGGCTTTTGCTTTGTATAATTTTTTTTTTTTTTTTTTTTTATTTACCTAATATTATAGCGTAATAATTTAAAATGTACTGTATGTAAACCCAATGACTGAAATCTTATTACGTGGAACTAAACTCAAAAAGTTGAAATTTGCTGTATTATATGGAAATGTTAGAATAGGAATAGAATAAGTGCTGGTATTGAGCAAAAGCAGGTATGACTAGACTAAAGCCTCGTACACACGGTCGGACTTCCATCGAACTTTTCCGTGGATTTTTGTCCGAACTGAGTTGGCCGGGCACACCCATAGCATACACACCACAGGACTTTTCTGCAAACTTTCCCAAAACTTTTTCCAACATCACGTGGCTTTTCTGCTCTTTATCGCCACCCTTTGGTCAACTTCTGCTATTGTTGGTTGATTTTAACATTATTTGTTTTGTCCATCGGACAAAAGTCCGATGGTTTTCTGTACACACGGTCGAACTTTGCTCCATCGGACTTTTGTTGGCCAAAAGTTTGTCCGTTTGCAGACCGAACTTTTGTCAGATGAAAACAAAAAAAAAAAAAAAGTTTGTCCGATGGAGCGTACTCACGGTCAGATTGTTGGTCCAACTTGCTCAAAATAAAGTTTGTTGGCCAAAAGTCCAACCGTGTGTACGGGGCTTAAGACTGTGTAGCTGTAGAAAGGAGACTGGACTAAATGCAATTATAATAATAATTATAAATAACACTGCAAGGAACAATCCACACCACAAACAGTATAAAAGCAATAGTGAAACACAAATGAAAAGTGAAAACTACTTAACAAACAAACTACTGTAAGATACACTTTTTGCAAAACAAGGGGAGAGATTGGGTAAGGTAGTGTCAGGCAGGAGGTGCAAAGAATAGCCAGGGCGACGAGTCAGAAAGGTGGCCAGAGCAGAGATTGGATAAAAGGGGAACAGCTACAAGGCAGAAAGGGGCAGGAGATCAGGAACAGAAGCAGGATCTGAGCAAAGGCATCAAGATTAGGATGTTTGGTCTAGTGGAGGTGCCAAATACTGTCCCAACAGCCAACACAAGGTGCAGATTAATTCCTGGCACCTGCTCGCTGCTGTGAGACACCCGCTGGTGGACGCCGGAACTACACCGTTCAGGTCTTAGGGCCACAGCTCCACTAGCAGGTGCTCTGGTTCCTGACAGAAACCTCTGAAGATGTTAAAGAATATGTGAACCCATCATTTCATATTCCTGACATGTACCTGCTTTACCATGTCCTTGTGTGAAAAAGTATTCCTTTGTGTGAAATTCCTGGTGTACCTGTCCGTCCCTCTGCTTTCCCATTAAAAATGGACCACACTAAGCAAATTCCACAACTTTTTGTCCCCTCTGCACCAGAAGAGCTTACACTCTAATGACCCTCCACTGTCACACAGTCTCTGAACTGAACTCTAATAAATGCAGGATGAAAATAAAGGCCACTTTGCTGTCAGGTTGAAATGCAGCCTTTTCACATTGGTCTGCATCATGGTGGTTACCGATGGATACAGAACTCTTGGTTCGGTTTCCAGGTATGTGGAGAGAAGATACAGGAGGCATATATGAGGGAAATGTGTTTTTCATTAGTTACTATAGCAGCTAATGACTTGAAAGTTAGAATATCTCTGATAAAGTATCAGGGATTATAATCAGATTAATTTTATTTTAGAAACAGAGCTGACATGTATTTATTATGAATAGATATCTGCCTTATGTATACTACTGACGTCTTTTACTGTCTTGTACTAATTTCTTAGCTATAAGTCATTGTTACAGCACATACACTTTATCTGTAAATCCTGCATGGATGGAAAGTTTTGAAGAAAGGCGTTAAATGACACAAAGTGGTGTAATGTGATTGGCGGCTTCTCCTTCAGGCATGTGATTACAGCAAGCTGGAAACCTGACTTTTCTCTACTGTAGTTTAAGTAATACAAGGCATTGTCCTTCCCTCCACCTGTGATTGGACAACAAGCTCATCTCTCTATTGGTTAACCCCCTCTTCCTCTTAGCACATGAACTCTGCAGCTTACCTGATAGGCTCCTTGTGATGCTTTTCCCTTCCTTGTCTGAGCTCTGCTGTACAGGTACTTGTTGCTTTTAACCACTTGACCTCTGGAAGATCCCCCCCCCCCTCCTCATAACCAGGAATTTCTTTGCGATACGGCACTGCGTTCGTTTAACTGACAATTGCGTGGTCATGCAACGCTGTATGAAAATGAAAATGTATGTACTCTCCCCCCCCCCCCCCCCCCCACGGATAGAGCTTTCTTTTGGTGGTATTTGACCTCCTGGGTTTTTCATTTTTTGAGCTATAAACAAGAAAAAGACTGACAGTTTATTTAAAAAAAAACAATATATTTGCTGTAAAACATATCCCATAAAAAAAGAAAAAATAATGTAAAAAATCAAATTTCTTCATGAATTTAGGCCAATGTATTCTGACATATTTTTGGTGAAAAAAAATATCCCAATAAGCTTATATTGATTGGTTCGCGCAAAAGTTACACTACATACTATGGGGTATATACTGGACATTTTATTTATTTATTCTAATAATAGTAATGGCGGCGAACAGCAACTTATAGCGGGACTGCGATATTGCGGCAGACAGTCTGACATTAACTGACACTTTGTGGGAACCAGCGACACTAATACAGTGATCAGTGCTGAAAATATGCACTGTCACTGTACTGACACTGGCTGGGAAGGGGTTAAACATCTAGGGCGATCCAAGGGTTAAATGTGTGCCTAACCAGTGTTTGTGTGTGCTGTTTTTACTAAAGGATGTGATGGATTTTCTTTCCCTGCTTTGCAGGGAAAGAAAATCTATCACATTCCTGCTGACAGAACACAGCTCTGCCTCATTTGCAGAGCTCTGGTCTGTGTCTCTCAGCCTCAATGCTTCATCCCAAGCTTGCCTTGCTGCTTCCTGTAGTTCCTCATCAGATAAAGTGCTTCCCTTTAAGAACATTTGGTCTTTCAGTCTATATCTGGAAGAGGGCTGTGTACAGTGCCGAAACGGACCATCACCCTCGTTCCAACATATGGCTGAACTTTCCCTCCACATAGGATGGAATGTTCATGTTTAGAAAACTAATCTCTTTTGATCAATTAAAAACGCTGTCAGTGCCGCAACCCCGCTCCAAGCTTTCCCGCTGAAACTCCCCGATACATTTATGCAAACCGTCATCCTTTTAAATGAGCGTTTATTGATATATCACAAAAAAGGGGTAAGAAGCTCATGTCAGCAAGTGGCGTTGATTTAAGGCAGAGTTTTTGGTCCTCACATTCTTTGAATATGAGCCGGACTGTGAAGAAAAACAAATCGTTTTCTGTATAGAAGAAAAGCAAAGATAAGTTTTGGGCCAGGACCTTGTCTCGTCTTTGCGGCATCAGGAATGCATAATTATACATGGAATATACAGACCAAATAGATTGAATGTTCATTTGTCTGCTTTTAAGCCGGCATTTTTACAGCTTCTCTATACTATATAAGCAAGTTAACTCTTTAATATGGTTATGACCTTGACAAAAACCCTCCACCCTCTGCACCAGAGGAGCTTACATTCTAATGTCCCCCACAGTCGCACACAATTATTATACATTTATATAGCTCTGACATATATCGCAGTGCTGTACAGAAAAAACTCAGCCAGTCACATCAGCCTCTGCGCAAAAGATATAGTGTTCTAAAGTGGTCAAAATGTTGAGTAGGAAGCATTCTTTACTATAAGCAAGGATAGGCTCAAGAGCAGAAAGTGTAATTAGGTGTAAAGCCGGCCATAGACAGAGCAATTTCCTGCAACCACTGACTGTGTTGAGGGGGAACTCCTCCCGCGGAGCCTTTGTGTTCTCGCGGCGGGGGGAAGCCACACCCACTGGGAGAACAGAATTATTACTGCTAGCGGCTATAATAGCCACTAGCAATAATCGCATGTAAAATCCGACAGGCTGGTTTTATCCAAGTTGGCCGCTCTATCAACTTGGGTACATTCAGCCTGCACATACTATGGTCAGCTTAACCAAGTGTTATTTTGGTATGGAGTCCGGCAGATTCTGTGTGAAAAGAGCGGGGACGTTGAGATAATAAATGATGTCCTTACACTAAGGCCAGCTATTAACGGACAAAATTCTTTGCACAATTCCCCCATCGACACAGACAGCGTTGACAGGGGAATCCCTTCTGCCAGGCCATTGTCTTCTCCTGCCGGGGAAGCCGTCCCTGCTGGAAGAAGACCTTGATTATCGCTAGTGATTATAGAAGAGAATGCGGCAGGCTGGTTGTACCCAAGTTGATCGATCAATCATTATTATTACTATCATCACTATTAATGATTTGAATCTCGGCCGGTTCCTGCTGAAACGGCCGAGATTCAAACAGTGTATGGCCGGCCTAACAGTGCAGCTGGTAATTTTGTTTAGATCAGGGGTCTCCAAACTTTTCAAGACAAGGGCCACATTGTAGATTTTACAAGTAGTCGGGGGCCGAAAACGTCTGCACGTCTGTGTCCCCATCAGAGTCTCCCCATTATATAGGTCTACCCAGCATAGGTGTCCCCAGCATAGGTGGCCCCAGCATAATTTTCCCAGCATAGGTGTCCCCAGCATAATTTTCCCAGCATAGGTGTCCCCAGCATAATTTTCCCAGAATAGGTGTCCCCAGCATTATTTTCTCTGCATAGGTGTCCCCAGCATAATTTTCCCAGCATAGGTGTCCCCAGCATAATTTTTCCCAGCATAGGTGTCCCCAGCATAATTTTTCCCAGCATAGGTGTCCCCAGCATAATTTTCCCAGCATAGGTGTCCCCAGCATAATTTTCCCAGCATAGGTGTCCCCAGCATAATTTTCCCAGCATAGGTGTCCCCAGCATAATTTTCCCAGCATAGGTGTCCCCAGCATAAGTTTCCCAGCATAGGTGTCCCCAGCATAATTTTCCCAGCACAGGTGTCCCCAGCATAATTTTCCCAGCATAGGTGTCCCCAGCATAATTTTCCCAGCATAGGTGTCCCCAGCATAATTTTCCCAGCATAGGTGTCCCCAGCATAATTTTCCCAGCATAGGTGTCCCCAGCATAATTTTCCCAGCATAGGTGTCCCCAGCATAATTTTCCCAGCATAGGTGTCCCCAGCATAATTTTCCCAGCATAGGTTTTCCCAGCATAATTTTCCTAACATAGGTGTCCCCAGCATAATTTTCCCAGCATAGGTGTCCCCAGCATAATTTTCCCAGCATAGGTGTCCCCAGCATAATTTTCCCAACATAGGTGTCCCCAGCATAGGTGTCCCCAGCATAGTTTTCCCAGCATTGTTTTCCCAGCATAGGTGTCCCCAGCATAGTTTTCCCAACACATGTGTCCCCAGCATAATTTTCCCAGAATAGGTGTCCCCAGCATTATTTTCCCAGCATAGGTGCCCCCAGCATTATTTTCCCAGCATAGGTGTCCCCAGCATAATTTTCCCAGCATAGGTGTCCCCAGCATAATTTTCCCAGCATAGGTTTTCCCAGCATAATTTTCCTAACATAGGTGTCCCCAGCATAATTTTCCCAGCATAGGTGTCCCCAGCATAATTTTCCCAGCATAGGTGTCCCCAGCATTATTTTCCCAGCATAGGTGCCCCCAGCATTATTTTCCCAGCATAGGTGTCCCCAGCATAATTTTCCCAGCATAGGTGTCCCCAGCATAGGTTTTCCCAACATAGGTGTCCCCAGCATAGGTTTTCCCAACATAATTTTCCCAACATAGGTGTCCCCAGCATAATTTTTCCCAGCATTGGTGTCCCCAGCATAATTTTCCCAGCATAGATGTCCCCAGCATTATTTTCCCAGCATAGGTGTCCCCAGCATAATTTTCCCAGCATAATTTTTCCCAGCATAGGTGTTCCCAGCATAATTTTCCCAGCATAGGTGTTCCCAGCATAGGTGTCCCCAGCATAATTTTTCCCAGCATAGGTGTTCCCAGCATAGGTGTTCCCAGCATAATTTTCCCAGCATAGGTGTCCCCAGCATAATTTTCCCCAGCATAATTTTCCCAGCATAGGTGTCCCCAGCATAATTTTCCCAATATAGGTGTCCCCAGCATAGGTTTTCCCAGCATAGGTGACAGCGGGACTCGGCCCGCAACCCGTGTCACTGGATTTGATTGACAGCAGTGGGAGCCAATGACTCCTGCTGCTAACAATCTGTCCAAGACAGTAGCTAGAGCTGCTGGGCTCGTTCTCATCACTGGAAAGATCAGGTTCCGGTAAGTAAAAGGGGGGCTGCTGCACTACATAAGGGTTTTCACCTTAATGCATAGAATGCATTAAGCTGAGAAACCTCAGGTTTACAACCCCTTTAACATTCTAACTGCTACATCTGCAGGACAGCTGGTTCTGTTGAAAAACAACAGACTTACTGACCAAATCACCATGTAAAATAAGGGAAACAAAGCCTAAAAAAGAAAACGATTGCAGCCATCACATCTAAAAAATGGCAAGCTGCAATATAATAAATGTTTGCTATTAGGTCTATTACTACTGTAAGCATTATGGGGGTGTAACTGGACATGAGCCAGTGTACCCCGGACAGCTATGATGAGGTCACAATGCCATTCACCACCTGTTGAGTTGCATTGCACCCTTATGCCGCGTACACACGACCGCTTTTCTCGACGAGAAAAACTGAATTTTTTTTTTTCGCCGAGAAAAACGATCGTCTGTGGGCTTTATGTCGTTTTTCTCGTCGAGAAAAACGGCATAAAAAACGACGAGAAAAATTAGAACATGTTCTAAATTTTCTCATCGTTTTTTCCAGCATTTTTTTCCGCGGCAGTTTTCCCATAGGGAAACACTGCCGCGGAGCCCACAGACGGTCGTTTTTCTCGTCAAGAGAAAAAATGACGGGAAAAACGACCGTGTGTAGGGAACCAAGCGGTTCCCTCGTTTTTCCTGTCATTATTCATGGCGGTTTTTTAACCGCCGTGAATAATGATCGTGTGTACGCGGCATAACATGCCGATGCTGAATTACCAGCCATTCCTATATTGGGATATTTCTACATGTCTAATTTCTGGGCTCTCACTTCAGGAGTGATATTTTTTTTGGCATCATTTGATTGTCACATTTTCCGTTTCTGGCTGATGATGAGTATTTGCTCGTAAACCAGTCCCAGAGATTGCATTGCGTGTACATCTGCCAGCTGGTCTTTATAGTGTGCATTATAAATAACAAATCACTGACTTGTGATATAGGGTGCAGATGTGATGACCTCCCCACTAATGCTGACAGACTCTACCACTCATGTATGTAATGTGTATTACAAATGCATCGTGTAGCGTACTGCAGACAGGCCGCGGCGGTGAAGGGCCCACAGTGGTCATTATAGCGCTTTTCAACCTATTAAATGGGTTTGTTTGTCTACAGTCTCTGCTGAAGAACCTGAGTATTTAACCATCCCTGGTTTGCCGTATTTGATGAGCTGTCACTGTATCTCCCTCCCTGTATTATTCTTTGCTGTCAGATGTTTTTCAGGCCTGTCGGCTGCTCTTCCGTCTGCTGGCCCAGGTTTGCACCTGATTTGGGCTCCTGCCCTCCTCCTCTTCTCCCAGTGAAACAACATATCATTCAAGAGGTCCCTGTGGATCTTGCAGAAATTTCATCCCTCTGTCTTGTCAGGCAGCTCTTAGAAGCTTTCAGCAATATGACGGCGGCTTGTGAGGTGCCGAAATACATTGCCACTGTTCGCGGAAGATGACGGCACAGCTGCTGCACACAGGAAACCCATCCAGCAGGCTCACAAAAATATTTTTTTTTTTCTTTCAGCTTAATTATTCACAGGGGTGAACGTGTGAAAGCTTCTGGCAGCTTAGGAGAGACTACAGAAAAACATTGTTATGACTGAAAAATGATCAAAGCAGGGAAATTTTATTAGAAGAGTTTACACATTCAGTCCTTAATGAATTTTCATTCTTCAATTATTATTTTTTTGTGGTTTTAATTCATTGTTTCTGAAAATTTGGTGGACTCACCAAACCCTTAACGTGGACCCGTCTTTAGATATTTTAAATCTTAAGTGCAGCCAAAATCGAAAACAGAAAAATCAGCACAAGGGAAAAAACTTACAGTGCTTAGAATGTATCCCTTGTGTTTATTCCTTTCCTGACATGGAAAGTGATCAATTAATGGAGGACTAGTGGGTGATTGATAGTTACAACATTCTCCATTCAAAGCAACTGTAGTAATGGCAGAGCTGGGGTGGCATTGTCAGGCTCTCTTAATGAAAGCCTGTGAAAACCCTTTAGCAGTATTAAAGTGATTGTAAAGTCTCGTTTTTTTTTCAATAAAAATAATAAACATGTCATACTTACCTGCTCTGTTGCAGTGAATTAGCACAGAGCAGTCTAGATCCTCCTCTTCTTGGGTCCCTCTTTGCTCCTGGCCCATCCCTCTTGTTGAATGCATCACAGCAAGCAGAATGCATTAAAGTTATTGTAAAGTCTTGTTTAAAAAATAAAATAACAAACATGTTATACTTACCTCCTCTGTGCAGTTGGTTTTGCACAGAGCAGCCAGGGTCCCTCTTTGCTGCTCCTGGCCCCTCCCTCCTATCGAGTGCTCCCACAGTCAGCAGCTTCCTATGGGGGCACTGGAGCTGAGTCACAGCTCTGTGTGTCCATTCAGACACGGATCCCCCACCTGGCCCCTTTCTCCCCTGATTGGCTGACTGACTTTGATTGACAGCCGCTGGAGCCAATGGCGCCTCTGGTGTGTCTCAGCCAATCAGGAGGAGTGTCCTGGACAGCTTAGACGTTCATGGACATCGCTGGAGAGAGATGGGGCTCAGGTAAGTAATTAAGGGGGTGCCGGGGTGGCTGCTACACACAAACATTTTTTTTTTTTTTTTTAAACCTTCTGCCTGTACAACTCCTTTAAGGTGAAAAACCATGAGACTTTACAACCCCTTTAAAGATTTAGGAACAACTGCAAGAATTCTAGTTTATTATTAGAAGTCATTTCTGTGGGTGCCGTCATAGAAGATTCCCAGATAGAAACTGCCATAGTTCTAGATGTTTCTGTTTATCATCCCTGACAGCTCCACTTTACCAGATAAAGAATAGATGTGAACAGAATTCCTCCTAAAACTGGATAATACTAAAGATGGTGGGAAAGACATTAACAGCACCTTGCCTTATCTAGGGCAACATCAATCAAACCCTTAAAGTGATTGTAAAGGTTTGGTTTTTTTTTCCTATAAAAATAACAAACATATTATACTTGCCTGCTCTGCGCAGTGGATTTGCAAAGAGCAGCCTGGATCCTCCTCTTCTTGGGTCCCTCTTCTGTGATCCTGGCCTCTCCCTCCTGTTGAGTGCCCCTACAGCAAGCAGCTTGCTATGGGGGCACCTGAGCCGAGTCACAGCTTCCTGTGTCCATTCAGACACGGAGTTGCAGCCCGGCACCACCCCCTCTCTATCCTAATGTGCTTATGACTGGCTTTGATCGACAGCAGTGGGAGCCAATGGCTCCGCTGCTGTGTCTCAGCCAATCAGGAGGGAGAGTCTCGGGCGGCCGAGACACTCGTTGACATAGATGTGGCTCTGGTAAGTATTAGGGGGCTGCTGCACACAAAAGGCTTTTTATCTTAATGCATAGAATGCATTAAGATAAAAAAAACTTCTGCCTTTACAACTCCTTTAACTCCCACCTCATTATAAGCTTATAGCAACAGCAGAAGTGTAAGAGGTGTGGAACGAAGGAAGATGACTACTAGCACCAGAGGAATCAGCACAAGGAACATATCTAATGTTTGTAAGTTATACCCATTGTGCAGAATTTTCTGTTTTTGGCTGCACTTAGACTTTAAATAATGTGTCAGTGTAAACATTTCAAGACCACAGTACTCCCCCTGACAATGCCTTCATCTGCATTTCTCTTTAGAAGGATGGTGCCATCTTTGTTAAAGCATCATACAGTTTCACCATCTACTTACTGCATGGACATGCTGGCTCAGAGATGACACGGTCATGTAAATCCTGGTGTTTGTGCAGTTCTGTATTGACAAATGTCTGACACAGATCAGCCCCTGCTGTAGTTTCTTACCTTGTGACTTGCTTCACAGTTGCAGTTCTGCAGTGTGATCATTGGGAGAGGGGAGACTGGGGAAATGCTTCACCCTGCCTGCAGCAGACTGATGACATCTTATTAGCCTAGGCAATATCACTGAGTGGAGCTGAGGGATGGCCTTGTAACATAAAAAGGTGGAGTTTTTTTTGCCATTGTACATTTTTGAATGTACCCATGTTAACTTTAAGTGTTTCCAGAATGTGTGTGAGCAAGTATCACTAACTGCCATCTATAAATGTTTTTCTCTCTGTAGTTCTAGAGGTTGCAGGTTTTGGGGACAAACTGAGTTATACAGGCACCATGTGGTTTTTTTTTTTTTTTGGTGAATATGGGTTGTGTTTTGGTGCACTGTATGCTACCTGTTAAGTGCGTTTTCAATAAAACGTGTGTAATGCACAGTCATACATCTAATGTGGCTGGGGATTGAGGCAGGTGTTGACATTCCTGGCTCTACCATGCTTCAAACATGCAACGTTCATGACTACACAGCCTGGGAAGATTACGGAGATCTATCTGTTTATGCCTCATGTTACACAGAGCTCTTCGGCAGACAAGCGTGCTTCTGTGTTTAGCTTGCAGTAACATTTTCCTTGTGTAATTGTACTACTTCACATAGCAAAACACTGAGCCCAGAACATAGGCAAGTTAGGGAAGACTTTTCAGTGCATAATGCTCATTGCAGTTATCGTTTCTCATTAGTTATGATCAAACAAACTACCGTATTTATCGGCGTATAACACACTTTTCGTCCATGGACGGACACAGCTCCTTAATTCTTGACCATTGGGTTATGTTCCTGTTCTGTAGGAGAGGACTAGGCAGAACATGTTAGATATTTAATACATGTTACTTTAACAGAGTTGAACAGCCCCGCCCAGGGGGTGGTCCCTCCGGACATAACCCTACACCTTGCAGTCAGCAGCCTCAGTTTTTTTCTGCCTAGTAGAGGAGAAGGACCTGGCTCCCTTTGGGCCTAGAGTCATGAAGAAATTGTAACTTTTTGTTATTTTATTTTTTAGAATCTTCTATCAACTGCCGGCTGGGAATGACAGGCAAGATAATATAGATCCTTGTAGTCCCCCTAGTCTGGCCATCGAGCGTGAGCAGGCCTTAGCTACGTGCGGGGTCGGCCACGACATACCCCATGGCTCCAGGGGTGGCCGGTGAGCTATGCTCCAGGGTCCACATATGACTGGGCTGCTTGCTGTCTCAGTCACAGTGCACCGGCCGACAGCTACTCCAGACTGCTCGGTTGTAAGTCTGTCAGGAACGCACCAGCAGGTCCTCGCAAGGATGGGTAAGTACAGTTCCTCCTGCTTCGGTGGGATGGAACAGCTGGGCATTCCTTCGGGGGTTCTCCTGCCCTTCCCTCTCTCCCTCTGTCACCCATTTTCCTCCTTCCCTTGCGGGGCTCTCTGCGACCGGGGATTACCTTAGGAGGGCTCCAGATCCCGGCGGGGGGCTGTGGTGGTGTCCAGGCCTGCTATCTGTGGGGGGGGGGGTAGTAAAATTCTTGGAAGAATTAATAATTAAGCGCCCCCTCCTTAGGAATTTTCTGACTCAGACTAGGGCCTGGCTGCGGCTCAGGACCCCGGTTCTGGTATGTCAGAAGAGGCAGACCAGGACCTTCCCTGTGAGGAGGACCCCTCGTCCGGGTCAGCTCAAGACAGGGCACTTGTGAGTGCACTTATCAATGCTGTGAGGGACTCTCTCAAGCTGGAAGATGCAGCTGGGACTTCCACAGCAGGGTCTGTCCCTTTTGGGTCGCACAAACCGACCCGCTCTGTTAAGGTTTTTCCTTATGTTGATTTCTTTGACAAGTTCATAGATAAGGAATGGGAACGGCCGCATAGGCCCTTTGCGATCCCTCAGCGCATGGCGATCCGTTACCCATTTGAAGAGAGCCTTTTGAAAAAATGGGCTTCTCCTCCGGTCATTGATCCCCCGGTCTCTCGGTTAAATAAAGTAACCACTATCCCGGTGGAAGGGACCCCTGCTTTTAAGGACCCTACTGATAGGAGGTCCGAAGCGGTGAGCTGCTCCATGTTCACCATGCTGGGGTCAGCATTGCGGCCTATATTGGCTGCTACCTTGGTGTCCCAGACACACACTGAGTGGGCAAAAATATTGCACCAGACTGTGAAGGAGCATCAACTCCCTCCATAATGCGTGTCACTGGCTGAACAGTTGGTACAGGGACTTGTGTACGTCTGTGATGCAACCCTGGATGCAGCCCCTTTGATCTCCAGGGCCTCCGCATTTGTAGTGATATTGCGCCACCTAATATGGCTGAAATGCTGGTCCGCTGACCAAGCTTCTAAGAAAACTCTGGCAGATTTGCCTTTCAAAGGTGGGAGGCTTTTTGGTGCCTCACTGGACGACATCATTAAGGTTGTCACTGGAGGTAAGAGCACACTTCTCCCTCAGTTCACTAAAGGGAAGGAGCTGCGCCGTAAGCCGGGGCCCTCCTTTCCTACACAGAAGTGGTCTTTTCGTCAGTCAGGACCTGCTGGCAGACCCTCCCAAGCGGACAAAGCTCCAGCTGGGGGACAGAAGCGTCCCTGGGTGCGCAAGCCCAACAAGCCAGCAAACAAGCCTGCTACCACATGAAGTTTTGCCCCCGCCCGACTCCAGGGTGGGGGGACGGCTTTGCGGGTTTGCAGCTCGGTGGACCTCCCTGTTCTCCGACCAGTGGGTCTGCGAGGTGGTCACCTCGGGGTACAAGATAGAGTTCCTTTCTTGTCCACCAGACAGATTTTTTCCCTCAAATCTGCCTCTCCTTCCGGCTCGTCAGGCTGCCCTCCAGGGGGCAGTGCAAGACTTGTTGAGGTGCGGGATGATCATACCCGTACCACCACAGGACAGGTTTCTACTCGAATCTGTTTGTGGTCCCAAAGAAGGACGTAGTCTGTCCAATCTTGGACCTCAAGGCCCTCAATGCCTTTATAAAGATTAAAAAATTACGGATGGAATCGATTCGTTCGGTGGTGGCTGCGCTCCATCCAGGGGAATTCCTGGCGTCCTTGGATATCAAGGACGCATACTTGCATGTCCCCATCTGCGTCAGGCATCAGAGGTTTCTGCGCTTTGCAATTGGCGAAGACCACTATCAATTTGTGGCTCTTCCCTTTGGCCTAGCATCGGCACCAAGAGTTTTCACCAAGGTGCTCGCCCCGATTCTAGCTTTGCTGAGACAGCGCGGCATTGCTATCGTAGGCTACTTGGATGACCTTCTTCTGAGAGCTGCTTCAAGCTCAGAATTAGAGGAGGACGTGTCTATAGCCAGTCAGACCCTCCGGGAGTTTGGTTGGATACTGAACCTCCAGAAGTCGGTGTTAGCACCGACCCAGCGCCTAGAGTACCTGGGGTTGATTCTGGACTCCTCGGAGGCCAGAGTCTTTCTTCCCTTGGAGAAGTTGCAGACACTCCAGACTGCGGTGAGGTTGTTGACGTCCCGCTAATGGTCGTCTCTCCGTTTTTGCATGCAAGTCCTGGGCCTCATGGTAGCCTCTTTCGAGGCAGTACCATATGCCCAATTCCACACTCGGGTCTTGCAGAAGGAGATTCTCTCCAAATGGAACAGATCTCCGTTGTCTCTGGATCGTCAGATTCAGATAAGTCATCTTGTCAGGTCCTCTCTGAGTTGGTGGCTGAGATCCCCGGCTCTTCTGTCCGGGAAGTCGTTCCTCCCCTTTCATTGGACTGTGATCACGACGGACGGCAGTCTGACCGGTTGGGGGGGAGTCTGGGGCGTTCAGGCTGCCCAGGGCCGCTGGAATCCGACCGAATCCCAACTGCCGATCAATGTTCTGGAACTCCGGGCGATCAGGCTGTGCCTCTCCAGGTGGTCTCAGAGACTAAGAGGGCGTCCAGTCAGGATCCAGTCAGACAAACTCCAGGACTGTGGCATACATCAAGGAGGAACAAGAAGCTCGGCTGCAGCGTCGGAGGTCGCTCACATCCTACGGTGGGCGGAAAGGACCGTGCCGGCCCTATCGGCTGTTTACATTCTGGGCGTGGAAAACTTGCAGGCGGACTATCTGAGTCGCCAGATGCTGGACCACAGGGAATGGTCGTTACATCCGGAGATTTTTCAACTCCTTTGCCGGAGATGGGGCACGCCAGACGTGGATCTCCTGGCTTCTCGACTCAATCGCAAAGTGTTGAGGTTCGTGGCCAGGTCCAGAGATCCCTGGGCAGACACGTCAGATGCGTTGGTGGCCCCGTGGGGTCAGTATCGGCTAATTTATGCCTTTCCCACACTGAAGTTGCTTCCTCTTGTACTCCGCAGAGTAGAGACCGAGGGAATTACGGTGATTCTAATCATCCCAGATTGGCCCAGGCATCCCTGGTACACTGACCTCGTGCGGCTGGCGGCGGATGTGCCCTGGCGACTGCCACTGGGGGAGGACCTTCTCTCACAAGGTCCCATTCTTCATCCTGCTTTACAGTCGCTGGCTTTAACGGCATGGCTATTGAAAGCCAGGTACTAAGGGACCGAGGCCTGGCGTATTCGGTCATTTCAACCATGTTGAGGGCACGGAAATCTTCTTCTAGGAAGATCTACCATCGCACATGGAGAGCCTACATCTCTATGTGTGAGGAGATGGAATGGCGTCCACTGACTTATAAATTTTCCAGGATCCTGCTGTTTTTACAGCGCGGAGTAGATCAGAAACTTGCCTTAAGCACCATTAAGGGACAGATTTCAGCCTTGGCTGTTTTCTTACAGCGACCCCTGGCGGCTCATTTACTGGTAAGTATGTTTGTGCAAGGGGTCCGACATGTGGCTCCTCCGGTGCGACCACCACTACCTCCGTGGGATTTGAATCTGGTGCTCTCGGCGCTTCAGAAACCTCCTTTTGAGAACATCAGGGAAATTCCTCCTTTGACGCTCTCTCAGGAGGTGGCCTTTCTGGTAGCCATCACATGAGGGTTTCTGAATTGGCGCCCTTGTCTTGCAAGTCCCCATATTTGGTCCTCCATAAGGACAAAGCGGTGCTACGCCCGCAGCCTTTATTTCTTCCGAAGGTGGTTTCGGCCTTTCACCTGAATGAGGACATTATACTTCCATCCTTGTGTCCTCGGCCATCGCATTCCAAGGAGGTTGCTCTACATTCTTTAGAAATGGTACGTGCCTTGCGGGTGTACCTGTCTGCTACGGCTCCGTTCCGGAGGTCTGACTCACTGTTTGTGTCGTGTCTGGTCCGCAGAAGGGCCTGGCGGCTTCGTCGGCCACCATTTCTCGGTGGATCAGGCAGACCGTCATCCAGGCCTATGCCCTTAAGGGGCGGGTGCCTCCCTTTCTCGTTACGGCGCATTCGACCAGGGCTATTGGTGCTTCTTGGGCTTTCCGACATCAAGCGTCTGTGTCACAAGTGTGTAAGGTGGCGACCTGGTCGTCCGTTCATGCTTTTTCAAAATTTTACAAGGTTGATTTGAGTGCATCTTCGGATGCTAGCTTCGGCCGCAAAGTTTTGCAGGCGGCTGTTTGAGATTGCAACTCCTCCGTTGAGGAGCTCTGCTTGTTTGGGGTGAAATTTGTTTTAATTGCTGTGCCCACCCCTGTTTTTTTTTACACTGCTTTAGGATGTCCCAATGGTCAAGAATTAAGGAGCTGTGTCCGTCCATGGACGAAAAGAGAAAATAGGATTTTTTGTACTCACCGTAAAATCCTTTTCTCTGTCATCCATGGATGGACACAGCACCCACCCCTCCTTTTTTAGTTTGTACTGCTTTTTACGAACTGAGGCTGCTGACTGCAGGGTGGAGGGTTATGTCCGGAGGGACCGCCCCCCGGGCGGGGCTGTTCAACATGTTCTGCCTAGTTCTCTCCTATAGAACAGGAACATAACCCAATGGTCAAGAATTAAGGAGCTGTGTCCATCCATGGACGACAGAGAAAATGATTTTATGGTGAGTACAAAAAATCAAATTTTTTCCCCTGAAAACAGAGTGTAAACAGTGCCTGCGTGTTATACGCCAATATCATGTTTTAACAACACGGGGCGGGGATCGGGTGGTCCGCCCCAGGAGCCACCCATTGGGGGCGTGTCAGGCTGGCCATCCCGCCTCTCCTGGCTCTGGGACAGCGCTCCCTGCATAGTCTGAAGTTGAGAAAAAAATCACTTGCCAGCCCCTTCTACACCACTCCTCCTGTGTCAGTGTCATTGTAAAACGAAGCTTGAATCTGAATAGCTCTGTTTTTTTTTGGGTTACTCTCCTCTTCCGAGTGTAGCTGATTGGAGGAGGAGAGCGGTCACATGACCATCTATGTAACATCAGAGGAGAGCAGTCACGTGACCAGGTCAGTGAAACAAAACGGGGCTATTGAGGTACATGGAAGCTTTGTTTTGCAATAGGAGTGACACAAGAGGAGCAGTGTGGAAGGGGCTGACAGTGATTTTTTTTCTTAACTGTATAGAATGCTGGCAGCGCTGTCCCAGGAGACTGGGGGTCTCCTGTGAGTGCAGGGGGGCTGTGTACTGGATGGGGTTGAATGTATAACGGATGGGGGGCTGTGTACTGGATAGGGGGATGTATAATGGATGGGGGGCTGTGTACTGGGGAGGGGGGCTGTGTACTGCGGAGGGGTCTGTATACTGGATGGGGGGGCTGTATACTGGATGAGGGGCTGTGTACTGTGCAGGGGGAGGGGTGCTGTGTACTGGGGAGGGGGGCTTAGTACTGTGCAGGAGGAGGGGGACTGTGTACTGTAAAGGGGGCTGTGAATTTTTTTTTTCCTTAAACTTCCCTTTTAAAATTGGGGTGCGTGTTATACGCCGAAAAATACGGTATATTGTTAAGATGTTCTTGCAATGTGATGCAAAATGTAAATGATCAAATTCATTTATTTGTAGCTGCAAATGGTTGTCCCAACAATTGGTTAGCATGTGTCTGCACTGCACTCTGACATCATGGTGGGATCTGAGCACTCTGATAGAGAGACTGTTCAAAAATTCAATTGTTGTTTGAATAATGCTTGCTATTTAACATAAAATTTTGTAGTGTATGGACTTTCCTGAACAAAAACTACATACACAGAAATTAGTTTGTTTGTGAAAAAATTTCCATTCCTAATCTTCTTAACACTGCAATGAACATTGATTTGACCCCACCCTACCGTCCACTAACGATTAGAAAGTCAAACAAACATTCTTAAAAACAAAAATGTTTGAACAGAATTCTACTAGTGTATGGCCAGCTTTAGGGAGGCAGCCACAGATCCCTTGAAGAAGGCACGTGATTTTTGTATTCATTAATGTTTATCTGTCTCTGTGTGTTCTTTTGGCTTTTAGTTTTTAATGGGAACCTATAATCAAAAGGCAGTTGAACTGGTAGACTATTCTCAGTGTAGCCAGAAATACATATATATTTTTTTTAATCTCTTCTAAATCCTAATGTAGACCAGAGGTCTCCAAACTTTCTAAAGAAAGGGCCAGTTAACTGTCCTTCAGACTTAAGCAGGGGCTGGATCGTGGCCATTAGAAGTAGAATGCTGCCCCATCATCGGTGTCACTGGGAGGAACTGTGCCCCATCTTTGGTGTCAGTTGGAGGATATGTGCCCCACTGTTGGTGTCAGAGGATGGGACATTGCCTCAAGAACTGGATAAAAGCAAGCAATGGACTGCAGTTTGGAGACCGCTGATGTAGACTATTACTATTTTGCTAATTCAGTAACTCTGCACAACAGTGACTCTCCACACCCAATGAGATATCGTATCATAACTGACTTGATTACAGTAAACTGAAACCCAAATGGTTACCGTGCTTGCCTTGCGTAACGCAGTTGCGAACATACAATGTTCTAAACATTTTCTAATACAGTTATAGCTAAGCAGGCAGCTTTTTCTACAAGGTTAAATAGATCTGTCATGTGACTTTGGATCTCTTCTTCCTGATAACAGGGGGAGGGGTTACAGGACAATGTGCAGTCACACAGTGTGACTATTTTCTATAGTCTGTTTAGCCTGAGGCAAAATGCAGGCTCTGCTTGAGCAGGGGGTGTGCAAGAGGCAGGCTGTGATTGGCAATGAGCGTAGTGGCTGAAAAAAGTACCCAATGCTGGCGTATGCTGTGTGTTTGCACAGTGTCCTGTACCTCTGAATGGCAATCCAAAAGATGAAAACTGACTACCTAACAAAGATCAGATGCTGTGCTTTTTGTGGTCAGTTTAGAACAGAGAAGAAAGGTGACTAGCAGGATCAACCAGGTACTTTAGATGGAAGGTGTACATAAAAATGATAGAGGCTATGAATTTTTAGTACACATATGTGAACACACACACAGAACAAAAATATATATATATATTTAGGGTAGCATACACTTTAATAACTTTTTATGATTTTATATTAAAAATGCCTGTATGTTTAACCACCTCATCACTAGGCCATTTTTTGTGATACGCCACTGTGCTACTTTAACTGACAATTGCGTGGTTGTGCGATGCTGTACCCAAATAAAATTGATGTCCTTTTTTCCCCACAAATAGAACTTTCTTTTGGTGGTATTTGATAGCCTCTGCGGTTTTTATTTTTTGCGCTATAACAAAAAAGATTGACAATTTCTGCTATAAAACACACCCAATAAAAAAAATTCAAACATCACATTTTTTAGCACTTTAGCCCAATATGTATTCTGTTACATGGTTTTGGGTAAAAAAAAATCCCAATAAGCGTATATTGATTGGTTTGCGCAAAAGTTATAGCGTCTACAAACTAGTTTTACTAGTAATGACGGAGATCAGCGACTTATAGCGGGACTGCAACATTGCGGCGGAAAAATCAGACACCAAGTGACACTTTTGACAATATTTTGGGGACCAGTGACACTAATACAGTGATCAGTGTTAAAAAATTATACACTGTCACATTACCAATGACGCTGGCAGGGAAAGGGTTAACATCAGGGGCGATCAAAGGGGTAAATGTGTTCCTAGGAAGTGCTTATACTGTGGGAAGACAGAGATCTGTGTTCCTGCTTAGCAGAAACACAGAAACTTTGTCTTCCCTTGTCATAGAACGGCAATCTGCCTTGTTTATATAGACAGACCGTCGTTTTGCCGCTGCCGGGAACGATCAGCATACAACGGGTCTGCCGGACCCGCTGATTAGCTCCTGCCGTGTCCAATCACAGCGGGAACAGGTCACCGGCAGACTTGAAAGTGCAGAATAACGTACCTGTACCTGATTCTGCCTGTAGAAGCCGCTGCCCCCAATACATATTTGTGGGGCGGTTAAAGTGGTTTTAAAGGCAGAAGGTTTTTTTTTTGTCTTAGTGCATTAAGGTGAAAAAAAAAAAAACTTTTGTATGCAGCTTGCCCCAAGCCCCTTCTTTTAACTACCTGCGCCCAATCTCAATCCAGCAATGTGCATGAGAGTAGAGGCTCTCTCAGCTCTTTCTCTTCATTGAATAGAGAGGCAGCAGCAGGAGCCATTAGCTCCTGCTTCTGTCAATCACAGCCAATAAAGAGAGGGGTGGAACAGGGCAGCTCGGACACACAGAGCCAGCTTGAGAGCAAGCAAGCTTGAGTGTCCACATAACAATCAGCGTGCTATGGGGACACTTGGCAGGGGGAGGGGCCAGCAGCACCAGTGGAGGACCCGAGAAGAGAAGGATGGGGGCTGAATAACTTGTTTGTTATTTTTAAAAATTCTGCCTTTAGAATCACTTTAATGATCATGATCTCTGCATGCGGAATCCCTATTTCTTTTGTATTTCACTCACTGTTGTAGTGTTCACACAGCAGAGATGCAATCCTGTCTTGTACAACTGGAGGGAGTTTGGGCTTTTCACATTTGACATCACGCACGTGTTCAACATACCAGAACAAGGTTCTCTACTCTGCCAATTACTGAGAAAAAAGAGGAGGGATGTAACATTCCTCTGTTTGGCACTACCCAATGGTAAAAATTAAACCACATCGCCCACACACAAGCCTTAGAATAGAAGGCAGCTGTGTTCACATCAAAGGGGCTGCAGCATACTCCGCTTTTGATGTGTCTTGTGTCCCATGTCCAGTTATCCTATTATAAGTATTCACTGAAAACCACAAACATGTAGCATTAAATGACAAAGCCCATGTGTGGCATTGTGAGAATGATGTGCCCAGGAGTAGCAAAGCCATTTGTTATTGCAGCCTAGTCTGGAAGTACGAGTGAAGTTTGCACTGGTATTGACCACATATCAGCGTACAGCTGATATTCAGAAACTCGGAGGAGCCAATCATTTTTCAAGAAAAGCTGGGCGGTTTATGTGAATATTGTGCCAGTTAAAATAAAGCCTACTTTCTGATTCAAGATATTTATATCTCGTGACATATTTTGCGCACACCAGACTGGCTTAGACTGTTTAAAAATCAGAAGTATTAACAGAGCTGTTGTGATGGATGAAGTGAGACTCGAAGCTGGATTGTGACTATAACATTAACTTTTTGTCTACTGGGGAGTCTGGTGTAGAGAAGCAGCTGCTACACTTAACACATCAATATTCTCTTAAGCCCTGTACACACGATCGGATTTCCTATGGATTTTAAACCAATGGATTTTTCCATCGGAAATCCGATGAAGCTGACTTCCATCAGTCTTGCCTACACACCATCAGTCAAAAAACCGATCGTCCCAAATGCGGTGACGTAAAACACTCCGACGAGCCAAGAAAAATGAAGTTCTATGCTTCTGAGCATGCGTCGACTTGATTCTGAGCATGCGTGGGTTTTTTTATCCGATGGAGTTCCCCACATACGATAGTAATTTGCTATCTTTTTTTCTCCCATCGGATAAATTTAAAACATATTCTATTTTTTAACACCGATGGAAAAAAGACTGATGGGGCCCATACAAGATCGGTTTGTCCGATGAAAAAAGTCCATCGGACTGTTTTCATCGGTAAAACCGATCGTGTGTACAGGGCTTTACTGTAGAACAGTGTCTGCAAGTTGCTTTGAGATCTCAGAATCAAAGTTTCCTTAAATAATTTTGTGTGACGCCTGAAGTACCGCTAGACATCGATGAGGAATCCGAAATCAGGACAGGGCTAGTATAAGGGCTTGTGAAGATCCTCCAATTCAGCTTATTTCAGATGCATTAAGCTTGCATTTGAGATCAGTTTGAGATGCTTTCAACTTCCAACCATCTGAATTTTATTTTAGCCTCTTAGGAAAAAGCACATAATATTATTAACTAATAGTACCATCATCCAAAATTTAGAATTGAATAGAGATAGGACTTTTGGTCCCCAAAAACAAAAAGACCAAGAAAGCGGGGCAGTTGGACTATTGCGGTACAGGTAAATAGATAAACTCAAATATGTAAATACAAGAGGGATCATTAGTTCGGTGACACGTATGGTCTGTCACAACGTTTTTATATTGTATATTTTTGTTTGTGTTTTATTTGATGTTATATTTATAAAAAATTACACTTTTTCTTATATGTATTTACATATTTGAGTTTATCTATTTACCTGTACCGCAATAGTCCAACTGCCCTGCGTTCTTGGTCTTTTTAGTTTTTGGGACCAAAAGTCCTATCTCTTTTCAATTCCAACCATTTGAGTTCATTCACCAGTGTCATTGACCTTTTAGTGATCTGCATTTGACCTTTGAAGTTGCATCAAACCTCTTCAAGCTATTCTTGCATTCCCATTAACTTGTAAGGGGAGAAACGCAATTTTGGAATAAAAAGCCATTTAGTAACTTAATGTCCCTCAAGATGTTCAATTATTGAGTTTGATGTAAAAACCCTTTTAGCTTACAGAATACAGAAGGACTGAGTAGCTGCTGCTAGGAGAAGTCCAGCTTATCCACAATGACTGGAATGAAATGCCCTGAATACTTTGTATATAAAACCTCTAGAAAAAAACATAAAAGTGAAGTTTTAATCAGACGGCAGTAACTGCAGATTTGATGTGCAGGTTCTCTGGGTTCTGAAAATATCATATAAAATGTTCTGAAGCATAATATTGGATCATGAATTTCTGTTCAAAGATTCCAGTGAGATTTAAGCCCCGTACACAAGGTCAGACTTTTGCCCAACAAACTTAGTTTTAAGCAAGTTGGACCAACAATCCGACTGTGTGTACGCTCCATCGGACAAACTTTTTTTCATTTGTTTTTGTTTTCATCGGACAAAAGTTGGGTCTGCAAACGGACAAACTTTTGCCCAACAAAAGTCAGATGGAGCAAAGTCCGACCGTGTGTACAGAAAACCATCGGGCTTTTGTCCGATGGACTAAACAACTAATGTTAAAATCAACCAACAATAGCAGAGGTTGACCAAAGGGTGGCGGTAAAGAGCAGAAAAACCACGTGATGTTGCCAAAAGTTTTGGGAAAGTTTGCAGAAAAGTCCGAGCGTGTGTATGCTATGGGTGTTCCGGCCAACTCCGTTAGGACAAAAAACCACGGAAAAGTCTGATGGAAGTCCGACTGTGTGTACGAGGCTTTAGTGTATCTGTTCTGAAATATATTAAACATTTTTGATCTTACAAATCAAACTGCTATTTTTCCCTTCATACCACAGATTGCAGGACCTTGCCACAAGTTTGAGCCAAGCATTTGGCTTGCGGTTGTCATGCAACACATTTACTTTGCAATAAAGAGTTTGACAATCGGTGCCGCCTGGTAAACTCGACATGTAGTGTTTAAACTGCTGTACTTTGCATTGTGGCTGCGGTAATGTGTACTTATCCAAGCGGCACAATGTTCACTTGTAAGTGTGCAGTAAAAGCATGTATCCATTACTTGTTTTTGCTGCCCATGTAAAAGGAGCCTTAAACTTGCCAATTTGTATATTTTAATTGAACTCATCCAACTGGTCCAAAAAATACAAGTCTACGTTCTTCAGTATACAGTATGAGATACTTGTTACGGTAATTGTCAAACGTGTTCCCTTGTACATTAACTTACAGGCTTTTTGAAGCATTATTAAACTTTGAAAGTTCACCGTTTCACAGATAAAATCTATTTAAAAACGTATAAATATACCATTGATATGTTTTTAAATACTCAAGTGCAATGTTACTGGAGGTTTTATAGATAAAATATTTGACTACCTTCATCCCACATTCATAGAGTATAAACTGTACATCTGAAGGTCAAATAAGGTTGACCCAAAACATCATGTGACTGCAGCCCTATACATAAAGCATGAAGATGTAGTCAAACGTTGTTGTTTAACCAAACATTTGATTAGGGGCAAAACCTATGCAACTTTTACGATGGAATATTTTTTGGTGCAGAATGTGGTTGATGACTCAGAAGCTGCTGACCTCCGAAGACTTCACATTTTTTAATCTATAGAGTTTACATTGAATGGTCCAAAGATCCTCCATGACTAGCAGTTTTGTGGGTGAAACCTCTTGTTATTAAGAGATGTCAGGGGAGAATGAACAGTAGGGTTAGAGCTGACTGGAAGTCCTTAGCTGGTCCAATCACCACCCTTTACATCTGTGAAATAGAGAAGGCTGTGTCTGAACGCAAAACATAAACTATAGCAGCAAAAGACCACACATAATTCATTTAAGAACAGGTAAATGAGGCTGCACTGGGTACATAATCACCAAACCTGAAGACTGAATATTGGAAAAAGGTTGCCTGCTCTGATGAATCAACCTGACGATAGAGGGTCATTGTAGCATACACGCGCTTATTCTAAGGTGGAGGCACATAACACAAATGTAATGCCAAAAAATCAGTAGAAACCCAAATGATGCTATTGTGATAGAGCTTAGTTACATAGTTGGTCTGGTTGAAAAAGGACACACAAGCCCATCCAGTTCAACCAAAGAAAATAAATAAATTATACAATCCTATACCCACAGTTGATCCAGAGAAAGGAAAAAAACAACAAAGCATGATCCAGTTTGCTCCAGCAGGAAAAAAATCCTTCTTGATCCCCCAAGAGGCAATCAGATGTTCCCTGGATCAACGTTACCTAAAAATATTAGTATCGCATTATATTATGTATATCTAGGAAAGAATGCAGGCCTTTCTTAAAACAACAATCTACTAAGCTGACCAGAACCACCTCTTGAGGGAGTCTATTCCACGGCTCTTACTGTGAAGAGACTTTTCCCTATTTGTAGATGAAATCTCTTTTCTACCAGACATGGATGAGCGAGTTTGGTGTGGAGGAACTTGACTAGCCTGCACAGAGTCCTGACCTCAACCCGATGGAACACCTTTGGAATGAATTAGAGCGGAGACTGTGAGCCAGGCCTTCTTATCTAACATCAGTGCCTGACCTCACAAATGTGCTTCTGGAAAAATGGTCAAACATTCCCATAGACACACTCCTAAACTTCGTGGACAGACTTCACAGAAGAGTTGAAGCTGTTATAGCTACAAAGGGTGGGCCAACTCAATATTGAACCCTTTGGATTAAGTATGGGATGCCATTGAAGTTCATGTGCATGTAAAGGCAGGCATCACAAACATTTTGGTACTATAGTGTGTGTGTGTGTGTGTGTGTGTGTGTGTGTGTGTGTGTGTATATATATATATATATATATATATAATGTAGCGGTACCCCTAAAGAAGCTGCTTTTGTTTGTTCAGTCCGTTACCCTGCCTCTCAACCCTAATAACAGCCTCAGCCCCCTCTGGCACACCTGACAATAGTGTAAGTGGAATGACCAATGAGCAACACACACACTATGATAAAGCACAGAAATTTTCTTTAGGGCAATATTTCTGTGGAAAGATAACAGACAGTAACCGTATATATTTAAGTAATCAACTAGAGAGCAATAACTGAGATTTAAGAGCAATATAGCTCTCAATCCTATATTCAAGCTGCTTTCAGGGATTCCAAACCTGAGAATGTCCCCAAGAGCAGAGGCACACTTAAATGGTATATAAAGCACAATATGACACTTTAAATCAGATTGGTTACTTTTACTCAGGTTGGCTCTATGAGTCCAGGCAGCAGGAGAGCAGAGGAATGACCCTCTTTGTGTCAAGCCTCTCTCTCCTGTCCCCTGACACCACAGGCCCAACATTAAAAACTTTATTCAAATCAACATGCAATGGCTTAACTTCCTAGATAAGCTATCCCACGCACACCCACTGCATATACAGAGCCCTGAATATGTGTGTGCAGATCCATATGGCACTAGTAGCTTCAGTTCTTTTGAAGAAAAGATAAAACTGTGTCTTCAGCTGGCCACTTTCGTTGGTGCACTTAAACTCCTGGATAGCAGGGCCAAACAACACAACTGGCCCAGATTATCAAGTGAAGCAGGAAGGATCTTTCTCAACAAGGTGAAAGGGCAATGATGTCTGTATACAGTGTCCCCAGAAATGGATGGCCTTATCCTTTATCCCTGTGGCACTACAAGTGTCAGCAAGATGACTACCAGCAATGATGTCTGAATACAGTGTTCATTTATCTCCTTCTGTGGTGCAATGTTCCTGTTTCCTGCAAATGGGCAAAAGCCCTCTCACCAAATGCTGCGATCAAGGCCAAAACTAAACGTCCTTTAACAGCAGGCTTCTACTGGCAACCCGACTGGTCACCTCACACTGGAAAACTTCACTGTCGGTGCAGATGTGCCTGGATGTGCACCTGGAATCCCCCTCTCTCAGGCTGGATGTCCTGACTGGCGGCGGAGGCCTGAAACTGACAGGTAGCTCTCCCTCTGTGAAAAGCTTGTGTACTCATGACGGCCAGCTTTGCGGGGTCGTGGGAGAAACGAGACACCCGCTACACATATTACCTTTTGTTTAATCAAGTAATCACTTGATAATCAATTGATCTCTGTTCTCAGATGCATAAAGACCTTGGAGAGCTGGGAGTGGAGACTGCAGGGGGGCATGTCAGCCAGAGGCAGAGAAAACCGCAGGACACTGATCTTCCCAGTGCAGAGCTGTGCAGGGAGTGTGCCATCACAAGTCTGACCATTGCAGTACAGGCATGCTGAGCTCTCAAATAGAATGCAATGTAGAAAACTGACCACACTGGGATAGATGTGCTTTTATGGTGTGGTCAGCTTGAAGTAGGAAAACAGGAGGACTGGCAGGATCACCAGGAATTTCACATAAAGGGAGCAATGCAAAGAGAACAGGATACTGTTCCTTACAAGTACATGGTACAGCAGACACATATCAGATATATGAAATGTTGGGGTAACAAACACTTTACATTTAGGACAGAAATTCATATTTGATGCATCATCTGATCGGGTCTCATCTGCTTTCCTCTCAAACCAAGGTGAGTTTTAAAGAGGAGTTGCAGCCTGGTAAAAAAAAAATAAAAAAAAATTAAAAGTCAGCAGCTACAAATACTGTATATAAAGACACTTACCTGTCCAGGGAGCCCACGATGTCGGCACCCGAAGATGAGCCATCCATCGGCTTCGGGTGCAGTCACCGGCATTCTTACTAAAGGGAAACAGGAAGTGAATCAGCCTTGCGGCTTCACAGCCTGTTTCCTACTGCGCATGCGCGAGTCGCGCTGCGCTCTCTGAATGGTCCCACTGGCTTCTGGGACCTGTGTGTGTCTCACAGAAGGCAGCAAGGGGGGGGGGAGTTGGGGCTGTAAATGACGTAGGTCGCTAGGGTGCCCTTACAGGGAAGTGGGAGCAAATACCTGTTTTTGACAGGTATACGACCCCCCCCCACCTGAAAGGTGCCAAATGTGGCACCGGAGGGGGGGGGAAGCAGATAAGTGGAGTGTTCACTTTTGGGTGGAACTCCGCTTTAAGGAGTCTCCTGATTAGTTACCACAACTGGTAGACTCTCTGCAATGTAGGAGTTGGCTAAAGGGAGATAATATTCTGAGCTGTGGAGGTTCTCGTTATCACACATAAACATTATCTCATAAAATCCTGTGTGGCCGGGCACAGACTCTTGCCGTTCTTATATAAAGCCAACTTTTCACATCTACATGTCAGATAAATATGGGGAGAGGATGTGGGGGTTCAGTCTAATTGATGTGTATACAGACAGAGGCCTTATCATGGGACTTTTTACTAAAGGCAAATAATACTTTGCAAGGAAATGTTCTTGTAGCTTAGTAAAAGTGTTGAAGATTAACTGAATTTGAGTAAAAAAAATTAAATAAACAAAACGTAATTTTACTTGCAGAGGATTGGATGATGGAAATCAGCAGAGCTTCATATCATCACTAAGCTAAGGGAAATGTACAGCCCATTTGCCTTTAGTGAATCAACCACCATGTGTCACTCCTATGAGCCATGCCCATCTATTTCAGTCCTGTATCTTAAACCTAATGCTTGGTAATGTTATTCAATATTATTTCTTGGATACACTGTATCTAAAGCTTTACCAACTGTGTCTAGGAAACCTGGCCTCTGCTTTAACATTTTTAGACAGATTCTGCTCTCTATTTTTGTTACATTAACTGGAGAGAAAAATAAGTAATTAAAGAGTCATTTATAAGTATACAACATTGCCTGAGACTTGACTCTTCTCCAGATCACACACTGAGACAGACACGCCACCCCGCCGCTCTGTCCAGGGACCAATGATCACAGCAATCCCCGGGCTGCATTGTGAGAAGTTTCAAAAGTGTTTCAAGAGTGTTAAAAAGATAAACTGCTTACATGCCTACAGTCTTGCTTGATTTTGTAATGAACAAAATCCCCCCCCCCCCCCTCCCCACACACACACTTTTACATCTGTAATTATAAACTATCAATATTCTTTCTATACAAACATTTTTGGAGGCATAGTTCACTTTTAACAAAAAAGCTGCTTATGCAGGTAAAGGGAGCCTGTTAATAAAAACAAACTGAGCAGCTTTGACCAAAGTTGGATAATGCCCTTGCTATAGATATAGTCCATTTACATACCTCCTTAAGCCTGACTGAAAAACTCTCTGAGATGGCATCATCCCATACTGCCTTGTTGCTAGTAGGTTGCTAAGAGGCTTCCAGCTGTTATTGTTCACCTCCACTATCACAGGCGCAAGCTCTTTCTCTTATTCAAACCCCATCACATGTGCTTTCTGTCCCCTGATTCAGTTGCTCCAAACTCAGTATCTGAGAGCTTGCTCATGTAATGGTGAATGTAAAAAGTAAAAGCTGGGAATCGCTTAGCAATGTCCTGGCAACAATGATGTCATCTCTCTGAGTTTTTCAGTCGGGCTTCAGGAGGTCCTTAAATGGTCTACACTTATGGCAAGAGCTGTATTCAACGTTGGTCAAAGCTGCACATTTTGTCAAATGGCACAGCTTGTCAAACTCATCCATTGAATTCAGTGAGGCCGGACTAACTGCATGCAACGCATGTGATGCAGTTGTGTCGCATTACAGTGTTAAAGTGGTTGTAAAGTCGCATCTATTAATTACTTTGATCCTCTCTGTTTTAGGTCCATGGTTAGTACAGTGTGCAAGTGTTTTATGTGATTTCTAATGCTAAACACCAATGCACAATGCTGCTGTGCAATCATGTATCCTCCCTCTGCTTCCCTTTCCGATCTAAGAGGCTACAGTGGGAGGGGCTAAGATTCCCATCTGATGTATGCAAAATGGCAGAGGGAGAACACAGCACAGCAGCACTCTGTAAAGGAGGCATGTAGCATTGTCATTTTAAGAAAACACACACATTGTACTAAACATTGACCTAAAACAGTGAAGATCAAAGCAATTAATAGATGTTTATCACAAGCACTGGTACAGGTGCAGAAAATAGTATTACTCACACACAGACTACAGAAATGACAGGGATTGGGAGATGCAGAGATGCTATGGAGAGAGCTGGATGACGGGGGCAAGTAATCTGACCACGCTATCATGGATCAGCAGCCATGATTAGTGTGGTCAATACACACAGGGGAACACAGGAACAGGCAGAATCATCCAGGTATTGTATAACAGAAAGGGCCCACTGACACTGTAAAAGTACTATGTTATATATCATGCCCTAAAGGGACAGGAGCTTATTTTGTAATTTTTTTGGGGGGTTTCAACCACTTTAAATCAAATGGTGAGGAGGCGATGTAAGGCCTCCTCACTGCCTGTCAAAAGCCTTCTGAAAAGTGGTCCGAGCGTGGAACACGCTTCAGAGGGTACCACAAGTCTAAAAGAGCCTTTAGGCAATTTCAAATTAACATGCAGAGATGCATGCTGATGTGAATTTTAGGGAAAAGGAGGAAAGGTCTGCTTTAAAGTGTTACTAAACCCCCAACAGTAAAATCAGTCTGTATATGCAGTAAAGCATGCTTGTTATACTCACTGTGAAACCTAAGGGGTTAATCCTCTGCATTGTGTAAAAAAGGCTGTGTGATCCTGTATGCACAGATACTCCTCTTTTTTCTCTGACTCCAGAAAATGTTCGGATAAGACAGAGTATTTGAAGTCAGGCTGCACATGCTCAGTTTGGTGTGTATTGCTAGAGCGTTTTTTTTCTTCGGAGACTGCATGTGATCAGCACAGTGCAAGTCAACACCGTCCAGACAGAGGGTCAGGGGTCCTGGATCCTGATAGGACATCTCAGTGCAGAATGAAAACTCCTCCTACAAGCTTTACTAGAACTTTGATAGAAGTCACAAGACTGCTATATACTGGGGACGAAAAAAGGTATTTAGCGGTTTATATTTACTAAAATAATTGCATTTCCATGTTCTGTGTACTGTGGGAGACCAATTATAGTGAATGCAGGCTGCTGGGTTTAGAAACACTCTAAGATAGCTTTCAGGATAAGTTAGATCTTTTACATTCTATTAAGAGTCATTGATAAAACATTTATAATAAATTAAAGCAGAGTTCCACCCTATTTTTGCACTTTGGCCCCAGTCATTGCTTACTGCTATGCCATCAATAAGTGGGTATTTTTTTTTCTCAATGTTTTATCCTGAAGCACTGCATTCTGTATTACCTCGCTGCGGCAAGGTGCGTCATATCCTCACGCTGGTTGGCTACTGGGATATATGTGTCATTAATCCCAGCAGTCAACGGGCATCCTCCAGCCTTGCCAAGTGCGCCTCGCTTTCTGCACACTGCGCAGCCGTGAGATCGTGAGGTGCATCCTGGGTAGCGAGCTGCACCGTATCGTGGCAGAATGTCCGACCGGGCTTCAGATGCCCACACTGGTGATGGATGCCTACAGAATCGAGACAAGACAGTAAGTCGCATTGCATTTACAGGGAACACAAACTATTGCATATGCAGCTTATGCCAATTTGCATGGCATAAGCTGCGACTATCACAGGGGTGCTTTAAAAAAATAAAATAAAAAAATGACTGGCGCTCCACTTCAATCACATTTATTTGTTCATGTAGTTTGAGGTATATATATTATACTGTGTGTAGGCCATCCACATGGGAGATGCGTAGCACAAAGAGGATTCTGATACCATATATCTTTTCATTTTTCTATGTTTTAATCACATTAGTTATACTATATCTGGCTGTGAACACGGAAATCTTAGATTTTAATTGCATTTTCTGCTCATGTTGCTGTTCTGCTTCTTCATGAAATACTGCTCCGAGCCCCGCTTCGGGGGGATGTTCACAGGTACATGGGATTTGTACTGCGGCCAGGCAGCTGCACAGCACCTGTAGCTCTTGATCATTGACTCGTGTGTGTCTGACCTTTGTAATGAAATTAGTCTTCAGGCTGTCAGCACTCCCGAAAGAGATGAGTGATCCTGCTATCTGTTTTAGAAATGATCACAAGCTCCAGATACTTTTATCTTATCCCCCATTACCCCCTATTACAGTATTATTCTGAATGTGCTGTCCATTCCACTCAGCGAAAGAGGCTCTGAAAACGTATCCAGTACTCCGTTCCTTTGTGTAGTCACAGTCCTTCTTCAGCAAGTCGTAGCTGAATCGGGAAAAAGGATACCCTGTGACACAATAAGAGCGCTATGTAAGCTGTTAGCTGTTACCTCTTCATGTTAAATCCATGCCCATAACAGTAGAACCATCTTCTTATTTAAAGCTGAGTTCCAGGCAAAAAGACATCTCTGTGTTAAACAATTGACCAAACCCCCCCCCCCCCCCTTTGTTTTTGGATATTTTTGTTCTTTTTGGTACCTTTTTTCCTTTTTTCTTCAGGACTTCATCCTATGTCGCCGCGGTGATGTACGTTACTTCTGCGGTTGCATCCGGCCCCCCTCCTTCCCCTCTGCTGCCTTGTGGGGCCTGTGTGTGTCCCAGAAGATGATGGGACCATTCAGAAAGCGTTGTGTGACTTGTGCATGGGCAGTAGGAAACTGTCTGTGAAGCCTGAAGGCTTCACCGAAGGTTTCCCTTACTTACAATGCCTGCACCCGAAGCCGATGGTTGGATCGGCTTGGGGTGCCGACATTGTGGGCTCCCTGGACAGGTAAGTGTCCTTATATTAAAAGTCAGCAGCTACAGTATTTGTAGCTGCTGACTTTAAAAAAAAAATTGCCCAGGCTGGAACTCTGCTTTAACTATCTGGAAATACAAAATGAATTGTGAATGCTTTAGTATCAGTTAACAAACACCACATGACGTGCTATCGATGAGGTGGAGTAAAGTCTTGTGAATAAATAAATGAGGAGAAACAACATAATGGGCTTATCAGCAGCAATACTGCACCGCACACTCTTCATAATTTAACACAAAAATTATTTAGAAAATCACAAACATATACAGGTGATACTCGAAAAATTTGAATATCGTGCAACTTAAAAAGTGAAACATATATATGAGATAGACTCATTACATGCAAAGCAAGATAGTTCAAGCCGTGATTTGTCAAAATTGTGATGATTATGGCTTACAGCTCATGATAACCCCAAATCCACAATCTCAGAAAATTAGAATATTGTGAAAAGGTGCAATATTCTAGGCTCAAAGTGTCCCACTCTAATCAGTGAGCCTTTAAATGGTCTCTCAGTCTGGTTCAATAGGAATCACAATCATGGGAAAGACTGCTGACATGACAGTTGTGCAGAAAACCATCATTCACGCCCTCCATAAGGAGGGAAATCCTCAAAAGGTAATTGCAAAAGAAGTTGAATGTTCTCAAAGTGCTGTATCAAAGCACATTAATAGAAGGTTATGTGGAAGGGAAAGGTGTGGAAGAAAAAGGTGCACAAGCAGCAGGGATGACCGCAGCCTGGAGAGGATTGTCAGGAAAAGGACATTCAAAAGTGTTAGGGACTTTCACAAGGAGTGGACTGAGGTTGGAGTCAGTGCATCAAGAGCCACCACACACAGACGGATCCCGGATATGGGCTTCAAATGTCGTATTCCTCTTGTCAAGCCACTCCTGAACAACAAACAACGTCAGAAGCGTCTTACCTGGGCTAATGAAAAACAGACTTGGTCAGTGGTCCAAAGTCCTCTTTTCTGATGAGAGCAAATTTTGCATCTCATTTGGAAACAAGGGATCCCAAGTATGGAGGAAGAATGGAGAGGCACACACTGCAAGATGCTTGAAGTCCAGTGTGAAGTTTCCACAGTCTGTGTTGATTTGGGGAGCCATGTCATCTGCTGGTGTTGGTCCACTGTGCTTCATTAAGTCCAGGGTCAACGCAGCCATCTACCAGGAGATTTTGGAGCGCTTCATGTTTCCTTCCGCAGACGAGCTCTATGGGGAAGCTGACTTCACTTTCCAGCAGGACTTGGCACCTGCCCACACTGCCAAAAGCACCAAAACCTGGTTCAATGACTGTGGGATTACTGTGCTTGATTGGCCAGCAAACTCACCTGACCTGAACCCCATAGAGAATCTATGGGGCATTGCCAAGAGAAAGATGAGAGACATGAGACTGAACAATGCAGAAGAGCAGAAGGCCGCTATTGAAGCATCCTGGTCTTCCATAACACCTCAGCAGTGCCACAGGCTGATAGATTCCATGCCACGCCACATTGAGACAGTTATTGCTGCAAAAGGGGCCCAAAGCAAGTACTGCGTACATATGCATGCTTATACTTTTCAAGGGTCCGATATTGTTCTATGTACAATCCTTGTTTTGTTGATTGCAATATTCTAATTTTCTGAGATTGTGGATTTGGGGTTTTCATGAGCTGTAAGCCATAATCATCACAATTATGACAAATCACGGCTTGAAGTATCTTGTTTTGCATGTAATGAGTTTATCCTTATATTTTAGTTTCACCTTTTAAGTTGCATTAGTGAAATAAATGAACTTTTGCATGATATTCTAATTTTTCGAGTATCACCTGTATATTAACCACCTGCCTCCAAATGACAAAAATGTGGTTATATAGTCTATTTTTTTCTATTAAAATTAATTCAACTGTATATTTTTTCCCCAAAAATTGCATTTGGAAAACCGCTGCGCAATTAACGTGTGACATAAAAAATTGCAATGGCCATCATTTTATTCACTAGGACCTCTGCAAAAACAAAATATATAATTGGGGGTTCTAAGTAATTTTCTAGCAAAAAAATGGCAGAATAAGCCTGTTCTTCAGGTGGTTAAAAAATTGCAACATTTTATTTAATTTATATACGGTAATAAAAACCAAAAATAAACTCATTAGAAAAAAAATACTCCTATGTAATTATCGTTGACTAACTGTAAAGCCAATCTTGTGTCTTTATTTTGCATATACATCATACAGGAGGATAAATAATCATATAACATTTATACATATGTTGATTTATTAACAAAACCTATACCAAATCGTTACTAAATCCTATGCCAAGCCGCAAACTAGCTATTCTTCACACTTAGGTGCAAAAAAAAAAGTAGTAACAAGTAACAATTATTAGCAAACAGGAACAAAAAAGTCTTCTGGATAGCAGCACTCCAAAAACAAAAGCCTTTATTTTAAAATTCAGGGATCCAAATACACACTGCACATCACGTCACACTGGTCAAAAACTAGCTAACGCGTTTCACACTGTACTAGTGCTTATTCATAGCCAATAAAGTAACAATTATTGATGGTGGTTATAGCAGCTGCTAGCGATAATCACAAGTGAGTCTGGCAGGCTGGTTGTACCCAAGTTGATTGATCGCCTTGGTATATTCGGCCTGCTCATATACAGTTCGAATCTCGTTTGGTTCCTGCAGAACCGGCCGAGATCTGATCCATCTATGGCCGGCTTAAGTCCATGCTGGACTGCCGAAAGCACTTGATAATTCTTGGCTTCCTCATTTATACTTTATTACAGGAAAAGTACAGCCTGAGCTTTTTAGGCTGGGCTTCTTCTATGGGTTACAGGAGTGCAATTCGTTTTGCACTCCTGTGACCCGTTTTTAGCAGAGACTGGTCTGAAGTTCGCTCTTCGCTGACGTCACTGCAATCAGTCGAGGCAGCACGTCATCCTGACTTCCGAAGTCTGGATCCGCCAGCTGCCTTGACGGATGGCAGTCTCAGCGAGCCGCTGAGATGGCTGCTCCCTGCCCCTCCACAGCTCCGTGCTCCAAAGAGCGTGGAGGAGCAGAGCAGGAGCGATGCTGACTGACAGTCAGAATCGCTCTGCTCGGGGAGGAGTGAGTGTTTGGTGGCTCGGTTCTCAGTGCAGAGACGGCGGGGGACAGCTGCAGCATCGGACTGATGCTGCATCCACCTAGGTAAGTATAAATAGCCAAAAAAAGCCAAACCCATACTTCTCTTTTAACTCACTCTTGCACATGGGCCCATCTGTGAAGATGGAGTACCATTACAGCAGGTGAAATACGATAAATCATTGTTACTAAAAAGCAACGTAACCTGTTTTAATTTTGTTGCTGCTGCACTCCAACTAAAACACATTTATCTGTATCCCCAAACATAGGGAACATGGGCATGGGGAGGCTCTGTAAAAGAACTGCAAAAGGACTCCATTGAGTGTCTTGTTTTCTTGTTGAGACATAGAACTATGTAAATTCAGTGACTGTGTCCTGTCTTTCAACACGTAAATTGAGATTAATTTATCCCTGGTAGACTTTTCTTGAAGTTTACAACAACCAATGTTGGCGACTGCAATAATTTTGAAAACAAAAGTAAGCTATGTGATAATGATCACTCTCTGACACTCTCTTAGCAAAACATTTACTTACGCACCAAAGATTTGCTTGAGGTGATCCCCACGACTTCCGAAACTAGGCGGCTTTCTGAAGGTCTTTTCACTTCTCCAACAAGTTGACTCATTATGACGATTATTGAGTTATGTCGTCTCTTCGCCGCTGGAGGATTCGGTCACTCTGAAAACACCAAACCACAGGCATGTGGCCAGTCTTCTCCATAGGACAATGGTATCCTTCTTTAAATTGTTTTTTTTTTTTTTTTTTCTGAGCTGTATTGGAGAGCCAAATGACAAGTTTCTCCTGCACACCAAGCACCGAACTGGAAAATATTAACTGACCACAAGACTGTGGTCCTTAGAAGATTTCAGTCAGAAATATTATATTTACTTTAAAAACAGTGCATGTTAGTAAATTACCTTATGCTGAGCCACCCGTACTAGTCAGTTGGGGATTAGATTGATAAGTGCATACTGATCTGACCAAAACTGTTGGTTCCATGGTGGCAGTTGTTACTTGACCGCCATCTCAAATAACATTTTAGAAGGCATTAAACTGTCCCCTAATTAGCACATACATCTTCATATTCCACCCATCTTGTTCCAACTCCGTAGAAACCAGAACAGTCCTAAAATACTGGTTGGTAAATCAATAGTGCTCTCAATATACAGTGGTCCTACAATTGATCATATGAAATACATATATAAATAAGTGCAAAGATGCATTATTCATAACACAGTAAAACTGTCCATAAAAGTGCTACAAATGTAATTTTTAGTGTAATAAATTAGCTTCACTGAATAAAGTGCTCAGTGCAATTTGTGCAACACAAACATATAAACTGCACTTTTGAACAGTTCTTTGGTTCAGTGATTTGGTCTGTGCCTCAATCCACCATCGTAAGCCATAACTACACTGGAAAACTCATCAGATAACCAAGACCTCTCGCTAGGGCTGGGCGATTTTCCCCCCAAAAAAATCTGCGATTTTTTTATAAAAAACTCGATTTACGATTCCGTTTTTTTTTTTTTATTATATTAATTAAAGTGCATCAACAAACAAAATTGCAAAGGCAAATCCTTTCTCTAACTGCAAAGTCAGTGTGCAACAAACACACAATATATTCCAGCGCTCATGGAACATACATTATTAACTATTGAAAACTCTTGAAACTCTGTGTGTGATTCCTTCTGTCCCAGCCTTGCTGCGATCCTGGCTCTGCATCCTTTTGGGTTGGAGGGCCCTCCACATGCTGGTCTGCCTGTTGTCCATCATTCAAGGTACTGTGCTCACACAGAGATCATGCCACAGGCTTTGTTTTGACTTTTTTAACCCCTCCTTGCTCCACGGATGTCACTGCAAGTTTAACAAGTTTGTCACCACTGGCAACTGGAGAGTTAAGATTCATTTGCCCTCTGCACATTTGGGATTGGATCCCTCTCTTTATTGTGATAAATGGACTAAGTTTTTTTATCAATTCTTCAAGAGTTTTCAATAGTTAATAATGTATGTTCCATGAGCGCTGAATTATATTGTGTGCATGTTGTGTATTTTGTACTTCTGGGTACGGATTTTTTCTTGCTGCGCTGGATCCTGTTTTTTCCCCCTTTTGGATACTTTGTACTTCCCAAAATATTTGGGATTTTTTTCTTATTATTATTATCATCCATTAGATTTTTTTCTTTATCCACCAATTTAGCGCTTGTGACCTTTTGTTGTTTTTTGCAGTGTGCAACAAAGATTGTTAAACATCCAAATTATTAATACTGTATTTGGATTTAGCTAATAAAACAACAAAAAATCCTGAGGTTACTCTTAGTTGAATTGAACTGTGTCCATGCCTCACTGTACCCTTGTCTCACTGTGCCCGTGTCTCACTGTGCCCATGCTTCAATCACTGTGCCCGTACCTGATGCAGATTTTCATGGTATACGGATTTTACTGCTACATCGGTGGCCATTCCAGTATTCAAAAGCCGCGCCTCCTCCTCGTCTGTGATAGGCGGAACACTCAATTTCCCAGCATTCAGTGTTCCGCCTATCATGGTCATCCTCATAACAGACGAGGATGAGAGGATGTCCGTGATAGGCTGAATACTGCCTGCTGTGAAATTGAGTGTTCCGCCTATCACAGACGACGAGGACTCGGGAGGCGCGGCTTTTGAACACTGCAATGGCCGCCGTCTGTCTGCATGACACGCTGATCAGGTAGGCAGATGGCGGCTGCAGCGAGTAGATGTAATTGGGGTAACGCTGCCCAGTGCCATTCCGGATACGCCCCCTGCAGTCCTGCTACGGAAACTTTGAAGGGAAGGAAAAAAAAATTGTTTTGTTTTTTTTTTCAAAAAAAAATAAATCTAAAAAAATCGATTTTCTTCAAAACTGAATCGATTTGAGCTCAAAACTCGATTCAAGATTAAAATCGATTTTTTTCCCAGCCCTACCTCTCGCTTTAGAATAGGTCTAAAAGCACTTTGTCCCCAAGGGGGTCTAATGCCGCGTAAACACGGCCATTTTTAATGTCATTGAAAAAAACAAAGTTTTTCTCGACGTGATTCTTCTCAAGCCTGCCTTGCATACACACTATCGTTAAAAAAAATGCTTGAGCAAAGCGCAGTGACGTACAACACGTACGAGGGCACTATAAAGGGGAAGTTCCATTTGGATGGCGCCACCCTTTGGGCTGCTTTTGCTGATTTTGTGTTACTGCATGTTAGTAAATGTTTGGTGTTAGCCGATTCGCGCTTTTCAGTCTCTGTGCTTTTCAGTCCGTTACAGCATGACGAATGTGCTATCTCCATTATGAACGCTAGTTTTACCAGAACGAGCACTTCCATCTCATAACTTGCTTCTGAGCATGCGTGTTTTTTTCACGTCGTTAAAGCTTACACACGGCCGTTTTTCACAACGAGAAAAACGACAACGTAAAAAATAGAGCAGGTTCTAAATTTTTAATGGCCACTTTTCTCGTTGAGAAAAATGCTCTGGAGCCTACACACGAACGTTTTTCACGACCAATTAAAAAAATGGCATGTTTCTCGTCATGAAAAACGGTCGTGTGTACGCGGCATAAGGCATCCAGAGTATTATTATATTTATTATACAGGATTTATATTGCACCAACAGTTTATGCAGCGCTTTAAAAATATCATCTCTTCTTCCTCACAGCATCACCAGGATTATCATAAAATCAGAAGGGAATGTAAAACCTTTTATTAAATGAACTAATTGAAACATAAAAAACATCAGTCAATGCCCTCACATTTGTTTGTGCATTCCTCCCTGCACCTGGGTTCAACAGCTTTATATTATTATGGGCTGGCTCCACTACACATTAGTGCGAGTACCATCCGTTTTAGGTGTCTCACCGCTTCTGGGTGTCTCAGACAGAAAGGAACAATGTCGCTACCTGTTGCTCTGCCACTAATGTGAATTACCTGTAAAATGGTTGCATTTTTTTATTGCGGATTATATTTGTCTGGAATTGTTCTTTTATTTCACAGGTGTGTTCTGCCAGCATAACCCTTCATTTAAGCATGTAGGTAACAGTCGAACTGTGCTGAGTTCTGCTCCAGACATCTTTGACTTTGTATAAATATTTGAATTTCATACACATTTCTGTATGGAACAGACGGGAGCCTTAGAGCTATTGTATGATGAGTCTGTAGGCCCAGTCTGCTACATATGTCCAGATGAAGGCGGAGGTATAAATAAAAGTTGGAAAGGAATGTTGAAGTTGGATCAGTTTCATTGTCTTATCTTAAGGTTTAATAAATGTTCCCCATTGCACATTTTATCAGAGCGCAGTCCGGCAGTGAGAAACGGCCGTTTTGAAATTCCAGAAAAATGGCTGAGAGTGACTGTGTGAAATACACGCTGTGACATTGATCTCACTCTGATGTCTTACCCCTTTTTCTCAATCCTGCCCTACAGCTTTGTCTGTGGCCTCTCACAGGCTCAGAATATCTAATTGCATTAATTTCTGATTCACCACGTTTTTCATGCTCTGTTTCTAATTTCCAGCGTTCCACTCTCGGATCATAAACAAGGGACAAAGATTTTCTTCTTCCCATCACTTTGTGACAGAACACAGATTGCAGCCTTGAGTAGCTTGTGAATCAGAGCAAAAAGTATGGAATATGTCAGATAATTAATTCTGAAACTAATTCCTCTTGCTCTGGATCAGCTGTGAGTTTAGGCCCCATTCACATGCACAGTTAGGCGCAGTGCATTAGAGTGTCAATAGTTTTGAAGGTCCCACCATCGCAGTGTACCACAATGCATGTTCATATTCACATACTGCAATGCACATATGTGAAAAAAAGGTGCAGGTGCCTTACAATGATAGTTGCAATGTGTTGGTAGACTATTTAAAATTAATGGGCTGCCTTAATGCAACATAGAATGCATGTGCAGTGATGCACTGTCACAAAGTGGATCTGACCTTGGGGTTCTAAAGACCTAGCAACCAAAAAGTGGAACTGGCTTTAAGGTCCTGGGGACCTAACAACCAATCACACACTTGTTAACATGAAAAGCTGGGAAGCTCCCACCCTCTGTCCAGACTTGCTGCACCTCCCACCCTGCTTTACGGATATCAGCAGTGGGGGTAAACCCAGGAGAGGAAACTGGATATTACAGGTCACCCAGGCATAGACAGACTGGAAAAGGACCATCACTTGGGGTCCAAACTGTGATAGTCCACAGAGAGATCTGGAAATGTACAGTAACTGATAATAGTATATCAGGGACAGAGAGCACATGAAACACTAGATTTCCGGTAGGATCAACAGGTAATTTTTCTTTCTCGTACATCACGGGACACAGAGCGGCATAGTCATTACTATGTGGGTTATATAGTTTACCTTCAGGTGCTGGCACTGGCAACTTCCAAACCGGAAGTACCCTCCCCTATATAAGCCCCTCCCATCCGGGAGCACCTCAGTTTTTTGCCAGTGTCTAAGGTGTTGGCCAAGAAGTAACATGTGTTTTTCACTGAGCTTGCGTACAGGTTCTTTTGGGCCTCAGTAAGCTATTCCGGATCCAACCAAAAAAGCTTCATAGCTAAACGGTCGGTACCCGGGCCTTGCAGAGAAGAGCAAGGTTTTGCCTGTAATGCTTCTCTTAGGAGAGCTGGACCCTGGGATCCAGAGCTCTGGTCATACCCACGACCAAGATGTTTTCTGTGCAGGGTGCTATACAGGTCCAGGGGAGTGGAATCCTTGGGAACCCGGTCCCTGAAGGTTTAATTACAATGCCTGCCGTGATAGGTGAAGTTTGGGCTTCTGTGGACCAAACAGAGTCCTGCGGCGGGGAAAAGGTAAGTGGGGGCCCCTCAGGAACTTGGTTCTATTGAGGGGACCCCCAAGCCTAATATGTCTTTCTGCCTGTTACCTAACGGTATTCCCGCTAAATATCTATGCATGCCTGTAACTACTAAAAAATGTAATATTTTTAATAGTGGTCAAGAAAAAATAAATATATATATATATAGACTGCGGTACCTGTGTTAATTCACTAGAGGCCGCTGTGGAACGTTTCTTGTCATGTGGACTGGTTTCTTTTCATCAGAGCAAGTCCAGGCAGATGGTGAGTTCTCTTGTGGGAAACTGCTTCCTCTGCCATGTTGCAATGCTCGTCCATCCCCCGGCCTGCGGCAAAAGGGCCCTGTCTCCTGTCCCTAGTTTCCCTTTTCAAAAAAGAGCGCCGAAGGCGCACGTGCCCGCGCGCGTGCACGCGCCTCTATATATAGAGGTGAGCTGGGAAAGGGGGCGGAGCTTGGGGGATGACGCTCTGTGCGCGCCGCAGCGCTTCTGCGCATGTGCGGGCGTCCCGGCATGTTAAAAGGCACAATTATGTGTTGTGAGCTGGCTATGGAGTGCAGAGACAGAGCTGGCAACATTTAAAAAAGGCATACAGCAAGCGGTTGATGCAGGCATCCCCATAGAAAGGCACATTAGTAGACACCAACTGTTTTTATAGCAGCAATTGTGCTAGACTATTGTCAGTAAGTGGTGTATTTCGGCTGGAATACCTCAGCTTTGGGCTTAGGAATATGCCGTCTAAAAACTCCGGGACTAAAAATCCCAGGAAGCATAGGGGGTCTCCATCGGGCTCTGAGGATCTTGGGCATGCTTCGGCTGCACCAATCTCCCCTGAAGAATCAGAGGTTAGTGACCGTAGAGCACCCTCAGGAGTACCTGGTACTGTGGCTGTCCTCAGTTCACCTGCTCCTGTGTATGTAATAGAGGAGGTTTTTTCCTCAGCTCTGGGAGGACTGGAAGAAAGATTGACAACATTGATCGCTGCTTCCCTGTCACAGGGAAAGAGCGCTCGATCTCCGTCTCCTCCCTCAGAGTACCTGTTAGCAGAGCTACAGTCCCATACAGGGATCGACCTACCTGAAGGGGATCAGGATGAGGTCGATTCTGTTGTAGAGGAATCAACAGTGGAAGAGCCATTCTCAGCATCACATGCTGAAAGATTATGGGTTCAGTCCCTGACTAACATGGTCCGATCAGCATTTAAAATGCCCCTTGCGGAGCCATCATCCACTTCTGTCTCCTCGTTGGGGTCGCTAAAATGTTCAAGGACCCAATAGATAAAAAATTGGAGTCCTTATTAAAATCTGCTTTTGCTACAGCAGGCTTGGTGACACAACCAGCAGTGGCAGCTATTGGGGTCTGCCAAGCAGTGAAGGATCAGTTGAAACAGGTCTTAAGGGACTTGCCAGATCAGCAGGCTCTTGCCCTAGCTGATCTACCTAGAGCCTTATGCTTTGTGGTTGACGCTATAAAGGATTCAATCCATCAGGCCTCCCGCCTTACGCTGTCTGTAGTACATATGCGCAGGCTTCTGTGGCTCAAAAACTGGTCTGCTGAAGCTCCCTGTAAAAAATTGCTGGTCAGCTTCCCATTTCATGGTGAACGCTTATTCGGGGAAACCTGGACAAATATATCCAGAAAATTTCCAGCGGTAAAAGTACACTCTTGCCGGTTAAAAACAGAGTTAGAGGTCCCTCTTTTAAGAGGCCTGCTTCTCCAGTCCCCTAGGACATCGGCTGTGAAACAGTTCCGACTGCCTCCTCGGTCAAATCCCGGGGGTAAAAATCAGGGACAATTGCAGGGTAACAAGAAACCCTGGATCAGGAGAGGTACAAAACCTCCCCCAAAGTCAAATGCATGAAGGGTTGCCCCCACTCAATCGGGTGGGGGAAGACTTCAGTTGTTCGCAGAGACCTGGCGGGACACGATCAGAGACAGATGGGTGCTCTCCGCAGTAAGTCTGGGATACAAATTGGAGTTAAAAGACTCCCCTCCTTCCCATTTTATAAGGTCAAACGTGCCAAGGGATCCCCAGAAGAGAGGATCCCTCCTGTTGGCACTAGAACAATTATTGCTCCAAGCAGTAATTATAGAGGTTCCCCTGGAAGAATGGGGGTTCAGGTTTTACTCAAACCTCTTTACAGTCCCGAAGCCAAACGGGGACGTGAGGCCCATATTAAATCTAAAAGGGCTAAACAAATTCCTACATATCAGGACTTTCCGGATGGAGTCGATCCGATCGGTGGCCACTGCCCTACAAGGGGAGGAATGGTTAGCCTCGATCGACATCAAAGATGCTTATTTGCACATTCCCATCTTTCCAGTCCACCAAAAATTTCTACGCTTTGCGGTAGAAGGGCGCCATTTTCAGTTCAGAGCCTTACCCTTCGGTCTGGCCACAGCACCACGAGTGTTCACAAAAATTCTGGCCCCATTATTGGCCAATCTAAGAACACGAGGTGTAACGATAGTGGCATATCTAGACGACTTGTTGCTGATAGACCACTCAGTGGAAAAACTAGAAGTGGTTGTTCACGAGACAATCGAGTATCTGTAATATCACGGTTGGATTATCAACCGAGACAAGTCAGCCCTAAAACCAGTCAAAAGTCTGGAATACTTGGGGCTAAGGCTGGATTCAGACCAGAGAAAATTTTTCTTGCCTCAAGAAAAGGTGTCGTCTTTGAGAGATTTGATCCACCTAGTGGGTACAAAAAGACAGCCATCCATACGCCTGTGCATGGGGCTGCTGGGAAAAATGGTGGCATTATTCGAAGCAGTACCCTACGGTCAATTCCATTCAAGGAATTTGCAAAGGGCTATACTGTCAGCCTGGAACAAAAGAGTTCAGGCCCTAGACTTACCAATGTCCTTGTCCCCTTCCGTTCGCAAAAGCCTCCGTTGGTGGTTGGTTCCCCAGAATCTGGAAAAAGGGAAATCCTTCAGTCCGATTTCTTGGAAGGTGGTCACTACAGATGCCAGCCTTATAGGCTGGGGAGCAGTACTGGAGCAATGGTCTCTCCAGGGCAGATGGTCGGATGCAGAAAAGGCCCTGCCCATCAATCTCTTAGAGATACGAGCAGCCCGGTATGCCCTAGTAGCATGGACATCCAAACTCCAAGGGTCCCCTGTCAGAATTCAATCGGACAATGCCACGGCAGTGGCATATATCAATCATCAGGGTGGCACCAGGAGTCGTGCAGCCCAGAGGGAAGTAAATTGCATCCTGAAATGGGCAGAAAGATATGTCCCAGCCATATCTGCGGTATTCATTCCAGGAGTGGAGAATTGGAAGGCGGACTTTCTAAGTCGCCAACAATTATGCCCAGGGGAATGGTCCCTTCATCCCGAGGTTTTCCGGACAATATGTCAGCGGTGGGGAACACCGGATGTAGATCTGCTAGCATCCAGATTCAACGCAAAAGTGGACAGGTTTGTCTCTTGGACAAGGGATCCCCTAGCTTGCGGCTCGGATGCCCTAGTGTTCCCTTGGGATCAGTTCAAGCTGATATATGCATTCCCACCGCCACAATTGTTACCTCGATTACTCCGCAGAATCAGGGTAGAAAAGAAACCAGTGATTCTGGTGGCTCCAGCGTGGCCCCGAAGAGCATGGTATGCGGAGATTGTAAAAATGTCTGTGGGGAGTCCTTGGACCCTCCCACATCGTCCGGACCTGCTTTCGCAAGGACCGATATACCACCCTTCCTTACCAGCCCTAGGTTTGACGGCCTGGCTATTGAAGCCCACATTCTAAAAAAGAGAGTTCTCTCTAATCCTGTGGTATCTACCATGATCAATGCCAGGAAGCCGGTATCCAGGCAGATCTACTATAGAATCTGGAAGGCGTACATCGCCTGGTGTGAGGCCAAGAAATGGCATCCACGTAAGTATGTAATAGGTAGGATTCTGGACTTCCTACAGTGGGCTGTAGATAGGAAGCTTGCCTTGAGTACTATCAAGGGTCAGATTTCGGCCTTGTCAATATTTTTTCAGAGGCCCTTGGCTTCGCATTCACTAGTCAAAGCCTTTATACAAGGAGTGATGCGTATTAGCCCTCCGGTTAATATTCCCATATGTCCATGGGACTTAAACCTGGTTCTGTCGGTTCTACAGAAACAACCATTTGAACCATTACAGCATATTTCCCTGGTTCTTCTCACCAGGAAATTGATTTTTCTAGTAGCCATTTGTTCGGCTAAAAGAGTGTCGGAATTAGCCGCTATGTCCTGTAGGGAGCCATATCTGGTTATCCATAAGGACAGAGTAGTGTTACGTCCTCATCCAGCCTTTCTTCCTAAGGTGGTATCGAGGTTTCATTTGAACCAAGATGTGGTTCTTCCTTCTTTTTTCCCCAAGCCTAGTTCAGTAGAGGAAAAATTATTACATTCTTTGGATATAGTAAGAGCAGTTAAAGCTTATCTAAAAGCCACTGCTCAGATTCGCAGAACGGATACTTTGTTTATTCTGCCGGAAGGCCCCAGAAAGGGTCAGGCAGCGTCAAAATCTACTTTAGCCAAGTGGATTCGACAGGTCATTATGCAAGCCTATGGCTTGAGAAGGAGACCGCCTCCGTTCAAAGTTAGGGCGCACTCCACGAGAGCAGTTGGAACTTCATGGGCAGTGCATCACCAGGCCTCCCTGGCTCAAATCTGTAAGGCCGCAACATGGTCTTCAGTACACACGTTTACTAGGTTCTACCAAGTGGACGTTAGAAGTCAGGAGGATGTCGCCTTTGGGCGCAGTGTGTTGCAGGCCGCAAAAGATCCTCATGTCTGATAGCGCTCAGCTTATGTATGGTGTACCCCCCCCCTCATTGGGCATTGCTTTAGGACATCCCACATAGTAATGACTATGCCGCTCTGTGTCCCGTGATGTACGAGAAAGAAAATAGGATTTTTATAACAGCTTACCTGTAAAATCCTTTTCTTGGAGTACATCACGGGACACAGAGCTCCCACCCCTCTTTTGGGGACACTTATTGCTTTGCTACAAAACTGAGGTGCTCCCGGATGGGAGGGGCTTATATAGGGGAGGGTACTTCCGGTTTGGAAGTTGCCAGTGCCAGCACCTGAAGGTAAACTATATAACCCACATAGTAATGACTATGCCGCTCTGTGTCCCGTGATGTACTCCAAGAAAAGGATTTTACAGGTAAGCTGTTATAAAAATGCTATTTTTTGCTCTTAGTAAACTGATATAACAAACCACGTTCTATGGTACTGTATATTTAACCACTTAACGACCGCGCCATAGCCAAATGACGGCTACAGCGTGGCTCGATAACTCTGGGAGGGCTTATATTGACGTCCTCCCAGAATCGTGCTCCCGCGCGCCCCCTGGGGCGCGCACACAGGAGTATCCGTGACTGCCGGGTCCAGAGGACCTGGCGCATCACGGTAAATGGCCGCTGACAGCATCCGTTTACCACGTGATCGCTCCGTCAAATGACGGAGCGAGCACTCCTAAACAAACCGGCGTCATGTCCGGTTCCTCTCTCCCCTCTCTGTACCGATCGGTACAGTGCAAGAGGAGAGAACGATTGCAGCAGCACTGTGGGCTGGATGTGTAGTGCCCACAGCGCTGCTCCGTGCCATCCCACGCCAGCCACAGCCATCCCTCCATTCTCTGCCTGCCATCCATCTCTCCATTCTCTGCCTGCCATCCATCCCTCCATGCTCTGCCTGCCATCCATCCCTCCATGCTCTGCCTGCCATCCATCCCTCCATGCTCTGCCTGCCATCCTTCCCTCCATGCTCTGCCTGCCATCCTTCCCTCCATGCTCTGCCTGCCATCCTTCCCTCCATGCTCTGCCTGCCATCCTTCCCTCCATGCTCTGCCTGCCATCCCTCAGTCATACTCATCAATCCCTCCACGCTCAGCCATCCATCCCATCCACACTCAGCCATCCATCCCATCCACACTCAGCCATACCCAGCCATACTCAGCCATACCCAGCCATACTCAGCGATACCTAGCCATACTCGGTGATAACCAGCCATACTTGGTAATACCCAGCCATACTCGGTGATACTCAGCTATACTCGGCGATACCCAGCCATACCCAACCATACTGGACGATACCCAGCCATACTCGGTGATACTCAGCCATACTCGGTGATACCACACAGTACCCAGCCATACTGAGCAGTACCCAGCCATACTCAGCGATACCCAGCCATACTCAGCGATACCCAGCCATACTCGGCGTTACCCAGCCATACTCGGCGTTACCCAGCCATACTCGGCGAAACCAAGCCATACTCGGCGATACCTAGCCATACTCGGCGATACCTAGCCATACTCTGTGATACTCAGCCATACTCGGTGATACCACGCAGTACCCAGCCATACTGAGCAGTACCCAGCCATACTGAGCAGTACCCAGCCATACTCGGCAATACCCAGCCATACTCGGCAATACCCAGCCATACTCGGCCGTACCCAGCCTCTGTATGTGGCCAGGCTGTGGAAGTCTCCCACATGTGCTATCACCATACTCAGGAGTAGGAGAATCTATTTTGGGTGTCATTTTTGGTATGTACATGCTACGTGTTAGAAATATTGTGTGAACGGACAACTTTGTGTAGAACAAAATGCGTTTTCATTTTCTTTCCACTATTTCCAAAAACTTTTAGAAAAAATCACATGTTCAAAAGACTCATTATGCCTCATAGATTATACGTTGGGGTGTTTACTTTTCAAAATTGGGTCATTTTTGGGGCGTTTTCATTGCCTTTCAAAAATGTAAGAGGTAGTCAGGAAATTAGATGTGTAATTTATTTGTAGAATGCCTGATGGTGCTCCCTGAATGTTGGGCCTCTGTATGTGGCCACGCTGTGTAAAAGTCTCACACATGTGGTATCGCCATACTCGGGAGGAATAGCAGAATGTGTTTTAGGGTGTAATTTGTGGTATGCATATGCTGTGTGTGAGAAATAACCTGCTAATATGACAATTTTGTGAATAAAAAAAAAAGAAACAAAAAATCTTGATTTTGCAAAGAATTGTGGGAAAAAATTACAACTTAAAAAAACTCACCATGGCTCTTATTCAATACCTTGGAATGTCTACTTTCCAAAAAGAGGTCATTTTAGCGGTATTTGTACTTTCCTGGCTTGTTAGGGTCTCAAGAAATGAAATAGACCGTCAGTACTTCAGGTGTGATCAATTGGCACCATAGCTTGTGAACTCTATAACTTTCACAAAGACCAAATAATATACACCGGTTTGGGTTATTTTTACCAAAGATATGTAGCAGCATAAATTTTGGCCAAAATTTATGAAGAAAAATTACTAATTTGCAAAATTGTATAACAGAAACAAAGACACATGCATTTTTTTTTTACAGAATTTTCAGTCTTTTTTCTTTTATAGCACAAAAAAAACAAAACCCAACGGTGATTAAATACCACCAAAAGAAATCTCTATTTGTGAGAAAAAAGGGACACAAATTACATATGGGTACAGTGTTGCATGACTGAGTAATTGTCATTAAAATTGTGAGAGGACCGAAAGCTGAAAATTGGTCTGGTTAGGAAGGGGGTTTAAGTGCCCAGTGGTCAAGTGGTTAAAGGAGTAGATGAGTGAAGTTCATTGGTAGGTTTTTCTTACTATTTAAAGGAGCCAGGAACATTTGTTTTAACAGTGGACATCCGAAACCTTTTGGTACACTGTCTGCCTCGCTCCTGAGCCCTCTGAGGACAGATCATTGATGGATATCTTTAATGTAATTTCTTGGAGTGATGTACGAGCTTAGTTGGGGAGAGCCATATGATGTATACTTTCATATAAAGCAGGGGTCTCCAGGCGTTCTGAACAAAGGGGGGGGGGCACTTAACTGTCCTTCAGGATTTAGAAGGGCCAGAGGTAGTACAATGTCCTATCTTTCGTATAAAAATAGTGCCCCTTCTTTGGTATTTGGGAAGGGAAATAGTATCTATCCCATCATTGGTATCAGTGGGTAGAATAGTGCCCCATCATTGGTGTCCGTGAGAGGAATAGAGCCTCATTGTTGGTGTCAGTGGGAGGAATAGTGCCCTATTGTTGGTGTCAGTGGGAGGAATAGTACCCCATTGTTGGCGTCAGGAGAATAGTGCCCCAATGGCTGGATAAAGGCAAACAAACGGCTGCAGTTTGGATACTATTGATATAATACTTGGCCTTATGGCACTGTACTATATTGCCTCTTAATGGCCTTTATGATTCTGTGGTGTTTCACTGAGCAAAGCTTTGACTCACCAGTAAACAGAAATTGTGCAAGTAAAGCAAATTAACATGTGTATTCCTTTAGGAGAAAATGAGTGATCTTCGTACTGATTGCCAAATGAAATACCCACCATTGCAGCTCTATTTTTTCCCCTAATAAGTAATCTGTCTAGCAGATTTTATTCATTAGATGGAAAAACCTGAGAATGATCTGCGGCTTTAGGATTGCGCAAGCACAGAAACAGTAATGCTGTCTGGCAAGCCATCTCCTTGTGACACTATATGAAGAATGGTGGGAAATCTCCCCTTCTCATGTTTGTGGGTCAGTAGTCACAGGCGACAACCCTGACCAGAATCCATTGGTCCTCTCCAAAACAGCTAATGGTTCATATGGTCTTGAATTGTAAATACATCCCATTATTTCAAGTGGTATTTACTTAAAAAAAAAACCACAAATTTATTAAACAAATGCATAAAATTATAATTAACTTTTATTACCATTAAAGTTTGAAAACTATTCCACATTTCATGTATTTCTATTGTTTGGGTCTTAAGCTAGTTCTACACGGTTTTAATTTTACCCAATTCCTGGTGAATCGGACAAAATTCAAGCTGTGGGTGGCTCTGCAAGCACCACCCAGTTTGACAAAAGTAAATTTATAAATAAACTGAGCTGGAAAATTGGTGTCCAAACAGTAACTGCATCCTATTAGGTATGGCTGTGTCTGTGGAATGAGCAATACCAAATGTATCCTCACTTGCAGATTGTAACCAACTTATTACCATTTGCTTGTAATATAACTTCAATTGATAATGTGTACTGCTCTACTGTATCTACTAATACTAATGAAAATAATTGAAAGAGAAACTAACATGAGGCTGTAGTCAGTTGATGCTTAGTGATATCGGCAGTTATTTGTCGGTTCTTCATCCGGCATTGAGGCTCTCTTGTCTTGGACATCTACGATAGTCCAAACAGTTGTGTGTTAGGTGCATTATGACCTTTTAATCCTTTTTGTTGAAAGAGAGATCCAACTCATTGGCTAATTGCTGAGCAGTTTGTTAGATTTAAGGTGAAATTGAGAAACTTAAAGATGGTTAAATAACTTTAAAGGCCAACTCTATGCAAACCTGATACTTCACCTTTGTGAGACTGCTGGTCAATTGAACAACACTTTGTCCTTGAATTAATCTTTTTGGGGACTCCTGCAATGGGACTACTCCAAAGAAATTCCTAGTTCCACCAAAGTGCAACTGACAATGCAATTATTTTTAAGGAAATTAATTGAAGTGTAAGCTTGGGCAAAATAATAATACCAAAAAAAATAATTTGGCCTATCTTTCCAATCTATTTAAAATGGTTACAGGTATAGTGAGCTTCCTGTTTGCCCTGCTTTACTGAAATCTCAAGACTTGTTGGCCCCATTCACACTCAAGCCTTGCTGGCGATCCAAAAATCCAGTGGATTGCTTTTCAGAGGGCAGTTGACAGTTGCGTTGGTACCCCCCACCTAATATGACCGTTTTATTTTTGCCGCAGCGACTGCATGTGTACAGCCCATTAGAAGCTGCTTGCTTTTCCATGGGTGGGTGGTCTGAGGTTAGGCAGTAAAATCGCATCTCAGCCTCAAGTTTTTACCACCTTCCCAGGTGAACTAAAGCCCTCGATCATTTGCACTAACCTTCATTTTAGGTATAAGTGTTCAGCAGTTTGTTACAGTGGTCGGTAACAGCTGGTGGTGGACATGGAATGTATTTTTAGCTCTTGCAATCCTTCATTCAGTTCTGGTCTAAATAAATGAGCTGATTTCACAGCTGTAACAGGCTCTAATGAATTTGGCGTCCTGCCTACTTGTTTGCGTTGACACGTTGAAAGCAGAACATGCTGTGGTGGGACCCCTAAACGTTTAGTGTCATTTCATTGCATTTACCAGCGCTGGAGACGTTAATGATCATTAATGGTCCTCTTAAGACAGACCTGGATGGATGTTCTTCTCACAATCACTTCAACATGCGAGTTAAAAACTTCCTTCAGGTCTGGGGGCATGGCCATAACAAAACAATACATCCATCGCCGGCACAAAGGATTAGGGGGTTAATAAATCAGGAAACTGTGATGATTTAGATGTAGTCTGCCTCTAACAAGATGCAGTTTCTGAACTACAACATGTAGTTTAAGCTTCTGTGTTTGCTCTCCCTCGCTGTAAAATAATGCAAATTAGAGCAGGCTGATGGCTAAATGTACAATACTGTTTCACTGTCCATCCCTATTCCATATGATTGTTATAAATCCACGTTGTGACTGGAAGGTGCCTGCGGAAACCAGACATTTTATGATGCAACATTCAGTGGAAAAGTAGGCCTAAAAACTCCCATGTGTGTGATCTCTGTCTTCCCTGAAGCTTGCTGTGCTGAATATTGTATGCACCACTGTCTGCTTTTCCAAACTCTCTGTAATAATAAAGGTGAGAATGATAGTCTAAACACCAGCAAAACAATTTAAAGCAGAGTTTCACCCAAAAGTGGAAGCTCTGCCTATCTAACCCCCCCCCCTCCAGTGCCACATTTGGCATCTTTCTGTGCCTCGCCACGATCTCCCAGAAGCGGGAACAGGTACCAGTCAAAAAAGGACAGGTACCCGCTCCCCCTCCCCCTGGAAAGATGCCAAATGTACCTGTTCCCGATTCTGGGAGATCGTGGCGAGGCACAATCACTTGGGAGTTCGGCCCCCCTCCTCCTTCCTCCACCGCTGGGCCATTCAGAAAGTGCAGGGTGCTTCACGCATGTGAAAAAGGGTGCTGGTTTCCCTTACAGACAATGGCGGGGGCGGCAAAATCCTCCTGCCCCCCCAGGTGGAGTGTTGGGCTGAGGGGGAGGGCACAGTTTGCCATCTTTGCTCTGGATACTGGGTGACCTTATCCAAGCACTGGGGGCAATAATGGGCACGTTTAGTGTGGCAGTCATTTGGACGTGAGACTGTGGCATTATTGGGTTAGACTAAGCTCTGTTTGTTTTTCCAAGTCATTTTGCTTGCAATTTTTCAAACTCTCATGCAGTTCATATTAAGACAAAGTGATGAAAACTGACTGTTGACATTGAATGGGTAATCCATCCGAGACCTTAGGGACAAATAGCTATAAACAAATTATTTAGAAGGATGAGAAAAGTATATTTTTGAGGGGTTAATTCTGCAATATGGGTTTGGATGTAGCGTTGTTCAGTATTTGCTTTCTTTGCGTCAGAGGAACACAGTTTTCTGTGAAAATGTCCCACACAGCAGCAGTTCCGTGTCACTGTCCGGACTTCAGATATGTTACACTGAGAAACGGGCCAGACAAAGTGAGCAAAGAAGAAATAACCCCATTACTCACGCTCGCCATGGGAAACCCCCAGAACATATGGACCTTCTGATGAGTAAATAAAAAAACATTTCCAGGACACATCAAAGGAAGTCCAGGGAACAACAAGTAGACGTTCCACATGTGTTTGTCCACTTGCCAGTCATTCTCACTCCTCATGAGTTCTCTGCTTAGCTGACTCTTTAGACAAACTGCCTCCCACACACACCGTGTAACATGGAAGCTACAACCATAGTGACAGGAGATGGAGCTGTGACAACTGTCCCTCAGCTATTAGGTTAATAAAATGCTGCTTTTGAAGTGATCCTGTAAATGTAAAAAGCACATCAAAGCTGTTATAGAATTTTTTGATAAATGTACAGTTTAAAGTGTATCAAAACCCAAAAATCTAAATGTAATGTATTGCATCTTACTAGTTCTTAGATGTAAGTTTTCTTTCAAGCTTTTGTTCCTATATTCATAGGATACATGACCAATGCTGATTCTGAGGAATGCATAGACAGTTCAAACCCCTGAACAATAGGCCACCAAGTCAACAACAATCCAACAGAGGGTATCTGACTTGATTGCCCCATCATTGTTCCTTTATTTTCAGCTGGTGGTCCTGCTGGTAACACACTAACAACACACACGGTGTACTTAAGAAGGAGCTGCTTTGTCAACCTAACGTATAACTACAGAACAACTCCCTACTTTGTAGCAGAGGTGGGGGACTTGAGTCACATGACTTGACTTAAGTCACCTGTTTGGGGACTTGCGACTTGCTTGACAGAATTCAATAAATGACTCGACTTGACTTTGACTTGTCACTAATGACTTGCGACTTGACTTTGACTTGGGCTATATGACTTGCAATGACTTGGCACCACTAACACTAACCGCAAGCCGCTGTCTGCCTACCTGATCAGCGTGTCATGCAGACAGACGGCGGCCATTGCAGTGTTCAAAAGTCGCGCCTCCTCGTCTGTGATAGGCGGAACACTCAATTTCACAGCAGGCAGTGTTCAGCCTATCACGGATATCCTCTTATCCTCGTCTGTGTTATGAGGATGAGCGGATGTCCATGATAGGCAGAACACTGAATGCTGGGAAATTGAGTGTTCCGCCTATCACAGATGAGGAGGAGGCGCGGCTTTTGAATACTGGAATGGCCGCCGGGATGCCGCCGATCAGGTACACGGCTGACGGGCACAGTGAAGCATGGGCATAGTGAAACATGGGCACAGTGAGGCATGGGCACAGTGAGGCATAGGCACAGTGAGGCATGGGCACATAACCAATATTATTTATTGTTATCCCTCCTATTATTTTTATACAGTATGGGGTAGATCAGTATTTTGACTTGATTTGTGACTTGACCAAAATAAATGACTTCACTTGACTTGCTTGACTTCTAGCAGGGACTCGACTTGACTTGCTTGCTTTTCGTCACAGTAACTTGGGACTTGCTTGAGACTTGAAGGTTAAGACTTGAGACTTGCTTGTGACTTGCACATGTGTGACTTACTCCCATGTCTGCTTTGTAGTGAACGAAAGGTTCTATTCTGTAGTCCATTTTAAATACTGGAAATAATGCTAACTGGTAACAGTCAGCAGATGCATAGAGAAAAGGTTTCTGGCAGGACCAACAGGTATTTTTTGCACTTATCAGACAAATAGAAAGAAAACACTTTCAATGGTATTGGAAAAGGGAATAAAAAAGGGAAGTTCATTGTTTGGGTTAACATACACTTTAGTAATGGTAGGTCCTATGTTTCCTCCATACTTTTTACTGCTTTCTGTTGTTTGACATACTGCAAGTGGAAATGTCAGATTCCTATTGCTTTTTAAAAGGTCTGTATGTCTGTTTGATACAAGTTTAGACATATGGACAGTAGTCCATCATAATGCCCCTGATGTCTATAGTTAAATGTGTATCTTTTTTGAATATGCTTAGATATTTTATCTACTTTTAGTAATTTAGCTTCCATTTTTTCTTCAAAATGGTCAAATCACAAAGCTTGGTGTACAGGTGTTAAGTCATTAATTGTCACCAGAATAACACAGTAGAATGCACCAAACTAGAAAGGAATTGTCTTCACTGAAAGACGCAGTGAGGATCTTGAAGATCTTTACCTTTGGGTCATAGCAACACTTGCAGGAGTAGAACACTAGGCACAAAAATACAGCCTTGAGCTTGGCTCATGCTGGTGACCAAATCATCTGCTTGGGTCATCTCAGTTTTCGGACTAGTGTCAAGAAAGGACCTAAGCTCTGTGCTGGGAATGTTGGTCCCCTTTTTTTTTTTTTTGCATGGAGCGCACAAGGTTTCCAGTTACACATGGGTTTCACACTGACAGCCCTTATCCTGGATTCCTTGGCAGCATGTGAGATATCTCACAGGAAGGAAGAGGGCACATATGACTGATGGACTTGTTTTGTCACATTGCCACCCCCCCCCCAGGCAGAAAGTGCCCCCACACAGACAGAAGATGACCTGTCTGGGGTGTGTACCCTCTTTGCACTCTGCCTTAGTTGTGTTTGCATGAGGGGAGTTATCGTTTTGTTTTTTGCTACCTTTCGGTAGGCACTTCTTTGGGATGTCCCAATGGTTGAGATCTCTGCTGTGTCCTTCAATGAATGTGAGAGTAAATGGGATTTTGTTATACTCACTGTAAATATCTGCAAATATTGCCCTATTTGTTACTGTATTGTGACTAAAGTTGGCCATAAACCAGTAGAATTTTGTTTGAAAATTTGTTTTATTCTGGACGTTCATTCATTGTTCTAATGGTTAGTGGGATCAGTTTGACATTTGTTATCAACCTTAGTGATGAGAAAGTTCAAGGAGCAAAATGGAAAAATTATCTCAAATTAACAAATTTCTAACTGGATATGTTTTTAGTTCAGGAAATGTTGTATATATTGTAATGAAGTATGTTTAATTAAATTGGGTTTCCATTCAAGCAGGTCTTTTGAATGAAATTAGCTGACTCAGTGATGGTAAGAAAGAATGTTCTGACAAACTAACTTTTAGAATTTCTCTACAAATGTTTGAACGGTAATCTGACCCAAACTTGAAGTTGACCCTGATGGCCTACTTTTAAAAACCACTTAAGCCCCGGACCATTTGGCTGGCCAAAGACCAGAGCACTTTTTGCGATTCGGCACTGTGTCGCTTTAACTGACAATTGCGCAGTCGTGCGACGTGGCTCCCAAACAAAATTGATGTCCTTTTTTCCCCACAAATAGAGCTTTCTTTTGGTGGTATTTGATCACCTCTGTGGTTTTTATTTTTTGCGCAATAAACAAAAATATAGCAACAATTTTGAAAAAATAGCAATATTTTTTACTTTTTGCTATAATTAAATATCCCCAAAAAAATAAAATATTTTTTTTCCTCAGTTTAGGCCGATACATATTCTTCTAAATATTATAAATAGTAAAAAAAATCGCAATAAGCGTTTATTGATTGGTTTGTGCAAAAGTTATTGCGTCTACAAAATAGGGGATAGTTTTATGGCATTTTTATTAATAATGATTTTTTTTTACTAGTAATGGCAGCGATCAGCGATTTTTATCGTGACTGCGACATTATGGCAGACACATCGGATACTTTTGACGCCATTTTGGGACCACTGTCATTGATACAGCGATCAGTGCTATAAAAATGCACTGATTACGGTAAAAATTACACTGGCAGTGAAGGGGTTAACCAGTAGGGGGCGCTGAAAGGGTGTGTCCTAGGGATGTGTTCTAATTGTGGGGGGGATGGGCTACATGTGACATAACACTGATCACCGCTCCCGATTACAGGGAGCGGTAATCAATGTCCTGTCACTAGGAAGAATGGGGAAATGCTTGTTTACATCAGCATTTCCCCATTCTTCCTCTCTGAGTCCGGGGGACCCGCGGTCGGACTCACGGAGCTTGCGGCGGACGCGCGCTCCCACAATGCCGCATCTTAAAGTGGACTTACCTGTATGCCCATTTGCCCAGCCATGCCATTGTACCGATGTATATCGTCGTGCGCTGGCCGGCAAGTGGTTAATAAGCTGTCTATACAGGTTTGGTCAACAACAGGAGCCACTCCTGGGTTGTGCTTTTTTCTTTGGTCTAGCATCCTACTACTTCAGGTCAAGATCTTCTTTCTGTCTTTCATTGAATACAAAGAAAATGATTTTACGGTGAGTCCAAAAAGTCCTATTTTTCACAGGAGGAAAATTACCTCTGCATTTTAACCACTTGCTTACAGCACACTTTTACCCCCTTCCTGCCCAGGCCTATTTTCAGCTTTCAGCGCTGTCACACTTTGAATGACAATTGCGCGGTCAACGCTGTACCCATATGAAGTTTTTATCATTTTTTTTTCACACAAATAGTGCTTTTGTCAAGGTCACCTGTGGCCAGGTGACAGATGCACACCGTAGGGGGACCGGAGTGCACCGCAAGGTAGTGAACCCTATGGCTGACTGCTGCGGATAGGAAACTGGGTGGTTGTGGAAAGCGGGACCAGAGGAGCACAACCGGGATCCTAACGGAAGCTAGAGCCAAGATTCCCCAGGGCGCGGAGTCTAAGACCAGGGCCTCTAGTGGTGAGAATGTTATGCTGCAGGCTGGGACCAGGTCGCGGCCCCTGGAGTTTCCTAGCTCACGCCCCGTAGGATAAGGGGAAAAGAGGGGAAGCAGCAGCACAAGATATGAGAGAACCGAATAACAAGCTGAAGGTCAGGGGCCACAAGCAGACAAGGATAACGAAAGAACGAGCCGAAGGTCAAGGGTCACGAGCAGACAGGGATAGTCGGGGACAAGCCAAATATGTAACAGAGAGACAGACGTAGCACACGGCAGGCAGGAACCCAAACACACAATGCCTAACAAACACGTTGATCAGCAAAGCAGGCTTGCAGTGCACAGGTTAATATAGTGTTCTGTGATGGGGCCTGGGGTGAAGTCAGGCTGGGAGGAGATTATAAAGGAAGCCAGGTGAAAGGGCTCAGGCCTCTAAGATGAACACATGGGAAGGAAGGTAAGCTGACAGACAAACACTACTGCATATCCATGACAGCTTTCTTTTGGTGGTATTTAATGCTAAACAAAAAGAGGCAGAAAATTGTGTGGAAAAAAAAATCTGTTATTTTTCTTCTTCACTGATGGGCACTGATGGGTACCGATAGGTGGCACTGCTAGGCAGCACTGTTGAAGTGACACTGATGATAGGCAGTGATGGGCACTGATTGGCAGCACTAATATATGGCACTGGTGGCCACTGATTAGCAGCACTGATTAGCAGCACTGGTGGGCACTAAGGGGGCCGATGTCCCTCTAACACACAGGTGTCAAACTGGCGGCCCTCCAGCTGTGGCGAAACTACAAGTCCCATGAGGCATTGCAAGGCTGACAGTTACAAGCACGACTCTCTCAGGCAGAGGCTTGATGGTACTTGTAGTTCAACAACAGCTGGAGGGCCACCAGTTTGACGCCACTGCTCTAACAGAAGCCGTTAAACGCCTTTTTTCTTTTCTTTGCGCTAAAAGCGTGAGGGAAAAAAAGTCGATAACCGGCTTCTGTTTACTTCAACGACCAGCTGTCATTGACTGACAGCTGATCACATGGTAAAGGGCCCTCTGTGATCACAGAGCGCGCCACCCACATGCCCCAGGGGGCGGGTGGGCAGTGCATGAACAGGAGGACGTCCATGTATACCCTCCCAGCATTTTAAGCCCCTGCTGTAGCTGTATTTTGGCTATATCGCGGGCGCCAAGTAGTTCATCTGCTTGCATAAGTGTATAAAGACAAAAGCCAGCAGGGCCAAAAACTGCAGAATGTGTAAAGCAAGTATGGAAATGCATAATGCCTAAATATGCAGACAAAGAGGCAAAGAAGAAGACCTGCATTGTGCTAAAGTTTCCTGCTTTTGGGGAATAAAAACAAAAAGTAAAAAATGGAATTATAGATGCCTGTGTGTATATACCCTAAGACTTTGCTCCAATAATAAAGGATATATATTTACTGTGCTACTTCATTCGGACTACATGCAGGGCCCAGCTGGTCCTCTCTGTACTATTAATACTGACGTTTATTTATACCCCCTTGGAACAATTATTGTGCCCGACAAAAGCCCTACAGAATCTGTCTGCAGTCTTAATCATTGTGTTTGTCTTGGATGGAATTCTTCAAAGAGCTTACTCAGAACATTTGCTTGTTTACCTCGGGTTGCCAAAAAAGCTTGAAATTTTGGCTCGTCTCTCTGAGTTATAATTAAGCTCTGCAACTTTCACATTTTTTTCCAGAACTTTGGTGCAGGATTTCTTCAACAAATAGAAAGCCTCAGTATTTTATAGGCCTGCTGAAAATTAGTTTGGAGTTCTATTGCAGTGCTCACGATTTGTGGAACTGCTGATTTTTCTACCGATAAAAAAAAGATTCAATAGAAACTGGCAGGACTATCCAAGATCTATGTTGTAAATGTAATAATCGGGAAGTAAATAGGGGTTTCAGATGCCGATGTGTTTTTATTTATTTGTTGACTTGCATAAAAGTGTCTGAATGAAGATTCCACTTTTTGCTGTCCTGGACTGTAGAGGAAATGGTAAAACTAAGAAATTGGTCAGCTGCCATTGACAATGTAATCTATGATATTCATAATGATTTGTTTTAGACCAAAGCTCAACAACCTGCAGCTCTCCAGGTAAATGCCAGCAACCACCAATTGGTAATTTTCCAGTAAATGAGAAACAAAGCCTTTTAAGTCAGTCATATACATAATGAAAAAATTGTCCAATATGATGACCAAATATAATTCAGAAATCAGTTGCGCTAAAGCAAGTGGAACCATAGTATTTCTCCAGAGATTGCTAGGAATTCCTTGATGACTGACTGACCTTCAATTTGATGGTACTTGGATAAATTCAGGGTTAATGCCACTCAGCATAGCTAGCTGTATAATACCAATGATCCAAGAGTCTGTGAACAGCAATTTTCAAGTCTTGCAACAGATTCTCAATTGGATTTAGGTCTGGACTTTGACTGGGCCATTCTAAAACATGAATATTCATGTAAAAAAAAAAAACAATATTTTTTAGTTTTTGCTATAATAAATATCCCCCAAAAATATATAAAAAACGATTTTTTCCTCAGTTTAGGCCAATATGTATGCTTCTACATATTTTTGGTAAAAAAAAATCGCAATAAGCGCAAAAGTTATACCGTCTACTAAATAGGGGGTAGTTTTATGGCATTTTTATTATTATTATTTTTTTTACTAGTTATGGCGGCGATTTGCGATTTCTATCGTGACTGCGACATTATGGCAGACACATCGGACACTTTTGACGCTGTTTTGGGACCATTGTCATTTATACAGCGATCAGTGCTATAAAAATGCACTGATTACTGTGTAAATGACACTGGTAGTGAAGGGGTTAACCAGTAGGGGGCGGGGAAGGGGTTAAGTGTGTCCTAGGGAGTAATTCTAACTGTGTGGGGGCAGGGCTTACTGTGAGACGACACTGATCACTGCTGAGGGAGCAGATGATCAGTGTCCTGTCACTAGGTAGAACAGGGAGATACCTTGTTTACAAAGGCATCCCCCATTTCTGCCGTTCCGTGGACCCGATTGCGGGACACCGGTGGACATTGAGTCCGCGGCGCACGTGCGCTAGGCGGCAGATTCAAAGCAACGTATATATACGTTGCTTTTCCTGTCCATGCCATTCTGCCGACGTATATCTACGTGAGGCAGTCGGCAAGTGGTTGAGAGAGCAAATTTTCCAAGGATGAAGGCTGCTCTCAAAGACTTAAACTGGGAGGGAATATTAGCATCGACGAACACAGAAAAGAAATGGTAATTCTTCAAAAAGACTATAAACTCGGTGCAAATTATATTTCGATTGGCAATACGTTTAAAAGATTAAAAATAAAACCTATGTGGCTCACAGCCAAAGTTCAAAAGTTATAAATAATAAGAAAATAGCTTTTAAAAAATATTAAAATGAAGGGACACTATAATTTATTTAAATGTTACAAAGAATATAACAGAATATGTAAAAAGGAAATCAAATATGCAGAAATTCCAACAAACAACAGATTGCAAAAGATAGTAGGACAAACCCCAAAAAATTATTCAAATATATTGATTAGGGTTGCACCAATACTGATACTAGTATCAGCCGCTTCTCCACCCACCCACGGCCCTTAGCTGCTTTATTGAAATCTATACAGGGCAATCGTGCTGTTACATCTGACGTGCACAGGCAGGCTGCATTTGACGTGCACAGGCAGGCTGCTTCTGACGTGCACCGGCAGGCTGCATCTAACAGGCACTGGGAGGCTGCATCTAACAGGCACTGGGAGGCTGCATCTAACAGGCACTGGGAGGCTGCATCTAACAGGCACTGGGAGGCTGCATCTAACAAGCACTGGGAGGCTCCATCTAACAGGCACTGGAAGGCTGCATCTAACAGGCACTGGGAGGCTGCATCTAACAGGCACTGGGAGGCTGCATCTAACAGGCACTGGGAGGCTGCATCTAACAGGCACTGGGAGGCTGCATCTAACAGGCACTGGGAGGCTGCATCTAAAATGCACTGGTAGGCTGCATCTAAAATGCACAGGCAGGCTGCATCTGACTAGCACAGGTATGCTCCATCTGACTGGTAGGCTGCATCTGACAGGCACTGGTGAGGCTGTATTTGATGGACACTGGTGCGGCTGCATTGAAGTCTTGTATCAAATGCCGATAATGGAGTGCCAAAAAGGGGGCAGGGTTCGCCCCGGGTGCCACCCAGTGCGAGGGGGTCATCCTGGCGCACCCCAGTCCTCCTCCTCACGCAGAGTGGCAATGTCCCACCTCCTGTGATAGACGGCACACTGATTCAATGGCGGGACATTAAATCAGTGTGACTTGATCACAGGAGGGGGGGCATTGTTACTGCGGCTACAGGCAGGCTGCATCTGACATGCACAGGCAGGCTGCATCTGACATGCACTGGGAGGCTGCATCTAACAGGCACTGGGAGGCTGCATCTAACAGGCACTGGGAGGCTGCATCTAACAGGCACTGGGAGGCTGCATCTAACAGGCACTGGGAGGCTGCATCTAACAGGCACTGGGAGGCTGCATCTAACAGGCACTGGGAGGCTGCATCTAACAGGCACTGGGAGGCTGCATCTGACATGCACTGGTAGGCTGCATCTAAAATGCACAGACAGGCTGCATCTGACTGGCACAGGTATGCTGCATCTGACTGGCACAGGTATGCTGCATCTGACTGGCACAGGTATGCTGCATCTGACTGGCACAGGTATGCTGCATCTGACGGGCTCAGGCAGGTTGCATCTGACTGGTAGGCTGCATCTGACAGGCACTGGTAAGGCTGTATTTGATGGACACTGGTGAGGCTGCATTGATCTCTTGTATCATGTCTGCAGTCTCTGACCATCTCCTGTAACATGTCTGCTAGAGGTGCATCAAATGGAAATTTTGTTAATACTATTAGCAGTGTCTTTAAGTTTAAGTAAGAGATTACAGACATGATACAAGAGATGTTTAGAGACTGCAGACTTGATACAAGAGATGGTTAGAGACTGAGGACATGATGCAAGAGATGGTTAAAGGCTGAGGACATGATACAAGAGATGGTTAGAGACTGTGGACATGATACAAGAGATGGTTAGAGACTGTGGACATGATACAAGAGATGGTTAGAGACTAAGGACATGATACAAGAGATGGTTAGAAAAACTGTCGCTTTCGGTTTTCGGAAAAGTGCATGCTGCATTTTCAGTACCAAAATTTCCATTCGGTGCACCCCTATTTTTAATATCTTTATAAATGATATAGGGTCTGGGATTAAAAGTACCATTTCAGTCTTTGCAGATGACACCAAGCTATGCAGTGAAATATTGCATATATACACGTCTCCAACTTACAAGCCAACCTCAATGCACTGTTTAATTGGGCAAATGTGGCAAATGATGTTTAATGTTAATAAATGTAAAGTTATGCACTGGGGGGGCTAAGAATATGCATGCATCATACATACTAGGGGGAGTACAACTGGGGGATTAGTGGAAAAGCATCTGGGGGTTTTGGTAGATCATAAGCTTAATAATAGCATGCAATGCCAAACTGCGGTTTCCAAAACCCTTTCTTGCATTAATAGAGGTATGGAATCCAGGGAGAGAGATATCATTTTGCCCCTGTACAAATCATTAGTAAGACCTCGTCTGTAAAATGCAGTTCAGTTTTGGGGCACCAGTTCTCAAAAAGGTTATGTCAGGGAACTGGAGAAAGTGCAGAGAAGGGCAATCAAACTGATAAGAGGTATGAAGAAACTCCCATAAGAGGAAAGATTAGAGGAACTGAATTTATTCTCTCTTGAGAAGAGGAGATTAAGGGGGGGGGTATGATCAACATGTATAAATACATACGTGGTCCATATAGTGAACTTGGTGTTGAGTTATTCACTTTAAGGCCATCACAGAGTATAAGGGGGCACTCTTTACGTCTAGAGGAAAAAAGATTTAATCTACAAATATGGAAAGGTTTCTTCACAGTAAGAGATGTGAAAAAGTGGAATAGACTCCCTCCAGAGGTAGTTCTGGCCAGCTCAGTAGATTGCTTTAAAAAAGGCCTGCATTTTTGTGCTTCTACTGTTAAGGGTTTGATTGGTGTTGCCCTAGATAGGGTTATAGGAGGAATTCTGTTCTCATCCATTCTTTATCTGGTAAATCCAGTAAAGTGGGGCTGTCAGGGATGATAACCAGGAACATCTAGAACTATGGCAGTTCCTATCTGGGAATCTTCTTTGACGGCACCCACAGAAATTACTTCTAATAATAAACTATAATTCTTGCAGTTGTTTGTAAATCTTTGAAGTTAGACCAATGACCTTTAAATTTGCCTTTTCCTGTCCCCAGTAGAAAGTGACAGTCTTTCAAGGTGGTGCTGTTGTCCCAGAGAAGCAATTACTAATAGGTGTAATTCTAGTTGTTTCCATTATGCTGGTAAAGTGCTGAGCTCATGTCTGTATGTGTTAACACTTAACATTTTAATTTAGGTCACAAATACAGCCAATGCCAGAAGGCACTACTATAAACTTGGCTCTGTATATGCTTTGCTGTATAAAATTATCCAATTAGATTCATTTCAGGGTTATTTGTTCCCCACTAAGTTACTGGAGGCAAGATATCAAATTAATGAACTTAGTACGCTTAAGTGATGTGTGAGAAATTCTGAGCTAATGTACTCTTATTAGTTGTAACATAGTGATTGTTAAATGCATGGACATAAGCCGCCTTCTGATATTGGCTGTCTGTTCAAGGCTTTGGCCTTCTAAACTGTCTGAAGTGATGGAACTCTACAGATTAATTTTCCAAAAAGTCACTGATTAACTCTAAAAAGCATGCAATTAGCTGAATGGTACAATGACCCCAGATAAAAAATATTTGGAAAGTTTTGTAATGCTGTTTTATGCTTGATTTTTTTTAATGTAATTTTAAATTTCATTTCCCCACTTACTATCTAGACAACTCTTAGCAAGGGATTTTCAATGCTTGCCAATTAAGGGGCAATTCCATCTTCGTGGGGGGGGGGGGGGGGGGGACAAAAAAAAAAATATATATATATATAATTGTGACTCAAGTCATATTGTTATTGAATATTTTTAAAAATTACCTTTCCTTTTCAATCTGCAGCTCTGTAATTTTCTGTAAAATGCAATGCAATATGGCTACCTGGAGGTGTTTTGTACACAGAATGTGTACTGACCACCCCCAGAAACGTAATTTCCTGCTTTTGTAATTGGCTCATTGATTTTCCCAGAAGTCTACACTAAGATACAAGTCATATATCAGGCATCCCCTGCAATAAAAATTTAATTTTTGGTGAGATACTCCCAATTGGAAATCACATAGATCACCCAGAGGGGAATGTTGCTTTCTTAGCAAAAGTTGAGTTACTCTTTAAATAAATTACGTAGAGCAATGTTTCAAGAGTTGATGTCCCAAGAAATAATTGACCGGACACTCGTTAATGCAGAACCTTTTTCAGCTGGACTAAGAGCAGCAAATGTTTGTCTTTTCAGCATGGGGAACTTTTGGCTTCTAGTTAAAGCTGCATTCTGGATCAACCAGGCAGTTTGTTAGAATTACTTTGGAGAGAAGTTTTCTCTACAGTTTATGTATTGCCTCTGACAAAATAAGTGCAGCGCAAAGAAAGTGACAAAAACCTTTTTAGGGTTAATAAGATGTTGTATATAGTATATAGTAAGCGCAACTGATCGTTCACTGTGCTATTTATAATATAAATTCCAAAATGAATTGACATATATATATATATATTATCATAGGTCTAAAGACGATAATAAATGACCATAGATGGTAAAACAAAAAGGGTGATGAATATCTAAAGTGAAGGAAAAATTTTGAATAGGTTAAAAGTGCAAAGAGAGCAAAAGGAAATATCCAATAGATATATCTCATATGTGCATGAATGTGAACACAAGAATAAAAATTAAGTTGATGCTAAGAAAACTGTCCAATAAATCTATAATACTAAGGTGCAAAAAGAGTAAATGTCCAATGGACTTATTGCTGAAATTCCAAAGACAAAAACAATGTTTCTGTAAGTAGAAAATAAATAAATGCGGCGCCATGAGAAAAAAATCAATCCTAAAAATTGATATATAAATAACAACCACAAATGCTACATATGAAAATGTAACCTGTGAAACAATAATAAATTAATGTGACTAAAAAATGGAATGTGGCCTATGAAGCCGTGACCACCATAAATTGGACTAGTATGCACATGGACTGAAATGCACATACATTCATCCACACGTCTACAATCAACAATTGTGATAATTTATAGAAATATGAAAAAACATATATGTAAATGACACTGTGAATAAAGAATATTAAACATAGAAATGGGTGTGTAAAGTCCATATACAAATTTTCAATATGAAAAATGATGAAAAGGAAGGAATCCATTTAAATCCTACATCAAATGCAATGTCCACATAAACCCATATGGAGTAGCTGTACTGCTGGTGGATATAAAGGATGCACGACACACAGGGACGTGACTTCCAACACCGGGGGAGGAGGGGGGGAGAAATAAATACTCTTACCCCTAACTATGGACTCACACGCCAGCAGCGGTGGGTCAAATAGGCATAGAGATGATCCACTCAGGTTCACGTGTAGACTGGAACTCCTGATGAGAGTGACGTCCTATATCGGCACCAGACAAGGCATACACGGAAAGTTGTGATTCTCCTGCCTTAGTATCTCCGAATTCCAGACATCCAAACACCGATATCCATCATAGAAAGGAACAAGAAAAGCCTCCACATAGTATAGATCAGTCGGGTGGTGTATGGTAAAAAAAGCTTGTTTATTCCAAAAACGAACAAATCAAAAGAACAAAAAATAAAATGGTACAGGCGTCCTGAAGCTGCTTGTAAAATAGTGATCACAAAAAGTTTCTGTAAGTAGTCCAAGGGAGGGGAATGGAGTCCCAATGCCAGCAACAATTATCACATGCGTGAAAAAGATTCACCACCAAATATTGAAGAGTTTTACCAGAACGTGTGGACTCAATAAGGCTTATGCCGAATGAGTCAATCAGACAGGAGGTGTAACCACACCAAAAAGGGGAGCTTCCACGCCACTCTTTCCTGACCACAATGGAAGGTCTTTGTTGCAGATCGTGCTGACGAAACGGGTTGGGTGTGTTCGAGTGTTATACGTCACTTCCACCCTTAGTGGAACGCAGGTGGAGAGCAAACGGCATCCCCACGTCCTGTATGCTTGTTTTACATGGGAATTTGCAATGGAATCTTTTAATTTTTTTTAATAAAATTGTGACAAACTTCTCTATGGGAGCCTGTTTTCTTCCTTTCATTAACCCACGGATGTCTAGAAATCTGATGGCATGATCTGAGTCTCGTAGGACCTCCCTGGTTGAATCGTTGGAACAAACATTTCCTTTCTGCGCATATGACTACCTGTAATGGGTGTCATGTTGGTGTGGTGAGTAGGATGTGTGACAGGTGTTGGGGAGTAAGATTCCCAGTCACCCCTAATTGGTTATACCAGCTGTGTGAAGATTCATTTCTTTTGTACATTTGCACATTATTATTATACAGGATTTATATAGCGCCGACAGTTTGCACAGTGCTTTACAACATTAGGGCAGACAGTACAATTACAATACAATTCAATACAGGAGGAATCAGAGGGCCCTGCTCGTTAGAGCTTACAGTCTAGGAGGGAGGGTCAAGTGATACGAAGGGTAATAACTAGGGTTGTCACGATACTAGTATCGGTATCGGTACCGATACAGAGCATTTGCCCGAGTACTTGTACTCTGTCAAATGCTCCTGATGCTTCACCCGATACCTGGACAGTCAGCGGTGATCAGTGCGGTGGGAGATTTACAAGCACCGATCACCGCTGTATAGATTTAAAAGTCTGACAGCCGTTTCTCCGCCTCTCTCCTCCCCCCCCCCGTGGCATTCAGCTGCTTTAGTGAAATCAGCGGTGATCGGTGCTTGTAACTCTCCCACACACGATCACCGCTGACTGTCCCCGCATCCTCCTCCAGCCCCCCTCCGTTCTGCTGCTGTCTCCCTCCCTCCATGCTGCAGTCTCGTGTCCCCCTCCATTCTGATGTCTCCCGTGTCCCCTCCATTCTGATGTCTCCCTCCGTGTCCCCTCTATTCTGATGTCCCCCTCCATTCTGATGTCTCCCTCCGTGTCCCCCTCCATTCTGATGTCTCCCTCCGTGTCCCCTCCGTTCTGATGTCTCCCTCCATGTCCCCTCCATTCTGATGTCTCCCTCCGTTGCCCCACTCCATTCTGATGTCTCCCTCCGTGTCCCCCTCCATTCTGATGTCTCCCTCTGTGTTCCCCCTCCATTCTGATGTCTCCCTCTGTGTCCCCCTCCATTCTGATGTCTCCCTCCGTTTCCCCCTCCATGCTGCTCTCTCCCTCCGTGCTGCCATCCCACTCCGTTCTCCTCCTCCACACCCTCGATCTGTCAGGATGGAGAGCGGAGGTAGGAGCCGGTAAATCCGGCTCCTTACTGTTCGGAATGTACAGAGTCAGTGATCACTGACTCTGTCCATTCACATAACTGAAACTGTGTTTACAATGTTTCAGTTTATGAATGAAGAGAAGCCGTTGTCTTCTCTCCATTCATTTTCAGCGCAGCGGAGGCTGCTAAGAAAGGGACTGGGGAATCTGTGTCCTTAGTCCCTTTCCCTGTCTCAAAGGGGAGATGTCAGAGGTCTGTTAAGACCCCTGATATCTCACCAAAGCCCCCCAACAGGGCTGATAAAAGAAAAAAAATAATAATAAAAAAATAAATAATAAAAAAATGAATTGTAAAAAAAAAAAAAAAAATAGAAGAAAAAACACACTGACACTGTCCAGCCCCCCCCCCCCCCCCCTTAAAAAAAGAAAGCATTGTAAAAAATAAATAAATACATAAAATAAATTGTAAAAAATAAAACAAATTGTAAAAAATAAAAAAACTAATTGTAAATAAAAATAAATAAAAAACTACTGACATGTGCCACTGTCACATGAGATTAAAAAAAAAAAAGTATCGGTATCGGCGAGTACTTGGAAAAAAGTATCAGTACTTGTACTCGGTCTTAAAAAAGTGGTATCGGGACAACCCTAGTAATAACTGTGGGGGATGAGCTGATGAAGAAAATTAAAGTGCAGTTGTTAGGTGGAGGCAGGGTAGGCTTCTCTGAAGAGAAAAGTTTTCAGGGATCGCCTAAAAGTAGATAGATTTGCAGATAGTCTGACAGATTGGGGAAGGGTATTCCAGAGGATGGGAGAGGCTCAGGAGAAGTCCTGGAGTGAATATTAGGTTGGTATTTTGAGACTAGGCTAGTGATGTACCTGGGGGCAGAGTTGTGGATGGCTTTGTAATTAATTGTTAGTATTTTAAATTTAATTTTTTGGGTAAGTGGCAGCCAATGGAGGGATTGGCAGAGAGGGGTAGCAGACGCTGAGCGGTTTGTGAGGTGGATGAGTCTGGCAGTAGCATTCATGATGGACTGAAGGGGGGATAATCTATTTAAAGGTAAGCCAATGAGAAGGGAGTTGCAGTAGTCAAGGCGAGAGATAACCAGGGAGGGAATCAGGAGCTTTGTGGTTTCATTGGTTAGGAAGGGACGTAGTTTGGAGATGTTGCGGAGGTTGAGGCGGCAAGGTTTGGAAAGAGATTGGATGTGGGGCCAAAGGGAGATTTCAGAGAGTTCAGATAACATTTAAAACGCTTGCATGTGGGGATTGGTGGATGGTTGTGCCATTGTTCCTGACAGAGAAGTCAGGGAAAGAGGCACGTGGGGAGGAAATATTATGAGTTCGGATTTGGACAAGTTGAGTTTGAGGAAGTGGTGTGACATCCAGACAGATATGTCTGTTAGTAAGTTAGTGATGCGTGAGGAGACTGATGGAGTGAGTTGAGGAGTGGAAAGATAGATTTGTGTCATCAGTGTAGCAATGATATTGAAAGCCGTGCCAGCTGACCCAGGGAAGAGGTGTCGATTGAAAATAGGAGTAGTCCAAGAACAGAATTCTTGGGGACCCCAATGGAGAAGGGAAGAGGATAGGAGGAAGTAGAATTGTAAGTGACACTGAAGGTGCGTTGGGATAGGTAGGATGGATATCACACTTTTATGATTCATATTGGACACTTTAAAGGAGAAGTCCAGCCTGAGCTTTTTAGGCTGGGCTTCTCCCTAGGGTCACAGGAGTGCAATTCGTTTTGCACTCCTGTGACCCGTTTTCAGCGGAGAGCGGTCTGAAGTCCGCTCAATGCTGACGTCACTGCCATCAGTCGGGGCAGCGCGTCATCACGACTTCCCAAGTCGGGATCCGCCAGCTGCCCTGATTGATGGCAGTCTCAGCGTATCAGCGAGCCGCTGAGACAGCCTCTCCCCGCCCTTCCACTGCTCAGCTCTCCAATGAGCGTGGAGAAGCAGAGAGGAAAGACGCTGACTAACAGTCAGCGGCTTAACTCTCGGGAATCTGTGAGAACCGAGCCAGTGGCGATGTTGGGTGGCTCGGTTCTCAGTGCACAGACCCCAGGGGACAGATGGAGCATCGGTCTGATGCTCCATCCACGAGGTAAGTATGAATCCAAAAAAACCTGGAAACCCATACTTCTCTTTTAATAATATATTGACAATTTATATGTATGCACTTGCACTTTATTTCATCATTTGCATTGGATGATCTTTGTCAATTATTACTCACTAAAGACTCCAAGTGTATTTTTAAATTTTATTGCACACACTTATGGTATGGTTTATAGTGGATAGCACACACTTTACAGATATATTTATAAATTCTTTTGCACATAATAAAGTATATGCCCAGCCAAAACTTTTTACATTTTATCTTTCATACAGGGCAAGTGGAGACAGGTTAGAACCCATAACTTAATGTCATGGTGACCAGACAGGAGGTGAGGGGTAGATTCTGTAACAGAGTCCCAAAAAACAATAAAAGCCAAACAATCCTCCTTCATTCAACCCAAGTCAAAAATAAAAAATAAAAGGTTTTGGCTGGCCAAACACTTTAACAAGAAAGTGGATTTTATCTCCCCTTTCTTTCATGTAGGTGCATTAGCAGCCAAGCAAAAGAGGTTGCCTTTAGCAAATCACCATTGGCGGGGCCGGGCACTGTGAGAAATAGTTATTGCCAACTTACACTTATTTGATTGTGCCACCAACTAGAGTGCAACCAAGCTGGGAATCCTACATGACCACACATAAATCCCTGTCTTTTGAGACTTTTAAAAACTTGTTTTTTATTATTTTGGAAATCTGGAGAGGTGTGATAATATGGATTACAAACAACAAAACACTCTTGCACATAAGTATGATAGCCCAGCAAACATAAAAGTGGTAGTCCACTTCTCAAGGGATATTGGTTCAGGCCTTGCTGCCCCACTAGGACAGAAGATGTTCTGATCGTCTCTAGAAAATGGAAAAGAAGAGGGCGCACCAGCCTAGTACATTATCCCACATACATTTATTGAAAAATAAAATCATAAAAACTACTCACAAGCATGACAATTTAAGATTGCTTAGCGAGCCACAGGTCTGTAGCTCTAAATTCCTGGACTCAACAGTCTCCAGACCATCGGGGGGTGGTGCTCACCTGGGCCCCTGCTGGTTGATGCATTTCAAAGGATTCTTCTTCCTCAGAGCCTCTGAGGAAAAAGGAGAATCCTGGTGAGGTCTCCCATGGTTTGGAGACAGTTGAGGACTTCAGAGCTACAGACGAGTAGCTCGCTAAGCAATCATATATTCTCATGCTTGTGAGTTTTTAGGAGTTCATTTTTCAATAAATGTATGTGGAATAATGCATTAGGCTGGTGTGCCCTCTTCTTTTTCATTTTCTAGAGGTGTGATAATGGCTAAACGTTTTGAGCTTTCTACTTCAGATCGATTGGTGCAGACAAACTCACATTAAGTTTTGTTCTGAAGAATTCCAGGAAAGGAGTTACCTGTAAGTGGAGATCTCAAGTTTCCATTTCTGTGAAAGAAGCAGTGACAGAGAAATTTGTTGCATAAATAAAAGTGGAATTTGACTAACTACTATGGAGAACTGATGGATGTGGGATACATGAGGGATTAAGTTAAATATTCTCTTTTTTTTCCTTTTCTTTCAATGCCCTAATGCAAAGCAGATGTTTGCGTGGAGGTGAGGTCACCATTATTGTTCTTGATTAGTTGTTTGTGTGGAACAGTGCCGTTTCTAAAGGAATATTGTTGTTCTCCTGACTAAGCACATAGTGTGGCCACAACATTTGTTCCTGCATGATTCATACCATAGAGGTATTTTTAGTACTTTCAAAATAAGGAATTCTGGCTTTGGGGAGAAGAGGTAGTAGTAATTTTTCTAAATCTCGGTGACTGAATAGGGGTGTCTTGGGATGCTCACGGCATGGACTAAATATCAGTAATATGAGAAGAGGCTGCTGGTTCTACTCCCCCTGCAGGGACAGATTACTCTACCTGTGGCTTTTCGGTAGCTATTGGATTGTCAGATCTTGTGGTCTACAGGAGTATCTGTTGAACTCTAAGTTTTTCCATTAGTGCCGACATTATTTCAGGATCTATATTTAGAATGGTTTTGGTTTGCTAAAGCAAAAAAAATACATTAATAGAATGTATTAACCATTGGTAAAAAGTTTTGATGTTTAGCCTGCTTGGTTCTTTCAATTTTATTTTTGTTTTGGATGGAGTGGGAAGGGTTAGAACCCCTGTCAGTTTTTTTGCATTTGCTTTCATGTGTGGGGTGACTTGAATTTTTTTTAATATATTTAAATATTTGTTAATTTTTGTAAAACTATTTGTAAAACTATTTCTATTTGTTTAATTCTATTGCTATTACAAGGGGGCTTCCAAATCCCATATGTGAAAGCACATAAGGAGTAACAACTACCCTTTACAAAGGTATTGGGGACTTCATAGACCCCAGTTGCCTCCTCTGCACTCCCCCGAGTACAAGCTGTACTTGTCAGCTGTTTTCCTGGCCTCATCAGTTGAGAATAGACAGTTCCAAACCCAGAAGTGCTTAGAGCTGATTGCTTCTGGGTTCATTGTCTCTAAGGGAAACCAAGATACTGATGTTTCTCTTCTACCCTCCAGTCACCATCCTGACACAGCTGGCCATCCCAGAGGGCATAGGTGAGCCTGGGAAAAACGTGTGTGGGGTGGGACACCATCTCAAACACATAAAAGTGTCTCCCAGCTCTTGAGCCATTGAGCTGGAATTCCACTGAAAAATCTTCTGTGCTGCAGCAGCCCCCCTTTTTCTTACCTGAACCCGATCGTTCCAGCGAGGAGAACGAGCCCAGCAGCTCCAGCCGCTGTCTCCGGTCCGCATTGGACAGACTGATAGCAGCAAGAGCCACCGGCTCCCGTTGCTGTCAATCAAATCCAGTGACACGTGAGCATGCCCACATGGGAAAAGGTTCTCTGTGGAGGCACTTGATGAAGAGGAGGAGCCAGGAGTGCCCCTGGGGGACCCCAGAAAAGAAGTAATAGAAAGACCAGACAGCGCAAAACCAAATCCTAACCAGATGCAGCTGGACACTGAAGGTCAATATAAAAAATCCTTATGTAAAACGTATAAAAAGCAGTGCAGCGCTCAAATATCAAATCGCAAGAAATAAAAAAGAGTCCATAAGTGTAATGCCTCGTACACACGACGAGTTCCCCGGGATAGAAACGACAAGAAAACTGCAGAGAGAGCTTTCTTGCCGAGAAAACCGTTTGTGTGTATGGTTTCTCATCGAGAAAACTGGCCAGAATCTTGAGGGGAAAAATAGAGAACCTGCTCTCTATTTTCTCGTCGAGATTCTCGTAGGCCTGTTTCTCAACGAGAAAAGTGTGTGTGTGTACACTTACCTGTCGCCGTGGAAACCCGCGCATGCTCAAAATGACTTTGACGCATGCACGGTAGCTTCCTAGGCATAGGTAGGGTGTAGCAAGATGGCGGCGGCATAGAATGTGACGAGCGCACGCTCGTCGTAGTCAATGACGTCACCGCGCTCGTTCCATTCAAAAGAACAGCGGTTCTTTGAATGGATCGTGTGTACACTCAGCCGGGACAAGATTCTTGTCCAAGAATCTCGTCAGGAAAAACAACGAGTTTTTTCCTGACGAGATTCTCGGCCGTGTGTACGAGGTTTAAAGTTCAGGAATCAGAAAGTGTCGACTAGTACACCAGCAGAGAGATATAGAGATCCTTTGGCCGTGATAACGGGTGCATGAAGATAAACACTCGTGCAACCACTTCCGTGCTCATCCGCCACCAGAAATACAGGCCGCTCACCTCAAAGCATGGACCTCTGTTTTACCAGAAAGGTCATGCATGCAGTCCCTTAATCAGGGTAATAGTAAAGATGAGAGGGCTTTCTTCATATCATCCTCCAACCAGAATCCTCATTGGCTCAGCGGACCCAAAATGGACTTTTAGACTTACATATATTCATGCAAAATTTAAAAAGAATACATAGTGCTCTCCATTTTTAAAAAACACTAAATATATTAAATAAAAGTTACTCACAAGCGCGGCACAGAGTCCCTGTGCTTGGATAATAGTCATGTAGTATTAAGATGAAACCAGGTAGATGGCTGTCCTGACGTCACATAGCCCCTCGTCCCATAGCCAGAAAAGAAGGACTGGGGCCCTTGCACAGAGCAGATAAGTATGACGTGTTTATTTAAAAAAAAAACTTTACAATCACTTTAAGAACTGAGAACTTTAAAAATGAATGGGAATATCCCCATAGGGTGGATCCAATCTTACATTGTACAGTTTTCTTTTTTTTAAGAAAAAAAAAAAATCATGTACACCTGAAGCACACGGCTTTCCTTCGTGTTCCCCTCTCCTGCTGAAAGACAGATATAGGTCTTACAATGCTGAATTAGTCACTTTTTTTTTCACATTTTTTTCCTAATCTGTGATGACAGTCTGCACTTATTGAACGAATTCCAGATGTTACTGGAAAATGAAACGTCCATCTACGGGTTGGCAAAAGCCTACAGTCATTTATCTTGAGTGCCTCCTGTGACTTCTCTACAGGTAGTGTAACGGCTGCAGTCATCCAGTTGTTGAAAGTTACTTTTATTTCAGAATCACTGTTATTTTCCAGTTCCTGTCTCCTTCATGATCAAACATCAGCCTGACATGACTTGTATTATAGAAGCTATACTGGTATAGGACAATTTTTATCAACCATAAAATACTGATAGCCCAAAAAACTGGAATAATAATTTTAATGCAGTCTGATTGCCAAATTAATGTATTAGCTCACCTTTTCAGAAAAAATGGAAAGATGAATTAACACTGTACACCCATCCTCACTGTCTTTGCTGTACTTACAGTACCTCTCTGGGTGATGAGCTTTCAGAGTCCACGCTGAGCAGGCGTAGCGGTCCAAGAATTTGGAATCCCCACTCTTCTTTCAGCAGGGCTTCCGGGACAGATCAGAGCTATTCTCTGTGCTGGCACTGAACCATAAGAATTCCTCTGAACATACAGCAGTTTTGCGCTTATTATTTGTGGCCCGCAAGGCAATTGCGAGGCTCTGGATAACTTCGAGGGTACCAACGGGTGGGCACGGGGTGGGATTGGTGAATAGCCTATTGATACGTGAAAAGCTCACTTATCAACACCGTAACGCCCCCAAGAAATTTTACTCCATGTGGCAACCGTGGTTGGACACCCCAGGACTGGGTCCGACTCAGTTGGTAAAACACAGGCTTATGCAAATGTGATAGGATAGAGGTAAAGGTCCGGATAAGATTTGGGACGTAATGGTGTAGATGTCAGTGGTGGACTAGGGGAAATGGCTCAAGGTTGTAATGGGTGATCCGCACTTATTATCTTCGTCCTTCCCCTTTTTTTTTTACTTTTTTTGTTTGTTTACTGTTTTGTTTGTCTGATAAACAGGCTGACTACTCCCCTTAAGGGAGTGGCCGTTTTATTTCTATCCTCTTTTATTTTAAATCTCTTTTTCGATATCCAAGCTGGATCGTAAGAGTTTCACTGCTCTTCAAAGGCCATATTTTATGTATACTACTAATCATATATCAGGGTGAATGTTCTAACCTCAGGCCAGTTCAATGCAGGTGTTGAGTATCACTGTAATGTTCTCTTTCTTGGCATCTGTACATTTGTTTACTGGAAAAAAAGAAAAATGTTGAGGATATCTCATTGAATCTCCTGCTGTATATGCATTTCTATTGTATGTATGTAAGTATGACAAGTTCTTTCAATAAACTAGTTTTTTGATTAAAAAAAAAGAATTCCTCTGATCCATCCTGGAAGCCCTGTAAAAAGAACAATGAGGACTTCAAATCCCTGGACTGTTACACTTCCTGGGTGGGCGCTGACAGCTTATCACCCACACCACAGAGGTAAGTACAGTAGGGAGGGTTTAGCGTGTTAGTTCACCTTTTCATTCTTTCTGAAAATGTAAATTAAAGTGATTGTAAATCTTATTTTTTTTAAAAATAATAAACATATCATACTTACTTCCACTGTGCAGTTTGTTTTGCACAGTGTGGCCCCGAACCTTGTCTTCTGGGGTCCCCCGGCAGCGCTTGCGGCTCCTCTTCACATCGGTAAACCCCCTGGGAGAAGCACTCTCCATGGGGGTTACCTTGTGGGCATGCTGCCGAGTCCAGCATTCGCGTGCATAGACACAGAATGCTGGACTCGGCCCCGCCCCCCGCATCATTGGATTTGATTGACAGCCGTGGGAGCCAATGGCTGCGCTGCTATCAATCTATCCAACTATGAGCCGGGAACCCCGGGCAGAGGTACAGCGCGTCTCTGCCGAGGGAACAAATGGGCTCAGGTGAGTAAAACTGGGGGGCTGGTCAGTGTCTGAAGTTTTTTCATCTTAATGCATAGGATGCATTAATGTGAAAAAACACGACGGTTTACAACCCCTTTAAGGTATTTTTTATTTGTACTGAGAGTTCTTGTTTCTCTTCAGCAGTGTTGTTTAAACTTTGATGGACCATATATCACCTTCATTACCTCTGACACATAGGTGCCAATTGTATTGCTGTACTTCATATTTGGATCAGAGCCTTTGCATCCTCTCATGTAACAACACCGGTGCTAGGTGATTGGCCAAGCACTGTTACATGGTTGGCAATAGAGGGACTCCTCAGCCCAATATTAGCTCTGACTAGAGTGAGCCAAAGCTTACACATGGCATCCTTCCCTCAATCCTAGTGGCAGAACGGAGGAGCCATGTAATTAGGGAAAGATAAGTGAAGCCCTGTACACACGGCCGAGAATCTCGTCAGGAAAAAAAACGTTGTTTTTCCTGACGAGATTCTTGACAAGAATCTTGTCCCAGCCGAGTGTACACACGTACCTTTCAAAAGAACTGCCGTTCTTTTGAATGGCACGACCGCGGTGACGTCAACGACTACGACGAGCGTGCGCTCGTCACATTCGATGCCGTCGCCGCCATCTTGATACACCCTACCTATGCCTAGGAAGCTACCGCGCATGCGTCAAAGTCATTTCAAGCATGCACGGGTTTCCACGGCGACAGGTAAGTGTACACACACTCGGGTTTCTCGTCGGGAAACAAGCCGACGAGAATCCCGACGAGAAAAAATAAAGCAGGTCTTCTTTTTTTCTCGTCGAGATTCTGGTCAGTTTTCCTGACGAGAAACCTGAAAGCCTTGTACACATGGCTGGTTTTCTCGGCAAGAAAGCTCTGCAAGCAGTTTTCTTGTCGGTTCTTGCCAAGAAAACCGGTCGTGTGTATGAGGCTTAAGGCCCATGTTTGCTTTGGACCCACTTAAGAGGGCGCAGTTAAAACTCATGTCCCTGTCCAGCTGTAATATAGGGTAAGTTACAATCCTGCGTTATATAAAAAGGTGGGTGATATTATGTCTGCTAAAAGCATGGCTACATCTATGTTAAGTGTTCTTCCAAACAATTTTGCCATTGCTTTCCTGAATAATTAAATCTCTGTAGTTAAAAAGTCTACATCCACTTGTATTTTTAGGGAAAACTTAACAGAAAATGATGAATGACTTGCATAGAAATGAAGGGGGTTAAGAAAATGTACTTGAAGACACAGGCTTGTTCCCCCTGGAACTTTACATCCTTAAGGTGAATCACAGTTCTGAGTTGAACTGCATTGCGGTAATGTTTGTGTTTGGACGTTTTTCCATTTGACTGGCCAATATGTATTCTGCTACATGTTTTTTGTTAAAAAATATATATATTTTTACTAGTGATGACGTCAATTAGTGACTTATAGCAGGACTGCGATATTGTGGCAGACAAATTGGACACCTAACTGACAATTTTTTGAGGACCAGTGACCCAGGGGTGAGTGCTAAAAATATGCAGGGGTGATCAAAGGGTTCAAGGGGTTAAATGTATGCCTAGGGTGTGGTTACTAACTGTGGGGGAGGTTCTTTGACTTCTTGAAGACATGGATCGGTGTTCCTGCTTCACAGGAACACTGGATTCATGTCTTCTGTATTCGCAGAATTCTGGCAGAGTACTGAACGATCGGTGGGTCTGCAGGACCCGCTGATCAGCTCCCACTGTGCAAAATCACAGCGGAAATGAGCCGCCGTTGGCGTGCGCCCGAATTCCGGAAGTGCAAAATCAGAATCGCGGCTGCCCTGAAGCATTAAATCTGCTATTGGGCAGTGGGGAAGAGGTTAAAAAGGAGCTCCAGGCTCCACTCACCAGGAATACATTAGTGTCTTCACCCGATCCAATTTTTCAGTCGGCTATCGGGTGCTGCCGCTCTCAGCTCCACCAAGGGAAACTGGCAGTAAAGCTGTGCGGCTGCACAGCCAGTTCCCCACTGCGAATGCGTGAAGCTCACTGCGCTCTTTAATTGGGCCAGCTGCGGGTGGAGGAGGGGGAGCGAACTTCCAGCTGAGTTTGCTGCGGCAAACTCAGCCAGAAGTGGGAGCTGAGTACCTTTCAAAACCATGTACCCGCTCCCCGCAAAAGATGCCAAATATGGAAGCAGGAGGGGCAGACAAGCGGAGCTTCCTCTTTTTGTTGGAGGTTCGCTTTTTTTTTTTGCTACAGCTGCAGTCACTTAAAGCGGAGTTTCACCCAAAAGTGGAAGCTCTGCTTATCTGCCTAAGCAGATACCTGTTTTTGACAGGTATCCATCCCCAGTTCCAAGAGATCTCGCCACGGCGAGATCACTTGGAAGTTTGGCTCCCTCCTCCTTTCCCTGCCGCGGGGCCATTCAAAAAGCGCAGTGTGCAGTAGGGAACCGGCTGTGAAGCCGCAAGGCTTTACTGCCAGTTTCCCTTACAGGCAATGGTGGCGGCAGCACCCGAGAGCTGATGGGAACATCGGCTGGGGTGTCCACATCACTGGATTCCAGGACAAAGGTAAGTGTCCTAATATTTTTATTTATTTAGTTTTTGAGTTGGGGGCAGAACTCCGCTTTAAAGCGATGTTGCAGGAGTGTCTCCGCTGCCCGGGACCCTCCCTCATTGACTGAGACAGCAGTGTGGCGCCATTGGCTCCCACTGCTGTCAATCAAAGTCAGTGAGGGGAGGGAGGGGCAGGGCCGAACCATGGCTTTATTTCTGAAATGACACAGAGCAGCGGCTCGGCTTGGGGGCCTCCATAGCAAGCTGCTTGCTGTGGGGGCAGGAGGGAGGGGCCAGGAGTGCCGGCGTGGGACCCAAGAAGAGGAGGATCTGGGCTGCTCTGTGCAAAACCATTGCACAGCGTAGGTAAGTATAACATGTTTGTTTTTTTTAAACAAAAAAAAATGAGACTTTAGTATTACTTTGAAGTGCTTGAAACCCTAAAAAAAAAAAAAAAAAAAATATCCTGTTCTTTTAATGCATGTTATACAGCACAGTGCTTGTGCTGTCTAATTGGCCCCCTGTATTACCTGAAATACCTGGCTGATACTGGCTTGTTCTGCCCTCCCCCCTGTAAACTGACCACGGTTTATAGGGCTGCTGAGCCCTGACACCGTGGTCAGTTTACGTTCCTCAGTCATCCGCAGCTCTCCTTTGTCCTCTATCCTCTGTCAGCTCCATCCACTCCCAGATCCTACCCTCCTACTGCTTTCATTACAGTTTAATGTCCCTACAATCCGCTCTGTTAGGTGACAATATGTGCCCCACTGTATTGTCACCTAACAGCCAATATCTACCGTATTTCAGAGCGCCTTCCGGCACTCATGTGACCGGCTGCATCTCTCCTCCCAGCTGACGTTAATGGGGGTTTTTGGGCACTCCCGCTGCAGCTGCCAAACAGGGAGAGGGGAGAGGTGGCCGGTCATGTGAGAGCGGCAGGAGGCGGTCTAAAATACGGTAGATATCGGCTTTTAAAAAAAAATAAAGGACATACAGTGGGGAAGATATTGTTACCTAACTGAGTGGATTGTAAGGACATTACAAGTGGCTTTACAACCACTTTAACTTACATGTAGTCCTGCAGGCTGATGACTTTTCTCTCTAGTGATGCCTAAGTCCTCTTCTCAGTGCTAAACTTCTAACGCTGCAGAGGTTAATGGCTGCAGATAGAAAGAAATAAATACATAAACTTTAGCTTTAAATTGACTGGATTGCACAAGAATGACAAAGTGTGAATGGGCCCTAATCTGTAGCCTTTATGGCCCAGCTTTTTTGTAAAAAGGTGTTGCATACTATTTTGCTGCCATGAGATTAAATCTGGCAACTCTTATGCCCTGTACACACAATTGGATTTCCGATGGAATTTTCCGTCGGAATTCCGATGAAGCTGACTTCCATCAGTCTTGCATACACCCCATCAGACAAAATTCCGACCGTCCAAAAAGCCGTAATGTAAAACACTCCGACGAGCCGAGAAAAACTAAGTTCAATGCTTCTGAGCACGTGTCGACTTGATTCTGAGCATGCGTGGGTTTTTTCTCTGTTGGAGTTCCACACAGACGATCGGAATTTCTTATCGTTTTTTTTTCCATCGGAAAAATTTAAAACATGTTCTATTTTTTTACACCGATGAAAAAAAGTCCCATGGGGCCCACACACAATCGTTTTTTCCGATGAAAAAAGTCCATCTGACTTTTTTTTTTTTTTTTCCATAAATGTTTTATTGAGATCAAAAACAGATAAGTGATTACAGTTTGAATCGCACAAACATCATACAAAAAGAAGATATATCGTAGATTACAAATGTCTACAAGTATAACCATGTACCATTGCAGTAAACAGATTGCACATTAATTGGGGTATCCATAAAGCATGATCCCATTTGGCAAGGTGGTGACGTGTCTAACCATTGCTACACATACATGGTCAGCAACTCTGCAATATTTGGTACTATTAATAATATCAGGTGCCCGATTTCGAGAGCAAAAATGGGAAGAAGATAGAAAAAAAAAGTAGATATCAAGACTGAGAAGGAGGGGAAAAAGGAAGAAAGAGAGAAAAAAAACTAAAAAAAGGGGAAAAAACTCACAAGAAAGGGAGTGAAAAAGGGAGAGAGACAGTCGGGAAGAGGGAAAGGAAGAGGGAAGGAGGGATACGGGGACAAGGAGTCCGCATGATACGAGTTGACAGAGTTATAGTAAGGCGCTCCAACGTCCCTGCTCTGCCGCCCCCCCCCCCCCCCTCCAGCCAAATCCTTTTGGGTTAAGCCATCGTGAAGTATATTATGTATTTACATGAATCATCATTTTGTCTAAGAATTAGCAATTTGAAAGTGATCAGTCGTTTTAAAGTGGGTCCAGCACGCCCATGTTTCCGTAAACTTTTGTATCTGTTCTTGGGAAATGTGGATCAGTTCCTCCGTTTCTTCTATTTTGGAAAGTTTGGCAAACCATTCTCTAATAGATGGTGGGGTATTAGATCGCCAGTGTATTGGAACACACAATCTCGCCGCATTCCCCTTGTGCATAGACATCTGACTTTTTTCATCTGAAAAAATGATCGTGGGTACAGGGCATTAGGGCTCCAGCCACTTACTCTCTTGCTGTAGAGCAGTCAGTCAGTGCAGTCTGCCAGGGAACCATGCGGTGGCATTATCAGGAGGTCGATGAGTATGTTCCCTGTAGGAATGACAGGGGTACATTCATTAAAGAGGATATTTCACTCTGTGTACTTTTATCATCTTTCACACATTCTCTCCTTTCATTTCATCTATGAATTATGACAGTTCTTGAGCTATGGCTGGTATTTCAGCACAGGTTGCCACATATATCTTCATCTAGAGCCTCCGCCAACAAACTCTTTAGCAATAACTGGAATCTCTGCTGCTACATAGCGCTCTTTGAAGGAGAGACATTGTAAATAATGACTGTAGGATCACACAGGGCAGTAAATCCCTCCACGATTATAATCATTTAGGTTAACTATAAACTCTAAAGCCAGTCTCAGAAGAGTGTGGAATTACAAGAACCAGCATGAGAGGCCATGGTGATAGTGTAAGACTAATGTGGGTATGACAGGAGTGATAGTGTGGACCCAGGGGTCTCTGATTCCTTTTTTTTTTCCTCTGTCAATATGTATAAAAGTATAGCACAATCATAGGCCAGTATTTTATACGGTGCACGGAGCCAATCATATCAGTCCCTGCACACAAACGAGCTTACACTCCAGTGCCCCCACCAAACTCGAACACATCCTTTCGCCAGCAATATGTTAGGCCCTTTCACACAAATGTTCCGATCAGGTCCACCTGTTTGTTTTTCGCGACCATCCATAGCTCTCTGTGGAGCGGCAGATGTCAGTGGACACTCGTCAGCATCCAATCTGCCAAAAACAGATAGATGAGGATCCAATCCCCATCTGTCTGGCAAATTGGATGACAGTCATATGGAAATGGACAGGTGGGCAGTTTCCTTCCGACCGCCCGCATCTGCCTGCTCAGTGGAGAGATCCCCCATTGAGCAGGTGGATCCGCTGGATGGAGACCACGCCATGTGAAGGGGGCTTTATTGGGTTTTGGGTGAAAAATCAGGCACCCAATGAAAACCTACAAATTCTATGTAGGCATTTTCCATATGGGCAGGAAATTGAGCTGACTTCCTTTGGGGGAAGGGTCAGGAAGGATTTTAGTTACACCAAAAGTTTGGTTTTACCTTCCTTTCTCACAGCACTGTAGGGGCAGGTTAAACTTGATGGACATGAATCTTTTTTTAACTTTATTAACTATGTGACAAGCTGACACAAGGAAACAACCTTGCTAATTCTAGAACTTGCCAAGCTGCTGACATAGGGAGTGGTATTTGAGAAGATGGGCATGGTTTGGATGGATGCATTTGTGGTTTATGCAGATAGCCTTGTTTATGGTTCTGTGCTCTACTAAATACCTTTCTCCAGCCAAATTACTTTATCAAAAAAGCATAATCTGTCATCTATATTCTCAGCAGTTATATTTAACAACCACTAGGATCTGTTCTTTAGAAAGTGTTTCATCTCTCTGAGTTCTAGGAACCAGTGCTTTGTGGGTCTGCTTACTGTGGCCTTTAAATAAATAAAGTCAAGAATGTATTTGTATATCTAGGCTTATGAGCCAGCTGTGTAGATTCGAATCATTTTGTTCCAGGAATGTGACTGATAATACAGCCATGTATCATGGAAGTGATGTAAATGACACTGGTAATCCGGTGTGAATCATACACTGCAGGCCACTCTGAAGGTTAATGCAAGCGCAGTGGTTCATGGTCAGTCTTCTGTCTTTGTGCCCTTCTGATAATGGTTAAAACTCTCAGACTGAGTTCAGTGACTGCCCAGTAATGGATTTGTTGGGAATAGTCGTTTGACCTCTTCTCTAGACATTGCTGTGCATAGCCAGCTGGATCCCAAACTGCTTCCATTCACAGGCTTCTCCGTCTAGCCTTAGTTTTGGTTTGACAGTTTCCTTTTGTAAAAGCAAATTTACTTTTTATTATATGTCTTTGATGAAACAGATATTGTGTCTCTAAGGCCCCTTTCACACTGAGGCACTTTGCAGGCGCTATTGCGCTAAAAATAGCGCCTGCAATGCGCCCCAAAAAAGCCGCTCAATTGTATCCAATGTGAAAGCCCGAGGGCTTTCACACTGGAGCGTTGCGCTTGCAGGAGGGTCAAAAAACTCCTGCAAGCCGCATCTTTGAGGCGCGATAGGAGCGGTAAAAATGCCGCTCCTATAGCGCCCCTGCCCATTGAAATCACGTGGGTAGCGCCTCCAAAACGCCGCAAAGAGGCGTTATTGCGGGCGTTTTTAACCCATTTTCGGCTGCTAGCGGGGGTTAACATCCCCCCACAAGCACCCGCAAATTGCGGCAAAAAATACGGTATAGCGGCGCTAAAAATAGTGCCGCTATACCGCCAGTGTGAAAGTAGCCTTCTACCCCTTGGAGGATGGATGTAGTAAGTACATACAATGTTTTAGCTTTACTGGTCTGCTGTTTATTTGGAAGCCATGAGAGCAAATTTGCTTCTTGCAATTACAGTGTGTATTGTAAGATATCGGGGTGATTTAACTCAAGTGGTGCATGCAGTTTTCCAGAAACGTGCCACTCCAGACTGCGTTTTTAGGGCATGGCAGCCCACTTTTATTTAAAGGTAACGAAAAACTTCAAACAAACAGTAATCTTCCCTCGCGAGGGGGTTCCACCATCACTGTATAAACACAAACTTCAGCCTCCTAGCTTACTTCATGCTGTTTGGTCTTGAGCCACATCTGCCTGCTACAGACATGCACACAGATTCCAAGACCTCCTGTCTCTTTCTCCTGGAGCCGTCTCTTACAGAGACTCCCGACCTCCTAGGCCAGACTTCCTTTCTGCCAGGTGGAACTGTCTCCAAGTCTGAGCCCTGAGCTCTATCCCTGGGATGAATATAAATCCAGCCCACAGGTGTGTATTCAGCATGCCTGTCTCTGCCACAATCAGGTGTATATTGCTAATCCACAGCTTGACACATGGTCGCCTCTCCACAGTATATATGTAGGGTTTGTGAGGCACTGGCTGGCACAATTGTAGACAGTGTGCTAATGAATGGCTGATATGTAGAAGACACATCTTATCTTCTGGTCCTGGAGCCCAGAGACCTTGTAGAGCTTTAGGTGGGATAAAATCTCCATTCCTAACTTCACATCTTACCTGGTAGCCAAACCTCATTACTAGTCTCAGTTCTCCACAGGCCTTATATAGAGTGTAAATTGTCTGATGCCCAGGGTTCGCTCTCTCTTTTACTGTTGTGAGGGCCTACTGCTTTTTGAAAAGGCTGACAGAACAATACAAATTACAAAAGCTGCCTGTTGGCTTGGGGAGCCCTTGTACACCCTGTTAGTCAGGAACTGACCTGAATTGAATTAATGGCCTAACTATAATTGTCATTTCTACATTGATTTGTATCTGTTTTCTACCTTGCTAAATAAAGATGCAATACAAACCTGCTTGGACTGTTCCTGGGTGTCCAGGTCTCGCATATGGGTCACCATTGCCACTACCAGTTGAACCCGCCTCCCTTACAATATGCAGTATATAGCTGCAGATTCACAATCAGGGACAAAGTTACCCTTTAGAAGACATGGGTTCCAGTGTGATAAGGCTTAAGTTTTGACAGCTATCCCATTATAGTTAATATGGAGTCTTGCAGCTGCCGCCCCAGTGCAATACAGGTCCTTCTCAAAAAATTAGCATATTGTGATAAAGTTCATTTTCTTTCTCGTACATCACGGGACACAGAGCGACATAGTCATTACTAATGGGTTATATAGATACCGTCAGGTGCTGGCACTGGCAACTTCCAAAACCGGAAGTACCCTCCCCTATATAAGCCCCTCCCATCCGGGAGCACCTCAGTTTTTTGCCAGTGTCTAAGGTGTTGGCCAAGAAGAAACATGTGTTTTTCACTGAGCTTGCGTACAGGTTCTTTTGGGCCTCAGTAAGCTATTCCGGATCCGACCAAAAAAGCTTCATAGCTAAACGGTCGGTACCCGGGCCTTGCAGAGAAGAGCAAGGTTTTGCCTGTAATGCTTCTCTTAGGAGAGCTGGACCCTGGGATCCAGAGCTCTGGTCATACCCACGACCAAGATGTTTTCTGTGCAGGGTGCTATACAGGTCCAGGGGAGTGGAATCCTTGGGAACCCGGTCCCTGAAGGTTTGATTACAATGCCTGCCGTGATAGGTGAAGTTTGGGCTTTTGTGGACCAAACAAAGTCCTGCGGCGGGGAACAGGTAAGTGGGGGCCCCCAGGAACTTGGTTCTATTGGGGGACCCCCAAGCCTAATTTGTCTTTCTGTCTGTTACCTAATGGTATTCCCGCAAAATTCTGTGCATGCCTGTAACTACTAAAAAAATGTAATAATTTTTAATGGTGGTCAAGAAAAAAAAAAAAAAAAAAAAAAAAAATTTTTTTATATATATATTTAATATATTAGACTGCGGTACCTGTGTTTGTCCACTAGAGGCCGCTGTGGAATGTTTTCTTGTCATGTGGACTAGCTTCTTCTCAGCAGAGCAAAGTCCAGGCAGATGGTGAGTTCTCTTATAGGAAACTGCTTCCTCTGCCATGTTGCAGTGCTCGTCCATCCCCCGGCCTGCGGGGGGCCCTGGCTCCTGTCCCTTGTTACCATATTTGAAATTAGCGCCGAAGGCGCACGTGCCCGCGCGCGTGCGCGAGCACGCGCCTCTATATATAGAGGTGAGCCGGGAAAGGGGGCGGAGCCTGGGGGATGACGCTCTGTGCGCGCCGCAGCGCTTCTGCGCATGTGCGGGCGTCCCAGCAGTTTTAAAAAAACCACAATATTGTAGTGAGCTGGCTATGAAGTACAGAGACAGAGCTGGCAACATTTAAAGGCATACAGCAAGCGGTTGATACAGGCATCCCCTAGAAAGGCACATTAGTAGACACCAACTGTGATATAGCAGCAATTGTGCTAGACTATTCTCAGTAAAAGTGGTGTATTACGGCTGGAATACCTCAGCTTTAGGCTTAGGAATATGCCGTCCAGAAGCTCCGGAACTGAATCTTCCAGGAAGCGAAGGGGGTCTCATCGGGCTCGGAGGATCTTGGGCATACTCCTGCTGCACCAGTCTCCCCTGAAGTTCAGAGGTAAGTGACCGTAGAGACCCCGCAGGATACTTGGTACTGTGGCTGTCCTCAGTTCACCTGCTCCTGTGTATGTAACAGAGGAGGTTTTTTCCTCAGCTCTGGGAGGATTAGAGAGAGATTGTCAACATTTATCGCTGCCTCCCTGTCAGGGAACGCACGCCCGATCTCCGTCTCCTCCTTCAGAGTACCTGTTAGCAGAGCAACAGTCCCATACAGGGATCGACCTGCCTGAAGGGGATCAGGATGAGGTTGATTCTGTTATAGAGGAATCAACAGTGGGGGAACCTTTTCTCAGCATCTTAAGCTGAAAGATTATGGGTTCAGTCTCTGACTAACATGGTCCGATCAGCATTTAAAAATGCACCTTGCGGAACCATCAACCACTACTGTATCCTCGTTGGGGTCGCTAGAAGCCCCCAGACTGTTTGTTCTTTTCCACTTCACCCTTTACTGAAAGGGCTCATTTACCAGGATTGGGAACGTCCTGAGAAAATATTTATTCCCCCAAGAGATTTCCGGTGGTCTATCCCATGGAGGATAAGTTCATCAAAAAAAAAAAAAAAAAAAATGGAAGGTCCCTACAGTGGACGCAGCCATCTCTTGTATGTATAAATCACTGACATGTCCAGTGGATAATGTCCAAATGTTCAAGAACCCAATAGATAAAAGATTGGAGTCCTTATGAAAATCTGCTTGGTGATACAACCAGCAGTAGCAGCTATTGGGGTCTGCTAAGCAGTGAAGGATCAGTTGAAACAGGTCTTGAGGGACTTGACAGATCAGCAGGCTTTGCCCTAGCTGATCTACCTAGAGCCTTAGGCTTTGCGGTTGACGCCATAGTGGATTCAGTCCATCAGGCCTCCCGCCTTACGCTGTCTATAGTACATATGCGTAGGCTCCTATGGCTCAAAAACTGGTCTGCTGAAGCTCCCTGTAAAGAATGGCTGGTTAGCGTCCCATTTCATGGTGAACGCTTATTCAGGGAAAACCTGGACAAATATATCCAGAAAATTTCCAGCGGTAAAAATACACTTTTGCCGGTTAAAAGCAGAGTTAGAGGTCCCTCTTTAAGAGGCCTGCTTCTCCAGTCCCTGGGGCATCGGCTGTGTAACAGTTCCGACGGTCTCCTCGGTTAAATCCCGGGGGTAAAAAACAGGGACAGTAGCAGGGTAATGAGAAACCCTGGGTCAGGGGAGGTACAAAACCTCCCCCAAAGTTAAATTCATTGAAGCCCCCACTCAGTTGGGTGGGGGGAGGACTCCAGTTGTTCGCAAGAGACCTGGCGGGACACGATCAAGACAGATAGGTGCTCTCCGCAGTAGGTTTGGGATACAGTTTGGAGTTAAAAGACTCTCCTCCTTCCCATTTTGAGGTCAAACGTGCCAAGGGATCCCCGGAAGAGAGAGTCCCTCCTGTTGGCACTAGAACAACTATTGCTCCAAGGAGTAATTATGGAGGTTCCCCTGGAAGAATGAGGGTTCGGGTTTTACTCAAACCTCTTTACAGTCCCGAAGCAAACGCGGACGGGAGGCCCATATTAATTCTAAAAGGGCTATACAAATTCCTGTATATCAGGACTTTCCGATGGAGTCGATCCGATCGGTGGCCACTGCCCTACAAGGGGAGGATTGGTTAGCCACGATCGACATCAAAGATGCTTATTTGCACATTCCCATCTTTCCAGTCCACCAAAAATTTCTACGCTTTGCAGTAGAAGGGCGCCATTTTCAGAGCCTTACCCTTCGGTTTGGCCACAGCACCACGAGTGTTTACAAAAATTCTGGCCCTTTATTGGCCAATCTAAGAACACAAGGTGTAATGATAATGGCATATCTGGATGACTTGTTGCTGATAGACCACTCAGTGAAAAAACTAGACGTGGTCGTTCACAAGACGATCAAGTATCTGGAATCTCACGGTTGGATTATCAACCGAGACAAGTCAGCCCTAAAAAACAGTCAAAAGTCTGGAATACTTGGGGCTAAGGTTGGATTCAGGCCAGAGAAAAATATTCTTGCCTCGAGGAAAGGTGTTGTCTTTGAAAGATTTGATCCACTTAGTGGGTACAAAAAAGACAGCCGTCCATACGCCTGTATATGAGGCTGCTGGGAAAAATGGTGGCATCATTCGAAGCAGTACCCTACGGTCAATTCCATTCAAGGAATTTGCAAGGGGCCATACTGTCAGCCTGGAACAAAAAAGTTCAGGCCCTAGACTTACAATGTCCTTGTCCCCTTCCGTTCGCAAGAGCCTCCGTTGGTGGTTGGTTCTCCAGAATCTGGAAAAAAGGAAATCCTTCAGTCCGATTTCTTGGAAGGTGGTCACTACAGATGCCAGCCTTATAGGCTGGGGAGCAGTACTGGAGCAATAGTCTCTCCAGGGCAGATGGTCGGATGCAGAAAAGGCCCTGCCCATCAATCTCTTAGAGATACGAGCAGCCCGGTATGCCCTAGTAGCATGGACATCCAAACTCCAAGGGTCCCCTGTCAGAATGCAATCAGACAATGCCACAGCAGTGGCATATATCAATCATCAGGGGGGCACCAGGAGTCGGGCAGCCCAGAGGGAAGTAAATTACATCCTGAAATGGGCAGAAAAATATGTCCCAGCCATATCTGCGGTATTCATTCCAGGAGTGGAGAATTGGAAGGCGGACTTTCTAAGTCGCCAGCAATTAGGCCCAGAGGAAGGGTCCCTTCACCCCGAGGTTTTCTGGACAATATGTCAGCGGTGGGGAACATCGGATGTAGATCTTCTAGCATCCAGATTCAACGCAAAGGGGGACAGGTTTGTCTCTCAGACAAGGGATCCCCTAGCTTGCGGCTCGGATGCCCTAGTGTTCCCTTGGGATCAGTTCAAGCTGATATATGCATTCACACCGCCACAATGGTTACCTCAATTACTCCGCAGAATCAGGGTAGAAAAGAAACCAGTGATTCCGGTGGCTCCAGCGTGGCCCCGAAGAGCGTGGTACGCGGAGATTGTAAAATTTCAGTGGGGAGTCCTTGGACTCTCCCACGTCGTCCGGCTTTCGCAAGGACCGATATACCACCCTTCCTTACCAGCCCTAGGTTTGACGGCCTGGCTATTGAAGCCCACATTCTAAAAAAGAGAGGGCTCTCTAATGCGGTGGTATCTACCATGATCAATGCCAGGAAGCCGGTATCCAGGCAGATCTACTATAGAATCTGGAAGGCGTACATCGCGTGGTGTGAGGCCAAGAAATGGCATCCACATAAGTACGTAATAGGTAGGATTCTGGACTTCCTACAGTGGGCTGTAGATAGGAAGCTTGCCTTGAGTACTATCAAGGGTCAGATTTCGGCCTTGTCAATATTTTTTCAAAGGCCCTTGGCTTCGCATTCACTAGTCAAAGCCTTTATACAAGGAGTGATGCGTATTAGTCCTCAGGTTAATATTCCCATATGTCCATGGGATCTAAATTTGGTTCTGTCGGTTCTACAGAAACAACCATTTGAACCATTACAGCATATTTCCTTGGTGCTTCTCACCAGGAAATTGATTTTTCTAGTAGCCATTTGTTCGGCTAAAAGAGTATCGGAATTAGCAGCTATGTCCTGTAAGGAGCCATATCTGGTTATCCATAAGGACAGAGTAGTGTTACGTCCTCATCCAGCCTTTCTTCCTAAGGTGGTATCGAGGTTTCATTTGAACCAAGATGTGGTTCTTCCTTCTTTTTTCCCCAAACCTACTTCGGTAGAGGAAAAGTTATTGCATTCTTTGGATGTAGTAAGAGCAGTTAAAGCTTATCTAAAAGCCACTGCTCAGATTCGCAGAACGGATACTTTGTTTATTCTGCCGGAAGGCCCCAGAAAGGGTCAGGCAGCGTCAAAATCTACTTTAGCCAAGTGGATTTGACAGGTCATTATGCAAGCTTATGGCTTGAGAAGGAGACCGCCTCCGTTCAAAGTTAGAGCGCACTCCACGAGAGCAGTTGGAACTTCATGGGCAGTGCATCACCAGGCCTCCCTGGCTCAAATCTGTAAGGCCGCAACGTGGTCTTCAGTTCACACGTTTACTAGGTCCTACCAGGTGGACGTTAGAAGTCAGGAGGATGTCGCCTTTGGGCGCAGTGTGTTGCAGGCCGCAAAAGATCCTCATGTCTGATAGCGCTCAGCTTATATATGGTGTATCCCCCCCCTCATTGGGCATTGCTTTAGGACATCCCATTAGTAATGACTATGTCGCTCTGTGTCCCGTGATGTACGAGAAAGAAAATAGGATTTTTATAACAGCTTACCTGTAAAATCCTTTTCTTGGAGTACATCACGGGACACAGAGCTCCCGCCCCTCTTTAGGGACACTTATTGCTTTGCTACAAAACTGAGGTGCTCCCGGATGGGAGGGGCTTATATAGGGGAGGGTACTTCCGGTTTTGGAAGTTGCCAGTGCCAGCACCTGACGGTATCTATATAACCCATTAGTAATGACTATGTCGCTCTGTGTCCCGTGATGTACTCCAAGAAAAGGATTTTACAGGTAAGCTGTTATAAAAATCCTATTATTTTCTGTAATGTACTGATAAACATTAGACTTTCATATATTTTAGATTCGTTAAACACAACTTGAAGTAGTTCAAGCCTTTTCTTGTTTTAATATTGATGATTTTGGCATACAGCTCATGACAACCCAAAATTCCTATCTCAAAAAATTAGCATATCATGAAAAGGTTCTCTAAACGAGCCATTAACCTAATCATCTGAATCAACTAATTAACTCTAAACACCTGCAAAAGATTCCTGAGGCTTTTAAAAACTCCCAGCCTGGTTCATTACTCAAAACCGCAATCATGGGTAAGACTGCCGACCTGACTGCTGTCCAGAAGGCCATCATTGACACCCTCAAGCAAGAGGGTAAGACACAGAAATAAATTTCTGAACGAATAGGCTGTTCCCAGAGTGCTGTATCAAGGCACCTCAGTGGGAAGTCTGTGGGAAGGAAAAAGTGTGGCAGAAAACGCTGCACAATGAGAAGAGGTGACCGGACCCTGAAGAAGATTGTGGAGAAGGACCGATTCCAGACCTTGGAGGACCTGCGGAAGCAGTGGACTGAGTCTGGAGTAGAAACATCCAGAGCCACTGTGAACAGGCATGTGCAGGAAATGGGCTACAGGTGCCGCATTCCCCAGGTCAAGCCACTTTTGAACCAGAAACAGCGGCAGAAGCGCCTGACCTGGGCTACAGAGAAGCAGCACTGGACTGTTGCTCAGTGGTCCAAAGTACATTCAGAAATCAAGGTGCCAGAGTCTGGAGGAAGACTGGGGAGAGGGAAATGCCAAAATGCCTGAAGTCCAGTGTCAAGTACCCACAGTCAGTGATGGTCTGGGGTGCCATGTCAGCTGCTGGTGTTGGTCCACTGTGTTTTATCAAGGGCAGGGTCAATGCAGCTAGCTATCAGGAGATTTTGGAGCACTTCATGCTTCCATCTGCTGAAAAGCTTTATGGAGATGAAGATTTCATTTTTCAGCACGACCTGGCACCTGCTCACAGTGCCAAAACCACTGGTAAATGGTTTACTGACCATGGTATTACTGTGCTCAATTGGCCTGCCAACTCTCCTGACCTGAACCCCATAGAGAATCTGTGGGATATTGGGAAGAGAAAGTTGAGAGACGCAAGACCCAACACTCTGGATGAGCTTAAGGCCGCTATCGAAGCATCCTGGGCCTCCATAACACCTCAGCAGTGCCACAGGCTGGTTGCCTCCATGCCACGCCGCATTGAAGTAGTCATTTCTGCAAAAGGATTCCCTACCAAGTATTGAGTGCATAACTGAACATAATTATTTGAAGGTTGACTTTTTTTGTATTAAAAACACTTTTCTTTTATTGGTCGGATGAAATATGCTAATTTTTTGAGATAGGATTTTTGGGTTTTCATGAGCTGTATGCCAAAATCATCAATATTAAAACAAGAAAAGGCTTGAACTACTTCAGTTGTGTGTAATGAATCTAAAATATATGAAAGTCTAATGTTTATCAGTACATTACAGAAAATAATGAACTTTATCACAATATGCTAATTTTTTGAGAAGGACCTGTATATGACATATATTGCTTTGGTGTGCCAAGACTCTGCAGGCATCCATTCAGTGTTAGGGTGAGAATTTCCTTTTTCAGGATTAAACACTTTGTCCAAGAGCCAATGGAAGTGACTGAGAATCTTTGCATTGACCAGCAATTTTGCCTGTGTTCATTTATAACAAAGTTTGAAGAAAGGCCAGTGGAAGATATTTTACTGCAAACAGCATCTACTTATGCCTTATTTGAGAGCACACAGATCCTCTTTGTCAAAACACTCACAAAGAGGACCTGTGTCACCTCAAAAAGGGTGTCAGTGTTTGCTGTTTGCAGTAAGAGAGATGTATCATTCAATGAGTGCTGGCTTTTTTTTTTCCGCAGCTCTCTGGCAGCACCACTACTGACTGTGCAACCGACATCTTTCAGGTATACAAAGTGGTGCAATTTAATTGTTTACATGTGTTTTTTTTTTGTTGGACCATACAGCTCAATATACTTACCCACAACACTTTTCTGCTGTGTGCTAGGGGTTTGGTTCCCAGTTTGGTTTTCATTTGTTCAGGACTCTACAAAAGGATAAAAAAAAAAAAGAAAAAGTCTATCTTAGGATGTGTTGACCCAATTCCCAATGAATCATCAACTCAAAATGTACACCTGATCACCACCAAAAATCATCATTAAAATGTGGCTCAGTGATATCCTGTGATATGGACCAATCAAGCATTAGTTATGGATGTTGCTGGGCAGATTAGAAAGGTAAAAACAGAAGCTTACATTGGCTAATGAAAGTGGAATTGTCTTACTGAGGCAATACATATATCACCTTCTGAAAAATTATAATGACCTATATATGAAATATGCAAGGCTCACCACAGCATCATGGTCAGTGCATATCGCACAGAAAGCAGCAGGTTAGTTTGGCAGTTAGGAGTTTATGATATCATTAATCAAATTGCAACATAATGTAGACTTATGTTATTAGTGAAACTTCTTTTATCTTACAACTCTGTAACCTTTTGTTCCTGGGAAACAATGTTTCCAGTATGTATATTAGTAACGTTATTGTGAGCAGGATAATAGCGCAGTTTTCTGGCATCCTGTAAGCGAACATATGGAGAAAGTTAAGTCATTTAACCCTGCCATTATTTGAAAAGGTTGAATCATACGCGGCTGTTCTTCTAGTACTTTGTTTTTTATATAGACTAATGAGAGCACGGGCCAAAACCTGTCTTATTGGAGCAAAGGGAACATATGAGTTTATAATAAGACATTTTATCAGGGATTGCTGGTTGTCAGTCAGGAACCATAAAGGAGGATGTTTGTCTGATCAGTCTGTATAATAAACTGCTATATTTAGTGTTCACGGAAAAGAGGATATTTGGCACCTAGAGGTATGGGGCCTATGGCACCAAGTCATCAAAGCATGATATTGTTTCTCTAAGAGATTTTGTTTAAATTATTAATCCCAAAATCAAACGTACTATTTAGCATCTTACCAATCATTAGATGTGGTGGATTCGTTTTTTTTTCTTAGGTCTTTTTCTAACTGTTGATTTGGTCAGTAACGCACCTTTTGTATGATAGTACCCCCACTCTGGATGAATGAGCACAGGGGGCACCTTTGGACAGCAGCGCTGTCACTCTGGGGGGGGAGGGAATGTTATATTTACTAGCAGATTTACATACACTAACAAGTGAAGCCAATCTCTTCTTTTGGTATAAAAGTATTATATAAATAAATAAAGGTTGATCATTTTAAGCACCTCTGCCAGTGTTAAATGGTTTGTCTGGTAACTGAAACTGATGCATTCTGTTGGAAAGCTTGTCCCTTTGAAAAACAGCAGACTTACTGGCCGGATCACCAGTAAGGCTCCTGTAGAAACTTTGGCTCCTGCAAACACTTTGTCCAGCTTCCTGCCTGTACCTACAATCAAGCTTTCAATTAGAAAGCAGGAGGAAGTTCCAGTGGACTACGGGTGTGCTGATTACCGCACCATGGATTACCGGTGAGGGAGGTGTGCTTAGAAACATGTTAAACCCTAAATACGGGTGTAACATGTTCCTAAAGGTGAACTTAGCCTTTAAATCATTTAGACTACTTTCACACTGAGGCGTTTTTCAGGTGCTAAAGGGCTAAAAATAGCACCTGAAAAACGCCTCCTCTGCAGTCCCAGTGTGAGAGCCCGAGTGCTTTCACACTGGAGGGGTGCGCTTGCAGGACGTTAGAAAAAGCCCTGAAAGCAGCATCTTTCAGGCGGTACGAATATATACACCGCTCCTTCACCGCCCATACCATTGAAATCAATCGCCACCGCAGACGAAGCGCCTGCAAAGCGATTCGGCATTGGCGCTTTGCGGGAGCTATTAACCCTTTATTCGGCCGCTAGCGTGGGTTAAAATCGCCCCACTTGCGGCCGAAAAGCGCTGCTAAAATTAGCGGCCCTTGACCGCTAACGCCCCTCTGCCCCTGTGTGAAAGTAGCCTTACTGTCAGAATGCATACAGTGGTCTAAGATGTATGCAGCAGTGGACACATGATGTAGAATTTAACAACCAGACAGTCCAATCTTGTAATCCACAGAAAATTTTAGGCAGTAAAGTGGTCTATGTTTTTACAGCCAACAATCAAAAAAGCATAAAAATATTAGATCGCTATAGTGATTAGAGGGTTGCCAGCCATTCAGGTAAAACTTACCCCCCTTTGGCTTCTTTGTGCTCCAGACATATACACCCTCTGCTTGACCGAACAAGCATGGTGTCTGTGAGACCTCATTTTGGTTGTCTAGCATTACCCAAAAAACAGATTCAACTAAAATGAGTCACATGATGTAACTGTCAGTTCAGGTCTATATGTACCAAGATCATTAGCTGTTTCCATGGACAAGACAGCTTATGAGTTTGCCCAGAGTCCATTATCGACCCAGAAATTAGCTTATTAAAGTGTTACTAAACCCAAGACCCTGCATTCAATATATCTGGTCTCTCACAGTACACAGAACATGAAAATGCAATTATTTTAGTAAATATAAACTGCTAAACACCAAGTAATCTCCTCAGTGTTTAATTCCGTGTAATTCACCATTGCAGCTGAAGCACAGCCGTTGCTTCTTCTTGGTTGTAGAAATGAATTAAGAATCCCATAATGACAGATTAGTTGGAAATTTTAGCAGACAAAAATAATGGCAGACAGCTCCTTTCCCATAAAAACTGTTCCAGGTAATATGTTCCTTCCAATGTTCACTAGGCCAGAAACCCGAAGAGCAGTTCACCACTGGAAACTGTTTCTGCAGTGCCAGCACCCACTGAGCCCAGGAATGTTCTTAACCCCTCTCTGCCAGAGTGAATGAATACCTGAGCCAAAGGTTTTATTGTCAAGGGGTTAAAAATTGAGTTTATCACATAAATATCGAATCAGGTGGAGTATACCCTGTCCTGGAAGCAATGGGAAGCAATAAAACCCACAGCTGGATGTGATGGGGCTCATAATATTGTGTTTGGCTGTGACTGGCTGGAAGGGATAGGAAAATCTGAAAAGTTTATACTTTTGTTTTCATTAATTTCCTACTCCTTCAGATATGGCGGTTTCCAATGGACTGCAAAAGATCTGATGACTCCAATAGGTTAAAGTGGTCGTAAAGCTTACACATTTTTAACCTTAATGCATTTCCTGCATTAAGGTAAATAATGTTTAGGTGTCAGCATCCCCCCTCACCCCCCTTTTACTTACCTGAGCCCTCATGCGATCTAGCGTCGTGCACGTCTGCAGCCCTTCGTTCCCCTCACTTCTGGGTCTCAATGGCTTTGCTGGGGCACCAGGAGCTATTGGCTTCCAGTGCTGTCAATCAAAGCCAGTGACAAGGGAGCGAGGGGTATGTAACCTACTTGAAACATGCTAGCTAAATTATATTATTCCTAGCAGACAGCGAGTATCCCTCCAGTACTAGTATGACATCAGTAGTGAGTATCCATCCAGTACTAGTATGACATTAGTAGTGATTATACCTCCAGTACTAGTATGAGGCCAGTAGTGAGTATCCCTCCAGTACTAGTATGACATCAGTAGTAAGTATCCCTTCAGTACTAGTATGACATCAGTAGTGAGTTTCCATCCCATACTAGTATGGCATCAGTAGTAAATATCCATACAGTACTAGTATTGCGTCAGTAGTGAGTATACATCCAGTACTAGTATTACATCAGTAGTGATTGTCCCTCAAGTACTAGGATACTATCAGTAGTGAGTATTCTTTCTGCACTAGTAAAGTGTCCACAATGAGTATCCTTTCTGTACTAGTAAGGTATCAGTCGTATCTCTGCAGTACCAGTATGAGATCAGCACATTCTGTACTAATAAGGTGTCAATAGTGAGTATTCCTCTTGTACTAGTATGATGTCAGTAGTGACTACTATCAGTATGGTGTCAGTAGTAAGTGTCTATTATGTACTGATAGGGCATCAGAGATGAGTATGACATACATAAACCATTTAACCACTTAAGCCCCGGACCATTTGGTAGCTAGAGGACCAGAGGTGAATTCAGAATTTTGCACTGCGCTGCTTTAACTGTAAATTGTGTGGACATGCAATGTTGTACCCAAACAAAATTTGCGTCCTTTTCTTCCCACAAATAGAGCTTTCTTTTAATGGTATTTGATTGCCTCTGCGATTTTTATTTTTTGCGATATAAACGGAAAAAGACCGAAAATTTGGAAAAAAAATGATATTTTCTACTTTTTGTTATAAGAAAAATCGAATAAACTCAATTGTAGTCATACATTTAGGCCAAAATGTATTCAGCCACATGTTTTTAGTAAAAAAAATGTCAATAAGCGTATATTTTTTGGTTTGCGCAAAAGTTATAGAGTTTACAAACTAGGGTACATTTTCTGAAATTTACACAGCTTTAAATTTATGACTGCCTATCTCATTTCTTGAGGTGCTAAAATGACAGGGCAGTACAAAACCCCCCCAAATGACCCCATTTTGGAAAGTAGACACCCCAAGGAAATTGCTGAGAGGCATGTTGAGCCCATTGAATTTTTTGAATAATCTGATTGAATAATGACTAAAAAAAAAAAAAAAAATTACAAAAAGTTGTCACTAAATGATATATTGCTCACACATGCCATGGTTATATGTGGAATTACACCCCAAAATACATTTTGCTGCTTCTCCTGAGTACGGGGATACCACATGTGTGGGACTTTTTGGGAGCCTAGCCGCGTACGGGACCCCGGAAACCAAGCACCGCCTTCAGGATTTCTAAGGGCGCAAATTTTTGATTTCACTCCTCACTACCTATCACAGTTTCGAAGGCCATAAAATGCCAAAATAGCACAAACCCCCCCCAAATGACCCCATTTTAGAAAGTAGACACCCCAAGGAAATTGCTGAGAGGCCTGTTGAGCCCATTGAATATAATTTTTTTGTCCCAAGTGATTGAATAATGACAAAAAAAAAAAAATTACAAAAAGTTGTCACTAAATGATATATTGCTCACACATGCCATGGTTATATGTGGAATTACACCCCAAAATACATTTTTCTGCTTCTCCTGAGTACGGGGATACCACATGTGTGGGACTTTTTAGGAGCCTAGCCGCGTACGGGACCCCGAAAACCAAGCACCGCCTTCAGGATTTCTAGGCACAAATTTTTGATTTCACTCCTCACTACCTATCACAGTTTCGAAGGCCATAAAATGCCAAAATCGCACAAAACCCCCCCAAATGACCCCATTTTGGAATATAGACACCCCAAGCTATTTGCTGAGAGGCATGGTGAGTATTTTACAGCTCTCATTTGTTTTTGAAAATGAAGAAAGAAAATATATATATATATATATATATTTTTTTTTTTTCAATTTTCAAAACTTTGTGACAAAAAGCGAGATCTGCAAAATACTCACAATACCTCTCAGCAAATAGCTTGGGGTGTCTACTTTCCAAAATGGGGTCATTTGGGGGGGTTTTGTGCAATCTGGGCATTCCATGGCCTCCGAAACTGTGATAGGCAGTGAGAAGTGAAATCAAAAATTTACACCCTTAGAAAGCCTGAAGGCGGTGCTTGGTTTTTGGGGTCCCGTACATGGCTAGGCTCCCAAAAAGTCTCACACATGTGGTATCCCCGTACTCAGGAGAAGCAACAGAATGTATTTTGGGGTGTAATTCCACATATGCCCATGGCATGTTTGAGCAATATATCATTTAGTGACAACTTTGTGCAAAAAAAAAAAAAATGTCGTTTTTCCGCAACTTGTGTCAACATATAAAATATTCCATGGACTCGACATGCCTCTCAGTATATAGCTTGGGGTGTCTACTTTCCAAAATGGGGTCATTTGGGGGGGTTTTGAACTGTTCTGGCATTTTATACACAACATTAGGAAGCTTACATCCACTCTTCTAACCACTTGAAGACAAAGCCCTTTTTGACACTTTTTGTTTACATGAAAACATTTTTTTTTTTTGCAAGAAAATTATGTTGAACCCCCAAACATTATATATATATATTTTTAAAGCAAAGGCCCTACAGATTAAAATGGTGGGTGTTGCATTTTTTTTTTCTACACAGTATTTGCGCAGCGATTTTTCAAACGCATTTTTTGGGTTAAAAAATACACTTTTTTTAATTTTAATGCACTAAAACACACTATATTGCCCAAATGTTTGATGAAATAAAAAAGATGATCTTAGGCCGAGTACATAGATACCAAACACGACATGCTTTAAAATTTCGCACAAACGCGCATTGGCGACAAACTACATACATTTTTAAAAGCCTTTAAAAGCCTTTACAGGTTACCCCAGTAGATTTACAGAGGAGGTCTACTGCTAAAATGATTGCCCTCGATCTGACCTTCGCGGTGATACCTCACATGCATGGTGCAATTGCTGTTTACATATGACGCCAGACCGACGCTTGCGTTCGCCATTGGGCAAGAGCAGGGCAGGACAGGGGTGCTTTTTTTTTTTTTTTTTTTTATTATTAATTTTGCTTTTTTATTTTATTTTTAAATTGTTCCTTCCAAGTATTTTTTTTTTTATCATTTTTATTGTTATCTCAGGGAATGTAAATATCCCCTATGATAGCAATAGGTAGTGACAGGTACTCTTTTTTTGAAAAAACTGGGGTCTTCTAGACCCTAGATTTTTCCTCTGCCCTCAAAGCATCTGACCACACCAAGATCGGTGTGATAAAATGCTTTCCCAATTTCCCAATGGCGCTTTTTATATCCGGGGGGGGCATACCCTCCCACTGCTTGTAAAAGCAGTCCAGAGGCTAATTAGCCGCTAGGATTGCTTTTACATGAAAGCCGGCCGCAGGCTGAAAAGAATGATACCAAGATGATACCTAAACCCGCAGGCATCATTCTGGTATAAACATTCAAAGTCCAGCAACATACCAGTACGTTGCTGGTCCTTGTTGGACATGTATTGTAATCTTTTTATTTCATGCAGCCAGTTGGCTGAACGAAAAAAGAGATTGATCGGTGGGTATGCCCACCATTAGAATACCGCCCTTCATCCACCCACTTCCAATGATGGGCATACACGCACCATTTATATATGCCGAAGCATGGGGGCATCCTCCCGCAAAAAAGTTATGCCGCACACACATGGTCGGACTTTTCCACGGGCAAGCCTCCGTCGGAATTTCGACCGTATGTACGCGGCATTAGGAGCAAAATCGCTCCTCCGCCCCTGCTGCCCCAATGCTTCGGCATATTTGCTTTTTTTTTTTAACTGTGGTGGTGAAATCACCTCCTACAGCACTGGAGTCGCAGGGATCAGGCCTGTCTCTGCGAACGCTGCAGTTATGTGTGTTTTTGTTTTGTAAGTGACAGTGATCGATCGATACTGCACTTGGGTGGCCTGGGCTGGACGGAGGGGCAAAACGCAGGTGCCAGCAGGTATCTGGGCTGATCCCGCTAACACTGCGTTTTTGGGAACCCTAAACTGCTGGGGACGCTAGTATAGATCTGATCAGATCAGATATTGATCTGTTCAGATACTATACCACTAAGGGGGGTGTATGCTTCACGCGTGGGTGTTAGCGTTACTGGCACTAACCTGACGCTGCCTGGGGTGTGACTCAGACCCTCTCTGACGCTAAAACCTAATTGATATCACCCGCCGGGCGATCAGGGGGTTAAACCTTTATTGGGTTATATACACGGCGGGTGCCCTGACACTATAAAAAGCAAACTAACTAACCAGCGTCACCCGTAACACTTATATGGTGATCACTGGTGAAAGGGTTAACTAGGGGCAATCAGGGGGTTAAAACCTTTATTAGATAATATATGGGGGTACCTGACGCTATAAAAACCTGCGGCGAACCTAAAAAAAAATTACCAGCTACCGATCTGCATCACCGACACTAAGACAGCGTTTAGAAAAACGATTGCTTAGCGACAGTGGTGATAGGGGGTGAAAGGGTTACCTGGGGGGCGATCAAGGGGGTTAAACCTTTATTAGATAATATATTGGGGTACCTGACGCTATAAAAACCTGCGGCGAACCTAAAAAAAATTACCGGTTACCGATCTGCATCACAGACACTAAGACAGCGTTTAGAAAAACGATCGCTTAGTGATAGTGGTGATAGGGGGTGAAAGGGTTACCTGGGGGGCGATCAAGGGGGTTAAACCTTTATTAGATAATATATTGGGGTACCTGACGCTATAAAAACCTGCGGCGAACCTAAAAAAAATTACTGGCTGCCGATCGGCATCACTGACGCTAAGACAGCGATCAGAAAAATGATCGCTAAGCGACAGTGGTGATAGGGGGTGAAAGGGTTATCTGGGGGGTGATCAGGGGGTTAAACCTTTATTAGGGGGGGTTAGGGGGCTACACTGGACCTAAGACTAAACTTTGGTGACACTTTTACAGTCACAAATGTCACTGATTGCAGTGATCACTAAATAAATGGTCACTGCAATCAGTGACACTGTGACTGGGGGGGTGATCTGGGGGGGGCGATTTATGTCCCTATGTGTCCTGGTGTCAGTGTAGTGTTGTGTGCACTGACCTGATATCTTCTCTTGTACGGCGCTCGGTATATGTGAGCGCCGCACCAGAGATGACATCACTTCCTCCTGCTCCCTCTGTCTGACACAGACAGAGGGGGCATTTCTATTCGCCGGGAGCGATCGCAAGGGGGTGGCCAGAAACGAATGGCTGCCCCCTCATCCCGGAACGCTCCCGGACACTTAGCCACCGCTCACTGTATAGAAGGGGGGTCCGATTGGACCACCCAACTGTACAAAGGCAATCACGTATGCTCTACGTGATTGTGCCTGTCGGTGCCATTCTGCCGACGTATATATACAGTGAGCGGTCGTTAAGTGGTTAACCTGCTTAAGAATTTGCATTTCTGTGCACAACTCCTATGATTGACACACCTCACTGCACAACCAGGAGGGTGAAACTGCTTCTTCTCACCCCAACCCCACAGCTTTCTATGTGATCTGCCTGGTCTGTGAAATATGAATAGAAGCAAATCCTCTGTCGAATAAGCTGGCAGCAATTACTTGGTACTAAAATGCAGGCCAAAAGACCCAGAATGCCAGATTCCACCTTTATTTCTCTTATATGTCTATTGCTGCAAAACAAATTCCCCTCAAGGAATTAGGGAATGCACTTTTACTGACAGCTGAAATAAAAAAAACAAAGTTAGACAACTGATGCAGTATTATTGGGTAATTTGGCTACCTGGCTTCTATAAATTGTCAAGTCTCTCCCTATGAAGTATCTATATGCAGAACTTCTTGGTTTCAATGAAATGGATCATTCCAGCTTCCTAAAAACCTCTTCTATCAGAATTCTCCTCTAATATATGTAGAGAAAGAAGATGTATGGAAAAAAGAGCTGACTTGCTGCGTATTAGCACTTTAGGTCAGAGGTAAAGCTATTCCGAGCTGTTATCACAATACTTCTACAGATGATGACAAACCGGACCTTGGATCACGGAGTTAATTTATGGGCATAATTTGGTGGAAAAATCTTGGGCCTCTATGTTAACTGGAACCAGACACTGATAAAAGTATTTTTTATGTTCTTGTACTTTTTTTGGTGATGAGGTTAATTATTCCAGCATCTCCTTATGGAACTTTTACATATGGATTGAACAGAGTGCTTAATCGGTGATGACGGAAATATGCGAGGTATCACCAAGGTCCTCCTGGATCCACAATGTTCAGAGACAGAGTACTGGAGGTGAAGTAGTCAAGTTTAACCTGAGCGTAGTATATAAATTCTAGTCTGGCATCTTCTAACCTTGCCAATGTAACCAGAACTGGGGATACACAATGAAAACAAAAGTCCTGTCATCGCCTGTAATTCCATCATCTTATGGAGGACCCTTTCCACACTTGTCTGATATTTAACCCACACATTAAAGCCTAGCTTGGTCCAATATATCACCAGTGAGGCTGTCTACATATGATGCCTGTGACCCCAACACGTCTGGTCTCTGCTCCCCAATTCATCAATATTGTTTCTGCTGTCCAATGCTGAAATATAATTATGTACGAGGAATGCTGGGAATTATATGAACTTATAATTCAATTATGGGCTTTATCACAAGTATGCACTTTTATCAAAATTCAATTACTTGGGTTATTTGGATTGATGAGCAATATATGCATGAAGACACAAGGCAAACTGCTCTAATTGTCATCATTCTGTACTTGCAGACATATAAATTGATTCAGCCTTTCCCATCTACTTTATTGAGATAAATGAAAAGATGTGAAATACAGGACAGCAGGACTGCACTTGCAGAGGCGTTGCTAGGGGGGTGCGATCCGCACCCGGGTGACACCCGCTAGAGGGGTGACACCCTTCGGACGGTGAGAAAAAAAAAAAAATTCTTTTTTGACTTTTTTTTTTTTGACTTTTTTTTTTTTACAGCTGACACTTTAATTCAGCAACTTCACCCCGCTGGGCTGGAACAACACTTCCAGCGCCGCCGCGCCTGGTGTGTGTGTGTCCTCCGGTTCCTTATTCTTCTTCCTCCTCCCTCCCTACCCTACAGAGCGTCAGCCTGTCACATCATCACACTGCACTGTGATGATGTGACGCGACACACAACTTTCTCCGGCTGCACGCTGTGAGGGTCGCTGCCCAGCCCTCCTCCTCTCCAGTCAAGACTCCAGAACAGGTGTGGGGGGGGGGTCTCCACCGCCGGCCCGACTCCCGAGCACAAGCACAAGATGAGGTAGGTGTGTGTGTGGGGAGCGGGGGGGCGGTTGCCATTGTAAGAGGCAGAGCTACTAGCTAGTGTGGGAGGAGGACTCAGTCTGTCTGGCGCCCTGACCTGTATTGTATGATAATGAAGGGGGGGTGCAAGGTGGCCTGCTGCGACACAGCTATAGATTATATATAGATATTATGTAATATAGCTGGTCCATCCGCCCCTCCCCCCACCAGTCCAGCTAACTCAACTACTGTGCCTATTATATGTAATATAATATATCTATATCCAGCATCACCCCCCCCCCCGCCCATTATCAGACAGACAACACTGACTATATAATTTATATTAGCTGACTGAGACACCCCCACCCTGAGCTGGTCTGATGATGATAATGGGGGGGGGGGTGATGCTGGACACAGATATATTATATTACATATAATAGGCACAGTAGTTGAGTTAGCTGGACTGGTGGGGGGAGGGGCGGATGGACCAGCTATATTACATAATATCTATATATAATCTATAGCTTTGTCTAGCAGCAGCAGACCACCTTGCACCCCATGATGGAGTCCTAACCTGGCACCATACCACCCCAGCCTGCCTTATGCCACCGCAACCTGCCTTATGACACCGAAACCTGCCCTATGCCACTGCAACCTGCCCTATGCCACCCCAGCCTACCCTATACCACCCCAGCCTGCCCTATGCCACCCCAGCCTGCCCTATACCACCGCACCCTGCCCTATGCCACCCCAACCTTCCCTATACCACCGCAACCTGCCCTATGTCACCCCAGCCTGCCCTATGCCACTGCAACCTGCTGTATGCCACGCAAACTGCTCTATACCACCCCACCCTGCCCTATGCCACCGCACCCTGCCCTATGCCACCCCAGCCTTCTCTATACCACCGCACCCTGCCCTATGCCACCCCAGCTTTCCCTATACCACCCCAACCTGCCCTATGCCACCACAACCTGCTCTATGCCATCACACCCTGCCCTATATAACCCCAACCTGCCCAATGCCACCCAGCCTGCCATATACCACCCCAACCTGCTCTATACCACCCCAACCTGCTCTATACCACCCCAACCTGCCCTATGCCACTGCAACCTGCTCTATGCCATCACACCCTGCCCTATATAACCCCAACCTGCCCAATGCCACCCAGCCTGCCATATACCACCCCAACCTGCTCTATACCACCCCAGCCTTCCCTATACAACCCCAACCTGCCCTATGCCACCCCAGACTGCACTATACCACTGCAACCTGCCCTATATTACCCCAACCTGCCCTATATCGCTCCAGCCAGCCCAATACCACCCTATACTTTAATTTACAGGGGTCATTTGGGGGTGCGCCTCGTGACTGTGCGCTGCCTGGAGGGCGCTGGGCAGGATAGACAGGAGGGGGGGTGACACCATGTTTTGCCGCACCAGGTGACACCAACCCTAGTGACGCCACTGTGCACTTGTTATGTCTGAACTTGAGTAAAGTCCTTTCTATTAAACAATCCTAGTGACTCAGACTCTTCCCTCTCTGCCACTGACTTATTTCCTTTTAACCACTCAGTATTTCCAGCTAAGAGGTTTATAACATTTAAATAACCATAACCAAAATTTCCCCCAGCTGATTTGGCCACATTTTTAGCTGTATAAACCAACAATCAAAAAGTATATTTGTTTCAGTTTTTATCACAGCTTTGTAATATAGGGTCATTGAATTAAATGGATTGTTTAACTTTTTGATAAATTTTATTGAACTGATCAACTAAACTCTTACTGTATATCATAGCTTAAAGAGGAACTGAACTCTGGAAGCTGTACCCAGAGGTAGGCAAAGGGCAAAGAACTAGTCAGCAGTATTGCCTCTGGTCTCCCTACAGCTGAACCTTTTCCTATTAATTACATGCCATGCTTTATTCTGCACTGTGTAATAGGTCAAACAGAGTGCAAAATAAAAATTTCTTACAGGTCTGAATTATTTATTGTTTACAGCAAGCAGGGCATAGGGCAGCCAACACATTTCAGTGACCACCATGTACTGAGATCTGCTGTAATCTAATGTGCATGTATTTTTCTTTAAAAATATTATTGGAAAAAAAAAAGAAGGGGGGGGGGTACTACACAGTGGTAAACAGGGCATTGTCCCAACTTTTTGGAGAAGTGTTGCTGTCATCAATTTCAAAACTACTATTTTTTTTTCTTAAATAGGTTAATTTTCTCAGTTTAAATGTTTGACATGTTTGCTTTTTCTGTTGTGAATAAAATACAGGCAGTCCCCGAGTTACGAACACAATAAGGACTGTAGGTTTGTTCGTAAGTGGAATTTGTGTGTAAGTCAGAACACTGCTTGTAAGTGTAACTTCCGCCTGTGTAGGGATGTGGGATGTTCCGGGCGCTTCTGGTGCTCTTCTGGCCATGCAGTACATGTAGTACTGCAGTGTGGGATGTAGCAAAATAGCTGCTCGTCGGTATCCTGGATCAGCGTGGAGCACAAGCGGCCGGCATTGGGGCCGTTCGTAACTTGGGGACTGCCTGTATGGGTTTATGAGACCTGCAAATTGCTGCATTCTGTCTTGTGGATGTAAATTTTACACAGCGTCCCAACTTTTTTTTCAAATTGGGGTTGTATATATTTTCCATCCAGCCTGAACAATATCTGAGCAGATCGCTATCAGTTAGGTATCCATACACATTCCAATAACCTTTGGAAAGGTCTTCAATGAGCAGATGGTTTGCTATTCCTTTCTTACAGAGCTCTGGAAAACACAGTCTGTGAACCTAAAATGACTTTAGCTAATATCCAGTCACAATCAGGTTTGCTGTAAAATATAGAAGAAGGTTTATGACTATGTGCTGTGTGTCCCTTTGGGGTAATATAAGTAACAGTTATGGCTGTGCCATATTTCAGATTGTCAAACATGACTGAGCAGAAAAGACAGCACTGCTCAGCCTGAGATCTGTAAGATCCTTAAACAGCCAGAGATCTCAGCCATTTCAGCAGGGACTGGCCAAGATTCGAGCCATCGTTGGGCAGGGTGATTGTACCCAAGTTATTTTATCAATCGACTTGGGTACAACCAGCGCATTGGATTTTTACATGCGATTAATGCCAGCGGCTATAGCTGCTAGCAATAATCACTGTGTTCTCGCAACAGGCACACCCCCTCCCCCAGATTGGTTGCAGGAAATCATTGCATCTCATCATCGATAGCCTGCTTAGTACAATACAAAATTTAAATAAGTAAAATAATATAAAGGTATATTAATAATTTATATAATATAAATTTACCATGGTGCATGTACAATGGAGCAGATAGTATATTTTTCAGTACTCCTCAAGAAAGAGTGTGTGAGACATGCCCAGCTTTAATGGAACCATCTTATCACCTCTGTAAGGTGGGTGGTCTTCAGGAAGACTGGGTACTTTACAGTTACACGGGGGTTAATCCTAATAACTAAGCAAGTTTGACAGCAATAAACTCTTTAAAGATATGACTGCCTGTGACTGAAGAGGTTTGGAAGTATAATCCGCACAGAGATTATATGTAAATATTTATATGCAGGAAGACATGCTCCACAAATGGCTATGTCTTCTTTCCTCTTTTCTTCTGAAATATTAACCACTTACTTGAAGATTTTATGTAAAGAAACCAAATTATGTCACTGTAGCTCAGTCACTAAACACCTGAACCATGAAACCCTCTTCCATCAAATATTATTCCTGCCAAAGCGGCGCTGACCCAAGCCACACTTCTCCCTCTCTATATCTTTAATTAATGGTCGGTTTAATGAGATGTTAGGGCTTCACACAACAGCCAACTGGAAAAATCTGCTCAAACATCACGGGAAGAATGCAGAGTGTTTTCTAAAACAAAATACTATACTGAATCATAAAAACAGAAATCTTTTGGTACCAGAAATAAGGTGACATAATTGTAATAAACCCAAGGTTGTTAAATACATTGGAAGGGATCTTTTTTAAAGAGCTAACAACGTTTACAGAAATAAAACAATGTAAATGAAAAAAGCTTAGATCAGAGCAATTTTTTTTTCATGAAATGGTAAAGTGTATTTTGCTGGCCCATGCTTACCATTGTTGTATCACAAATAAATGAGTCACATGACAATAATATAGAAGCAGACCTTACCCACAGTTTCCAGAAATCCCAAATACTAAAGACAACTTTATGATTATATCTGATAGGTGAAGTAACAATGACATATTGAAGTAGAGAGTGACAGTGACAACAAGAATTTGGTCCAATTCTTTGAAGGCGGCCACAGTCATTGACGTGCATTATATGAGCAAAAGTGTGTGGAACCCTAAATATCACAGTTTTATGAGCTTTATTTTTTCAAAACCAAGGACTCATGAATGAGGAGTTGCTCCTGTAACATCCTCCAGTCTTCTGGGAAGACTTTCCACAAGATTTTGAAGGGGTGTCTGTGGGAATTCGTGCCCATTTGTGAGGTCAGGCACTGATGCTGGATAAGAAGACCTGGCTCACAATTGGCATTGTATTTCTATCCAAAGGTGTTTAGTAGGGTTGAGGTCTGTGCAGGCCCACCGAGTTCCTCCACACCAAATTGGTCAAACCAAGTCTTTATGGAGCTGGCTTTGTGCACAGGTAAAATAAAAGGGTCCTCACCAAACTGTTACCTCAAGGCTGGAAGAACACGATTGTGTACAATACTTTGTATGATGTAATGTTACCGGTACGCTTCACATGAGACACCTGAACTCATTCATTTGGAGGGATTCCTCATACTTAAAGTACATTTCTGCATTCTTGTCACCCAGATTTTTTGGTTTAAGCAGGTTGATACTCTTTGTGACCTGTCAGCCTTCAGCTGGGAATTTATTTCTAATGATTCTAGCTGCAGAATACACATTCTTGTAATCAAGACATACCAGGGTTAATGTTGCCAACGGTGTGTTTTGGTACTTTATGCTGCATAGGCAATGTTACCTAACAAGGCATTTTAGTTCTGATATTAAGGCATGCTATTTTCTGGGAGTTCACTTTAGGAAAGTTCTCCATGGTGGTCTATTATTAAACTTGAGGAACGACCTGGAGAAGATTTAATCTATTGGTATTCGATACAATCCTGAAATGTGTTCTGTGTGTTGTAAACAGAGAGGGGTGTCAGAGGACAAACAGCGCACACTTCTCATCCACTCTGGTGCTATTCCCGACCAAGCCAGATTTTATAATGTTCTATAATGGAGAGTGCAGTGTCTGTTCTCTGGAAGAATGAGTGATAAATCATTATTTTATCATACAAATTTCACAAATTGCTGATAAGTCTGCAATATTCCAGACTGCTGCTTTTCGCCATTCAAGTTGTTCTTCCCTTCCTCTCCAGCAGAAGATATGTGACGATAACTCATCTACAGCTGTGCTCTGTGTATATGCATCCTTATCATTCATTTCATAAACACAACAGGCTGTAGGCTGGAAGACATGTGGGGTTGTCCCCCAGCAGGTTGTATATTGGTTGTATACATCACTGTGATTGTTGGTAACTTAACAGGAGCGTAGGCTGTAAACAGCATATTGAGAAATGCATTTGCTTTAATATCTGATAGATTGAACTGGTAACCTGACAGTTGAATGGGTTGGTTAGCAATGGAAGGAATCACTTTATTTATAGAAGTTAACCAGCCTTTAATCCATGTCACAAATTACAGACCTTTGTTTAACATGCTATGTGCTCCTACAATCCCATTTATACAGCCCTCTGACTTGTGTTTTCTGTTTACCAGGTGTGCAATCTACTCGATTTTGGGGGCCTATGAAAGCTACGTCCATCCCTTTTAAAGGGGTACGTGATGTATTTATTATTAAAGCGGAGTTCCACCTATTTGAAAGTTTCTTTTGTTTTTTAAAAACCCTTCAAAGTAAAGGCATAATGTGCTAGTATGCATTACATACTAGCACATTATGAAATACTTACCTTAGAACAAAGCCCTGCACTGCCACGCTGTGAGCTCTGACAGACGCTTCCATCTTCACCCAGTCTTCCTTCCGGGTTCACGTCATCTGGCCGTCTGATTAGCCACAGCACAATGACGTCACTCCTGCACATGTGCATGGGAGTCATGGACTGCGGCACGGAGCTGTGATGGGACGGCATGGCTATACAGTCCCTTCAGAGTGCATGCACCGTTGACATCACCGGCTGCATTAAATGTGAATTTCTGCTAAACCGTAAAGGTTTAGCAGATATTCATAGTACCTACAGGTAAGCCTTATTATAGGCTTACCTGTATGTGCAAGGGTATGGGATGGGTTTACATCCACTTTAAAGCGTAAGCTCCTCTGGAGCAGAGACTGATGTGACTAACTCGGCATTCTCTGTACAGCACTGCTGTATATGTCAGAGCTATATAAATGTATAATGATAACAGTGTGTGACTTGGGGGGACATTAGAGTGTAAGTTTTTCTGATGCACAGACTGATGTGACTGGCTCAGTGTTCTCTGTGTACAGCACTGAGGTATATGTCAGAGCTATATACTGTAAATGTATAATAGTGCGTGACTGTGAGGGGGGCATTCGATTGTAAGCTCCTTTGGTGCAGAGACCGATATCACTAGAGCAGTGTTCTCTGTACAGCTCTCTGGAATTGAGACCATTCAGGCACACTGTCAGCTTTACTGCCAGCCCACCAGGTGTTTGACTTTCTTCGATAAGCACTGAAAAAGTGAAAATGTACACAATTTTAATTAGAATCTACCCACAAGACTGAAAAAGGTCAGTAGAAAGTTTTTTTTTTTTTTTTTTTAGTTAAGCATCTGCTTTTTATCTGTTGGGATAATGGGAAAAAATTGTGATCACATTCATCCAGATTCTCCTAGAAAGCTAAACGGACTGTACTACTTTGTAAATAAATGTTGCTGGAGATCACTTTAGATCCGTCCAAAGAATAACACATCTCCTCCTGGAGCAACGCAGTCCAGAACACATCTAATTCTAAATAATCACTGTGCCTTGATCTAACTTTATTAGGTTTCTGACCACAGAAGGAACACACATCCATCCCAAACATCCTTATCTTCAAGCTACTAACACTAAAACAAGTCGTTAAAAGCTTTAAATCATTAACATTTTCTGGGATCAACAATGGTGTCTATTCAGAAACATTATTGCTAGCGCTCGAGGATGTTTAAGAAACGTACAGCAAGAGAAGACTTTTAACTAGATGATAATTGTTTAACAGCAGGATGCAGTTGTTCCACTTATTTAACTTAAGTTTATCTGAAAAGTTAATTAAACCTACACAAATTTTACATAAATAGCCTCAATTGGTAATAGCAAGTCAGACCTTTTGGTCCTCCATGATTGCACTTGGAAATATTGAAGAAGCAGCCTCAGGTGCGCTTCTTATTGGCTTATAGTTTCACTGACCAATGACTGCTTGCCATTTCAAGCATTATGAAGGATACTCATTCTGGGACAGTGTATTACGATGTTACAGACAGCTACACCAGCAGCACGGGGCATTATGGCCTCTGTGCAACCAAATCCAGAGGAGTGGTCAAGATATTTGGGGTTAGTTCGCCTTTTAGTTTTTCGTGAAAATATGAATTTAAAGTGGAACTTTACCCATAACAATTGATAAAAAATATTGTTCTTTAGCATGGAACATACATCCCACATCAATAATTATGCTACCAAATTTATTGTGTACTGTAAATTGCCTCCAGTATTGCTCCTGTTGCTTCTTGCTGAAGTCCAAAGGGCCCCGAGCAACAGTAAATCTGTATGTTGTCAGGAGATCAGCTTTTTACATTTTCGGCACAGTGGCAAAAAAAAAAGAAAAGAAGAGAGCAACTGAGCATGTGCAGAGCAGGGCAAGACCATGTTTTACTGGGTTTAAACAGTATAGGCACTTATTTTTCATATTTTACATTTGCAGCTATACCTGCAAAAGGGGCCAGCCTGAAGTGATCTAGCAGGACCGAATTTTTTGACTAAAGTTCCACTTTAAAGTCATATCTTTATTAGTGCACTTGCAACAACACAGTTGAGTACAGTTTATGATACACAGAATTGTTACTGCTCTAGTCCCGGTTCACATACATGCGATGGGGGAACCAGCACAATTCCTGTGCGGGTTCCTGCATTGCATATAATTTGCAGACAGTTCACACTGCCCTCTGTAAATTGTTGCGGGTGTCAGTAGAAAGTTAATGACACCCCCAGATCAGTTCACTGATCACAGTATGAACTGTGAAATGGTGCAGGATTTGGATCGCATAGGTGTGAACACCCATGCAATCCGATTCCAGTGCGGACCAAAAAAATGGTTCCTGCACCATTTTGCTGCAAATGCGATTTCAGCCATACAGTTTGTATGGCTGAAATTTAATCGCACAGACATCGCATGTGATCTGCACAGCAATGCGGTGCAAATCACATGCAATGTCTTGCATCGCACAAGTGTGAACCCAGCCTGAATCTGGAAGACGAGGGTGGAACGAGAACCACAAATGCTGGTCCTAAAAAAAAAACTAGCTACTGTATAAATAAGAATTGGAGTGCCCCACCAATGGTCCTGATACAGTTTTATTTTTATTGCAGTAAAGGTTGGCTAACAAAGCTGCTTGTTGGCAAGATTCATGCAGATCCTCACACTTGTGAAACCCTGATGAAGGAAGCGTTTTTAGGTCCTCTAAATACATTTCTCATCCTTTTTGATTGTTTGATGTCAGAACACAACAGCTCAGTGGGGGAAATCGCTGAACTAACCCTGCATGGTTAGTACAGCGTTGATCGAAACAAAAACGAATAGTGTGTACACGGCCTTACTGTAGTACATTGCAAAATGTGTAGAAACCACCCATCCGTTAACCAGATTACCTACATCAACATCATCGATAAAATAACCTCACTGGTTACCTAGTAATGCAAAAAAAAAAAAAAAGGATCACTCAGCTGTGTTGGTCATATCCATTGAAACATACAACTCGGTTGTTCTTCCTGTGATTTTCAAGGTGTCTTCTCCCATGTTTCTGAAATTACTCTTCACGTTGAAATCTCCTATATGACATGTAAAAAGGCGGGGCGCAGGCATTTGTGGGAGGAGCCTCACCTTTTTAAGCCAGCCCCATGGCCTCCTCTTACTGTTGGCTTCCTTCTCATTGTTGGGTGTTGGGGGGGTGTGGCTGCAGGTCCAGCCTCAAGGCCATCTGCCGCCCGCTCTTGCATATGGGATAGCTGCAGGTTCTGTTGGGGGTAGGGAGGTTGCTTGCATATATTTGTAAGGTAGCTAAATTTTCACGCATGTATGTTATACACATAAGGATGCTGCCGGTATCTTGAGGTATTAGGTTGTTTCTATTTGGCATCCCTCTGTCTGGCAATGATAGATGCTGGTCAGCACGTTCCTTTTGCATTTCACGTTGTTTTTTTCCAGGTGCCTTTCCACTCCGCTCGCATGTCACTTTTTTCATGTTGTTTTTTCTTATTACCCCCAGGTACTGGTTGCAAGGTGCGTGTTCAGTCAGTCTGTGTTTTAATTTATCAAGTGGGCCCAGCAAGTACCCACAGTATCAACTTTTATTTGGTACTTCACCTTTACGTTACAAATTGGGTTTTGTTTTGCCTTTTTCTGGATTTCGCATTTCACATTTTCTTCACCCTCAGGAGCTGGTTGGAGTGTGTGTGTGTGTGTGCACGCGAGCTGTCAAATCTATTTTCAGTTTCAGAAAGCGCAGTAAATGCCCCATTTTCCTTTTCAACGCTAGGTTGGGTCGCTCACATGTTGCACGACCAGGCGTCAAGTCACATGATGTCTTAAGCTTTTGTTCATTTGGCCGATTAACCTGTATTGTTTCAATAAACCTCCTTTATATACTCATCCTATTGTCTTTTGTTTTTGCCCCCTTTTAGGCATACTGACCTCGTGACCACGGCACACCCCAGGTCACCTTTCAGCTTTCTTCTGTTTCTTTCCCCTAGTTCCACAAGAGGCTCTGAGTACAAGTAAGAAGGCGGGGCACATTTGTAGGAGGAGCCTCGCCTTCTTAAGCCAGCCCCAGGGCCTCCTCTTACTGTCGGCTTCCTTCTCGTTGTCCCACCCTCCCATTCCCTTTATTTCATCACTTTTCATTTCTTATCTCTTCTTGGGTATGCCCCCTTTTAGGCATACTGACCTCGTGACCACGACACACCCCAGGTCACCTTTCAGATTTCTTCTGTTTCTTTCCCCTAGTTCCACAAGAGGCTCTGAGTATGAGCATGCCCTGAGCCTGGTTAGTACAGCGTTGATCGAAACATAAACAAATAGTGTGTACATGGCTTTACTGTAGTACATTGCAAAATGTGTAGAAACAACCCATCCGTTAACCAGATTACCTACATCAACATCATCGATAAGATAACCTTACTGGTTACCTAGTAATGCAAATTAAAAAAAAAAAAGGATCACTCAGCTGGGTTGGTCATATCCATTGAAACATACAACACGGTTGTTCTTGCTGTGATTTTCAAGGTGTCTTCTCCCATGTTTCTGAAATTACTCTTCACGTTGGAGTCCCCTATATGACATATTCATTTGAAGATTCTTCTGCTTTAAAGAATATGTCACATCAATACAATTAATCATTTTCTGGTGTAAACATTTGTGAATCTGCAGAAAATTCTACTTCAGCACATTTAAAGCTCAACACACCCCTCATAATCTCCATTAGAGCTACCAACTAGTTTGTTCTGCAAGGACCAGCCTGATTTGATACAAATTCATTGCATAGTTTAGGTAAGTCCTCATATTACATAGTTTTGTTTAATCTAAAAAAAAAAAAAAAATTGTAAAGAGATTGTATGGTCAGCTTTACTCTGCTTTACATTTATACTGTGCGTACATTTTTGGTACCAAATCATTGGGTATTAGTATTATTTAATTAGTGTGATCTGTTTATTGTGCCTTGATTTAGGTTAGCCTATGTCTACATAATAAACTTTACTCTATCTTCAAACGTCTTTGAGTTTGCCATAACCTGTTACGACCCACAGTAGACATGTACGTGTGTAATGTGAGAGCGCTGCCAATTTTATGTGTCCTCCTGGTACTGTATTAAATGTGTCTACAGGATGTAAATGGTAATTTGCCACGCGTGACTTTTTACAGGCGTAATAAATAATTCTGCCCCTGTCCTAGCACCCAGTTTATGTTGTGTTGATTGTTTGATGTCTCGGTAATATCTGCCGTGTTTGTTCTTAAAGGGGAGCAGTAAATATAAAGCAAATTACAGGTCAGAAGAAGAAACCTTGGGGTGGTAGGAATGTCCATTTCTCCATCTGTGTACCAGAGATGTGTCCAGAAACATGGCAAGTTCTGGGCTACATGTAATTCTAAATTATGTATTTATAGCTGAAAACCTACAGAGATTTACATCTCTGCTGCCATATTGTGACAGAACTGGAGATGTCTGGGTTTTATATTTATGGTCTCTCAAATTATATATATTTCTGAGACAATTTTAGGACATCTATTATCTATATGACTAAAGGAAGAGCAGAGGTTGCAGTATACATCAGAAATCTGAAATAACATAGAAGGCTTCCCTGTTTACAGTGCAAAAAATAGGTCAAGAGGCCATCATTTCAGAGGGTCAGTCATTAGCTGATACACATTTTCATGTATGCAAATAATCTTTGGAGATAAATATTACCTCAACATATTTGATTTGCCATATTCTCAATGGTGCAACATGTTTGCATCCAGTTCAAAAACCAACATTGATCAATATATCAGATCTACCTGATGGACAGTTTTTGGCGATAGAAGGATTTGGATCGTCCTTGCAAAATAGGGGTTTACAGCAAGGCCTGAACATGCCGTCACTAGTCATAGAAACATGGAAGAGGGATGCCATAAAAAGGCTAAATGGTGTGTATATATATACACAGTTGTGCTTATAAGTTTACATACCCTGGCAGAATTTATGATTTCTTGGCCCTTTTTCAGAGAATATGAATGATAACACAAAAACGTTTCTTTCACCCATGGTTAGTGTTTGGCTGAAGCCATTTATTATTAATGAACTGTGTTTACACTTTTTAAATCATAATCGCAACAAAAACGACCCAAATGACCCAGATTAAAAGTTTACACACCCCAGTTCTTAATACCGTGTATTGCCCCCTTTAACATCAATGACAGCTTGAAGTCTTTTGCAGTATTTGTGGATGATGCTCTTTATCTTCTCAGATGGTAAAGCTACCCATTCCTCTTGGCAAAAAGCCTCCAGTTCCTGTAAATTCTTGGACTGTCTTGCATTAACTGCAGGTTTGAGATCTCCCTAGTGGCTTAATGATATTGAGGTCAGGAGACTGAGATGGCCACTCCAGAACCTTCACTTTATTCTGCTGTAGCCAATGACAGTTTGACTTCAATCGTCTCTCCCAGACCTGCTGGAGATTATTCGAAGGTTTGGTCGCTTCTCTGGGTTCCAGGTTAACTGGGATAAGTCTCTCTTGTTTCTGATAGACCTGGCGACACCAATAGTGCTCCCTCCCTCTTGCCCACTACAAATAGTTGACTCCTTCCGATATTTGGGAGTTATGGTGCAACATCCAATCTCCTCCTATGTCAAAATTAATCTGGATCCTCTTATCGGAAGAATGAGAACCATAAGAAAGGCATGGACTAATTTCCCGCTTACATTGCTGGGTAGGATAAATATTTTTAAAATTATTTTCTTACCGCGATTTATGTATATCATGGGTAACTCCCCAGTATATGTCACAAAAGTCAAATGTAAAGAAATAGATTCAATCCTTGTCTCTTTTCTCTGGAGGGGGGGAGCAGTTAGGATTGCCAAAGATACCTTACAGTTGCCGGTACTGGAGGGCGGGCTGGCCTTACCATGCCTTCACACTTATTATATTGCCTCGCAGTTGGCCCATGCGCATTGGTGGGAGGGAGGGTACATCTATCCTAGCAATGACCCTACGGATTTTTAGGCTCACTAAATTGCAGCCCTCCAATGACAATACTACATACTACCCTAATACTCCACTTTGGGGAACTCAAATTTACCAGAATTCTTCTGCAGATCTGATGGGGGATTCTGGTCTAAAAGGGGGTGAAAACAATTCTGCATTTATTCTCGGACAACATGTTCCGTCCCTTTGAGGAATTCCACCGAGACTACAATTTACCCCGCACGGCCTACTTCCTTTATTTGCAGATACGCCACACTGCGGCAACGCAGTTCGGCCTCCGCAATATAGTTGTTCAACTTTCTCCGCTAGAACGCTTACTGACTGACTCCTCTAATGACAAACTAGTCTGAACATATTATGGGTCCCTCTTGCATTCTACAACTCATAGGCTCAGCAGTAAGGCCAGCAGATGGAAAGCTGACATCCCTGTACTGACAGAGGATATCTGGCAGGAGATTCTTCCCCTTCAGGTTTCCTCTGTCATTTCCTCCCGTGACAAGGTGATACAGACTAAATTGCTATACAGGTCCTACTTTACCCCATGTTTACTGTTTAAGCTGAATAGACTACCCTCTGCACTATGCTCCCGTTTCTGCATGGCTGATGGCACTTTCTTTCACTTGATGTGGGAGTGCACTCTGATCAGGAAGTTCTGGTCGGAGGTTACGGCCTTCATCAGCTCCCTAACGCAGATACCCAATATATGGAATCCCTTGCGGTTCTTACTGGGACATATTGACGATGAAGGTATTTCTAAGAATGTGCAAACCTTTATTCGTATAGTATTGTTTTATGATAAAAAATCGATAACCTTCCATTGGAAGTCTCAATCCTCACCCACTATAGCCTTTTGGCTCACTACCATTAATCAGGTTGTACCGTTGTACAAGTTGACATATGAAGCCAGAGGTAGCCCGAAAAAATTCTTAAAGGTTTGGGGCTCCTGGGTCAGCTCCAAGAGTACCATACCACCTGCTCACTGAATGGACTTACACGGGCACACTGTTATTTGGTTTTTGGGTTGCTATGTATATATGCAATGTTTACCAGCTACCAGATCTTTTTTGTATTGGATTGAGCGATGTTCGCTCCATATATATGTTTGTTGTTTGTTGTATGTTGTGTACTGAAAAAATTTAATAAAATTTACCTTTAAAAAAAAAAAAAAATGTCAGTTCTACTTGGCCTTGTGTTTTGTATCATTGTCATGTTGGAATGTCCAAGTACGTCCCATGCGCAGCTTCCTGGCTGATGAATGCAAATGTTCCTCCAGTATTTTTTGATAACATACTGCATTCATCTTGCCATAAATTTTGACCAAATGTCCTGTGCCTTTGTAGGTCACACATCCACAAAAAATCAGAAATCCACCTCCATACCTTTCATCATAGACCTTGTTGACTCCTCTCCAAATGTAGCATTTATGGTTGTGGCCAAAATGCTCAATTTCGGTCTCATCACTCCAGAAGGTTTGAGGCTTGTCTCTGTGCTGTTTGGCGTATTGTAAGCGGGATACTTTGTGACATTTGCATAGGAATGGCTTTCCTATGCAAACCATGCAGCCAATCTTTCTTCAAGTGCCTCCTTATTGTGCATCTTGAAACAGCCACACCACATGTTTTCATAGAGTCCTGTATTTCGCCTGAAGTTTTTTGTGGGTTTTTCCTTTACATCCCGAACAATTTTCCTGGCAGTTGTGGCTGAAATTTTAGTTTGTCTACCTGACCGTGGTTTGGTTTCAACAGAACCCCTAATTTTCCACTTCTTGATTAGAGTTTGAACACTGCTAATTGGCATTCTCAATTCCTTGGATATCTTTTTATATCCCTTTCCTGTTTTATACAGTTCAACGACCTTTTCCCGCAGATCCTTTGACAATTCTTTTGCTTTCCCCATGACTCAGAATCCAGAAACGTCAGTGCAGCACTGGATAAAAGATGCAAGGGTCTGTCAGGAGACCAGAAACTCATTGACCTTTTATACACACACACTAATTACAAGCAAACAGATCACAGGTGAGGATGGTTACCTTTAATAGCCATTCAAACCCCTTTGTGTCAACTTGTGTGCATGTTATCAGGCCAAAATCACCAGGGTATGTAAACTTTTGATCAGGGTCATTTGGGTAGTTTCTGTTGCCATTATGACTTAAAAAGAGTAAACACAGTTGATTAACAATAACTGGCTTCAGCCAAACACTAACCATGAGTGGAAAAAGTTTGTGTTACCATTCATATTCTCTGAAAAATGGCCAAGAAATCATAAATTCTGCCAGGGTATGTAAACTTATGAACACTACTTTGTGTGTATGTATATATATATCACACATACACTCACCGGCCACACCTGTTCAATTGCTTGGTAACACAAATTGTTATTCAGCCAATCACATGGCAGCAACTCAATACGGCCATGGCCAAAAGTTTTGAGAATGACACAAATATAAATTTTCACAAAGTCTGCTATTCAGTGTTTTTAGCTCTTTTTGTCAGATGTTACTATGGTATACTGAAGTATAATTACAAGCTGTTCATAAATGTCAAAGGCTTTTATTGACAATTACATTAAGTTTTCGCAAAGAGTCAATATTTGCAGTGTGGATCCCTCTTTTTCAAGACCTCTGCAATTCGCCCCGGCTACTTTCAAAATCAACTTCTGGGACACATCCTGACTGATGGCAGCCCATTCTTGCATAATCAATGCTTGGAGTTTGTCAGAATTTGTAGGGTTTTTTTTTTTGTTCACCCGCCTCTTGAGGATTGACCACAAGTTCTTAATGGGATTAAGGTCTGGGGAGTTTCCTGGCCATTGACCCAAAATTTTGATGTTTTGTTCCCCAAGCCACTTCGTTATCACTTATGGCAAGATGCTTCATAATGCTGGAAAAGGCATTGTTCGTCACCAAACTGTTCTTGGATGGTTGGGAGAAGTTGCTCTCGGAGGATGTTTTTGTACCATTCTTTATTCATGGCTGTGTTCTTAGGCAACATTGTGAATGAGCCCATTCCCCTGACTGAGAAGCAACCCCACACATGAATGGTCTGAGGATACTTTACTGTTGGCATTGCACAGGCCTAATGGTAGTGCTCACCTTTTCTTCTCCGGACAAGGTTTTTTTCCGGATGCCCCAAACAATTGCAAAGGGGATTCATCAGAGAAAATTACTTTACCCCAGTCCTCAGCAGTCCAATCCCTGTACCTTTTGCAGAATATCAGTGTGTCCCTAATGTTTTTCCTGGAGAGAAGATGCTTCTTTGCTGCCCTTCTTGATACCAGGTCATCCCCCAAATGTCTTCTCCTCACTGTGTGTGCATATCTACTCACACCTGCCTGCTGCCATTCCTGAGCAAGCTCTGCACTGGTGGTGCCCTGATCATGAAACTGAATCTACTGTGGGAGACAGCCCTGGCGCTTGCTGGACTTTCTTGGGCACCCTGAAGCCTTCTTCAACCCTAACATCAGAATGGGGAAGAAAGGGGATTTAAGTGACTTTGAATGTGGAATGATTTTTGGTGCCAAACGGGATGGTATGTGATATACAATGCCCTATTGTGATATACAATAAAGATCTATACAGAGGAACCTTACTCCTGGTGGTGATCCCTCTAGTGATATAAAGATCTATATAGAGGCATCAGGACTTCCCTCCTCCTGCCAGTTACCGATCTAGTGATGCACCAAAGAATTCTAATCACTTTTCCACTGCCTGGCCATGCTGCTCACTCAAATCATCTGAAATATTAAGTGATCATGAGACTTTCTTTCTCGTACATCACGGGACACAGAGCGACATAGTCATTACTAATGGGTTATATAGATACCTTCAGGTGCTGGCACTGGCAACTTCCAAAACCGGAAGTACCCTCCCCTATATAAGCCCCTCCCATCCGGGAGCACCTCAGTTTTTTGCCAGTGTCTAAGGTGTTGGCCAAGAAGAAACATGTGTTTTTCACTGAGCTTGCGTACAGGTTCTTTTGGGCCTCAGTAAGCTATTCCGGATCCAACCAAAAAAGCTTCATAGCTAAACGGTCGGTACCCGGGCCTTGCAGAGAAGAGCAAGGTTTTGCCTGTAATGCTTCTCTTAGGAGAGCTGGACCCTGGGATCCAGAGCTCTGGTCATACCCATGACCAAGATGTTTTCTGTGCAGGGTGCTATACAGGTCCAGGGGAGTGGAATCCTTGGGAACCCGGTCCCTGAAGGTTTAATTACAATGCCTGCCGTGATAGGTGAAGTTTGGGCTTCTGTGGACCAAACAAAGTCCTGCGGCGGGGAACAGGTAAGTGGGGGCCCCCAGGAACTTGGTTCTATTGGGGGACCCCCAAGCCTAATTTGTCTTTCTGTCTGTTACCTAACGGTATTCCCGATAATATCTGTGCATGCCTGTAACTACTAAAAAATGTAATAATTTTAATAGTGGTCAAGAAAAAAAAAAAAATATATATATATTTAATATATTAGACTGCGGTACCTGTGTTAATCCACTAGAGGCCGCTGTGGAACGTTTCTTGTCATGTGGACTAGTTTCTTTTTATCAGAGCAAGTCCAGGCAGATGGTGAGTTCTCTTGTGGGAAACTGCTTCCTCTGCCATGTTGCAATGCTCGTCCATCCCCCGGCCTGCGGCAAAAGGGGCCCTGGCTCTTGTCCCTGGTTTCCTTTTCAAAATTAGCGCCGAAGGCGCACGTGGCCGCGCGCGTGCACGCGCCTCTATATATAGAGGTGAGCCGGGAAAGGGGGCGGAGCTTGGGGGATGACGCTCTGTGCGCGCCGCAGCGCTTCTGCGCATGTGCGGGCGTCCCAGCATGTTAAAAACCACAATTATGTGTTGTGAGCTGGCTATGGAGTGCAGAGACAGAGCTGGCAACATTTAAAAAAGGCATACAGCAAGCGGTTGATGCAGGCATCCCCATAGAAAGGCACATTAGTAGACACCAACTGTTTTTATAGCAGCATTTGTGCTAGACTATTGTCAGTAAGTGGTGTATTTCGGCTGGAATACCTCAGCTTTGGGCTTAGGAATAATGCCGTCTAAAATCTCCGGGACTAAAAATTCCAGGAAGCATAGGGGGTCTCCATCGGGCTCTGAGGATCTTGGGCATGCTTCGGCTGCACCAGTCTCCCCTGAAGAATCAGAGGTTAGTGACCGTAGAGCACCCTCAGGAGTACCTGGTACTGTGGCTGTCCTCAGTTCACCTGCTCCTGTGTATGTAACAGAGGAGGTTTTTTCCTCAGCTCTGGGAGGGCTGGAAGAGAGATTGTCAGCATTGATCGCTGCTTCCCTGTCACAGGAAAAAAGCGCTCGATCTCCGTCTCCTCCCTCAGAGTGCCTGTTAGCAGAGCAACAGTCCCATACAGGGATCGACCTGCCTGAAGGGGATCAGGATGAGGTCGATTCTGTTGTAGAGGAATCAACAGTGGAAGAGCCATTCTCAGCATCACATGCTGAAAGGTTATGGGTTCAGTCCCTGACTAATATGGTCCGATCAGCATTTAAAATGCCCCTTGCGGAGCCATCATCCACTTCTGTCTCCTCGTTGGGGTCGCTAAAAGCTCCCCAGACTGTTTGTTCCTTTCCGATCCATCCTTTACTGGAAGGGCTCATTTACCAGGATTGGGAGCATCCTGATAAAATGTTTACTCCCCCCAAGAGATTTCAAGTGGTCTATCCCATGGAGGATAAGTTCATCAAAAAATGGAGGGTCCCTACAGTGGACGCAGCCATCTCTTGTGTGAATAAATCACTGACATGTTCAAGGACCCAATAGATAAAAAATTAGAGTCCTTATTAAAATCTGCTTTTTCTACAGCAGGATTGGTGACACAACCAGCAGTGGCAGCTATTGGGATCTGCCAAGCAGTGAAGGATCAGTTGAAACAGGTCTTAAGGGACTTGCCATATCAGCAGGCTCTTGCCCTAGCTGATCTACCTAGAGCCTTATGCTTTGCGGTGGACGCTATAAAGGATTCAATCCATCAGGCCTCCCGCCTTACGCTGTCTGTAGTACATATGCGCAGGCTTTTATGGCTCAAAAACTGGTCTGCTGAAGCTCCCTGTAAAAAATTGCTGGTCAGCTTCCCATTTCATGGTGAACGCTTATTCGGGGAAGACCTGGACAAATATATCCAGAGAATTTCCAGCGGTAAAAGTACACTTTTGCCGGTTAAAAACAGAGTTAGAGGTCCCTCTTTTAAGAGGCCTGCTTCTCCAGTCCCTAGGACATCGGCTGTGAAACAGTTCCGACGGTCTCCTCGGTCAAATCCCGGAGGTAAAAATCAGGGACAATTGCAGGGTAACAAGAAGCCCTGGAGCAGGAGAGGTACAAAACCTCCCCCAAAGTCAAATGCATGAAGGGTTGCCCCCACTCAATCGGGTGGGGGGAAGACTTCAGTTGTTCACAGAGACCTGGCGGGACACGATCAGAGACAGATGGGTGCTCTCCGCAGTAAATCTGGGATACAAATTGGAGTTAAAAGACTCCCCTCCTTCCCACTTTATAAGGTCAAACGTGCCAAGGGATCCCCAGAAGAGAGGATCCCTCCTGTTGGCACTAGAACAATTATTGCTCCAAGCAGTAATTATAGAGGTTCCCCTGGAAGAATGGGGGTTCGGGTTTTACTCAAACCTCTTTACAGTCCCGAAGCCAAACGGGGACGTGAGGCCCATATTAAATCTAAAAGGGCTAAACAAATTCCTACATATCAGGACTTTCCGGATGGAGTCGATCCGGTCGGTGGCCACTGCCCTACAAGGGGAGGAATGGTTAGCCTCGATCGACATCAAAGATGCTTATTTGCACATTCCCATCTTTCCAGCCCACCAAAAATTTCTACGCTTTGCGGTAGAAGGGCGCCATTTTCAGTTCAGAGCCTTACCCTTCGGTCTGGCCACAGCACCACGAGTGTTCACAAAAATTCTGGCCCCATTATTGGCCAATCTAAGAACACGAGGTGTAACGATAATGGCATATCTAGACGACTTGTTGCTGATAGACCACTCAGTGGAAAAACTAGAACTGGTTGTTCACGAGACAATCAAGTATCTGGAATATCACGGTTGGATTATCAACCGAGACAAGTCAGCCCTAAAACCAGTCAAAAGTCTGGAATACTTGGGGCTAAGGCTGGATTCAGACCAGAGAAAAATTTTCTTGCCTCAAGAAAAGGGGTCGTCTTTGAGAGATTTGATCCACTTAGTGGGTTCAAAAAGACAGCCATCCATACGCCTGTGCATGAGGCTGCTGGGAAAAATGGTGGCATCATTCGAAGCAGTACCCTACGGTCAATTCCATTCAAGGAATTTGCAAAGGGCCATACTGTCAGCCTGGAACAAAAAAGTTCAGGCTCTGGACTTACCAATGTCCTTGTCCCCTTCCGTTCGCAAGAGCCTCCGCTGGTGGTTGGTTCCCCAGAATCTGGAAAGAGGGAAATCCTTCAGTCCGATTTCTTGGAAGGTGGTCACTACAGATGCCAGCCTTATAGGCTGGGGAGCAGTACTGGAGCAATGGTCTCTCCAGGGCAGATGGTCGGATGCGGAAAAGGCCCTGCCCATCAATCTCTTAGAGATACGAGCAGCCCGGTATGCCCTAGTAGCATGGACATCCAAACTCCAAGGGTCCCCTGTCAGAATTCAATCAGACAATGCCACAGCAGTGGCATATATCAATCATCAGGGGGGCACCAGGAGTCGTGCAGCCCAGAGGGAAGTAAATTACATCCTGAGATGGGCAGAAAGATATGTCCCAGCCATATCTGCGGTATTCATTCCAGGAGTGGAGAATTGGAAGGCGGACTTTCTAAGTCGCCAACAATTATGCCCAGGGGAATTGTCCCTTCATCCCGAGGTTTTCCGGACAATATGTCAGCGGTGGGGAACACCGGATGTAGATCTGCTAGCATCCAGATTCAACGCAAAAGTGGACAGGTTTGTCTCTTGGACAAAGGGATCCCCTAGCTTGCGGCTCGGATGCCCTAGTGTTCCCTTGGGATCAGTTCAAGCTGATATATGCATTCCCACCGCCACAATTGTTACCTCGATTACTCCGCAGAATCAGGGTAGAAAAGAAACCAGTGATTCTGGTGGCTCCAGCGTGGCCCCGAAGAGCATGGTACGCGGAGATTGTAAAGATTTCTGTGGGGAGTCCTTGGACCCTCCCACATCGTCCGGACCTGCTTTCGCAAGGACCGATATACCACCCTTCCTTACCAGCCCTAGGTTTGACGGCCTGGCTATTGAAGCCTACATTCTAAAAAAGAGAGGGCTCTCTAATGCTGTGGTATCTACCATGATCAATGCCAGGAAGCCGGTATCCAGGCAGATCTACTATAGAATCTGGAAGGCGTACATCGCCTGGTGTGAGGCCAAGAAATGGCATCCACGTAAATACGTAATAGGTAGGATTCTGGACTTCCTACAATGGGCTGTAGATAGGAAGCTTGCCTTGAGTACTATCAAGGGTCAGATTTCGGCCTTGTCAATATTTTTTCAAAGGCCCTTGGCTTCGCATTCACTAATCAAAGCCTTTATACAAGGAGTGATGCGTATTAGTCCTCCGGTTAATATTCCCATATGTCCATGGGATCTAAACTTGGTTCTGTCGGTTCTACAGAAACAACCATTTGAACCATTACAGCATATTTCTTTGGTTCTTCTCACCAGGAAATTGATTTTTCTAGTAGCCATTTGTTCGGCTAAAAGAGTGTCGGAATTAGCAGCTATGTCCTGTAGGGAGCCATATCTGGTTATCCATAAGGACAGAGTAGTGTTACGTCCTCATCCAGCCTTTCTTCCTAAGGTGGTATCGAGGTTTCATTTGAACCAAGATGTGGTTCTTTCTTCTTTTTTCCCCAAACCTACTTCGGTAGAGGAAAAGTTATTGCATTCTTTGGATGTAGTAAGAGCAGTTAAAGCTTATCTAAAAGCCACTGCTCAGATTCGCAGAACGGATACTTTGTTTATTCTGCCGGAAGGCCCCAGAAGGGGTCAGGCAGCGTCAAAATCTACTTTAGCCAAGTGGATTCGACAGGTCATAATGCAAGCCTATGGCTTGAGAAGGAGACCGCCTCCGTTCAAAGTTAGGGCGCACTCCACGAGAGCAGTTGGAACTTCATGGGCAGTGCATCACCAGGCCTCCCTGGCTCAAATCTGTAAGGCCGCAACATGGTCTTCAGTACACACGTTTACTAGGTTCTACCAGGTGGACGTTAGAAGTCAGGAGGATGTCGCCTTTGGGCGCAGTGTGTTGCAGGCCGCAAAAGATCCTCATGTCTGATAGCGCTCAGCTTATGTATGGTGTATCCCCCCCCTCGTTGGGCATTGCTTTAGGACATCCCATTAGTAATGACTATGTCGCTCTGTGTCCCGTGATGTACGAGAAAGAAAATAGGATTTTTATAACAGCTTACCTGTAAAATCCTTTTCTTGGAGTACATCACGGGACACAGAGCTCCCACCCCTCTTTGGGGACACTTATTGCTTTGCTACAAAACTGAGGTGCTCCCGGATGGGAGGGGCTTATATAGGGGAGGGTACTTCCGGTTTTGGAAGTTGCCAGTGCCAGCACCTGAAGGTATCTATATAACCCATTAGTAATGACTATGTCGCTCTGTGTCCCGTGATGTACTCCAAGAAAAGGATTTTACAGGTAAGCTGTTATAAAAATCCTATTTTAGCACATGACATACAGTATTTGTCCTCCTGTACTGACAGGGCATGTAAGTCATTGCAGTTAGTCTCGGCTACATCTGGAAAAATCTCGATATTGGCTAAATATTGGCTCAGATCACAGAGGTGAATTGTGAACCAGATAAGCTGTTGTGGAATTGTCATAAATAATGACTACAAACATGTTTAAATATTTACAAAGTAATAAACCTCCAATCAACATAGAAGAGCAGCAGATTACAACCCTCCAGCAGAGCAGCTGTCTCTCTTTATTTTTAACTAATCCCCCACCTCACTGATTTGGTCTTTTCCACCGTTAATTATAATCACATCTTTTACGGTAGACCCTGCCACCCGGCGCGGCTCCACACTCTCAACAGAAATGGAAAGTGGTTAGTGTGTTTTTTGGATATTTTATTTCTTCAAATTTTCATTGTCTTGGCTGAAAGTTGTGTGGATGGAATGTGGAGTACTCCAAAGGGGTTAAGAATGGTTTGGACGTAGTTCTTTTTATGTGAGAGCGATATAATAACTATTTAATAGTCTTCACTAGTGTTATGTCCAGTTGGTGCGATTCATCTACATCAGGTTGTAAACTTTTTCATTTTGAAACGCATAAAAGATTATGAGTACAAATGGTTTGCTGTTTAGAAGTTCAGAATTAGTTTATTACTGACCAGAAAACATGCCAGAATTTACTGACGTACCGTTCTGACCTAGCTGTAATCATGAGTTTTCAGTAGTAACCTTTTACTAATCAGAACCAGTTACCTTGCCAGTACAATGATTTACTGTGTGACTTTAGGTGACAATAACCTTCCTAGCATACCAGCATGCATGTACTGCATCTTAAAGAGGCTCTCTACCCAGATTTAAAATTTTATTAGTGTTTCCTCCAATAAATTGTCCTTTACCCTTAGTGGTCAGTTGTGCCATTTGAAGAAATTCTGGTCATTAGAGTCCTTGTTGTTTCTCAGCTACCATCCAGAAGTCCAGTCCCATTAATAATGCAGCAAAGGAGGGCAAATATTAAAAGTCAAGCCAACAATGCATGTTACTGCTGCTCAATTTGAATTTCTAGACCAGTGTTTCTCAACTCCGGTCCTCAAGACGCCCCAACAGGTCATGTTATCAGGATTTTCCTCAGATGAAATGGCTGTGGTAATTACTAAGGCAGTGAAACTGATCAAATCACCTGTGCAAAATAATGGAAAATCTGAAAACATGGCATGTTGGGGCGCCTTGAGGACTGGAGTTGAGAAACACTGTTCTAGACGATATATATTGTCTCTACTGTTGGGCCAGTACTGCAAACTGCCATATCATTGGAGAGAACTACTGTGAAACTGCACAGCAGGGGACACTGGGGAAGAAAAGCACGGCCGCACATGGATTGAAATGTCACTGGTTCAGCAGGGATCGGCCGAGATTCGGTCCATGTATGGGCAGGAGGCTGATTGTACCTAAGTCTGACGGATTTTTCTACATGCGATTACTGCCAGTGGCTATGGCTGCTAGCAGTAAACATTGTGTTCAACCAGCCAGGAAGGCTTTCCATGCTGGCAGAACACAAAAGGGCTGCGAGCAATAGAGATGCAAACCAACTGTGTTGATGGGGGAATCAAGCGATTTTCTTTCCTTCCACCTTTGGTGGAAGTCTTGGTAGGCAGCAGATATTCCCCAATAAGCAGAGTAATATTCTCCCTTCTGAAGCTAAAGGTCCCTGTCTTGGGGTCATACTGTCATGTATGGCAAGTCTTTCTCTCTTACAAAGAAACAAAGTAAATTTTCTTATTCATAAAACCGAAAAGCCATTTGTGCTCAGTATGCTAATGCCGCGTACACACGACCGCTTTTCTCGACGAGAAAAACTGCATTTTTTTTTTTTGCCAAGAAAAACGATCGTCTGTGGGCTTTATTTAGTTTTTCTCGTCTAGAAAAACGGCATAAAAAACGACGTGAAAATTTAGAACATGTTCTAAATTTTCTCATCGTTTTTTCCAGCATTTTTTTCCGCGGCAGTTTTCCCATAGGGAAACACTGCCGCGGAGCCCACAGACGGTCGTTTTTCTCGTCAAGAGAAAAAATGACGGGAAAAACGACCGTGTGTAGGGAACCAAGCGGTTCCCTCGTTTTTCCTGTCATTATTCACGGCGGTTTTTTAACCGCCGTGAATAATGATCGTGTGTACGCGGCATCACAATTATTGTTTTACTTTCCCAGATAATGATGCTTACAAAATATCTAGCTTGATGGTATGTGGGTTTATTCAGTAAAATAAACAAATTGGCAGTTACTTATAATAGGCAGTCAGCAATTCCCAATTGCTGATCTACAAGTCTAAAATAATATGTATTTTCATGTTGACAGAAATTGCGCATACTGTCACATAACCTGAGAGGTGACTGAAATAATGAGGTCAGCCTCTCTTGTATCTCCAACACAGGCTCCACTGGGATCGAAACAGAGGGCACAGAGAGACATGAGGAACACAAGTGCCTGCAGATGTAGATGGGGAACTTGCAGCAGAAGATGTGGTTCCAAGGCAGCAGGAGAACCATCAGATCAGGAAAAGTAGCCATGCACAGTATTTCATGTGAGGTTAAGGAAGCACTCCACTTGCGCTGCGGGGTCAGGACGTGTGGCTGGTCAGATCTCTCAGCAGACTTGCAGCAGGAACACTTGGGGCGCAGAACTGCAGCAGCAGACAGCCAGGCAGACATTCAAATGGGTCAGTAAGCCAGGATCAGAGACCAAAGCGTGGTTACAGGATTAGCCAGGTTCATCAACAGGCGGGCAGCAAGGTACCAAATCAGGAGCAGAGCCAAAGTCAGGAACGAGCCGGGTCAGGAACAAGCAACAAGACATAAGCAGGATCCGAGATCAGGTCAGGAGTAAGCTCGGTCAGCAACCAAGGGAACACACTGGAGGGACACAGGGAACAGCTGAAGACCAGTCAGCATTAGAGCACAGGCAGAAGCATCCTTAAATAGTCTGAGGCAAACATACATTGTGCGCACCCGTTTGCGCATGCACATTTTGATTGGCCAAACATCTTTGTGCATGCACATTTCTATTAGCCAAATGGCTGGTTGGTATTCTCTGACGCATACATTGATTTTTTTTCATTTATAGCTCAGACCTGTCATGAGCATACAACAGATATCAGAGGTGTGTTTAATAAAGTGGAGGTTTATTGAATAACTGGGGTTAGTTTATGGCGTGTAGCATTTAGTAATGGCATTGTGTGATTTGTAGGTTGAGAGCCAGGACAAGGAAGCTTGCCAAGGTAAAAGTTCAACAGCTGTGTGCTGCACTCTGTGTAGCAGGAGCAGTGTTAGTACTCCTGATAAAGAGCGAGCAGATGTCACACTGACAGCGGAAGCTCCACTGATTAAATTAGGAAAGCTGCACTTCTCCCAGCATCTTCTGCAGGACTGGACTGTCAGTTTGAGAGCTTAATTTATTTATTTTTCTTTAACAGAAGGAATATTTATTGATACAATCAAACGGTTACAGGTTAATGCTTCCAGGTGATACAGTACAGGACAATATAACGTTCCAAAGGGGTTGCAACCAAGAGTCAAAACAATATGCAGGTATGACAAATAGATAGTGTGCCCAGAGGGGGGGGGGGGGAAGTCAAGGGATCAATCAGGAATTAGCCTGGGCAGGTTTAACCACACCCTAAAACTCACATTACATTAAGACTGAACCCAAGAGTGCATACAGATCGGGAGAGAGCTTGTGTTTACAGGGCATTAGTGACCTCTTTCTACACAGTGGAAGACATGGGCAGGCAATACAAAGTAAGGAGAGGCTGCAGCTCCACATGTACCCTCCTTTCCAAACATATTACTGAGGTGGGTGTCACTGACCACCCCTGAGGCATATGCCAGTGTTGATTATCACAAGTAAAAATATATGCAGCGCTAGTGAGTGAAACAACAAACTCCCTCAAAATTAAACCAGATATACATAGAAAATATGCAAACCTGAAATAAAAAAGTGAACAATAAAGGGAAATAAATTAAATGGTGATATTGAAGTCCATGAACTAAGTAAAAAACACACACAACTTCTTAGTGCAGAAATGAATCCAAAGTGAGATGAAGTGTTCCAAACAGCGTGATAGACAAAGCTTCTGCCCGCAAGAGAGATTTGTAGATGTGGTTGTGACACCCAGGTGAAGGAGATATGTATCCTGCTTACCAGAAAGCCATGACTGCACAGAAACAGTCTCGCCTAGCATAGGAAATAAGGTTTTCCCACAACCTCCAAATCTCCAGGGCAGCAGCTCCTCATCCGACCTTTAACTCAGATAAATGAAACTCTCATGGTATAGTATACCAAACCAGCTCGGTTTATTAAAAAATAGATTGCACTTACAAGATCCGAAAGTGACAATGGCATCGATCGAATATAGCGGTATATGTTCCGGCGTTCCTCCGTGTCTCTCGTCTAGTACCTGTGTATTCCGCGACGCTGCTTCTCGTCCAAAGGATGCGTGATGACGTCACCGGTCCCCTACGCGTTTCATCACTAAAGGACTTCCACTGGGGATTGGCCGAGTGTTGATTATCACATCATTTTATTTCATGCTCACTGGTCCTCCTACAGCGATATCACTCAAACATTCTATATAAACTGATGGAGCTCATTGTCATTACTTGTTTCATACCACAGAGGGGTAGTTTGTGAGGGAGTTTAGATAATCAGCAAGAATTATACCCAAACTATTCAAAAAGGTCATATCTCAACTCTGTTAGGATTTTTTTTAAGGGTTTGCATCGCTATGCACATGCATACGTCACCTTGGGCCTTAATGTACACGGGAAGTTTTACAACCTCCTTAACGATTTAACTTGACAGATAGTAATCCATGCTTAAAAATTTATTTTTTGCTATGCTTGCATGCCGTTTAACCGCATTTGGGTTTAGAATATTTTTTTTTTGTTTTTAAATAGTCACAAATATATCTCTATTAAAAACTCCTGTAAGATTAACACGAGTTACAAGCTGTTACAGGCATTTGGCCTCTGAACATCCGTCCTGAACGCATTTTTTTACTTTCCAAAAAATGCTTCTAAACGTAACTGCCTAGAAACTACTATAAATGACCCTGTGTACATGTACTGATAAGATAACATAGAGGAGAGTTCAGGGGCAGCTGAAAAAAAAAACACCCAACCAGTGTAAAAGTCTTCCAGGAAGAGTAAAAAGTGTTTACCTGAATGCTAGACATATAATCTCCCCATAAATATAAATACATATAGACATATAAGCTCCCCATAAATATAAATTCAGGTGCATCTCACAAGATTAGAATATCATCAAAAAGTTAATTTATTTCAGTAATTCAATTAAAAAAGTGAAACTCATATATTATATAGATTCATTATGCACAGAGTGATATAGTTCAACCATTTCTTTATTTTAATTTTGATGATTATGGCTTACAGCTAGTGAAAACCCAAACTTCAGTATCTCAGAAAAATAGAATATTACATAAGACCAATAAAAAAAAAAGGATTTTTAATACAAAAGGAGCCCCGACCAAGTATTGAGTGCATACTATACTGTACATACTTCTGTCAGACGCGATAGAGGAAAAGCCGATGATCAGCTGTGATTGGACACAGCTGATCACATGGAAAAGAGACTCCGTCAGAGGCTCTTTACCTAGATCGGAGTTGCGGTGTGTCAGACTGAAAAAAAAAAACGCACCACCGATCGCCGTGCTTGCGCGCCTTTACGGTCACACGGTGGCTTGTTATCCTGAAAGACATCGTATGAGGATAACGGAACCACCGCCGGGCCGTCATTCTACTATAGGCTGGGTGGGAAGTGGTTAATCTTTAATGTGACTAATCTTTTGGTTCTGCTCTATTGTGGGGTACTGTATGTACTACCGGTCAGTCACACACTTTAATTGGTTACAGACAAAACACCCTAACCATCTTGAGTTTTTGTTATCTACCCCTTCACATTATGATGTACTAGTGTATTATGAACCTGTCCTTTTCTTTCCAGGAAGCACGGTTCTGTTTATTAACTTGTTAATAGTCTATTATTCTAGCGGGATTAGTTTAGCAGGTTGGTGGGGTAGAAAAGTTTATATGGATTCTTCAGGAACACTGGACTTCTAGAGCTTAGTCCTGGGAAAATCTGATTTGGAAGCAGAATGCGACAGGAAATTCCTGTAGATCTCTCTTACCATGGATACAGACATATCTTTGTGCTTTAAATTGAGTGTATTTTTGTCTTCTCCATAAAACAGATGCATCTTTACTGCAGCCTGAAATCTCACTGGAATCTTTATATTTATATTATGCGTGTCTTTGGCTCCGTCCATTCCCAGTGGGCTCCTGAGCACAGCCACAGAACTTGACTTCTAGGCAGCCATTTTGTACCTCAGGGATCATTCGATGTGTGAGGGAATTCCTTTTGTGTTTATTGAGAAAGAAAGGCATAAATTGGGGACTAACACCTCTGTCACTCAGCTTTGTCCGAGAACACTCCAGTCTAGCACTGTGGCGGAATGTGTCTTTTTACTATTTGACGTGGTAGTGCTCAGTGTACCCTGGCTTTGTGGCACCCATGAGCTGGTATCTAGGCTGTCCTATTAAATTTTTTCTTTCATAGCTGGCTGAAGTGTGATAGGCAGATGTGATTCCCTCACTTCTTCTCTCTGTTTTGCACCAGTTTAAATTTTCCCTAGTGGGCAGTAAAGTGAGTAACAGAGCTGGCAGAGATTGGGGGAAAACAGATGTGTACTCTAAGAAAGCAATCATCTTAGAGTCAGAGCTTTCATTGAAGTCTGCTTTAAATTCACACCCCATATTACTCTCCTATTGTCTGCAGAATAAAAAAAAATTAAAAATAAGAACTGCAAAAGTAAGGGGAAAAAAAGGAACACAGTGAGTGGAAAGCCTCATGTGTCTTGAACGAACTCTGCACATTCTCGTCCGAAAGGAAAGAACTTTGGCTAGCCCGGACTGTTGGCTTGGCTGCTGCAGATCAGGAGTCCATTTGTGTTTGGACTCTCATAGCTTAAGCCAATAGCAGCTGGGAGCTCTGCAGACGGGTCATACTCAGGAAGTGGGGCCAGGAAAAAATGCCTTATTATTTTGAAATAATGTTGTAGGAACGGCTTTTACGATGATTCCATTCACTTCCAACAGTGCTTTGAAAGAAAACTGTAGCGTGATGATGTGAGGTGCACAACTTGGTTGATAATTAGTGACGGTATATGCTCTGAAGATGTCTGCCAAGGTCTGCTGTGCCATGGAGTGGCATTGGAATGATATTTTTTGGGGGTGTTGAATCCAGGCAATAGGAAATTCTTATTATTACTGTTAAGGATTTTTCTAAATGGTAACTTTTGGCTTATTTCTATGCTCTATGCATGAATCCAGTAAAAAACTGTACAGGATATTTCTAATTGTACACAGTAGAGCCAAGTGAGGGCAAAATGGTGGTTTCTTTACACCCAAACACAGATTATTTCTCCACCCAGGCAGAGATTTCTTAGACAAATAGAAAATATTATGAGTAATGGTAAATTATGTTCTTGCTCTTGGTCCTTTACAGAAAGAAGTAATATAAGCATTGGATCAGTTGTATGAAATTACAGCTGGTGGTTAATGTTTTTTTATAAACATTTGCCCGTAGACGGGTCATTTTTTTTTTTTTTGATCAGCCAGTGGGCTAATGGAGAAAAAAAATAAAAGTATAAATTCCCCAATCCACACAAGTGAGGTGGATGGAGTAATCCTCCTCACTGTGTGTTTGTATTCTGACAGCAGGTCTCCTCCCAACATTCTCTTTCAAACATTACTGTGTTGGACTTCTGTCAACCAGAAATGGCCATAGATGGATTGGAATTTGGCCAGTCCCTGTGGAACCGGCCAAGCTTTAGAAGGACATGTTTCTCAAAAATACCCTCTTCCTTCTGGATTGGACACACGTGCTCCTAAGGATATTTGCAGATACATGATGAGGGATGCCAGGCCAAGAGTTATTACATTGGGTACAATCTCTTGTCAGTATCTTCCAGTGTTGCTAATTTCATCTGCATTTAAATAAACATTCTGCTAAACAGAACCTTCCTGCACTGGGACCCACCAGTTCATCCCATTGACTGTGGGGGTTGGATTGTGCATGCACACCCAGCCTAAATGGGGGGTGGGCATATGTGTGGATATTTCTGGTGCTCTCTGGAGGTCACTAATGCCCTGTACACACGATCAGATTTCCGATGGAATAAAATCCGATGGATTTTTCCATCGGAATTCCGATGAAGCTGACTTTCATCAGTCTTGCCTACACACCATCAGACAAAATTCCGGCCGTCCAAAACGTTGTGACGTACAACACGTACGATGGCACTATAAAGGGGAAGTTCAAATCCAACGGCGCCACCCTTTGGGCTGCTTTTGCTGATTTTGTGTTACTGTGTGTTAGTAAAAGTTTGGTGTTAGCCGATTCGCGCTTTTCAGTCTCTGTGCTTTTCAGTCCGGTACAGCATGACGAATGTGCTATCTCCATTACGAACGCTAGTTTTACCAAAACGAGCGCTCCCGTCTTGTAATTTAGTCTGAGCATGCGTGGATTTTTCTCCGATGGAGTTCCCCACAGACAATCGGAATTTGCTATCTTTTTTTTTTTTCCATCGGTAAAATTTAAAACATGTTCTATTTTTTTACACCGATGGAAAAAAGACCGGGGGCCCACACACAATCGTTTTTTCCGATGAAAAAAGTCCATCGGTCTTTTTTCATCGGAAAAAAAAAATCGTGTGTACGCGGCATAACAGAAACATGTTATGTTAATTCCATGAAACTATAGACATCCAGCTGCTTGGGAACTACATGTTCCAGCTATCTCTCTGTGATCAGTAGGAGAGAAATCCTGATGTGAGGAATGCATGTGATATGATTTTCTTAGGACTGCCCGGTAGTATGAAAGGAGAAGATTTTATGATTAATGAATGCAGCACAAAGGGTTGTGTAATAATTGGAGTGCAATCATTTCTACATCTGCTGCACTGATATAATTAGCCAGTTGATGTGTTCATAAAAAGGGGCTTATGGTTTATAAGCTGGAGACATCAGATGGCTGCAGCTGTATGGGGACACTGCAGATGTCCGGTCGTTGCACGCAGCTGAAGACTGGTCTACTGATGATATTCAATGTGTTTCCCTGTTTTTAACGCTCGTTTATCATTTCTTCCAGTAGCTGCAAAATTGCACCACAGGCTTCTATAACGCCACCAGAACTAGAGGCAGAGCCTGTCCCTGTTGTACACAGTCTGTAAATGGAGATGGCTTTTTTGCATTGCTATAGAAGATTGGTGGGCGAATTCTGCGAGATTTATTCTCATGAAAGAAATGAGGAGTACGTTTTTGTTTGTCTCACAAAATACCCCCATTCATTGTGTAGGTGACAGTGGAAAATTAAGTTCTCTTTATTGAACTACCCATTCACTTACAGTAAGTAGGACAAAGTGAGTTGATCATTAGAAAATTACATTATCTGGGTTGTCTCTCCAAAGAAGTATTGCTTTAATTATTGCTCCCTGCTTTGGTTTATTACATACTTTGTGATTCTATAAAACCACCCAAATCTACACCCCAGGCCTCTATTGAAGTCCTCACACCTGTAAGCAGATATTTCAGTTTTGGAATACCAGGCACTTTCCCCCTTCCTGCCTGAGCCAATTTTCAGCTTTCAGTGCTGTCACTATTTAAATGACAATTATTGCGCGATCATGCTACACTGTACCCAAACAACATTTTTATAATTTTTTCCCACAAATAGAGCTTTCTTTTGGTGGTATTTGCTAAACAAATTTAAAAAAAAATATCTTTTTTTTTTTAAAGTTTTTCTTTGTTTATAAAATTGTGTAAATGAGTAATGACTTGTACACACAACCGGTTTTTCCGTCGGAATTGCATACACACGGCCACACTAAAATCCGACCGTCAAGAACGCGGTGATGTAAAACACTACGACGAGCCGAGAAAATTAAGTTCTATGCTTCCGAGCAAATTGTTTCATAGCATGCATGGTTTTTAGTCCATCGGAATTGCATCCAGACAAACGGAAATTCCGATATAATTTTTTTTCAACTGAAAAATTGAGAACATGTTCTCTATCTAATTCCGTCTGAATTTCCGATGGAAAAAGTCAGATGGGGCATACACACGGACGGAATATCCGATGAAAAGCTTCCGTCTGACTTTTTCCATCGGAAATTCCGCTCGTGTGTACAAGGCATTCGTTTTATCCTTCACTAATGGGCACTGATGAGGCTGCACTGATGGGCACTGATAAAGGCGGTACTGATAAGGTGGCACTGATATGAAGCACTGATGGGCACAGAAAGGCTGAACTGATGGGTATTTATGGGTGGCACTGATGGGCATCACTGATATGGAGGCACTGGCAGGCATTGCTTATGGGCACTGATTGGCATCCGTGGTGGGCATCCCTGGTGGTCCTGGGTGGGCATCCTCGGGGGGCTGCACTGATAATCAGAGCAGAACCCCCCTGTCAGGAGAGCCGCTGATTGGCTCTCCCCTACTCGCGTCTGTCATGGCTTTTCCTATTTACATCGTGATCATCTGTGATTCTGGTAAATCAAGATGAGGCCAGATTCTCCGTTACAGCTGTTAGAATGGACTGGGAATTACTCACCTGGCAGATTACAATGGGACAAGTTCCCCAAATATTATAATTATAATTGAAATATCTTATATAATAGAATTGAAACAATTGGGTTGATTTACTAAGACAAATATGCTGTTACACTTTGGAGGGGAATTTCCCCCAAGCTTAGAATAAGAGGAATCTCTGGTGACTTCCATCATCCAATCATGGACAAGCAAAAATTCTGTTTATTTACCTGCATGTAATTGGGTATTCTTTGGAAAGTGGAACTTCACCACATTCACTAAGCTCTGGGAAAAACTAATTTGCACAATCCAACTCCTCTTGCAAAGTTAAATGAAAGCGCAAAGTTGATTTGCCTTTAAAAAAATCCAACCCACTATGTCATAAAGTACATTTTTTTTTATCAGAAGCCTCAAATTAAGAGTGTATTCTTCTTCTGTATAAATGGTGATATGTAAAACAACCCTAAAACCTAGCACTACACTAGGTGTGAATGCAGCCTGGTGCTGCCCCCACATGACTACCCCACATATACCAAGTGTTGCTGTCCCATATTCCTCCTCACTCTGGGGCCATACATTTATTTTTGTTTCTTTAAATTACCCAATTCCCCTATCCACACACTTGATGTTCCTGGGGAAATCACTCCTCCTGAGTTATTGTGTTCTGACAGTGGGGAGCCTTCCCCGCCATCAGAATAGACGGATCAGTGCTGCTGGCTATACCATGCTGAGGCTGCCAATAGATATATATTTTTTCCAGCCAGCGGAAGAAAACAAACAGATTCCTGATCTACAAAAACAAGGTGCATGGAGGAATCATCCCCACTGTGCTATTGTATTTTGAAAGCCGGGGGGGGGGGGGGCGGGGGCAACCCTCCTGTCAGAATACATTGATCAGCACTACAGTCACTGATCAAATGAACATTTTCCAACATTCCTGTTTGACAGAAGTCAATTGTTAGGTGAACTGAACTGGCTGAATCTCGATCCATCTATGTGGCCAGCTCTATTGACTCTTTTCTCCATCACAGAGATTGGGGACTTATGGTCTTGTACAGATTAGTAAAGTAACAATCACTATCCCCCTACTACTTCTCTCTAATTTTCTCCCACCCTACCCAATGACTTAAAAAAAAACTTCCTGAGTTTCCAATTCCCCCTGCTCACTACAGCCGTTTCCACCTAATTATTGTGAGAGATTTGGCAGAATACATGTTGAAATGAGCCAGGAAGTATGTACATCTGCAGAGAAGAGTCCCAGCACTGTACAGACACAGGTGACCAATAAAGAGAGCCAAATCTAGACGTATATCCGGATCTACATAATACACAGTGCTAGTATCTATACTACTGCTTCCATGCAGATATGGTTCTCATCACACATCAGCTGTTGGGAGGGGAACTTTCACTAAAGATAAAATTTGTCATCTCTTTTACCCGCAAAAAATAAATAAAAAATTAAATTCATTCACATTCGTAAACTCAGGCAGGATAAAGCCTTTAAAAAAAAACAAAAAAAAAAAGTCAATCTGATCTAGAGTGAATGTGTGACCAAAGTTGGGACATTAGAGTGCAAGCTCCTCTGGTGCAAAGACTGATGTGACTGCCTCAGTCTTCTTTATACAGCACTATGATATATGCCATAGCTATATAAATTTATAATAATAATAGCGTGTAACTGTGGCAGAACATTAGAGTGTAAGCTCCTCTGGTCCAGCAGCTGATATAACTATTATTTATGTGGTCCTGATATAGAGCGCCCCTGGTGGACAGTTGCATGAAATGACAGTTGTTTGCTTTTTTTAGTAAGTGTCTGTGAATGTGAAGTGCAAGAGGGAATGCTGGGAGTTGTCAGACAGCCAAATTGTTCTGGATTTGGATCTTGGCCATGAGATTGTAAGTTCCCACCGGCTGAGACATGGTAGTGACTCATCTACAAGTAGCCCAAAGTGACTCATGCTCCCAAAGTGTTATCTAAATATAAGGGATGCACAAAAGGACAGAGGGGCCAGGCATCGCCCTGACTTCCTTTACTAGAGCTTCACCAACTTTTATCTCCTGTGCAGATCATTTTTATGTAGCTGGGTTTATCAAGAACTTGTTTGTTTTATGTGATGAGGACATGAAGTAAATTTCAAAGCAAACTTTTTGCAGAAAATGACTGTGTATAAAGTGTTCGGGATGGAAGGAAGAGGTTTCTGCTCTGATACTTTTGTTCAATGTTTCTTCGGTGCTTGTCCTATCAGTAATTATTATTAATAATATACAGGATTTATATAGCGCCAACAGTTAGCAACAGTGCTTTACAACATTAGGGCAAACAGTACAGTTACAATACAAGAGGAATCAGAGGGCCCTGCTCATTAGAGCTTACAATCTAAAAGTAATACACTATACAATTAGATGATTCCTAAACCCAAACACTGCAATCATCTTCTCAACTGAACAAGAAGAGGAGATCAGAAAGTTATTTTCTGTTCATGATGAAACATCTTCTGTAATGTGTAACAATCTCCCACCAACCTACCTGACAGACACGACTGTTGGCTACATTGTACCTCCTAAGTAGACCAAAGCCGACTGACTCTATAAAGAATACTGTCTAAATAATCAATTGAAGCACAGGTCCTCTGTTGACAGTTAAAGGTGAGTTCCACCCTGAAAAAAAAAAATTGCACGAAAATGCTGCAAACAATAAAAAATAGAAAAAAATTTAATTTTACTCACCCGAAATGCCTGTTGCTGTGCGGATGTTCCTAATCTGCCACTTCCTAGTCCGCGGCTGGTCTTCTTCCACATCCTCCTTCTGGTGAATTGGGCGCGCTGCCTTCTGAGAACTGTGTGTATCCCAGAGAGCAGCCGCCCATTCAAAAAGTGGCACGAGCCTCACGCATGCGCAGTAGGAAACGGGCAGTGAAGCTGCAAGCTTCACTGCCTGTTTCCCTTACTGAGGATGGTGGCGCCGGGACCTGCAATGATCCGGATCGGCATATCGGGGGGGGGGGCATCATCGTGGGCGCCTAGGACAGGTAAGTGTCCTTATTAAAAGTCAGCAGCTACAGTGTTTGTAGCTGCTGATTTTTTTAAAAAAAAATTGTTTGTGGAATCCCGCTTTAAATCCTAAGTTGTACTGACAATGGGGGTTATTTACAAAAGGAAAGTCCACTTTGCACTACAAGTGCACTTGAAATTGCACTGAAAGTGCAGTCACTGTAAATCTGAGGGGTAGATCTGAAATGAGGGGAAGCTCTGCTGATTTTATTATCCAATCATGTGCAAGCTAAAATGCTGTTTTTTTATTTTCCTTGCATGTCCCCCTCGGATCTACAGCGACTGCACTTCCAAGTGTATTTGCCTTTAGTAAATAACCCCCACTGTTCCTTATATTCTATGTTGTAATAGCTTTCATCTTAGGTCTGAGGACTTTCAGAGAGATAAACATGAACTGGAACTAAAGAGCAGTCTTAGTTTGTGCATATGACTCACCAAGTAGACAAGCAAACCCAAAACCTGGTTAATGATAATCTTTGAGATTTTCCAATCTGATATTGAGTAGAAAAAATGAACTGCAGCCTTGTGCTTCGTATCCACAACACTCCTCGATATGTTATTAACCAAATTTTCCACTAGAGGCGCACCTAAAATGGAAGGGAATTCTAGTGCTTCACTGGTTGAAGAATTAAATAGGTTATTCACACGGTTTGAGGTTGTGTTACCAAACCAGGATATAGGGTTTCCTTTAGGTCCAGGAAACTGTACATTTGCTATACAGGAATATGAGGTGAGGCAGGCGTTTAAGGCTATAAATGTGAGGAAATCATCAGGTCCAGACGGAATCCCAGGGAGAGTAGTTAAGGCCTGTGCTGATCAATTAGCTGGAGTCTTTGCCAAGATCTTTAATCGATCACTATCATCTGCTGTTGTTCCGGCATGTTTAAAATCAGCCACTATTATTCCAATTCCAAAGAAGTCAACTGCGGGAAGTTTAGACAATTATAGACCAATAGCACTGACCTCAGTACTAATGAAGTGCTTTTTGAGAGGTTGGTCTTGAAATATATTAAAACTAGACTACCGGGTAGTTTAGATCCTTATCAGTTTGCGTATAGGGCAAATAGAAGCACAGAAGATGCGATAGCTTTAGCACTGCATGGGGCACTTGGACATCTGGAGCATTCAGGAAACTACATAAGGATGTTGTTTATAGATTACAGCTCTGCCTTTAATACCATCATTCCAATTCGGTTGTTTGAAAAAATTCAAAAATTGGATCTGCCGCCCTTTATTTGTTTTTGGATAAGGCATTTTTTTCTCCATCGCTCACAGGTGGTCAAATTGGATACGTTTGTTTCTTCCAAGCGAGAAATAAGCACTGGAGCACCACAGGGTTGTGTTTTAAGTCCCTTTCTCTATGCACTGTACACATATGACTGCGTCCCCTATTATGAGACCAACAGTATAGTTAAGTTTGCCGATGACACTAACGTAATCGGTTGTATCACTGGAGACGATGAGGAGCAATACAGGAGAGAGGTTGATAGGATAGTGGAATGGTGTACAGCAAATAACCTGATCCTAAACACAGGGAAAACAAAGGAGCTGGTTGTAGATTTCAGAAGGAACAGGCCTAAACCAGCACCGCTTTTTATTAAAGGCGTGTGCGTGGAGCGAGTCTCTACCTTTTAAGTTTTTGAGAACATTTCTCTTGTTAAAAAAAAAAGTTTTTGGGAACATGCATTTCTGAAAACTTATCGTGGACAATCAACGTTAGAGCCATTATTAAGAAATCGCAACAGCGTTTATATTTTTTGCGACTCCTTAGGAAGAATGGCTTGGGAAGGAAGGTACTAGAGACCTTCTATCGCTCTGCCATTGAGAGTATATTAACGTATTGTATTCTAGTGTGGTACCCTAGTTGTATGCAGGCAGATAAAAATGCTCTAAAGAGAGTGGTTCGAACAGCGCAGAAAATTGTAGGGTGTGAACTTGTTTCTCTAGATGAAATATATGAGATTCACTGCCTTTGTAGATCAGGAAAAATACTGAGAGACCCGACTCATCCTGGTTGTCATTTATTTGAATTATTGCCATCTGGGAGATGTTTTAGGGTGATTAAAACAAGGACAAAAAGATTTAAAGAGAGCTTCTTCCCCAGGGCTGTTAAGGCTATCAATGCAGGAATGAAATGAAAGGAGGTCACATAGTCTTATTTTATTGTCTTGTTTAGTTTTTAATATGAGGACACGTTTATAATATGGGGACTTTTTTATATATAAATTCTGTGTGGTAAATGCATGGTTGATAATTGTGATGTATGAATAATGTGTGGAGTATAAATATAATTTTATTGTTAATTTGTTTTTACAATGACAATAAATCAAATCAAATCAAACCTACCACAAGTAATAAATATAACAGATTCAGGGGTATTTATGCTTGTTAAAGTACAATAATCATCACAGATTTAGAAAACCATATACAAAACAGAACTGAATATAATATTTTGTTATTTAAAAAAAGACTCCCAATTATGTGGGGAACATTAGAGGATACTGATAATAAATATTTAAAGTGTAAAGTCACATTGTGACTTTACATGTATCCCCTCTTGATTATGCTGCCAATAACTACAGAGTGTGCAAGTTATTTTAAAATGAAAAGGTCAAGTACCTTTTTCCACACCGCAGCTGTGCGGTCACATGATCCCCCTCCACTCTTTTTCCCCGATCTATAGAGAGAAGTGGGAGAGGCCGAGATTCCCCTGTGACGTCAGCCGGACAGCAGAGGGGGATCGCACAGCAGGGGTGTGGGAAAAGGTATTTAGCCTTTTTCATAAAAAACAAAACAAAACAAAAAAACACATACCCTGTAGTGATTGAGAGTGTAATCCAGAGTGGATACATAGATTTGCTGCATATTACAGCTGAATAGCGACAGGGGGAGCGGGGAGGAGAGCCGCTCTCACGCTGGCAAGGAGGGAGGGGGAAAGATTCAAAGCAGAGAGCGGGCTGACGGAGGCACATAACCTGACCATGGTATCATGGCACAGTAGCCATGAATACCATGGCCTGCACAGGCAGGGAGACACAGGAACAGGCAGGATCAACCAGGCATATTACAACATTGGAAGGGACAAATTACACAGCACAAGCCTGGTGCTATATATATAGATAATGCCTTATAGGAACCAGATCGATTTTTTTTTTTTTTTGGGTTACAACCACTTTAATTTAACTATTTTAATATTGGATAAGGAGAGACACCCTCCCCCTACCCCCCCAAAATAAGAAAATACTAGAAAAATGTACACCATAAAGGAACAACTGTTCAGCGTGATAGTAACTCCAGAAGCTCTTTCCTTGTGTTTGGCCCTGGAGCTTACAATCTGCCCCACAGTTTTATCCATTCTTCCCTAGATGAAAAAGGGGTACATTCAGGCTTGTAAATCGGTCATTGTGGAGCCAGACAGTCCTTATCATAAGAATCCTGGCTCTGCGTGTCTGATATAAGGTGAGGGACGCATTAAATACTGGACGTCATTCTGCTGTTAAAAGGTATTATTGGATTCTGGCACGTGCAGTGATATACAACGCCGGGCACAGATTTTATCTTTCCCAATCCAATGATGTAATGGCAACAATCAAGCTTTATACTCCCGAGCCGGGGCAGCTTATCACACCTCATAAGGATCTGACAAAGAGCCATCACTGCCATTAACCCTTCCCTATCTGATATTAGAGTGAATACAAGCCATTATCCCTACCCTGTATGATATTAACTAGAGTGGAGCCAAGCCATTAACACTTTCTCGTCTGATGTGAGCGAGTACACATCGACCATTAACCCTTTTCTATCTGATATTAAGAAGATTGGGTCTTGGCTAGACCTTTCTCTGTCTAACGTAACAAATATGCATCAAACCCTAATAATATCTATGATATTAAAGAGTTTGGGTCTTGGCCTTCTCGCTCTGATATTGAGTATAGAATAGACTACATTAACCTTTCCCACTCTGATATTAAAGAAAACAAATCCAAACCTCTAATTTTAAGGAGAGGAGACTCTACCCACTAGTATTTCTCTTTCTGATGTTAGCAGATATCGGCCATTAACCCCCTTTACTCTTAATAGAAGTAGAGCTAATCTTGACCCTTATCTCTTCATCCTCTGACGTTATTTCCAGAAAGCCGATTCCAGTTATTAACCCCTTCACGCTAATATTAACTAGATGGGTAAATCTGGAATTGAAGCGCCATGCCGTAATGTTTGAATCTGGATTTTTTTTTTATTCTAAACATAAATTATATATGACATCCAGTACATTTCAGGGGTCCACCCACTGTCCCTTTCATCAGGGCTTGCAGAAACAAAGTTGCAAAGTAATAATGGGGACTATGGAAAAGTTAATTGGCACAGCAATGATCTGGAGCTGGTTCAACTAGACTGCATCCTATCCCTCTCTTGTGATTCATAGAGGTGAGGAGAAAACAGACATTAAAAAAAAAAAGGCTAGGTTTCTTGTTAAAAAATAAATAAAAAATTGCTGGATCCCGGAGCAGACCAGCTGAAGCTCTATGTCTGCTTCAGCTGGTCTGAAAAAAAAAAAAGAGGGCAGGAGCCCGTAGCCTAATGGTTAGCACGACCGATTGGCAATGCTGAGGATCACAAGTTCAAATCCTGCATGGGGCTGCAGCCCAAACAACTGCCAGCGTGCACAGCCAGTGACAAAGTAATTAATGGCATAACCGAAGAAAAGGAGAATAACCAAAGGATAATAAAATATTTATTTGTGTTTAAAAAAAAAAAAAAAAGCAAGCACACGTAAAGTGCAGGGGAACTCTGTGCTCCCTTCCGAAACTGGAAGACTGCTTACCAGTGCTCTTGAATTAAAAAATACAAATTAAAATTATAATTATTTACATGTTTTTGTTTTACCTTGCTACTACTTAGAAGGTACTTTTAAACCATTCTATAGATGTGGTGCTGATTGTTGTTGTGCTCTTGCACCCTTGGTGGTTATTTGTAAATCCCTGTGAATTGGCAGACTGTTGGCATTGCTATAGCTCGCCATGGCAGAACACTTGGAAAAATAATGAAGCTTTGTTGAAAGGAATGTTGCTGATTCCTTTGAAGCTGTGTATGTTTTAAATACAGCACAACATGCAGTCACTTAGTATAAATAATTGACTGCCGCTGACCGCAGTAGCCTGTTCACTAATGTAAGGACTTCTCATTATCTGCTGTTTTCTGTGGTCACGTGACCTGAAAGGCGCCATGCAAAAAATCATCACCGCCCGGCACAGTGGCATTATACCTGAGGGATAGCATTAATCAAATATACTTTCACTACTGAACTTCATAGTACAGTTCATCTCGTGCAGTAAGACCTCAAAAACTGCACTGCTAGTGGCATAAAACAATATTGCAGTTTTCATGTCCTTTAACAATCATTCAGATTTGTACTGTATCTGTACAGGAAAGTGTACATATTGTTTTCCTGACCACTTCAATAAATTTCCCCCAAAAAATCTTAGATACAAAAGTAACCTCAAATGACAGGTTTTATGTGACGTTCTCAATTCTGTCTCTCAACATCCAGCGCTGAAAGCTGCGGCACAGTCAGACCTTTATTACAGGCTGGAGGCTGGCCCCCCCCCCCCCAGCCATTATTACACTATTCATAGGTCAGCGGTGTCACAGGGAACTCCAGGTCATACCAGAGAGGAGAACGGCTGTATTATGAAATCTATTCCCAGATCCCACATAAGGGGAATGCAGACATATAAGAGGACATATATTAAACAGCAAAATGAACTTTGTAAATGTACAATTTCTGACTGAAATATAAACCCCAGTGGTTTGTCTATCTTGTCCCCTTATTACAGCCTGGGATTGAACTCTGTTATTACATATAGTTACCTAGTAGGTGAGGCTGAAAAAAAACACAAGTCCATCAAGTCCAGCCTCTGTGTGTGATTGTATGTCAGTATTACATTGTATATCCCTGTATGTTGTGGTCGTTCAGGTGCTTAGCTAATAGTTTTTTGAAACTATCAATGCCCCCTGCTGAGACCACTGCCTGTGGAAGGGAATTCCACATTCTGGCCACTCTTACAGTAAAGAACCCTCTACGTAGTGTGACAGCAGGAAGGTAAAGTCACCTGGTTGCATCCAGGGGGGTAGATATATTTCGCCCAGATTCAGGCTTTAGGCTGACTTATACAACTAGGTGGAGAGTTGTATAAGGCTAGTGGGCTCATGGATGACTCATACCTCTAGGGAGAGTGTGGGGCGTCGTGCAGACAGGGAGTTGATGAGACCAGCTGAAGCTTGTCAGCTCATTTAGGCCTCTATAAGAACTCCCAGCTTCATTAGATGTTAGCTCATGCCTGGAACCAGACCTGTGTGGACTGTCTAGGGAGAGTGAACCCCTGTGCGGTGAGACAAAGCCTGTGTGGCTATTTGCTTGGACATTTAAAACCAGGGACTTAGGGACTAGGACAGCACTAGGCTGATCCCAGTTGTTAGTTAGGAAACCTGTATGTTTAGTCAGAGGTCAAGTTGACCAGGATTTATTTTGTTTATGTTTCTTTTTCTTTGCTGTGTTTTGTCACTGTAAATAGAAAATAAACCGCACCTTTTTGATTTTGAAAACCACAACCTCCGTTTGCTGGGCCTGTTTTTGTGTGGGGAGCCCATCTCGGGGGTCACACACACCCGCTGCCGAGCCAACCCCCTCACAGTTGGTGGAGAACCAGTGGCAGTTTTTTTTAAGCCAGCATGGAGGAGATACTGAAGCAGCTGGCTCTAGCAAATGCCAATCAACAGCAGACAAATGCAGGTTTGCAAAAGAACTTCGCAGCCCAGCAGCAAGCTCATCAACAGAGCCTTGCAGCCCAGCAGCAGACAAACGCAACTTTGCAACAGAGTCTGGAGGCTCAGCAACAAGCCCAGCAGCAATCTGAGGCCCGCTTCATAGACCTGTTGCAGAAGCAAGAGCAGAGACTACAACAACAGATGGAAGCAGTAATGCAGCAACGTCCGCAGACCAGTGAGGAAAGCCGTCCCACTAATACCGCGTCCTTTGGGGTGAGTCGTTTATTGACAAAAATGACTGGAGAGGATGATCCAGAGGTATTTTTGACCACATTTGAAAGGACCGCTGAAAGAGAAAAGTGGCCTGAGGAGCAGTGGGCTGGACTGGTGGCTCCTCTGTTAACTGGTGAATCGCAGAAAGCTTACTATGACCTGGAGCCTAACCAAGCAAAAGACTATGTGATGCTAAAAGCTGAAATATTGGCAAGGCTGGGTGTCACCCAGGCTGTCCGGGCTCAGCGTGTGCATAACTGGACTTTCCAGCTTGGAAAACCCCCCAGGTCTCAAATGTATGATCTCATTCACCTGAGCAGAAAGTGGCTACAGCCAGAGACTTTGTCCGCACCAAAGATTGTGGAACGTGTTGTAATGGATCGGTTTTTGAGAGCTCTTCCTACTGCCATCCAAAAGTGGGTAAGCCATGGAGACCCAGAGACGGCCGATGGTCTTGTGGATCGTGTGGAGAAATACTTGGCTACAGAGAACCTGACGGCCTCTTCCAGAGACACTCGGACTTTCCACCCTAAGACCAGACCATCCCCAGGGGCGGATAAGAGGATTCCAAGGGGTGAGGGTGGAGAGAGTGAGAGGGTGGGAGCTCTACCCCAAGTTTGGCGAGAACAGCCTGGGAAATCAGCGGCTCAAGAGGCCGCAAGAAGGATCGTTTGCTACCGCTGCCGGCAAGCGGGACATATTGCAGCCAATTGCCCGGTTGTGGAGGAACCCATGCAGTGTGACTTTCTGACGGGCAGACGTCAGTCGCTGTGTGCGACAGTCGCATGCACTGCCATTCGAGGAACTGAGAAACATTTATGCAAAATGTGTGTTAATGGTAGAAATGTTGTGGTATTGCTGGATTCAGGTAGCCTTGTGACCCTGATAAAGGCTGAGTTAGTTAAAACAGAGGTCTCTGGGAATAGCAAGGTAGCTGTTATTTGTGTGCATGGGGACACCCGAGAGTATCCAGTGACTACAGTGTGTTTCGAGACCCCCAAAGGTACCCTCTCTCATCCAGTGGGCTTAGTATCTCAGTTACCGCATGGCGCCATTGTGGGAAGGGATTTTCCGAAGTTCTGGGAACTGTGGGATGATCCTGAGCCCCCCACTGGTGCCCCTATGTACCAGGAATGTGATAGCCAGAACTCCCCTGAGAGTGGTGAGGACTCTCCGGAATTTCCCTTATCAGTATTGGCAGGGGAGACTCAAGAAACTGGAGAGGAGCCCACCTCCTCAGACGAAAACCTACCGTCTGTGGAGTTTTCTGATCTTGAGGTTCACAGGGAAAACTTTGCCACAGAACAGTTGAAAGACCCCGCCCTAATAAAGGCACGGGAAAACGTAGTGAAAATAGATGGCGAGTTAGTGAACCCAGATAATACCTGCACTTACCCATACTTCAGCGTAGAGAAGGACCTACTGTATCGGGTGGCAAAAAGGGCAGAAGAAACCGTTGAGCAGCTTGTGGTGCCCAAACCTTACAGGAAGTTGGTGTTGGAGTTGGCCCATGGGCACATTCTTGGAGGTCATCTGGGGACAGAGAAAACCCGAGAGAGGGTATTACAGAGATTCTATTGGCCGGGGGTGATGAAGGACATAGAAAATTATTGTTCCTCCTGCCCTGTGTGTCAGAGGTTGGCCCCGATGCCACATTTCCGTAGCCCGCTGGTCCCTCTACCCATCATTGAGGTCCCGTTTGAGAGGATCGCCATGGATTTGGTAGGTCCTATAATCAAGTCCGCTAGGGGGCACCAGTACATATTAGTTATAATGGACTATGCCACCCGTTATCCAGAAGCGATCCCTCTCCGAAATACCTCGGCCAAAACCATAGCCAAAGAGCTATCTCTTGTGTTTAGCCGGGTGGGTATTTGTAAAGAACTGCTTACGGACCAAGGTACACCCTTTATGTCCCGGGTTATGAAGGAGCTGTGTAAATTGTTCAAAGTGACGCAATTACGTACATCTGTGTATCACCCCCAAACCGATGGGCTGGTTGAAAGATTCAACAAAACCCTAAAACAAATGTTGAAGAAAGTGGTGGATAGAGATGGAAAGGATTGGGACTGTCTACTTCCTTATCTGATGTTTGCTATTAGGGAGGTGCCCCAATCCTCTACGGGATTCTCCCCCTTTGAGTTACTGTATGGGAGACACCCAAGAGGGCTGTTGGATATTGCCAAGGAAACTTGGGAAAGTGAGAGTTCTCCTCACAGGAGTGTGATTGAGCATGTCGCCCTGATGCAAGACCGAATTGCACAGGTAATGCCCATCGTGAAGGAACATTTGGCCCAAGCGCAGTTAGCACAGCAGAGAGTGTACAACCGTGGAGCCAAGACCCGTACCTTTTCCCCGGGGGATAGGATACTGGTACTTGTCCCTACGGTTGAAAGTAAATTCCTTGCCAAATGGCAAGGCCCCTACGAGATAATGGAAAAAGTGAGCGAAGTGAATTACAAGGTCAGACAACCAGGAAGGCGAAAGCCCGAACAGATCTATCACGTTAATCTGTTGAAAGCCTGGAGGGATAGAGAGTCCCTAGTCGCAGACACTTGGTCACCAGCTCAAACTGGTTGCGTGATTCCTGAGGTTGGAATAGCAGCCACCTTGTCACAACCCCAACAACAGGAGGTTAAGGAGTTTGTGCTTCGCAACAAGGAGGTATTCTCTGAGCTGCCGGGACAAACATCTGGGGTAGAGCATGACATCATTACCCCGCCCGATGAAAGGGTGAAGTTAAAACCCTATCGGATCCCAGAGGCCCGACAGGAGGCAATACGGGAGGAAGTACAGAAAATGCTGAACTTAGGGGTGATAGAGGAGTCCCAAAGTGATTGGTCTAGTCCCATTGTGTTGGTGCCTAAACCGGATGGGAGCTGGCGATTTTGTAACGATTTTCGTCAGTTGAACAAAGTTACAAAATTTGACACCTACCCCATGCCACGTATAGATGAGTTGATCGACCGGCTGGGAACAGCCCGATACATGACGACTCTTGACCTCACAAAAGGGTATTGGCAAATCCCCCTGGCCAAGTCGGCCAAAGAGAAAACCGCATTTGTAACCCCAGACGGGGCGTTCCAATATAAAAGAATGCCGTTCGGGTTACAGTGCGCCGGCCACATTCCAGCGGAAAATGGACCAGATGCTGAGGCCCCATCGGAAGTATGCTGCGGCTTACCTGGATGACGTAATTGTCCATAGCACAGATTGGGCCTCACATCTGCCAAAAGTGCAAGCAGTCCTGGACTCTGTTCGGGAAGCGGGGTTTACGGCTAACCCCAAGAAGTGTACCATTGGGCAGGAGGAGGCCAAATATCTTGGGTACACCATTGGGAGGGGAGTAATAAAACCCCAACTCAACAAAGTCGAGGCCATCCAGAGTTGGCCACGTCCCAACAGCAAGAAGCAGGTACGAGCCTTTCTGGGAATCGCTGGGTATTATCGGCGATTCATTCCCCACTTTGCTTCTAAGGCTGTGCCCCTAACCAACCTGACGAAGGGGAAAGGGTCGGTCATGATTAAATGGACCCCCGAGGCTGAGGCAGCATTCCAATTCTTGAAACAAGCCTTATGTAGCCAGCCAGTGTTGTACTCACCCGACTTCTCTAAAGACTTTGTCGTACAAAGTGATGCGTCAGATGTGGGGTTAGGAGCAGTATTGTCCCAGGTCTGGAACGGGGAAGAGCACCCAGTCATTTACCTCAGCAGGAAGTTGAAGTCCCATGAGGTAAATTACGCCACCGTTGAAAAGGAGTGTTTAGCGGTGAAGTGGGCTCTAGATTCCCTTCGGTACTACCTGCTAGGTAGGCACTTTGACTTGGTTACGGATCACGCTCCGTTAAAGTGGATGGCTCAAAACAAGGAAACAAATAGAAGAGTGAATAGGTGGTTCCTGGCCCTCCAGGAATTCAACTTCACAGTAAAGCATCGCCCTGGCGTTCAAATGGGGAATGTGGATGCTTTGTCTCGAGTACATGAATGCCTGATTGCTGGTGTTCCAACCCCGAGGTTAAAACAAGAGGGGGGGGTATGTGACAGCAGGAAGGTAAAGTCACCTGGTTGCATCCAGGGGGGTAGATATATTTCGCCCAGATTCAGGCTTTACGCTGACTTATACAACTAGGTGGAGAGTTGTATAAGGCTAGTGGGCTCATGGATGACTCATACCTCTAGGGAGAGTGTGGGGCGTCGTGCAGACAGGGAGTTGATGAGACCAGCTGAAGCTTGTCAGCTCATTTAGGCCTCTATAAGAACTCCCAGCTTCATTAGATGTTAGCTCATGCCTGGAACCAGACCTGTGTGGACTGTCTAGGGAGAGTGAACCCCTGTGCGGTGAGACAAAGCCTGTGTGGCTATTTGCTTGGACATTTAAAACCAGGGACTTAGGGACTAGGACAGCACTAGGCTGATCCCAGTTGTTAGTTAGGAAACCTGTATGTTTAGTCAGAGGTCAAGTTGACCAGGATTTATTTTGTTTATGTTTCTTTTTCTTTGCTGTGTTTTGTCACTGAAATAATGTTTTGTCAAATAGAAAATAAACCGCACCTTTTTGATTTTGAAAACCACAACCTCCGTTTGCTGGGCCTGTTTTTGTGTGGGGAGCCCATCTCGGGGGTCACACACACCCGCTGCTGAGCCAACCCCCTCACAGTAGTTTTTGGTTAAACCTCTCTTCTTAATTTTAATGAGTGGCCACGTGTCTTGTTAAACTCCCTTCTGCGAAAAAGTTTTATCCCTATTGTGCGGTCACCAGTACGGTGTTTGTAAATTGAAATCATATCCCTTCTCAAGCGTCTCTTCTCCAGAGAGAATAAGTTCAGTGCTCGCAACCTTTCATCATAACTAATGTCCTCCAGACCCTTTATTAGCTTTGTTGCCCTTCTTTGTACTCGCTCCATTTCCAGTACATCCTTCCTGAGGATTGGTGCCCAGAACTGGACAGCATACTCTAGGTGCGGCCAGACCAGAGTCTTTTAGATTGGGAGAATTATAGCTTTATCCCTGGAGTTAATGCCTTTTTTAATGCATGCCAATATTCTGTTTGCTTTGCTAGCAGCAGTTTGGCATTGCATGCCATTGCTGAGCCTATCATCTACTAGGATCCCCAGGTCCTTTTCCATCCTAGATTCCCTCAGAGGTTCTCCCCCTAGTGTATGGATTGCATTCATATTTTTGCATAAGTTTTTCTACATTAAACCTCATTTGCCATGTAGTTGCCCACCCCATTAATTTGTTCAGGACTTCTTGCAAGGTTTCCACATCCTGCAGAGAAGTTATTGCCCTGCTTAGCTTGGTATCGTCCGCAAATACAGAGATTGAACTGTTTACTCCATCCTTCAGGTCGTTTATGAATAAATTAAATAGGATTGGTCCCAGCACAGAACCCTGTGGGACCCCACTACCCACCCCTGACCTTTCCGAGTATTCCCCATTCATCACTACCCTCTGAACTCATCCTTGTAGCCAGGTTTCAATTCATGTAATTACCCTATGGTCCATGCCAGCGAACCTTATTTTGTACAGTAAACGTTTATGAGGAACTGTGTCAAACGCTTTTGCAAAATCCAGATACACCACGTCTACAGGCCTTCCTTTATCTAGATGGCAACTCACTTCCTCATAGAAGGTTAATAGATTGGTTTGGCAAGAACGATTCTTCAGAAATCCATGCTGATTACTGCTAATGATACCGTTTTCATTACTAAAATCTTGTATATAGTCCAAGAGCTTGCATACTATTGATGTTAGACTAACTGGTCTGTAACTCCCATGGATGTATTTTGGGCCCTTTTTTAATATTGGTGCTACATTGGCTTTTCTATCTATATTATAATTGCCCTTACAGAAATATGCAGAATAAAGGCCCAAATAAAGCCATGGAACTACTCTATGGATATTTCACTTGAGCTGCTTCTCCATGATAACCAGTGACAGTGGTGTGGCTCTGATGTACAATTAGTTTGATTAGCTCAACTACAGCTAACGTGTTTCAGGGCAACAAAACTCTTCCTTCATCGCGTTTGGTGGATTAGAGTACAATTTTGAATGGAAATCATAATTATTTGTATCTGTCGCTTCCCTTCCACGGCCCTGCAAGGTCTGCCTTCCCTGCAGCCTGAGGTACTTCTGGGTTCTTGGCCCGTGTTGTGGCTGCATCAGGGGCTCTGATCTGGCTAGTGCTTACACTCAGTTCCCTGAGGAATTCCAAGAGCTCATGTTCATGGATCCCTGGCAGGATCTATACTTAATCTGGTGCAATACTTCCTTTTGTTCTGGAATTAGAACAATCTAATAGCAGCTGACTGGCCCCGAAACACATTGGCTGTTTTTATGTGACAGTATTTAGAACAATTAAAGGCACTTTGGACGCTTTGACTTTGTGGTATGGCACCCATGTATATACTACAAGGATTTGGGCAGGTATACTAGATTTTTTGAAGTATATCAATTTTATATAGGAACTTTATACAATTTACATTCATAAAACAGAGTATGTTATTATCACGTACCTAGTAGAGGCTGAACTGAATAAAGGGATTCCCTTAAACCTCCTGTCCCATTTCCCCTGTAGTTTGTAACATAATATAGTGTGGCACGGGTGCCTGAAGCAGATCCTGGCCATAAGATGCTCCAGGTTGTGCAGGAATACTGTGACACAGGACTGGAGCCCATGCAGGAGGCTGTTGTAGAAGCTTGCAGGTGCAGAATCCTGAATTGTAGTCGATCAACAACCGAGCAGAAGTACAGTTTCAGGAATCAGAGGCAGGATTAGAAGCCAGGCTGAGGGGCAGGACCAGATGAGCAGAAATCATACAAAGGTCACAATACAGGGTCTATAGCGGAAGATCATGCTGGGGCAAGGGGGTATGGATGCAGGAACAGGACTGGTCATATATCACAGAACTTGATGACCACTCGGCAATTCTCCTAACTTTTGCAATGCCTTAAATAGTCCACTGGAAGCCAATGCCCAATGTGCATGTTTATTATTGCTAATGTGAGTATGCCTATTAGCAGCACAGGTTGACAGGCCAGATTCTGTGTACGGGTGCATGAACTGCGTTATGCACACGTGCATATCTTCGGGCACATTCACATAAGAGATCATCCTGACAAATCTGTTTTGTCTATAGCAGCCAATGAGCATCTCCCATGTATTATCCTGTACTGGGAGAATTTGGTTTCTCTGACACATAACAGACACGCTCTACGCCATCTCAGTAAGGCTGGTACAGACAGAAGCCTAATACTGTGTGTATATAGGACACACATTCCACCAAGGTAATTCAGAGAAATGTATGAGTCTGCTGTAACTCTATGGCAGCACTGTGATCGTCAGTTGGGACCTTTACCACAGATTACTGCTAGCGGCCGTCATTTGCTGCAGTCGGCTCTGAGTACCTGCTTTCCATACAGCACTTCTTTGTGTCTGTGGAAACAACCAGAGGGCAACATATAAACAACAGTAAACGTTTATTTCTAGAGGTAAATTCATATCCACCATGGGACAAACTCAACCACACCATGTACAATGATTTGTTTTCATTTTCATTTTCCACTAGTAAACCTACCCACCAAAATCTCTGCAATCTCAAATTCTTCGGATTAGTCATTCCTGCCTTCTGTCAATGAATCTTTTTACTTGTCCTGCTGGGCGGTCTCCCCTACTGTCCTGCATCTGTAATCTGCTTTGACAATCTTCCACAGTCTGTGTCAGCACAGGCCACTTTTCTTTAAAAAATATATATATAGCCTGTGGACGTGTGATCCGGATATCCCTTTGAGCTGTTTACCCCTGTAGGGGTTAAAGGATCTGGTGAGTGGGGACACATGTGGGGGACACTGACATCTAAATGAAGAGCAGAACGTTTACTTTTGAATTTTATGAAGAAGACTGTTTTTTACTGTCTGTGTGCATACTAATTTTGGACTGTGTTGCTATCTGGCAGAGATAGGTATCTGCAGCTGCAGATTGGAGCTTCTATCTGGAGCTAACGTGCACTTATCACATTTGGATCTTATCAATGTGTATAGATGTATTGCACTAAACTGTGGTCTTAATGATACAGTCTTGTATTTTTTGTATACTAACATATAATTAGTTTGACACTACACTTTGTTTCTGGGTGTCTCTATGTTCACCGTGGTGTATCTGATGGTGATGTTGGTTTCATGCATCTAGTGTCAACACCATTGTTGAAAGGTGGACTGATTATAATTGTTCACTTTTTGTAGTATATATTATTTACAATTTACTTTTGAGCATTTAGCAATCACTTAGGATTACTGACCCTTTCATTAGGGTTAGGGAGCAGCGCCATACCCCAATTAAATATACTTCTCGACTTGTCCTTGTGTTTTGGATCATTGTCATGTTGGAATGTCAAAGTACGTCCCATGCGCAGCTTCCTGGCTGATGAATGCAAATGTTCCTCGAGTATTTTTTGATAACATACTGCATTCATCTTGCCATCAATTTTGACCAAATTTCCTGTGCCTTTGTAGCTCACACATCTCCAAAACATCAGCGATCCACCACCGTGTTTCACAGTAGGAATGGTGTACCTTTCATCATAGGCCTTTTTGACTCCTCTCCAAATGTAGCGTTTATGGTTCTGGCCAGAATGCTCAATTTTGGTCTCATTACTTTTGTGTCAGAAGGGTGTGTAAACTTTTGATCAGGGTCATTTGGGTAGTTTCTGTTGTGATTATGATTTAAAAAGAGTAAACACAGTTGATTGATAATAAATGGGCACTAACCATGAGTGAAAGAAAAGTATGTGTGTTATCATTCATATTCTCTGAAAAATGGCCAAGAAATCATTAATTTTGTTAGGGTAACTTATGTGCACAACTGTACTTTCTTGAATTCTGTGACACATCAGGGTTGATTTCCTAAAGGCAAAAAATAGGATTTTTTGTACTCACCGTAAAATCCTTTTCTCTGACATCCATGGACTGACACGGTGTCTCTTTACACTTTACACGTGGGTTATGTCCCTGCTTGCAGGAGAAGACCTAGGCAGAATGTGAAATGTTATACATACATTCTAAAAGCCAGAGCTGAACAGCCCCACCCAGGGGGCGGTCTCTCCGGACATAACCCTCCCACTACAGTCAGCAGACTTCAGTTCGTAACAAAGCAGTACAAACTTAAAAGGAAGGGTGGGTGCCGTGTCAGTCCATGGATGTCAGAGAAAAGGATTTTACGGTGAGTACAAAAAATCCTATTTTCTCTTACCATCCATGGACTGACACGGTGTCTCTTTACACTTTACACGTGGGATGTCCCAAAGCAGTGTCAAGAGGGATGGGAGCAGTATAAATGGAAAAACCAAAACTTCACTCCAATAAAAGGCAGAGCTCCTCAACGGAGGAGTCGCAACTTTAAACAGTGGCCTGCAGCACCCTGCGGCCGAAGGAAGCATCCGAAGATGCAGCCACATTAACCTTATAAAACTTAAAAGGCATGAACAGACGACCAGGTCGCCGCCTTGCACACTTGTGCAACCGACGCTTGATGTCGGGAAACCCAGGAAGCACCAATTGCCCTGGTGGAATGCGCCGTCACCGGAAAGGGAGGCGCCCGCCCTTTGAGAGCATAGGCTTGAATGACGGTTTGTCTGATTCCCCTAAAAATGATGGCAGACAAAACCGCTTGGCCCTGTTATGGACCAGAGACAGTCACAAACAGTGAGTCGGACTTCCGAATAGAAGCAGTAGCAGACAGGTACACCCGTAAGGCTCGTACCACCTCCAATATGTGCAGCGCAAACTCTCTGGGATGCGATGGGTGAGGACACAAGGACAGGAGGGCAATGTCCTCATGTAGGTGAAAGGTCGACACCACCTTTGGCAAAAAAGGAAGGTCGCGGATGCAACACCGCCTTATCCTTATGGATGACTAAATATGGCGACTTGCAGGACAAAGCCGCCAACTCAGACACTCGTCAAACAGAAGTGATTGCCACTAAAAAGGCCACCTTCTGAGACAAGACAAGAGGGGAATATCCCGGATATTCCCAAAAGGAGGTTCCTGGAGGACAGAGAGCACCAAATTCAGATCCCACAGTGGGAGAGGAGGCTTTACAGGAGGGAGCACATGGCGAACCCCCAACACAAGGTGCTAACCAAGAAAATGACCCGCTAGAGGTCACTGAAAGAAGACGGCCAAGGCCGAAATCTGATCCTTGATGGTACTCAAAGCAAGCTTTTTCGGTCACTCCACACTGCAGAGGACGCAGGATTCTGGGGACGGAATACGTCCGAGGACGCCAGTCCAGCGCTTCGCACATGGCGATATAAGCTTTCCAGGCACGGTGATAGATCTGCCTGGAGGAAGACTTCCGTGTCCTTAACATGGTCAAAATGACCGAGTCCGAGAGACCTCGGTCCCTCAACACCTGGCTTTTAACAGCCCTGCCGTTAAAGCCAGAGACTGTAAGCCGGATGAAACATAGGACCTTGAGACTGAAGGTCCTCCCTTATCGGCAACCGCCAGGGAACGTCCGCGACGAGACATACCAGATCAGCGTACCAGTGATGCTGAGGCCAATCCGGAACAATTAGGATCGCCGGAGTTTATATCAGGCGATAAGGACCCTATGGGGCCACCAACGCATCCGAGGCATCGCCCAAGGATCCCTGGATCTGGCCACAACCTCGACCCTTGCGATTGAGTCGAGAGGCCATCAGGTCCACATCCGGCGTGCCCCACCGTCGGTAAAGGAGTTGAAATATGCAAGGACCACTCTTCTTGGTCCGGTGTCTGGCGATTGGCGACTCAGATAGTCCGCCTGCCCATTGTCTATGCCCAGAATGTAAAATGGCCTACAGAGCCGGCACGTTTCTTCCGGCCCACTTCAGGATACGGACTACCTCGGAAGCCGCAGCTGAGCTCCGAGTTCCCCCTTGATGGTTTACATACGCCACCGCCGTGGCGGTGTCCGACTGGCTCCTGATGGAGCGACCCCGTACTCTCTCCGACCTGAGGAGAGACACAGTCCGATGGCCCGTATTTCCAGAACAGTGATTGGTAAACGGGCTCGTCCGGAGTCCAAGGTCTGAGCCGACAGGACTCCCCAGACTCCACCCCAGCCCATCAGGCTGGTGTCCGTCGTGAGTACCGTCCATTGGATGGGAGGGGAACGACTTTCCGGACCGAAGAGCCGAGGATCCCAACCACCATGTCAGGGGCGCCCTGACCAGGTGAATCACCTGGATCTGAAGATCCAAAGGACAACGGGGATTTGTCCCAGGTGGACAAGATCTCCTTCTGCAATGCCCTGGTGTGTGATTGGGCATACGGAACGGCCGCGAAGGAGGCCACCACGAGTCTCGGGACTCTCATGCAAAAAACGGATTGACAACCATTTTTGGGATGTCAGCACCCGCACCGCAGACTGAAGTGTCAGCAACTTCCCCAGAGGTAGGATACCTTTGCCTCCAAGGAGTCCAGAATCAGAACTAGATACTCCAGACACTGAGTCGGGACCAGGACTGACTCCTGAATGTTCAGGAACCACCCGAGTCCCTGAGGGTCTAATTGACGATAGTCACCTTTCCTCTAAGTCTGATCCACTTTCTGCTCTTAGCAGAAGATCGTCCAGATAGCCCACGACAGCAATACCTCGCTGTAACAGAAGGCTAGAACCGGAGCAAGCACCTTGGTGAACACCCTTGGTGCCGAGGCTAGGCCGAAAGGAAGAGCCAGAATCGATAGTGGACTTTGCTGATCGCAAAGCGCAGAAACTTCTGGTGACTTGCGCAGATCGGAACATGCAAGTAGGCGTCTTTGAAGTCCAAGGACGCCAGAAGAAAATCCCTTTGGTGGAGTGTAGCGATCACCGTGCGAATGGATTCCATGCGGAATTTCTGCACCTTCTCGAAGGCATTCAGGGCCTTGAGGTCCAGGATAGGTCGAACCACGTCCTATTTTTGGGACGACAAACAGATTCGAGTAGAATCCCTGAAAACTCTCCTGTGACGGAACCGGCACAATCACTCCGGACCTGATCAAATCCTGTACAGCCCCCAAGAGGGCTGCCCGACAGGTAGGAAGGAGAGGAAGACTTGAGGGAAAGAATCTGTCTGGGGGCCAGGATCAGAATACTATCCTGTATCCTGAGGTGACCACCTCGCACACCCACCAGTCGGAGATTCGGGAGGACCACCGATTCGTGACCTGCAAAGTCGTCCCCCCACCCCAGAGTCGGGCGGAGGCAAGACTTCACGCGGAGGCGGGCTTGGGAGCCGCTTGTTCTGCTTACGCACCCAGGGGCACTTGTGCCCACCAGCCGCACTGCCGTCAGTCTGAGAGAGCCTACCTGTGGACTCTGACTGACGAAAAAACCCTGTTTTGCTGGAAAGGAAGGCCCCTGTTTGCGGCGGGCCTCCTCACCCTTGCTAGTCTAAGGAAGAAGAGTGCTTTTACCTCCCATGACATCCATGACGATGTCATCCAGAGCAGCACCAAAAGGTCTACCACCTTTAAATGGTAGATCCGTCAGGAGCTTCCTAAGGCTAGGTCAGCAGACCAGCACTTCAACCAGATAAGACGACGCAATACCACCGCCGAGACAGAGGCCCTGGATATTAAAGGGGCCGCGTCCAACGTGGCGTTGCACACATAAACCAGGCCCTGAACCAGTTGGTGGGCCAAAGCAACTGTGTCTGGAGGAAGATTATGCTCCTGTACAGCTAGGTGCAACATTTTTGCAGAACCTGTAAGTGTTTAAGACACAAGGGTCGCCGCTACCACAGGCCATAGGGCGGATCCCAACAAGGCAAACATGGCTCTGCTCACCACTTCTGACCTCCTGTCAGTGGGGTCCTCAAATGCAGGAGTCCCCTCCATCGGGAGAGTGATGGCCTTGTTCAACCGGGCGACTGGAGGGTCGACCCTGGGGGAGAAGCCCACTTTTTAAGTAGGGCATCTTCAAGGGGTATCTGATAGACAAACGCCGCGGGACCATAAAAAAAAATTCTTCTGCGGCTTTTCCCAGACCTTATCAATGAGCTGGTCAAAGAAAGTACATATGGAAAAACCTCTTTAGAAGGCCTGGCCTTAAAAGAACCAAAGGAGACTGTATCCGCCTGAGGTTCTGCATCCGCAGCATTTTAGCTTGAGAGTGTCCCTCACCGCAGTCATGAGTACACTAACAAGCGCCCTGTCATTTACTGACTCAGAACTGGAGTTTTCCTCATAAGGAATGTCCTGTTCAAAACCATACAATACATTCAGAACTAGGGTCCTGAGCGGTAGTGGCTAGGCCCATATCTGAATCAGCGCACTGCCCTCATGAAGTAAAGTGGGGAGAGGGCGCTTTTTTGCTCCCTTGCGCTTGCACACAGCTCCCATCCTGGTCAGAAATGATTCCAGGACTGCCCACAACTGGTCCCTAGGGACCGCAGGTGCTGAAGCACTGCCTGTTGTCCACTGACATTTAGGGGAAGCTGGTGACAGAGACTCCATATTGCCCCCCTCTGAGGCTCCTCAGATAAAAAGTCCACCCACAGGCTGTGCTGACTGAGGAGGGGGCGCCCAGGGGACTCACCAAACCGGACCAGGGACCGCTCAGTTCCGCTGTCTGTACCGCGCTGTTTCAGCGCTGGTGAGCTGTGAGGAGATTGTGAGGAGATTTGCGCTGTTACAGCAGCGCTAGAGGCCAAAACTAGTGCTGAAGAGCGCACAGACTACAAGAAAATGGCCGCCGCACTTCACTGAGGCGATCCGCGGCAAGATGGCCGCCATGACTCAGCAAAAGTGAAAAAAACAGCACACACACAGCGCCACTCAGCGCTCAGGCCCCAAAACACACAAAAAAAGGCCCCAAGCATATCTGCAGACCAGCATTAGCCCCTCCAAGAACAGTGTGACCCCCAGGCACCCCACACAGTACAGCGCCAGCAATGGTGACAGAGAGTGACAATGAAATACAGGGGGAGACAGGGAAAATCCCCCACAGAGAAACACACAGCCTTTTGTACTCACCTGCAGGCAGGAGAGACTACTTACCCGTCCCCTGAGGGACCCACTGGTGTGTTTCTGACAGGACTATCACAGTGCAGTACTGAGTAGCTGTCGGCCCGGTCCACCGTGAAAGATACAGTCAGTCAGGAACTGTTCAGTCTTGAGAGGACCGTGGGAGCATGAAAGCAAACCCGGCCACCCCTGGAGTCATGGGGCCTGTCGTGAACTGAGTCTCACGCACACAAGGCGAGGATCAGCACGCTCGATGGTCGGACAGGGAAGACTACGAGGATATCTTGTACCCAACCTGTTGCCCAGCCGACAGTTGATAGAAAATTCTCAAAAATTAAATAAAAAATTATTCCAGAAAAGGAATAAAAATAGGTCAGGAGACTGGCTCCTGAGAGAGCCACGTCTTCTCCTTCTGCTAGGCAGAAAAAAACTGAAGTCTGCTGACTGTAGTGGGAGGGTTATGTCCGGAGGGACCGCCCCCTGGGTGGGGCTGTTCAGCTCTGGCTTTTAGAATGTATGTGTATAACATTTCACATTCTGCCTAGGTCTTCTCCTGCAAGCAGGGACATAACCCACGTGTAAAGTGTAAAGAGACACCGTGTCAGTCCATGGATGGTAAGAGAAAAGAAAATAAGTGCAGTTGTACTAATTTTCCCAAGAGCTCAGTGAATATGATGAAGCTTTATATTGGATTACTATTAAAGTGGTTGTAAACCCACTTATGCAACTTGCACCTACAGGTAAGCCTAGATTAAGGCTTACCTGTAGGTGCAAGAAATATCTCCTAAACCTACACGGTTTAGGAGATATTTGCAAAAAATACATGCATCCGATGTCTACGGGCATGCACGTCGTACCGTAGACAACGTTGCATTCAGTCAGAATCCCCATTCACAAATCCGGCGCATACCTTCCGGGTATCTGTGGAGCGATGGCTGCGGCTGGAGGGGGAGACGAGGACGGCTTCGGGGGCCCCGATCTAAGGTAAGTGATGCATAATGAGCTAGTATGCTAGTCATACTAGCTCATTATGGCTTTGTCTTGCAGGTTTTTTTTTTTTTTTTTCTTAAACGGGGTTACAACCACTTTAATAACTATTGTTTGTATTGTTATTTCTTTGCTGATGTAATAAAATAAAAGTATAAGCTGTGACCATAACATTTCTTTAATTCTCAGTAGTTATGGCATCAGCCCCCCCCCCCTTTTTTGTTTTTTGGTATTTGGCACTCCCAAAACTAAGACACTTGCTGGATGTTGACAAATTATATATACTAGTACATAGCAGGAGGCCCACACACATTTTCAGACATAAGCTTTTATATACTTGGTGTGTGAGCAGTGTACTAAGAAGTTCTGTATTCATTTTTTTACTATATTAGTCCTTATTGCTGTCACTTCAGAAGTATCTGTCTATCTGTTTGTGACTCTGTCTTTGATACATGACTATTCCTAGCTTGGGCTAGCATAAAGAAAGATCTAAAAGATTATATCGGGTTAGTCAAACACTCTTTAGTTAAGAAGGATTAATAGTGAAAATGATGCGGGGTAGACATGAACTCCCAGCAAAGAATGTTCCAGTCTTTTTAAAGAGTTTGATATGTTAGATCATCCTCCACATTATCAGAGTCTGGTGCGCCTTCTCTTCCCTGTGGCCTCTGAGCAGATGTTCTCTGTGACATTATGAAAGATGGCTGTGGAATTTAATCTGAACCATCACTGAGTGAATACATTTTTATATGACTTTACCTGTAATATACCGCTCATTTCTCATGGAGTGATGCTTTGTGATCAAAGCGATAATCCTCTGCATTTTCCAGAATAAACTCTGATAATGATAATAGCATAAAATATGAATTTCATGTAAAGAAGAACTCCTCAATGTTCTGTTTGCATCTAAATTCATCAAGAACCCCTACCAGGGGGTTACATGAAAGGTTCAGGGTTGTTCACAAGTACCGTCATTTTCAATCTTTTTAATTCTGCAGCTATGATTAAAATTATCTCTGGTGATCCTGCCATGAAGGTCCTTATCCAGGCACTACCTGTTATAGGGTGGCAAAGTTCTGTCCACAGTATCCCAATTGTGTTCTGCATTGTCACCCGGGGCTTCCGATGGAGACTAAAAATGGCTGTTCCAGCGCACTGTTATCACTTTAGGAAAGCTGCCCTGAGAAATGCCATGCAGCCATCACTGGTGTGCATCTAGATTGGAAGTGGCTGCAAAAGGGTGGCAGTGGATCAATAGCACTAAGATGTAACAAAGGATAAAAAGAAATGTTAAAACAAGTATTTTATTTCCAAAAAAAAGGACAATGGTTTGTCATACACAGAACAAACAAAATATCTTCCAGTTACTGTTAACAACTACCTTAAAGCGAAACTCGACCACTCCTAAATGACTCAATGGGCACAACCATTACATAAGGGATAAGTACTGAACTTGAGACAAAACTTTTTTCTGACTTAAGTAGTGGAGGAGGGAGAAATCTGTTAGGCTTTTATTGCTGTCTATGTAACCGGTTGATAAGATTCACTCTCGTTTACTTTTGTCACCAGGGCAGAGTAGGAGAAAATCTAGAGTTGTTACCAGAACATTTGCTGGCAATTCAATAACCAAAATTATTGTGGAAATCACAAATCATCTGCTAAAAGATGTTTTGTGTCCCCGAACCTTCTAAATATGGGGGCTATACACAAACCAGTTGAGAGCAAAAGGCAGTGTGTGATTAGCTTGTCTTTGCAAAAATCTCTCACAGCTGATGAAGGACCCTCTGCGATCTTTATTTTCCCGCCATACAGATGTGATGTGATTGGTTCATTACTTTTCTCTGGGGACAAGGGAACGATTGGCACTCTGAAACTAATTTCCAAATGATGGTCATATGTACTGACCAATTCTTTGACTAGCTGTTGCTTCTTTGAATCGCTTAGGCCCCATGCACAGGAGACGCTGTTATTTGTTGTTAAACGCGCGATCAGAGGCAGTTGGACGCTTTTTTCAACTGCTCCTGAACCCATTCAATGTTATCCTATGTGTCCATGCACACACTCTCATTTTTTGGCGTTTACAAGCAGTTGCGTTTAACCTCGTTTTACCAGAAGCAAAAAAATGGGTTCAGGCGCAAAAGTTTTCCACGTTTCAGACGCTAAACGCGGCTAAACGCGGTACCGGCGTTTTGCCGCGTTTGCTTTTTTAAGCGTTTTTAAAGGTGACCTATTTTTTTACATTAGAAATCTCAAAAATGATGGCAAATGATGAAAAACCAATAAAAAAAATATGTAATTGCTTGCATTGCACTGTAGACAATCCACAACTTGTGGCAGGTAACGTGGCAAGTGGACAATCCACAACTTGTGGCAGGTGACGTGGCAGGTGGAAATCCACAAATTGTGGCAGGTGACGTGGCAAGTGGACAATCCACAACTTGTGGCAGGTGACGTGGCAGGTGGACAATCCACAAATTGTGGCAGGTGGACAATCCACAACTTGTGGCAGATGACGTGGCAAATGGACAATCCACAACTTGTGGCAGGTGATGTTGCCAGGTGACGTGGCAGGTGGAAATCCACAAATTGTGGCAGGTGACGTGGCTAGGTGACGTGGCAAGTGGACAATCCACAACTTGTGGCAGGTAACGTGGCCAGGTGACGTGGCAGGTGACGTGGCAGGTGGACAATCCACAAATTGTGGCAGGTGACGTGGCAGGTGGACAATCCACAACTTCAGGTGACGTGGCAGGTGGACAATCCACAAATTGTGGCAGGTGACGTGGCCAGGTGATGTGGCAGGTGACATGGCAAGTGGACAATCCACAACTTGTGGCAGGTGACGGGGCCAGGTGACGTGGCAGGTGGACAATCCACAAATTGTGGCAGGTGACGTAGCCATGTGACGTGGCAAGTGGACAATACACAACTTGTGGCAGGTGACGTGGCCAGGTGACGTGGCAGGTGGACAATCCACAAATTGTGGCAGGTGACGTGGCCAGGTGACGTGGCAAGTGGACAATCCACAACTTGTGGCAGGTGACAATCCACAACTTGTGGCAGGTGATGTGGCAGGTGACGTGGCAAGTGGACAATCCACAACTTGTGGCAGGTGACAAGCCACAACTTGTGGCAGGTGACGTGGCCAGGTGATGTGGCAGGTGACGTGGCAAGTGGACAATCCACAACTTGTGGCAGGTGACAAGCCACAACTTGTGGCAGGTGACGTGGCCAGGTGATGTGGCAGGTGACGTGGCAAGTGGACAATCCACAACTTGTGGCAGGTGACAATCCACAACTTGTGGCAGGTGACGTGGCCAGGTGATGTGGCAGGTGGACAATCCACAAATTGTGGCATGTGACGTGGCCAGGTGATGTGGCAGGCGGACAATCCACAAATTGTGGCAGGTGACGTGGCAGGTGGACAATCCACAAATTGTGGCAGGTGACGTGGCAAGTGGACAATCCACAACTTGTGGCAGGTGATGTGGCCAGGTGACGTGGCAGGTGGACAATCCACAAATTATGGCAGGTGACGTGGCCAGGTGACGTGGCAGGTGGACAATCCACAAATTGTGGCAGGTGACGTGGCAGGTGGACAATCCACAAATTGTGGCATGTGACGTGGCCAGGTGATGTGGCAGGTGGACAATCCACAAATTGTGGCAGGTAACGTGGCCAGGTGACGTGGCAGGTGGACAATCCACAAATTGTGGCAGGTGACGTGGCAAGTGGACAATCCACAACTTGTGGCAGGTGACGTGGCCAGGTGACGTGGCAGGTGGACAATCCACAAATTGTGGCATGTGACGTGGCCAGGTGATGTGGCAGGTGACGTGGCAAGTGGACAATGCACAACTTGTGGCAGGTGACGTGGCCAGGTGACGTGGCAAGTGAACATTCCACAACTTGTGGCAGGTGACGTGGCCAGGTGACGTGGCAAGTGGACAATACACAACTTGTGGCCAGGTGACGTATCAGGTGATGTGGCAAGTGGACAATCCACAGCTTGTGGCAGATGATGTGGCAAGTGATACGCTAAATATAAGTACACTGCTGCTCTCTCAGCTGCTGGTCTCCCAAAATGTCTGAAATGATTAAATAATACTGTTTTTTGAGCTTAGGGAGGGTCTTATGATGTTTCTTAACTAAACGCCTATAGACGCAAACGCGGTAGAACGCCACTAAAATCGCGGCGAAATGGGCCTTTTTAAACGCCGGTTTTAGCCTTTAAAAACGTGTGTTCAGCAGAGTTTGCACCGGCGTCTCGTGTGCATGGGGCCTTACATTTATCACACAGTCCATGACGACCCATATAAAATTCTGTCCTCATTTCTCGCTGTCGTCATTCAGTCGTTTTTATTTTTCTTGCCATTCAGCCTAGTTGTCATATCCACAACAGCTGAACATCTTCAGCTCTTCCATTAGACAGCCGTTCCATTTCAGACATCTTCGAAAGGTTGTCCATGTTTATAAGAATCAGGAACAGTCTTGTTTTGGTCTGGCTGTCCCTTATGGGGTATGTTCTCTAAGAAGAGTCATAAAAAGGCAATTTCAAGGAAATTCTGTGACTGCAAGACCTCAACTCTACTACTCGTATATCTCTCTGATCTTTATGTGATTGCTTCACCTACTCATAAATGCGTGCTTAGAAGACAGTTTATAAGAAAAAAAAGGGTATCCCTAAGTCCTAGATTTTTTTTTATATTTTCATGTGGCCATCTGCTCTTCTTCAGTTAACATTTTAGTCCTTTCATGGCCTCTGCTGATGCCAGACTATTAATTCCTAACCTAATTCAATTTTATGTCTGCCCTTTAATTAAAAAAGAGAGATTGAAACGTTCTGTAAATAGAAAAAAAAATCATTTCATGCATGTCTGTAAAAATGTTTTCCTCCCTATTCAGATGTGTTTAATAAGTTCTGGTCGGGATAGCAAGCCTTCCTGCAGTTTATAATTTCAGAACTGATTTAACTGTTGAGGGTTATGTAGATAAAGATTGGACAAGGTGTCCCATGCTTCATGACCTTTATAGGAGTTCACCCACTTTCTCCGTCTGGAAAGAATGTGTGAATGGGTGTCATAAATCCAATTTATAGCAATGAGATTTATGTTAAGATAACAGTAGGGAATTCACAATTGAGGAACGCAACTTGGGTTAATATTGTTCTTTTTGCTTTGCAAGGAGAAGTGCGGGAGAGTGACAGACAGATGTGTGCAAAGTACATCTGTTCTTCAATTAAAAACAGCTCTCAATGAGTCATCAAAGGCCATTTTTAATTTTTTGCTTGTAGGTCCAACGCAGACGATCCCAACTCCCTAATAATTAATTACAGAATGACATTAAAATCCTTTGTTGGGCTCGACGCAATTGTTTTCACGGTCTGAGTTAAACCAGCTATCCATTTGCTAAAGATGAACCTCACGGAATCTCCCACCATCCTCTGGAAGCAACGATGTCTAGGTGCAGGAGCTAAGCAACCTTGTGAGTGTCTGAAAACGCATTCAGCACACATGTAACATATCTGGCATGTTGGTTGCCGGTGAAAGGAAAAGCATTTTGTGGGATGTTAATTTACTGTTTGGCTGTGATGGGGTTTGAGGCTTTGTCACCATGACGTCACGCAGACAAAATAACCACAGCAAAGCTGTGTATGTCACGGGGACCTGCAATGTGCACTGAATAATGTATCTTACTGGTCTGCAGAACAACACACACTTTTGTGGAATTCAGGTGGTGGTGGTCCTCAATAGGTCAGCTTGAAAAAAAAAAAACAGTAGAAAGCCCATTGAGAGGTATTCACAGCAAAAAAAGAGGTGGAAGAGCCCTCATAGTGTAGTGTGTAACTAAAAATAGGGTTAACCACTTTGGCACTAGAGCAATTTTTTTCTTTTTTTTGCACACATGTAAAAATCTGCATTTTTAGCTATAAAATCACGTTAAACCCCAAAACATTATATATTTTCTAAAAGTAAAAGACCTGTGGAATAAAAAAACTAAATAAAATGTTTATTAAATGTATATTTTCAGGATAAAATATAAGAACATTAATTTTATTGCAAACATGCAATATATTTATTAAGATATAAAAGACACCAAACATGGCAAGTCTTAAAATTGCAAGTGCCAGTGATATCATGAAAAACACTGGTACACAAAAATCTCCATAGGCAACACTTTAAGAGCCTTTACTGCCCATTAGTTTAGAGTTAACTGTGAGTTCTAACACTAGAATTATTGCTCTTACTCTGACGCTGAAGGCAATGTCTCATGTGTGGTGTGATCATGGTTTACATACACATACGCCCTGGGTGTATGTTTGCATTTGTGGGTGTGCAATGGGGGTTATGGTATTTATTTATTTTTTACTTTTTCATTTAAATTTATTGCTATCAAAAGGGGTTAATAAAGTGATAGCATTGGGCAGGTGACAGATACCCTTTATGGAGACATTGTGGGTCTAGTAGACCCCAATGTCTCCCCTTCCAGTGTGACAAAACCATTGTGGCTTCTGGTTTCATTCTGTGCAGGGGGGATAGAGGAACAGACGTTCCTCTGCCTTCTCACCATTTCTTTCTCGTACATCACGGGACACAGAGCGGCATAGTCATTACTATGTGGGTTATATAGATACCTTCAGGTGCTGGCACTGGCAACTTCCAAAACCGGAAGTACCCTCCCCTATATAAGCCCCTCCCATCCGGGAGCACCTCAGTTTTTTGCCAGTGTCTAAGGTGTTGGCCAAGAAGTAACATGTGTTTTTCACTGAGCTTGCGTACAGGTTCTTTTGGGCCTCAGTAAGCTATTCCGGATCCGACCAAAAAAGCTTCATAGCTAAACGGTCGGTACCCGGGCCTTGCAGAGAAGAGCAAGGTTTTGCCTGTAATGCTTCTCTTAGGAGAGCTGGACCCTGGGATCCAGAGCTCTGGTCATACCCACGACCAAGATGTTTTCTGTGCAGGGTGCTATACAGGTCCAGGGGAGTGGAATCCTTGGGAACCCGGTCCCTGAAGGTTTAATTACAATGCCTGCCGTGATAGGTGAAGTTTGGGCTTCTGTGGACCAAACAGAGTCCTGCGGCGGGGAAAAGGTAAGTGGGGGCCCCTCAGGAACTTGGTTCTATTGAGGGGACCCCCAAGCCTAATATGTCTTTCTGCCTGTTACCTAACGGTATTCCCGCTAAATATTATGCATGCCTGTAACTACTAAAAAATGTAATAATTTTAATAGTGGTCAAGAAAAAAAAATATATATATATAGACTGCGGTACCTGTGTTAATCCACTAGAGGCCGCTGTGGAACATTTCTTGTCATGTGGACTAGTTTCTTTTCATCAGAGCAAGTCCAGGCAGATGGTGAGTTCTCTTGTGGGAAACTGCTTCCTCTGCCATGTTGCAATGCTCGTCCATCCCCCGGCCTGCGGCAAAAGGGGCCCTGGCTCTTGTCCCTAGTTTCCCTTTTCAAAAAAGAGCGCCGAAGGCGCACATGGCCGCGGGCGTGCACGCGCCTCTATATATAGAGGTGAGCTGGGAAAGGGGGCGGAGCTTGGGGATGACGCTCTGTGCGCGCCGCAGCGCTTCTGCGCATGTGCGGGCGTCCCAGCATGTTAAAAAACACAATTATGTGTTGTGAGCTGGCTATGGAGTGCAGAGAAAGAGCTGGCAACATTTAAAAAAGGCATACAGCAAGCGGTTGATGCAGGCATCCCCATAGAAAGGGACATTAGTAGACACCAACTGTTTTTATAGCAGCATTTGTGCTAGACTATTGTCAGTAAGTGGTGTATTTCGGCTGGAATACCTCAGCTTTGGGCTTAGGAATATGCCGTCTAAAAACTCCGGGACTAAAAATCCCAGGAAGCATAGGGGGTCTCCATCGGGCTCTGAGGATCTTGGGCATGCTTTGGCTGCACCAATCTCCCCTGAAGAATCAGAGGTTAGTGACCGTAGAGCACCCTCAGGAGTACCTGGTACTGTGGCTGTCCTCAGTTCACCTGCTCCTGTGTATGTAACAGAGGAGGTTTTTTCCTCAGCTCTGGGAGGGCTGGAAGAGAGATTGTCAGCATTGATCGCTGCTTCCCTGTCACAGGAAAAAAGCGCTCGATCTCCGTCTCCTCCCTCAGAGTGCCTGTTAGCGGAGCAACAGTCCCATACAGGGATCGACCTACCTGAGGGGGATCAGGATGAGGTCGATTCTGTTGTAGAGGAATCAACAGTGGAAGAGCCATTCTCAGCATCACATGCTGAAAGATTATGGGTTCAGTCCCTGACTAACATGGTCCGATCAGCATTTAAAATGCCCCTTGCGGAGCCATCATCCACTTCTGTCTCCTCGTTGGGGTCACTAAAAGCTCCCCAGACTGTTTGTTCCTTTCCGATCCATCCTTTACTGGAAGAGCTCATTTACCAGGATTGGGAGCAACCTGATAAAATATTTACTCCTCCCAAGAGATTTCAGGTGGTCTATCCCATGGAGGATAAGTTCATCAAAAAATGGAGGGTCCCTACAGTGGATGCAGCCATCTCTTGTGTGAATAAATCACTGACATGTCCAGTGGATAATGTCCAAATGTTCAAGGACCCAATAGATAAAAAATTGGAGTCCTTATTAAAATCTGCTTTTGCTACAGCAGGCTTGGTGACACAACCAGCAGTGGCAGCTATTGGGGTCTGCCAAGCAGTGAAGGATCAGTTGAAACAGGTCTTAAGGGACTTGCCAGATCAGCAGGCTCTTGCCCTAGCTGATCTACCTAGAGCCTTATGCTTTGCGGTGGACGCTATAAAGGATTCAATCCATCAGGCCTCCCGCCTTACGCTGTCTGTAGTACATATGCGCAGGCTTCTATGGCTCAAAAACTGGTCTGCTGAAGCTCCCTGTAAAAAAATGCTGGTCAGCTTCCCATTCCATGGTGAACGCTTATTCGGGGAAGACCTGGACAAATATATCCAGAAAATTTCCAGCGGTAAAAGTACACTTTTGCCGGTTAAAAACAGAGTTAGAGGTCCCTCTTTTAAGAGGCCTGCTTCTCCAGTCCCTAGGACATCGGCTGTGAAACAGTTCCGACGGCCTCCTCGGTCAAATCCCGGAGGTAAAAATCAGGGACAATTGCAGGGTAACAAGAAGCCCTGGAGCAGGAGAGGTACAAAACCTCCCCCAAAGTCAAATGCATGAAGGGTTGCCCCCACTCAATCGGGTGGGGGGAAGACTTTAGTTGTTCACAGAGACCTGGCGGGACACGATCAGAGACAGATGGGTGCTCTCCGCAGTAAGTCTGGGATACAAATTGGAGTTAAAAGACTCCCCTCCTTCCCACTTTATAAGGTCAAACGTGCCAAGGGATCCCCAGAAGAGAGGATCCCTCCTGTTGGCACTAGAACAATTATTGCTCCAAGCAGTAATTATAGAGGTTCCCCTGGAAGAATGGGGGTTCGGGTTTTACTCAAACCTCTTTACAGTCCCGAAGCCAAACGGGGACGTGAGGCCCATATTAAATCTAAAAGGGCTAAACAAATTCCTACATATCAGGACTTTCCGGATGGAGTCGATCCGATCGGTGGCCACTGCCCTACAAGGGGAGGAATGGTTAGCCTCGATCGACATCAAAGATGCTTATTTGCACATTCCCATCTTTCCAGCCCACCAAAAATTTCTACGCTTTGCGGTAGAAGGGCGCCATTTTCAGTTCAGAGCCTTACCCTTCGGTCTGGCCACAGCACCACGAGTGTTCACAAAAATTCTGGCCCCATTATTGGCCAATCTAAGAACACGAGGTGTAACGATAATGGCATATCTAGACGACTTGTTGCTGATAGACCACTCAGTGGAAAAACTAGAAGTGGTTGTTCACGAGACAATCAAGTATCTGGAATATCACGGTTGGATTATCAACCAAGACAAGTCAGCCCTAAAACCAGTCAAGTCTGGAATACTTGGGGCTAAGGCTGGATTCAGACCAGAGAAAAATTTTCTTGCCTCGAGAAAAGGGGTCGTCTTTGAGAGATTTGATCCACCTAGTGGGTACAAAAAGACAGCCATCCATACGCCTGTGCATGAGGCTGCTGGGAAAAATGGTGGCATCATTCGAAGCAGTACCCTACGGTCAATTCCATTCAAGGAATTTGCAAAGGGCCATACTGTCAGCCTGGAACAAAAAAGTTCAGGCCCTAGACTTACCAATGTCCTTGTCCCCTTCCGTTCGCAAGAGCCTCCGTTGGTGGTTGGTTCCCCAGAATCTGGAAAGAGGGAAATCCTTCAGTCCGATTTCTTGGAAGGTGGTCACTACAGATGCCAGCCTTATAGGCTGGGGAGCAGTACTGGAGCAATGGTCTCTCCAGGGCAGATGGTCGGATGCAGAAAAGGCCCTGCCCATCAATCTCTTAGAGATACGAGCAGCCCGGTATGCCCTAGTAGCATGGACATCCAAACTCCAAGGGTCCCCTGTCAGAATTCAATCGGACAATGCCACGGCAGTGGCATATATCAATCATCAGGGTGGCACCAGGAGTCGTGCAGCCCAGAGGGAAGTAAATTGCATCCTGAAATGGGCAGAAAGATATGTCCCAGCCATATCTGCGGTATTCATTCCAGGAGTGGAGAATTGGAAGGCGGACTTTCTAAGTCGCCAACAATTATGCCCAGGGGAATGGTCCCTTCATCCCAAGGTTTTCCGGACAATATGTCAGCGGTGGGGAACACCGGATGTAGATCTGCTAGCATCCAGATTCAACGCAAAAGTGGACAGGTTTGTCTCTTGGACAAGGGATCCCCTAGCTTGTGGCTCGGATGCCCTAGTGTTCCCTTGGGATCAGTTCAAGCTGATATATGCATTCCCACCGCCACAATTGTTACCTCGATTACTCCGCAGAATCAGGGTAGAAAAGAAACCAGTGATTCTGGTGGCTCCAGCGTGGCCCCGAAGAGCATGGTACGCGGAGATTATAAAGATGTCTGTGGGGAGTCCTTGGACCCTCCCACATCGTCCGGACCTTCTTTCGCAAGGACCGATATACCACCCTTCCTTACCAGCCCTAGGTTTGACGGCCTGGCTATTGAAGCCCACATTCTAAAAAAGAGAGGGCTCTCTAATTCTGTGGTATCTACCATGATCAATGCCAGGAAGCCGGTATCCAGGCAGATCTACTATAGAATCTGGAAGGCGTACATCGCCTGGTGTGAGGCCAAGAAATGGCATCCACGTAAATACGTAATAGGTAGGATTCTGGACTTCCTACAATGGGCTGTAGATAGGAAGCTTGCCTTGAGTACTATCAAGGGTCAGATTTCGGCCTTGTCAATATTTTTTCAAAGGCCCTTGGCTTCGCATTCACTAGTCAAAGCCTTTATACAAGGAGTGATGCGTATTAGTCCTCCGGTTAATATTCCCATATGTCCATGGGACTTAAACCTGGTTCTGTCGGTTCTACAGAAACAACCATTTGAACCATTACATCATATTTCCCTGGTTCTTCTCACCAGGAAATTGATTTTTCTAGTAGCCATTTGTTCGGCTAAAAGAGTGTCGGAATTAGCCGCTATGTCCTGTAGGGAGCCATATCTGGTTATCCATAAGGACAGAGTAGTGTTACGTCCTCATCCAGCCTTTCTTCCTAAGGTGGTATCGAGGTTTCATTTGAACCAAGATGTGGTTCTTCCTTCTTTTTTCCCCAAACCTAGTTCGGTAGAGGAAAAGTTATTGCATTCTTTGGATGTAGTAAGAGCAGTTAAAGCTTATCTAAAAGCCACTGCTCAGATTCGCAGAACGGATACTTTGTTTATTCTGCCGGAAGGCCCCAGAAAGGGTCAGGCAGCGTCAAAATCTACTTTAGCCAAGTGGATTCGACAGGTCATAATGCAAGCCTACGGCTTGAGAAGGAGACCGCCACCGTTCAAAGTTAGAGCGCACTCCACGAGAGCAGTTGGAACTTCATGGGCAGTGCATCACCAGGCCTCCCTGGCTCAAATCTGTAAGGCCGCAACATGGTCTTCAGTACACACGTTTACTAGGTTTTACCAGGTGGACGTTAGAAGTCAGGAGGATGTCGCCTTTGGGCGCAGTGTGTTGCAGGCCGCAAAAGATCCTCATGTCTGATAGCGCTCAGCTTATGTATGGTGTACCCCCCCCCCCCTCATTGGGCATTGCTTTAGGACATCCCACATAGTAATGACTATGCCGCTCTGTGTCCCGTGATGTACGAGAAAGAAAATAGGATTTTTATAACAGCTTACCTGTAAAATCCTTTTCTTGGAGTACATCACGGGACACAGAGCTCCCGCCCCTCTTTGGGGACACTTATTGCTTTGCTACAAAACTGAGGTGCTCCCGGATGGGAGGGGCTTATATAGGGGAGGGTACTTCCGGTTTTGGAAGTTGCCAGTGCCAGCACCTGAAGGTATCTATATAACCCACATAGTAATGACTATGCCGCTCTGTGTCCCGTGATGTACTCCAAGAAAAGGATTTTACAGGTAAGCTGTTATAAAAATCCTATTTTTGTAGCCCTCCGATATGCTCCTGGGCAGAGTGGGAGAGCTCAGGAACCACACAGGGAAAGGGAGGGACCGTACCGCCTGCACTGTGAAAGAGATTAGCGGCTATACAGCCACTGGGTCACTTTCACTTTATAGCCAAGAGCCAGTTGAGAAAAACCAGTACAAGCGGAGGGCTGCTTGTGTTTAATTCCTTGTTTCAAAGATCTGAACTAGGTAATAATCTGAAATTATTATTATTTTTTATTATTCGAGGAAAAAAGTAAAAACATTACTTTTGGTTAGATTGCAATTGCCTACATGGATGGGACCTTGCAACCGTCTTTAAAGACACAGGTGGAGAAAGAAAAATCTCCATTTCCCTGTGGGATGAAAAAGGTTGCACCCAATGCTGTGGGGCTCCCAATCCTGGAATCTCTAGGGGTTCTCAGGTAGGGATTGAACTGGTATGCCAATGGAACTTGTACCCACAGACATTTATGTATCATTCTGAACTGAGGAATTGTCAAGTTAAAGGAATTGTAAAGGCAGAAGGTTTTTTATCTTAATGCATTCTATACATTAAGATAAAAAGCCTTTTGTGTGTAGCAGCTCCCCCCCCCCCCCCAGCACCCCCTAATAACTTACCTGAGCCCCCTCTCTCTCCAGCGATGTCCATGAGTCCCTTGAACATCCAGGACTCTCCCTCCTGATTGGCTCAGACACAACAGCGGTGCCATTGGCTCCTGCGGCTGTCAATCAAAGTCAGTTAGCCAATCAGGAGAGAGAGGGGACCGGGCTGAACAGCAGCTCCATGTCTGAATGGACACATGGAGCTGCAGCTCAGCTTGGGTACTCCCATAGCAAGCTGCTTGCTTTGGGGGCACTCGGCAATGGGGAGGGGTCAGGAGCAGCGAAGAGGGACCCGAGAAGAGGAGAATCCAGGCTGCTGTGTGCAAATTCACTACACAGAGCAGGTAAGTATAACATGTTTTTTTTTTTTTTTTTTTTTTAAAGAGGCTTTACAATCACTTTAATGCATAAAATAAATTGTCATGGATATGCAGTAATGTTTGTCTGCCATCTTACCTTCCTCTTGTGTTCACCTTAGAGGCCAGACTCTCCTCACCTGGCTGCTTTTATAATCTCTCCTCCCAGCCTGGCTCCACCCCAGGCCCTATCAGAGAACTCTATATTAACCTGTGCACTGCAAGTCTGCCTTGCTGATCAACGTGTTTGTTAAGCATTGTGTGTTTGGGTTCCTGCCTGCCGTGTGCTGCGTCTGTCTCTGTGTTACGATATTGGCTTGTTCCCGACTATCCCTGTCTGCTAGTGACCTTGACCTTCGGCTTGTCCTTCGTTTATCCGTGTCTGTTTGTTGCCCTGACCTAGGCTTTTCCCCTCACTATTCTTGTATCCTGTGCTGCTGCTTCCCTTCTATCCTCTTTACCCTATGGAGCGTGAGCTAGGGGACTCTGGGGGCCGCGACCTGGACCCAGATGCAGCGTAGGCCATCCTTACCACTAGAGGCTCTGGTGAAAACCTGCTGGGTCTTAGACTCCACGCCCTGGGGAATCTTGGACTCTAGCTCCCTGTGGATCCCTGTTGTGCTCCACTGGTCCCGCTTTCCACAACAACCCAGTGTCCCATACGCAGCAGTCAGCCATAGGGTTCACTACCTTGTGGTGCACTCCTGACTCCCAACGGTGTGCATCTGTCATCTGGCCACAGGTGACCTGACATAAATAAAATAAAGCTGTTTGTTGTTCATTCAAGTTGATAACTCTGACCCATCCTGAAACACACCACACCGAGTGCATTTGCCATTTGGATCACTTTTTCCCTTCTTACACACTACCAATAACATAGACTATTGTACACCGGATCCCGGCATGCAAAATGTAACTCTGGATGGACTTTAGATATCAAGTGTGTCCCGTCTCCTAGACTAATTTGCTCCATCTTTTTTGAGGCCACCCATCTTGTGTTTTGCTGTATACCGAAATCATCGTCCATGTCACACTTAGCTCAATTATTTTGCCGATGAAAACATATAAAGATTTTGATGTCCTGAATTGTATGGAGCTCAAGGATCATGCACTCAATCTCGGCAACAAAGTGCTTGGTCGTTGTCCAGACCTGCCGTTTGCCAGAAGAAGTGCTGTAAAGATGTAGCCCTTTGAAATAAAAATTGTCTAATAGAAAACACAGGCAGACAAAGCACTCTTAAAATATTCTACACTCGCACAACACATATGTCACCGATCACTACAAAGGGATGATTTCACAAGCGGGAACCATTTTATGTGCTATCAGTAAAGCCCACCCTATTGTACTCTCCGAACCTTTTAACCTTCCTTGTGGAATTTTTACTGGGTTATGGTTGCGCTTTTCCTGTACTTTCTACACAAACAAATCTATTTTTTGAATTATGAATATTCTCTTTGAAGAGCCCCCATGCTTATGTTAAACTGTTCCTGAACAGAAATAAATAAAGATGCTGTATGAAATCCAGGTCTGATTAAACTGAGTTTAATTACTATAACAAGTGTGCCACAAACAGACAGTTGGCCGACTTGGCATCTCCAAGTTGCATTCTGAATAACCATTCACTCTACATTCCTTCAGCACCAAGCTGCTGCCGCCGCCTCCTTCCTTCCTTTCTTCTCATTTTCTTTTCCTCTTCAGCATCTGTTTAACCACTTAAGCCCCGGACCATTTGGTAGCTAAAGGACCAGAGGTGAATTCAGAATTTTGCACTGCGCTGCTTTAACTGTAAATTGTGCGGACATGCAATGTTGTACCCAAACGAAATTTGCGTCCTTTTCTTCCCACAAATAGAGCTTTCTTTTAATGGTATTTGATTGCCTCTGTGATTTTTATTTTTTGCGATATAAACGGAAAAAGACCGAAAATTTTGAAAAAAAATGATATTTTCTACTTTTTGTTATAAGAAAAATCGAATAAACTCAATTTTAGTCATACATTTAGGCCAAAATGTATTCAGCCACATGTCTTTAGTAAAAAAAATGTCAATAAGCGTATATTTATCGGTTTGCGCAAAAGTTATAGCGTTTACAAACTAGGGTACATTTTCTGGAATTTACACAGCTTTTAATTTATGACTGCCTATCTCATTTCTTGAGGTGCTAAAATGACAGGGCAGTACAAAACCCCCCCAAATGACCCCATTTTAGAAAGTAGACACCCCAAGGAAATTGCTGAGGGGCATGTTGAGCCCATTGAATATATTTTTTTTTGTCCCAAGTGATTGAATAATGACAAAAAAAAAAAATACAAAAAGTTGTCACTAAATGATATATTGCTCACACATGCCATGGTTATATGTGGAATTGCACCCCAAAATACATTCTGCTGCTTGTCCTGAGTACGGGGATACCACATGTGTGGGACTTTTTAGGAGCCTAGCCGCGTACGGGACCCCGGAACCCAAGCACCGCCTTCAGGATTTCTAAGGGCGCAAATTTTTGATTTCACTCCTCACTACCTATCAGTTTTGAAGGCCATAAAATGCCAAAATAGCACAAAACCCCCCCAAATGACCCCATTTTAGAAAGTAGACACCCCAAGGAAATTGCTGAGAGGCCTGTTGAGCCCATTGAATATTTTTTTTTTTGTCCCAAGTGATTGAATAATGACAAAAAAAAAAAAAAATTACAAAAAGTTGTCACTAAATGATATATTGCTCACACATGCCATGGGCATATGTGGAATTGCACCCCAAAATACATTCTGCTGCTTCTCCTGAGTACGGGGATACCACATGTGTGGGACTTTTTAGGAGCCTAGCCACGTACGGGACCCCGGAAACCAAGCACCGCCTCCAGGATTTCTAAGGGCGCAAATTTTTGATTTCACTCCTCACTACCTATCACAGTTTTGAAGGCCATAAAATGCCAAAATAGCACAAAACCCCCCCAAATGACCCCATTTTGGAAAGTAGACACCCCAAGCTGTTTGCTGAGAGGCATGGTGAGTATTTTACAGCTCTCATTTGTTTTTGAAAATGAAGAAAGAACATTTTTTTTTTCTTTTTTTTTTCAATTTTCAAAACTTTGTGACAAAAAGCAAGATCTGCAAAATACTCACAATACCTCTCAGCAAATAGCTTGGGGTGTCTACTTTCCAAAATGGGGTCATTTGGGGGGGTTTTGTGCTATCTGGGCATTCCATGGCCTCCGAAACTGTGATAGGTAGTGAGAAGTGAAATCAAAAATTTACACCCTTAGAAAGCCTGAAGGCGGTGATTGGTTTTTGGGGTCCCGTACGCGGCTAGATTCCCAAAAAGTCTCACACATGTGGTATCCCCGTACTCAGGAGAAGCAACAGAATGTATTTTGGGGTGTAATTCCACATATGCCCATGGCATGTTTGAGCAATATATCATTTAGTGACAACTTTGTGCAAAAAAAAAATTGTATTTTTCCGCAACTTGTGTCAACATATAAAATATTCCATGGACTCGACATGCCTCTCAGTATATAGCTTGGGGTGTCTACTTTCCAAAATGGGGTCATTTGGGGGGGTTTTGAACTGTTCTGGCATTTTATACACAACATTAGGAAGCTTACATCCACTCTTCTAACCACTTGAAGACAAAGCCCTTTTTGACACTTTTTGTTTACATGAAAACATATTTTTTTTTGCAAGAAAATTATGTTGAACCCCCAAACATTATATATATTTTTAAAGCAAAGGCCCTACAGAATAAAATGGTGGGTGTTGCATTTTTTTTTTCTACACAGTATTTGCGCAGCGATTTTTCAAACGCATTTTTTTGGGAAAAAATACACTTTTTTTAATTTTAATGCACTAAAACACACTATATTGGCCAAATGTTTGATGAAATAAAAAAGATGATCTTAGGCCGAGTACATAGATACCAAACACGACATGCTTTAAAATTTTGCACAAACGCGCATTGGCGACAAACTACATACATTTTTAAAAGCCTTTAAAAGCATTTACAGGTTACCCCGTTAGATTTACAGAGGAGGTCTACTGCTAAAATTACTGCCCTCGATCTGACCTTCGCGGTGATACCTCACATGCATGGTGCAATTGCTGTTTACATATGACGCCAGACCGACGCTTGCGTTCGCCATTGGGCAAGAGCAGGGCAGGACAGGGGTGTTTTTTTTTTTTTTTTATTATTAATTTTGCTTTTTTATTTTATTTTTAAACTGTTGCTTCCATATTTATTTATTTTTATCACTTTTATTGTTATCTCAGGGAATGTAAATATCCCCTATGATAGCAATAGGTAATGACAGGTACTCTTTTTTGAAAAAAAATGGGGTCTATTGGACCCTAGATCTTTCCTCTGCCCTCAAAGCATCTGACCACACCAAGATCGGTGTGATAAAATGCTTTCCCAATTTCCCAATGGCGCTTTTTATATCCGGGGGGGGGGCATTCCCTCCCACTGCTTGTAAAAGCAGTCCAGAGGCTAATTAGCCACTAGGATTGCTTTTACATGTAAGCCGGCCGCTGGCTGAAAAGAATGATACCAAGATGATACCTAAACCCGCAGGCATCATTCTGGTATAAACATTCAAAGTCCAGCAACATACCAGTACGTTGCTGGTCCTTGTTGGACATGTATTGTAATCTTTTTTTTCATGCAGCCTGTTGGCTGAACGAAAAAAAAAGATTGATCGGTGGGTATGCCCACCATTAGAATACCGCCCTTCATCCACTCACTTCTAATGATGGGCATACATGCACCATTTATATATGCCGAAGCATGGGGGCATCTTCTCGCAAAAGTTATGCCGCGTACACATGGTCAGACTTTTCCACGGGCAAGCCTCCGTCGGAATTTCGACCATATATACGCGGCATTAGGAGCAAAATCACTCCTCCGCCCCTGCTGCCCCAATGCTTCGGCATATATGCTTTTTTTTTAACTGTGGTGGTGAAATCACCTCCTACAGCACTGGAGTCGCAGGGATCAGGCCTGTCTCTGTGAACGCTGCAGTTATGTGTGTTGTGTTTTGCAAGTGACAGTGATCGATCGATACTGCACTTCGGTGGCCTGGGCTGGACGGAGGGGCAAAACGCAGGTGCTAGCAGGTATCTGGGCTGATCCCGCTAACACTGCGTTTTTGGGAACCCTAAACTGCTGGGGACGCTAGTATAGATCTGATCAGATCAGATATTGATCTGTTCAGATACTATACCACTAAGGGGGTGTATGCTTCACGCGTGGGTGTTAGCGTTACTGACACTAACCTGACGCTGCCTGGGGTGTGACGCAGACCCTCTCTGACGCTAAAACCTAACTGATATCACCCGCCGGGCGATCAGGGGGTTAAACCTTTATTGGGTTATATACGGCGGGTGCCCTGACACTATAAAAAGCAAACTAACTAACCAGCGTCACCCGTAACACTTATATGATGATCACTGGTGAAAGGGTTAACTAGGGGCAATTAGGGGGTTAAAACCTTTATTAGGTAATATATGGGGGTACCTGACGCTATATAAAAACCTGACGGCGAACCTAAAAAAAAACTACTGGCTACCTATCGGCATCACCGACACTAAGACAACGATCATAAAAACGATTGCTTAGCGACAGTGGTGATAGGGGGTGAAAGGGTTACCTGGGGGGCGATCAGGGGGTTAAACCTTTATTAGATAATATATGGGGGTACCTGACGCTATAAAAACCTGCGGCGAACCTAAAAAAAATTACTGGCTACCGATCAGCATCACCGACGCTAAGACATCGATCAGAAAAATGATCGCATAGTGACGGCGGTGCTAGGGGGTGAAAGGGTTACCTGGGGGGTGATCAAGGGGGTTACACCTTTATTAGGTAATATATGGGGGTACCCGACGCTATAAAAACCTGCGGCGAACCTAAAAAAATTACTGGCTACCGATCAGCATCGCCGACGCTAAGACATCGATCAGAAAAATTATAACTTAGTGACAGTGGTGATAGGGGGTGAAAGGGTTACCTGGGGGGCGATCAAGGGGGTTAAACCTTCATTAGGTAATATATGGGGGTACCCGACGCTATAAAAACCTGCGGCGAACCTAAAAAAAATTACTGGCTACCGATCAGCATCACCGACGCTAAGACATCGATCAGAAAAATGATTGCTTAGTGACGGCGGTGCTAGGGGGTGAAAGGGTTATCTGGGGGGTGATCAGGGGGTTAAACCTTTATTAGGGGGGGTTAGGGGGCTACACTGGACCTAAAACTAAATGTAGTGACACTTTTACAGTCACAAATGTCACTGATTGCAGTGATCACTAAATAAATGGTCACTGTAATCAGTGACACTGTGACTGGGGGCTGGGGGGTGATCTGGGGGGGCCTGGGGGGGCGATTTTTGTGCCTATGTGTCCTGGTGTCAGTGTGCTGTTTTGTGTACTAACCTGCATCTTCTCCTGTACGGCGCTCGGTATATGTGAGCGCCCCAGGAGAGATGACATCACTTCCTCCTTCCTGGCAGGCAGGGGAAGCTCTCTCATTCGCCGGGAGCGATCGAGAGGGGGTGGCCGGAATCGAACGGCCGTCCCCTCATGCTGGATCGCTCCCGAAGGTAAAACGACCACCCACTGTAAAGAAGGGGGGTCTGATCGGACCCCCCAACTATACAAAGGCAATCACGTATATGTACGTGATTCTGCCTGTCGGTGCCATTCTGCTGACGTATATTTACAGTGGGCGGTCGTTAAGTGGTTAAGAACACAGATGGCTGTGAAATAACTCACAATGTAAACACGTATATTGCAGATGTATGAATGGAAGCCACTGACAGTATTAGAAAACTCAGGACCGCCAGTAGAAGTCATGTGGCCCTGTATGGCCTACCTGACAGGGGCCCTCTGGTCAACTCCACTGTTGCATACATGATAAACACAGACTCTTCTCTTTTCCCGCATGTCCAGTGTCTCCCTATACATGTAAACAAACCCCCATGTCTCCTCATAAGCTTTAGATGCCCTCCTGTCTGGTACCTCCTCATACACAGAGTCCAGTTGTCCTTGCCCAGGACTCACACCTAAACCCCCTTGAGTAGAGGGAGAAAAAAAAAGTGGGCTGTGAATACCTGAAGATTGTGGTGCTTTCTGCAGTTCTCTGAAAATCTCCCCCTATAATGCACCAATGATTTAACTGGGAATCATCCAATAGGATGTTTCATGGCACGTATCTCCCTGTCCTTTTTTTTTTGCAGTCTGCTGGAATGACTCCACAGCGGGGCCACCTTCAACCACCCCCCTCTGATGAACGGATGGGGCCTGGGCAGGAGTAATGCCTGTATCCCCTCCTACTACCCATCTTCTGTAATTTTTAGTATACAGGATATCTATATGTTTCTAGGGATTCACATACCATATGGTTTTATTTTGACAGCTCTATGTCTGTAACTGACTGGTGAAATTATATAATGTGACCTACAAACATTTCACATTTGCATATATTTTATCAAAGGAAGAAAGAATGGAGATATAAAACAACTTCTACCTGTGACTGTAAGTACTGGAATTGGAGCAGTTCTAGTTATCATTTCTGTCTAGTAACAGTTTTATTGCATCTTTTTGAATATACAGACATCTGCCTCTACTATAGTGCTTAACCAGTTCATAGCTGCTGGTACTAAAGGAGATAAATAAAACTCCTCTGTGATTTCTGTCAGGTCTGGGGTCCTGTGCTGAGTTCTTACAGAGGCTCTTCATATACTCGAGGTACAGTTGAGCCTCCGTATCAGAAGCTGGTTTCAGATAGGGATTACAAGTTATAAATTAGAGATTTCCCAGACAGTGACCTGACAGTTTATATGCTCCACTTTGGAGCTTCCTTAGGGAGGAAAAAATCTCATTGACTTATTAATCAGCTTCCTCTTCATTCCTTCTCCAGTAAGTCACACTGACCTCTGCATCTTTCTTCCTGCATGCTCATAATCTTCGTTATTATCGTAAATATCTGGTCACATTATGGGTGTAGTGTCTGATACACTGTAATAATAGGTCACCATATTTATTCACATACACTGATATAGCATAGCTGTATGTTAATGTAAACTCCTCACCAAAACATCCTTTCTCATGATTCATCCACACCCCAACCTTGGCTTTTTGTGTAGTGTCCAGTAACGTGTTCTCTCCAGAGTCATACTGGAACCCGTTGCAGTAGGCTATTGCAATTTGCCTTCAAAGAACATCAGTTTTGCTCTAGTGCTTGTCACTTGCAGTTAATCTTAAAAAAAAAAAAAAAAAGTTTGTGTTGAAATTTAAACAGCATTTTTATACATATGAGATGCTACATAGGTGGAATATACTATTAAATTAGGTCACCCCTCTCCTTCATTCATATTATAGCTTCTATGAATAAAAAACGATCTATGAATGGAGGAGGCAGACCTTTTCCACCCATCCCCTGTTCTTACATCATTGAATAGAGGAGGCAGACCTTTCATTCATCTGCCCATGCTTCATTTATAGATCATTCTTTATTCATAAAAGCTATAGTACAGCTTCTATGAATTGAGGGGATAGGCATAGTAATCACTATTGATGAGTGCATATGACAGATCCCTTGACTCTAATAACAGAAGATAGTTTGCTTCAAAGGTCACCCCCCCCAGGTTAGCAGTGATGTGGCTGTCACTACTCCTGTCAGCCTTGCAACAGAAGCAACTGGCACAGGGCGCCCCCATCCCTGCAATAAACCACTGAGCTCAAACCTCTCCGGCCCTGGTTTGCATATATTGCAATACATATTTAGTCTGCCCAACTCTGTCAAAGTGAACCCACTGGTCATCCCCTTTTCTACTATTAAAATTCAATGTACTAAACTCCTATGAACATATAGAGGCAGTATGGGGTAAACTGACACAGCTGGAGGTGAGTTCCAAAGACAGGTCAGGTTCATATTTTGGGAAGAACTTTTGTAACACAGCAATAGGAAGTCAGTGGACACTGGTGGGTGGCCAGCAATTAACAAGGCCTTGTAAGCATCTAACAAATATGCAGGGATTTTTACAGTTGGCTAACATGGTAATGTTTTAATAAACTCTGCGGCACATTTAAGAGTTGAGTATGTTGATATTTTGGGTGGAGCATTTTATCTAATGAGATAATAAACTATTGCATCTGGATCTCTGCTAACTGTAGTCTTTAATCTGTTGCTGGAACAAGAAGATTTCCACACTTGACTTCTATAACACTCAACTTTATAAGGGTTTTGTCCAACATTTTTTATTGTGGCCTTGTTCCAAGCTTGTTAGTACCAATGTTTGCCAATAAAAGCATATCAGTAAATGTAATGATCTGAAATCACAGCTTCAGGAAATCTCATTATAAGTTGGCGTGATTTATGTAAGGGCTCTTTCACACGGGGCGGATCCGTGCAGATCCGCCCCGTGAAGCTCCGCTTGCTCAGCGGGGATCGCTCCGTTGATCCCCGCTGAGCCGACGGATGACTGGGCGGTCCCCGCACACTGTGCAGGGACCGCCCTGTCAGAGCGCCGCTCTCCCCTATGGGGAATCGGATGACGACGGACCGTAGAGTCCGTTGTCATCCGATCCGCTCCGCCGACGGAAGGAAAAATAGGGTTTTCCTCCGTCACACTTTGGCGGAGCGGATGTCAGCGGACATGTCACCGCTGACATCCGTGCCTACATAGGGGTACATGGAGGATCCGTTTCAGGTCCGCCTAAAAAACTGACAGGCGGACCTGAACGGACCTCCGTGTGAAAGGGGCCTAAGTGTACACTTTGTGATGACTCGTACAGCTGTTAATCCATTGTTTAGGCGCATTGTGACCGGGTACTGGTGAAATAATGATGCCCAATCTCGGTATTTCCATCATATGAACCTGTAGCAAAGCCTTAGTAATGGAAAGGTGATTAACAATAAATGTTAACCCCCCAACACTAAAACTATGTAAAAAGCTGCTGGAGGAACTTCCTACAACAAAGGAGAGCGGATCACCCTAATGTGATTCCACCAGGTTGTGGTCAAGTCCGCTACAAACGTCAGTCGGGTGAGAAAGCATGCATCCAAATGCAGCCGGGTCCCTATGACTGACGGAGGCACAAAGCAACTCAAACATTACTTATCAGAGGGGAAACAGCAAACATGGTTTTCCAGCCTGCCTGTTAGGGCCTCTGTTCATAGCCTGGCCACAAGTTCACTTTGAAGCTGAAAGACAGGCAAATATAAAAGACAAATACAGCTCTGTAATTAATACATCTGGTACCTACATTTGACTGATTATTAGCCTTTTTCAGTCACTGTACACTGTTATACAGCAAAGCTTACACTGGGAGTGGGAGAAGAAGTACACACCCAATAAGCTGCAGTGCTTATGTGCTAACAAGGGACATGTTGATAGGAGAGATCAGAGTGACAGGGAGATGAGCTCATCAGTCTATTGCTGCTCTAATGTCCAGTCATAGGCTTAGGGGGAACAAGCCTTGTAAGTTTTACTGAATTACAGCAGAGAATAATAATTTCTCCTGCCCTGGCAAATTGGGGCTATGCTGTGTGGCAGAAATATAAATATATTTTTTTGCAGATAAAAACGCTTATATATACATATACTGTATGTATATCTTATCTGTGCATAGAGCGGTTTGCCTGGAGTTTAGCTTTCAAGTAACATACTGCACTTTCTGTCAGATTCTTCACTTACACTACAATTTTCTCTATGCACATTTGTGATTCTGGCAAATGAATTCACATTGTATTTCTGTGTCATGTTTTTTAGTAAAAGAATTTCAACAGAATTTGGCAAACCACTTTGATAAACTAGGTGACCTCTCCCTGACCTGTAGATAAAATACTTTGGTTTAACTTACAATCTTTAATGACTGGAGAAGTTGGATGAGTTATCATTCTGATCAGATTTTAAAACAACATCAGTTCTATGTATCTGAGGCCTCTGTTCCTCCTGGCGGGGGAAGCCGTCCCCGCTGAGAGAAGACAATGATTATTGCTAGCGGTTAAAGCAGCCACTAGCGATAATCGCAGGTAAAACCCAGCATGCTGATTGTACCCAAGTTGATCAATCAATCAACTTGGTACATTCCGCCTGCCCATACACGGTTTGAACCGTCTATGGCCTGCCTTAGGCAGTGATCTGGAACAAGAATGCAACCAATAAAGTCAGAACTCCTGATCTGTGTGCTGATTGCTTTAGCATCAAGTCAGACGGCTAGTCAGTGGCAGCCTCCATATTTATCGTGTGACAGGTTTACTTGTAGTAAAATATAGCATAGTTGTAGATTAACCACTAGAGAGAGCACTGCAAGTGAATTGGTCTCATGCAATCTCTTTCTTATCAACTCTTAAGATGAATGCAGGAGATGCATTATATTTAATCACACTTAACCCTTTCCAAGCAGCCATATGCATATATGTGGCAGAGGGCTTTAATGCTGAGCTTTCACATAGATGCATACAGCACTTTTTTGTGCCAAGAGAACATCCACTAAAGCACAACCACTGTGTAATACTGCAAAGCAGAATGTAAAATATGTGTATGAAATGAGCAAATATGTCTGTCTCCATAAACACACATAGATATATGATACATGCAGAAACGTATAATGTCAGTATAACATATGCACTGATTCTTATTATTATTCAGGATTTATATAGTGCCAACATTTACGCAGCTCTTTACAACATGGGGGCAAGACAGTACAGTTACAATACAAATCAATACAGGAGGAATCAAAGGGCCCTGCTTGTTAGAGCTTACACTTTAGAAGGGAGGGTCAAATGGAACAAAAGGTAATAGCTGTGGGGGATGAGGTGATGAAGAAAATGAAAATACAGTTGTTAGGTAGGATAGGCTTTTCTGAAGAGGAGTGTTTTCAGGGATCGTCTAAAAGCTAATAGAGTAGGAGATAATCAGACAGCATGGGATAAGGCATTCCATAGGATTGGAGAGGCTCTGGAGAAGTCCTGGAGGCGAGCATGGGAGGAGGTGACGAGGGAGCTAGAGAACAGGAGGTCTTGAGAGGAATGCAGAGAACGATTAGGTTGGTATTTAGAGACTAGGCTAGGGATATAGCTGGGGCTAAGTTGTGGATGGCTTTGTAAGTGGTTAGTATTTTTAATTTGTTGGGTGAGGAAGGCAGTGGAGGGATTGGCAGAGAGGAGTAGCAGACACAGAGCGATTGGTAAGGTGGATGAGTCTGGCAGCAGCATTCATGATGAATTAAAAGGGGGATAACTTAGTGTGGTACCCCACCTTACGGCTTCACTGCCCGTTTCCACTGCGTATGCGCCACTCGCACGACGCTTTGTGAATGGGCGGCTTGCCTCCTGGGATACACACAGTTCCCAGAAGGCAGCGCGCCCCATTCACAAGAAGAGGAAACTAAAGTTCTCAATCCGAAGACAAGGAAGAGGCCCAGCAGAGGCAGATTAGGGGACTTCCGCATAGCAACGGGCATTTCGGGTGAGTATAATTTTTTTTTTTCTATTATATTTTTTCTATTTTTTTTATGAATTTTAGTGTAAAAAAAATTTCAGGGTGGACCTCCGGTTTAATAATTAGACAATACTGAATAGAGTAGTTTGCTTTATATATATATATATATATATATATATATATATATGTGTGTATATACAGTATGTGTATATATATTGTGGTAGTGTGGTACCCCACCAGTGTATGAATACATGATTCTCAACCAGGCAGGTTGAGGGGCTCCAGGGTATTTGCTTGTTTGGAAGGAAACTGGCTTTTCAGTTTCCTCATGATTTACTAAAGTCCACTTTGGGACCTGGAGCCTGGAGATTTCTTAGAGATCCGGGTGGGATGAAATCCCCAGTCCTGGATCCGTGTTTTGAGACTCAACGGCACACTGATTGTTCAGGTGTGTGTGGGCCTGATAGTAGAGTCAGGACCAGCATTCTGGGCTCCACCCTCCCGATGAGTGCAGGTGTGCACTGGAGAAGCCAGAGAGTGCAAGTGTGCACTGGAGAAGCCAGAGAGTGCAAGTGTGCACTGGAGAAGCCAGAGAGTGCAAGTGTGCACTGGAGAAGCCAGAGAGTGCAAGTGTGCACTGGAGAAGCCAGAGAGTGGGTGTCTGCACACTGGAAGCCAGAGACCCAGGTCTGAGGGTCAGAGAAGTGGACCCAAGTCTGAGGATCAGAGCAGTGAGGGGCTGCTATCTAAATGGACGGTGTTGCCAAGGGAATAGTCTGTAGGAGACAGACAAGAGCCTGAAGTGGAAGGCCTGAGCAACACTGCTGTATGTATAAGCCAAGAGGCTAAATGTCATGTTATTGATGAAAAGGAGTGTTGAAACCCCTGCGAGGGAAACCTTTGATTTTGTTTGTTTGACTTCATAATCTGTATGTGCAGGTGAGGAAAGATTGCATGAAGTGGAAAGCAACTTGCTTTAAAGAGACAGTGCTTAATTTTTCCTGGACTGTGTAAAGTTGTTCTGGAGTGACTAAGTATGGGGCGATCAAAGCTCCTAAAAGAAGCAAGGTTTGCTGAAATGATAGACAGAGCTCTGTGGCTGGAGGGGTTGTTACCGCCTGAACGTGCCCCATACATGCCTGACCAGAGTTTGCCAAGGAGCAAAAGGGATGGTGTTGTCCCTAGCAATACTGGTGCAATGAGTGCACAGGTGACTGCAAGTGTGGAGAGTCCACCAAAGTCTGAGTCTGCAGTGGGTTGGTGCAAGCGGCACCTGGCAGCACTGAACCAAGTTAAAGGAGAAGTGCATGCTGTTGCCCCTGGCAACGCTGATGAAAGCAGGCCAGCTATCAATGTGCAAAGTCCCAAGCTTACAAGTGAAAGCCGGTGGGGAGGCCCTGTCAAGAATCAAGAGCGCTCTTTGCGGTGCAGAGAGTGCGGGCATGTTGTCTCCACATGCCCTTTGTCTCAGTCTCCAATACAAAGTGACACAGCCAGACAAAGGTCTTCAATGATGTTTTGGAAGCCTGGTTTGAGTGCTAGGAGTGACCAACAGGCTGACTGGAAGTTCGAGAGGTATGTGGTTGCCCGTAGCAACGGCGGTGATGTCAAGTCTGCGGACCCCATGAGAAAAGTATTGCCTGCAGAGGGTCTTGGCAAGTTAAAAGCAACAATTCTTCAAGGAGAGCAAAGTCGTTGTGTTTGGGAGAGTCAGCAAAGTACACCGGGGAGAGTGCCATCTCCCATAGCAACGAGAGATCGAGTGTCAACCGGCAGGAGGAGCTACAGAAAAGAGGTATCCCACCATCTCCCTAGAGATACCAGTGAGATTCCGCATGTTGGGAGAGTGTCGTCTCCCTTAGCAACAGGAAAAAGTCGCAGAGAACCATGCCAGGAATGTGGTCAACTAGGGCATGGGATCTTTTCTTGTCCCAGTTTGTGGAATACGGCTGCTGATATTGTTGCTGGGCTTAACTCTTCGCCTGAAAGCCCAGATTTTTGTGCAAACATGTTTTCAGTCACCTCTGGCAACAGTGCGGAAGTACCTGTTGTGCCTGCAGGGGGTGCTAAGGAGTCTGCAGTGGCTGCTGCAGTTTCATCCCATGGCCACCAGGGAGAGTTGGCCAGTGAAAGTGCGATAAAGGATAGACAACGTACTCAAATGAACATGGCAACCCCTGTTACAGTGATGGGTAAGACTAGTGCTGGTAAATGCTTGGAAGAGACTGAGTATGTGACTGTGCACACTGGAGTGGAAGTGACCCCAAATGGGAGATCCACTGTCTGTGTAGAAAAGGACTTGCCTCGCTGCAGTGCCCTGTCCAGTGGGGAGGCAAGTGGTAAACTTGAATATGACAATGTGATGGGTAAAACTGCTAATATAGTGTTGGCTAAAGTTGATGGTCCAGTTGCTAGTGGGCTAGTGCAGCTCACTAGAGATAAAAACATTGCTATGGATGCAGTTAAAGATGTGCTATCTCCACTAGCAACTGAGATGAAGGCTATAGTGGTGTCCCTAGAAACCCCCAGAGAGCTCGGCGTTTTGGAGCCGGAGGTTGCCTGGGACAGCTATGGTGCCGTTATAAGGGATAAGACAGTACCTGAACATGGTGAATATAAAATTTTAAATGCTAAAACTGATATGTTTGAAAACACTCATGATGGAAATGGGTTATTGCAGTCTGGCAATGACAGGTGTGAATGTGTTCATGCATTTAATGAAGCGCCACCAGAGCAAGGTGGTGAGAGTGTGGTATTGCAGCCTGCTATGGTTAAAAATGTATTTCCACAGTCTGATTTGAACAAAAGTAACATGTGCAATGTGTCTGTTGCTGAGCCATTCTGTACCTCTGGGTCTCTTTGTGCAGTTGGAGCCGTACTGTGTGGTACCTCGGGGGGCCCAGAGATAACAGACTGGGACAGGTGGGCAAAAGACCTGTTGGCTTTGTTGGAAAAGGCCTCTGTTGGTAAAAGTGGCGCAGACATGACTTCTGTGGTGCCAGATGAAGGACCTGCAGAGCAACTTATATGCAACGGTGCACTTGCTGCTGCAGATGATGTTGCTCACAAGATTGAAACGCTAAGTAATGGCGAACGCACAGAAGAGGTCATGTCTGTGATCCACAAAGGGCCTAATGATATGGTAACGGATGATGCCGCGCCAAATGAGCTGGTGTTGGTGGAAGTGCCAGGTGGCACAGCAATAAATGAAGTGATTGTAGTCACAGGTCCAAATGTTTTATGTGATGATGGCCAGGGGTCAGGAAAGTTGCTGGCAGAGGATCTCATGCCAGTGAAGTTGGTGTATAATGAAGCTGCTATAGACAACCACTCTGCTGGGCGCAGTTCCTCTCCAGACACTGCCCTGCCGAACATGAGTGAAATTAAATATGACCAACGCATTGATATTTCTGACCATGATGAAAAATGCAGCACATTGGCGATTTTTGATGGTTTGTTACCGTGGGTGACAACAAAAATAATGGTAGACCTGATGGTCTGGGTCAAGTTGATATGGTTGTAGCAAACCCTGAAAACTGTAGTGAGATAGGGAATGGTAGGTTTGACACAGAAGAGGTAAAAGGTATAGCAGAATTAGGCCCCCTACAGGTTCTGGAGGGTAATTCTGGGGAAGATTTCCTGAGGTTTGAGGAATTTCTAAGGTCTGATAAGGATCCTGGTAAACAATGGTTGGAGGGAAATGGCCCAAAGCTCAGCAAGGTGTCCCATGACTTAAAAACCTCAGAGTGGCAAGACAGTCAGGATGTCCTTCAGAGGGAGACTAGGACGAGGCCGCAGTCATATGAAGAGGTTAGTTATGAAACTGACAAAATGAAGCATGCAGTGTACATGAGGAAACAAGTGACGCTAAGTTTGGACAGTAAGGGGGTGCCCGTACATAGAATGCAGAGAGGGACCAGTGTCACCCCAATAAAAGAGCCCCCGCTTATTACTAAACCATTGTTTAAAAAGGCAATTCCTTCTACATTAAGTAAAGAGAAAAAGGGTGGTCTAGTGGAAATTGAGGGAGCCCTTTATAACTTTACCGATATCCGACCCTTAAAGCACAGAGGTCCGCCGCCTGTTAAAAAAGGTACCAAGATTAGTAAACTCCCTACTGTTGAGGTGGCTAGTGTAGGCCCAAGGAAAGTGGAAAGACTGCGCTTTTGGAAGCATACTCGTAAAAAAGCATGGGAGTATCTTTGTAGAGCCCGAGTAAGTGTAGCAGGGGGACATCAAGAAATTCACCTGATGGGACAAGATTTGGCCCTTGTGGGTGGTAGCTTACAGGGTCATGCCAAAGTGAGGAGATTGTGCTGGTGTGTTCCGCCCTCTGGATTGAAACAAAGGGGGAGGATATGTGGTAGTGTGGTACCCCACCAGTGTATGAATACAGGATTCTCAACCAGGCAGGTTGAGGGGCTCCAGGGTATTTGCTTGATTTACTAAAGTCCACTTTGGGACCTGGAGCCTGGGGATTTCTTAGAGATCCGGGTGGGATGAAATCCCCAGTCCTGGATCCGGGTTTTGAGACTCAACGGCACACTGATTGTTCAGGTGTGTGTGGACTTGATAGTAGAGTCAGGACCAGCATTCTGGGCTCCACCCTCCCGACGAGTGCAGGTGTGCACTGGGGAAGCCAGAGAGTGCAAGTGTGCACTGGAGAAGCCAGAGAGTGCAAGTGTGCACTGGAGAAGCCAGAGAGTGGGTGTCTGCACACTGGAAGCCAGAGACCCAGGTCTGAGGGTCAGAGCAGTGGACCCAAGTCTGAGGATCAGAGCAGTGAGGGGCTGCTATCTAAATGGACGGTGTTGCCAAGGGAATAGTCTGTAGGAGACAGACAAGAGCCTGAAGTGGAAGGCCTGAGCAACACTGCTGTATGTATAAGCCAGGAGGCTGAATGTCATGTTATTGATGAAAAGGAGTGTTGAAACCCCTGCGAGGGAAACCTTTGATTTTGTTTGAACTTCTTTTAATAAAAATGGGCAAATAAAGCCCTCAAAAAGAAGACCCAGTGAGTGGTGGTGTCCTTCAAGCTCTACCTTTGATGCTAGTCCTTCACACTAGGTAGAGGTAAGCCAATGAGTTACAGTAGTCGAGGCGAGAGATGACCAGGGAGTGAATTAAGAGCTTTGTTGTGTCATTGGTTAGACAGGGGCGTTATTTGGAGATGTTGCAGGGGTCGAGGCGGCAAGATTTGGACAGTGATTGGACATGGGGCTTAAAGGAGAGTTCAGAGTCCAGGACTACACCTAGGATCTTGGCAAGCAAGAATGGGCTTATAGTTGTGCCATCAATTTTGACAGAGAGATCAGGGGAAGAGGCACATGGGGGGAGGAAAACTGATAAGTTCGGTTTTGGATAGATTGAGGAAGTGGTGTGACATCCAGAATGATATCTGTTAGTAAATTAGTGAAACGTGAGGAGATGGAGGGAGTGAGCTGAGGGGTAGAGAAATAGATTTGGGTATTTTCAGCGTAGAGATGGTATTGGAAGCCATGGGAGGAGGCTATCAGCTGACCCAGGGAGGAGGTGTAGATTCAAAATAGAAGAGGTCCAAGAACAGAACCTTGGGGGACCCCAACAGAGAAGGGAAGAGGAGAGAAGGAAGTAGAATTGTAAGTAACGCTTAAGGTGCGGTTGGATAAGTAGGAGGAGAACCAGCGAGAAAGGTACACTCACGGAGACCAAAGGCAGTCACTCACGGGCCCCGCTAGCAAAAGAGCTAAAGAAGTTAGCGGTGGCTCGGCAGAAGAAAGAACCGGAGAGCGCGGCGACGACACCGGAGACCCCCGAAGTCGGAAGAAGACCCCCGGAGCTGTGCAATAAAATACTTTAAAAAGCTGTGTGTTTTTTTTATTGCAATTTTTTTCCACCAGGTGAATGGGTAGGGGTACGATGTACCCCATACTCATTCACATAGGGTGGGGGGGCCGGGGGCCCCTTTATTGAAGGGGGCTCCCGGATTCCGATAAGCCCCCCGCCCGCAGACCCCGACAACCAACGGCCAGGGTTGTCGGGAAGAGGTCCTGTCCTCATCAACATGGGGGCAGGGTGCTCTGGGGTGGGGGGGCCGCAGGTCGCCCCCCTGCCCCAGAGCACCAAACCCCCCATGTTGAGGGCATGCGGCCTGGTACGGTTCAGGAGGGAGGGGGGCCGCTCTCTCGTCCCCCCCTCTTCCCCTGCGGCCTGCCAGGCTGTGTGCTCGGATAAGGGTCTGGTTTGGATTTTGGGGGGGACCCCCACGCCGTTTTTTCGGCGTCCCTTCAAATCCAAACCAGACCCAAGGGCCTGGTATGCTCCTGGAAGGGGAACCCATGCCAGTTTTTTCTTTAAAATTTGGCCTGGAGTTCCCCCTCAAGATTCATACCAAACACAGTGCCTGATATTGGCGGGGATCCAAGTCGGATCCCCGTTCATTGAAAGTCGGACATATGTCGTCTTCATGTTGCAGGGCAAAGTCGGATCCAAAGTAGGACAGATGTCGTGTCGCACTAGTGTGAACCCAGCCTCAATCAGCTGTCTGTATAATATGAGTAGGAGTTTTTGAGTTCCACAAAGAACTGGCTTTTTTTTTCTTAAATAGGTCAGCTAAGAATAGACAGGTAAATATTGGAAAATAAGCCTTGATCTGTACCTGATGCCTGCAAATATAAACATTAATTATTGATATGCAATATTTCTACATCTTTTATACTTTAGCCCTGAAAATAATAACGAAAATGAAGAGTTGCTGTGTGACTGTAACAAGCCATACAAGAACAGATAGGATTTGGGTTCTCTGTGGTGAAGACTGCCTTATTGTTGCATCTTCCATCATATATAGAACAGTTCCAGACTACGATATACAGGTATACTAGATGTTTGCAGGGTGGCTAGGAAGACCTCTGCTTCATATCTTGTAGTGGACTATTGGGACCTGTGGCTCCATTATTGATTCTATGAATAAGCCTTTCTTAAAATACTTTGTGGAAAACTTTATTTTTTCCCCTGCTCGTTCCTGGTCTGTGTACTCTGACTTTGGATTCTGAGTCACCTTTCATCTACTGTTTGTCCTAAATAAGTTGCCATTGTAGACATCGTAGGTTCCATGTCCTCCCAAGGTAGAATGATTCAGCATCTCCAGCATGCCTGCACAGACCGTGATTCATAAAGATATCAGACTTGTATGTCATCGGCAAGCTTTCACCATGGTGTGGTTTGTGTACGAGTCTGAGGTGTGACAAAGAATGTCTTCCTGGCTTCTAGCTCTGGATTCATAAATGGACCTGACATTAGAGGTAGTTGTTTAATTGGACTCTGGAGGAGAATACGGTTGTTGCCACCACTAACTTCCCACCCTTTTGTTCTTAAATCTCTTTCCATTTATTGGTAAGGAAGTCAGATTACAGAAGCACTGGCAGAGGACCCAGAAAACATAAAATGAAAAGCTTATCTTTCTTTGTATGACGTTCGAATAATGAGAAGTAGTTGTCAAACTGTATATAAAACAAGCTTTCATGGAGATAGTTGCCTGCACTTGCCAAAATCTGCAAGTTGACTCATCTGCCTGTTATGTAAAAACTGCGACCTATCGGTAAACTGACATCCATTTCCAGCCTGTCCTGTTCTCGTGCCTGAATCATGGTTAGAATGTTGGCAAAGTCATCCTATATCTTCAGTGTGGCTGTAACCCATCCAAGTGAAAACCACACAGCGCAATCATGGTGAAGAATGTACTATTTGGTCAGTGGTGTTTGCTCATTTTGTGCAATTTGGAAAATGTATTCTAATAATTAACTTATAGAGGGAATTAGTTTGCAGACAACGTAGGAGAAAATGATGATTCAGTGTCTGCAGATAGCATCCAATCTCCCAACACCTAACATAGCAGATTGGCTAGCACATTATTCTTACAGTATCTTTTATTCTTTGCAATAAAATATACAACACATATTAACTTATTAGGTCGTCATGACTGTTGCATTTGTGCCTCTGCCTGTCCCATGTAAAATACAATTCATACACTATACGGCCAACAATTTATGAACAACTGACCATCACACCTATGGGACATCTCATAACCAAACAATTGACATTAATTCAGAGTCATCGCCCCCAACCCGCCCCCCCCCCCCCCCTCTTGGTGCCTAAAGCAGCCTTTGATCTTCTGGGAAAGTTTCCTACCAGACTCTGCAGTGTGTCTGGGGGGGGCATTCAGGCAAAAGAGCATTTGTAAGGTCAGGTACTGATGTCAGAACAGATAGGGGTGTTTCCATAGCTGTTCTCACAAGCACAGTTGTCTACAATGTTTCTGTATGATGTAGTATTATCAGTACCCTTCACCTGAGACACCTGATCTTCATCATTTGGAGGGGTGTTCACATACATTTTGGCCATATAGATAAGTGTGATGGATAGGCACCCACTAAGTGTTGGCCATATAGTGTAGTGTTGTTATTCACAGCCATTACTCATAATGTGTCTTGTATTGGGCATAAGGGAAATAATAAGAGAAATAGAGAGTAGTTATAGTGGCCAGTTTTATGTGTTTGTGAATTAGAAGTAAAATAATTGTTGACTGCAGAGCCAGAGAGCATCACCTCCCTGGACTGCGTTTTGAAGGATTAGTGTTAGCCTTGTGATGGGAAAGTTGACATAATTCTGGGTCAACATTTGCTGAGCTTGATGCTTGGATTGGAATAAAACACTGAGTAGATTTATTTTATTATATGATGGCTAAAGAAGCAGAGACCAGTGAATTAAACAGTGATTGTTATTTTATTATCATTTATAGAGCTGCCATGATATGCTCTGCCCTGTCAGAGACTGTCCGCCGTATACTGACTAGTTTGCATCAGTGATTGCTGGCTTGGAGCCGAAGTCTCAGCAGGCTTGGACACCAGATATAATTATCCTTGGACCTTATCCGGACATTCTGGTCAATCGCATGTGTTCTGTACATGTGCTGTAATAGATTTCTGTTCATCAAAGTACATCCAGCCTGATCTTTTGGGGTTCAGGGGTTGATGGGGTCATAACTGCAGCTGCAGTTTGCAGGAGATGTCTTGCTCTGGCACGGAGTACCTTAGGTGCTGGAATAAGTGTAAAATCACTCACATATGTGTAATATTGTGCGAAGAGCCACAGAGGATCTGCATAGAATCCAGCAAGCCATAAATAAATACATAAAACTTTGAATTAATAATGAGTCTTAAGCAGGAAGGCCAGCTGGAAACAGTGCTGACTGAGCTGCCGGCTTAAGTCGGAGAACACGTGGAAATGGAGGAATGCGTCCATTCCACGTACTCCTAAAGAAAATGGACACAACACTGGAAGCCATTACCAGACAAGCCAATCGCTTCTCGCCAAAACCGTGTGATCCCTGTTCTGTCTGATACAAATGACTGTAATTGGTCCTATTTGAACCACATCATGGCATGCACAATACTAGGTTAGTAGTATGAATAACTCCTGAGAATATGATGCCGTTATTAACAGAAGGTGTGGGGCAGCCAATTTGCCTCATTTGATTTTATACATCTTCACCTTTCGTTGTTCCGCTGTGCAATGCTAACTATTTTTGTTTCAGCCAAAACAGACAGATCACCCCCCTGTACTCTTTTTCCTTGTCACCTTCTCATACAGCACTTAATCCATTTCAGATGCTGTCTGGTGAAAGTGAAGGGGGAAACATTTCACGTAGTATTGTGATTCTTTCCATGAGTTGATCTTCCTCAGGCGTACAAAGTTCCTCTAGTTATTAAGTTGGGCGCAGAGATGCGTCAGTGGCTGAGCACAATAAATGAGAAGCTTAGTTCAGTATGCATTCTGTATTATTAAATTAGGGTTGAAATATCTGTACTCAGACCCATCCAAGTCATAGAATCAATATCATATGATAGAAATTTATGAAATAAAATTTAAAAAACTTTACAATAAGAGTCTTTTTTAACCATCCTAGGGAGGGCTGTTGCAAATAAACAGCCAGATGGTGCCCTTACTAGGGGCAGGTGGACATACCTGTATTACCTGTACATTTCTTTCTTATTTTGTGAATGTCATTAGACAGCAGAGAGCACCAGCTAAAGGCACAGAGCTGTTTGTAGCAGCTCTGTGCCATGTGATCACTGTCATGACCAGTCACAGTGATCATTAATGTAGTGTAGTACTGTTTACATTGGTGAACCTTTCCTCTCACAATGGAGGCATGAGGAAAATTTTACGAATAAAAGATACGGCGATAAAGGCAATTTCCCTTTCTGATCACGCACCAGTGGTAGTGCAACTAGAAATAACCTCAGGGGCCCCCGGGGGGGAGGATAGAAACTGAATGATTCCCTGATTCAAGATCTGGAGGTGAATAAGAGGATAGAACAGGAGCTGGAGGAATTCTTTTGCATTAATGACACACCTGAATTTTCAAGAGGTACTTTGTGGGAAGCGCATAAAAGCTATATAAGGGGGGTGTTAATAAGTATAGGTGCATGGAAAAAAAAAGATTTTTATATAGAGAGATAAAGGAGCTAGAGCAACAGACGAGACCGAAGGGTATCCCAGAAAAGTTAGAGTTGACAAATAAAAAAAGAAGAACTAGGGATATTATTAGAGCAGGAGAAAAAACAAGCTTTCCATATAGTCGATAAAGAGACCCATTAGTGGGGCAATAAATCAGGGAAATGGTTAGCAAGGGTAATAAGGGAAAAAAAAAACCGCATCTTTCATAGCTAAAATTAAAAGACAATAAAGGAGAAATAATGCACTCATCCCCCGAAATAGTACATGGGTACATGGGTAGTACATGGGTACTACAGTCAGCTGTATAATGTTAGACAAAAAGAAGATAAGAGGGGAGGAATGGAAGAAGTTCAAGAGTACCTGCAAGGCCTAGATCTTCCAATATAGCCTAAAGAGGATTTGGACCTCCTGGAAATTCCAATTACACAGGAAGAAGTATTTAAATCAATTAAAGATATGGCCACAGGGAAGAGTCCTGGCCCTGACGGGTACTCAATCATGTACTTTAAAAAGTTTCAAAAACTATTGGTCCCTAAATTATGCGAATACTTTAACGCACTAGCGGAAGGTGAGAATCCACGAGAAGAGACTTTGATGGCCTATATAACCCTAATTTTAAAGGAGGGCAAAGATCCAATGGCAACGGAAAGCTATAGACCAATATCGTTATTAAATACCGACATAAAGATTTTCTTAAAAATAATTACACAAAGACTAACACCTCTATTACCTCAATGGATTCACAGTGACCAGGCCGGGTTTGTATCGGGGAGGGAGGGGAAGGATAACTCCCTTAAGTCCTTGCTTTTAATGCATGAGGCGAGAGAGAGTGGGGCCCCAGTCGTATTTCTGTCGGTTGATGCCGAAAAGGCCTTAGACAGAGTGGACTAGGGCTTCATGTTGGGAAAACTGAGATTCCTGGGAATTGGAGAAAAGATGATGCGATGGATATCCACTTTTTATTTTCATCCAACAGCTAAAATTAGGATAAATGGAATTCTATCCCCTTCCCTGGAATTGTTCAACGGCAAAAGGCAGGGTTGCCCCCTGTCACCAATGCTGTTTGTATTGGCACTGGAAGCATTATTGGCTGCAATCCGGGAAAATAAGGACATAAAAGGAGTGAGAGTTGGGGACAGGGAGTATAAGGTTGCCGCATACGCTGACGACGTGTTATTTTTTAATTCAATCTTATTTTATTATATTATATGCAAGATAAAGACAGAAAAAGACATACTTTGTCTTAAACATTACAAACAGTGATAGGATACACCATCAACAGGCATCATGTGTGTCAGAACAAAGCAGGGCTAAGTTACACATATAAGGGTTGAGCACCTGTGTAGGAGGACCTCCGTGGGATTTTTGTAATATCAGTCCCTGTACAGAAAAATTAGGTAAGGAAACCTTTATCTGTATTTCTGTGGAGGGGATCATAGTTCCCCCGTATGTAACTTATCAGATGAGATTATACACAAATCTGTTTGGAGAATATGATGTATGGTCACTCAATGGGTTATTGGCAGTATGTAGATCGAAGCCCTGGTACGTTGTCTCACTGTATTCCTAGAGGTGTAATTAGATATAGAGAAAAGAAAAAAAATCAGAGTCAGGGGCAGATAGGAGGGGACAAATAGGTAGGGGACAGGAATCAGAATCAGAATCACTCCATCACGGTCCTAGGGTGGACTCGTCTAGGTCACGCTCCGCCCAGGATATAAACTCAGAGGAGTATCGGAACACGGACCACGAAGTCCATGTGAGAGAGAACTGTTCACTTTTACCATTTTCCTCCGCCAGCAAGCGTTCCAGGTCCCTAATGCGGTCCACCTCAACAGCCCAATCTCCCAGGGAAGGCATGGTTGCCGATCTCCAATGACAGGGAATCACTACTCTGGCCGCCGCCAGGAAGTGTCGCAATACATCATTTCTGATGGATTTAAATGACCCCGGGATTATAGACAGATGTGTTATTTTTTATCTCCAATCCTAGGACAACTATATCTATCATACTGAAGGAATTAAGTAGATATGGGAAAATGTCAAATTTTAAGATCAATATATCAAAATCCGAGATTTTAAACATAACCTTGGCAAAAAAGGAGCAGAGGGCAATCCAGCCCTCTTTCCCCTTTGCCTGGTGTAAGGAGGAACTGGGTTATTTGGGGGTAAAGCTAACAGCATCATGGGAGTCCTTGTTTGCGGCAAACTACATTCCCATATTAAATAAGGTAAAAGATCAACTTAATTATCTAAGATATAAACCCCTGTCCTGGTTAGGGAGGATAAATGCCTTTAAAAATGATTATCCTGCCCAAATTAACATACATATTTCAAATGATCCCAATAAGAGTCCCTCAGGATTTTTTTGCGAAATTAAGCACCTTAGCATTGAGATATATTTGGAAACACAATTACCCTAGAATTTCTTATGCAACACTGGTAAAAGGGAAAAAGCTAGGGGGGTTAGCAGCTCCAGATTTCAGGAAGTATTACCAGGCAATCGTCATTTCACGGATAACAGGTTGGATACATAACAAGGAGGGAAAGGGTTGGGTGGAAATTGAGGAAGCACAAAGCAAAGTAGACTTGGGGAAGAGGGTATGGATCCCACAACAGTATAGGGAACTGGCAAAAAACACAAATCCATTAACTAAACACACTTTTAGGACATGGGACGAACTGAGTAGATTATATCACTGGCAACACAATTCACCTCTAATTTCTTTATTAGACACAAGCTATTTTAAACCGGGGAAAGATGAGTACTTATACTTTACTAGATGGGCAAAGAAAGATCAAATACTACTACAAGATGTGATGATGGGAAATAGGTTATGCACCTTCACAGAGCTAACACAAAAATGGGGGTGCAGAACACTGGATAGGTGGAGATATGCACAAATACAGCACTTTGCACAAACACTCCCCCGGCCATTGCGGGGAAAGGGGGAGATGAACTCAATTGAGAGACTCCTCTCCTCCCCCCGGTGCCTGAGGCAGAGTGTATCCAAAATTTATAAAATATTGATGGAAGAAATAGGACCTAAACACCCCCCTTATTTCGGAAAATGGGAGGAGGAAATAGGGGTCTTACAGGGGGAAAAACATAGGAATAAGATCCTTAAGATTGCCTGCTTTACTTCCAGTGATGTCAAGACGATAGAGATGTGTTACAAATTAATGGCGAGGTGGTACGTGACTCCGCAGAGAGCAAATAGGGTGAGGGCAGAGATTTCACCAACGTGTTGGAGGGGCTGTGGGGCACTGGGGACTTTCACACATTTATGGTGGGAGTGTGGGAAGATCCAGCCTTACTGGGAGAGAATAATAGAGAACACATACAGTATCAAATAACAGGGGAACAGATTCAGAAAGACCCGTGGAAATGTTTATTTCATGAGACAGATAAAAAGGCAGCACAATACAAAAATTCCCTGGTACCACACCTCCTGAACGCAGCTAAAAGCCTGATCACAAGATGATGGAAAAACCCTGAAGCCCCCTCAATGAAAGAGTGGGTAGCTAAAATAGATTGGCTGAGATCAATAGAGGAAACATCACATAGAAGGGAAGACTATAGAAACATATAACAAAGTATGGGGGAAGTGGACAGAGTTTAAAAAGACGGGGGAATATACAATGTTACTGGAGTGCCAAGAGAGGTAGGGTTCAGTGAAGAGAAGAAGGGGTTGGCCCGACTGCTACTGGAGGCAAATGGGGGGGGGGGGAAGAGGGGAGAGAGAGAGAGAGAGAGGTGGGGTAGGATTTATTCTTTTTTTTTTTTTCTTCTTCTTCTTCTTAGGGGAGGGAAGGTATATGTTTGATTGACATAAAATTGAAGCGTAAGGTGGAGACACCGATTTGATATGCTGTAAATTGCTTATAAAACTGATAAATAAAGAGATAATATACAAAAAAATTTTTTTTACAAATAAATCCAATTATGAAATCCTCCAGCTGACCTGTTTCTCTCTGCCCAGTGCCTACCAGAGCTTAATGACAGCCTGCACCTTTCTTTCTGGTAACTGCAGGAGTTTGGCTTCCCCAGCTTACGTGGTGTCCATAATTTAACACCAAGGTTACAAAGATTTGAACTTGGCTTCAGTGTACAACATTTAAAGGCTAAGTGCACCTTATTTTATATTTTATCCACCTCAATACCAGCAGCTTTCACCATTTCCCCCCCAAAAAAAAGTGTCAGGAAATAAGATCACCTTTGGATGCCCAATTTACAAAAAGGGGTAATTTTGCAGGTGTTTGTACCAACCTGTCATTTTTCATTGTATGTTTTATAACAGAAAGTAAGAGAAACTGATTTTTGTTCCTTTTTTATATTAACCAATAAAAAAAGTGGTTATTAAATACTACCAACAGAAAGCTTTATCTTGCCAAGAAAATTATAGAAAATCCATAGTACTGCATGACAGAGTAAATGTCAGTTAAACTTTCTCAACACTGAAAAATGGTCTGAACAGTAATGGGGGTGTGGCATACCAGACCTGAAGTGGTTTCGGGGCACCACATTATCAGGCCATGTTTATGCTATTGTAGAACTTCAGGCAGATTATTACAATGTACAGTATACCCAGAGGAAGTTTCAGCATTTCAACAACTGTTAGGGCTTATTCACATGCTTTGATCTCTGAAGATTGGTTTGCTCTTCAGAGAGCATTTGAAAGTTGACGAGAAGGTGTATCACCACCTCACCACCTGCTTTAGCCCTTTAAATCCCACACTAGTGCTCCATGACCATGTACTTGCATAGTGGCTCCATTCACCTGAATTGAAAGCTACAGGGGGTATCATTCCTTTGCTTCACAGCCGCAGCATGTGTAAACCCCTGTCTGCTGCCTCTTCAGCTAAAGAGGGGCCCAACCCTTAAGTGTGAATGAGCCCTAAATCTTCTTCTTAATACATCTTTGCAACACCTCATTTCATTGAAGAAAAGTGGTTTTGTGGTCTGGTTAAGGGTAGACACCCGCTTTTATGCACCTCATCCCAATTTTTTGGAAAAATATGAAGAAAAGAGTGGGAGGGACTATAGCGGTGCTGATTTTAGTATCTATATAGCAGTAGAAAACTCAATTATTATTTAGTAAAAAAATATATAGTTTATTTGAACAATCAATACAAAAAAATATATATATATATACACTCTTTGAAAAAGGGGATTGTATATATAACACATGAGGCACTGTGCATGGTGGTTATATTGATATTTAGTTGAAGAGATCATACATGGTCCCAACATGTTTCGCCCATCGGGGCTTCATCAGGGGAAGTATGTCTCTAATATCGTTTTTTTGGTTTGAATGGGAACAACTAATAAAAGAGAAGAGAAACACATTAGTGTATTACCAACAAACTCATATATTTCATGAAGATTAATCTGTAAACAAATCCACAGTTGACACAATAGTGGTGACTTACCACCAAATGACCCAAGCTGGAAGAAATTAGCGGCAAAGCCAAGAGTGACCCCACACACTAGGGGGGAAGATGGAATCTCCTCCTCGGTGATGAGCAGAGACAGAGTCCCAAGCAAAACAAACCCTCACAGTGACTTCTCATAAAACCTGGCCAAAAAGAAAGGATGTAGAGAAATATATCTATAATGTGACAAATACCCAAAGGTTTTTATTATTATTATTATATATATTGCATAGGGCCACCATGGATCCATGCACATATATATCGCAACTTATAGACCACAGCTTGAGATTAGACATTATTGTTATATATATTATTTATATTACTTATATTACATAGGGCCCTCATAGATCCATGCACATATATATCATGGCTTATGGATCACAGCTTCAGATTGAATTAAACAATCCTACTGACCCAATAAAGTACACACTAATTTTAAATGATCATTATGTTAAAAATATACTCACTTAAAACCAGCAGTTGAAAAGAAGCAAAGAACGAGTCAGCTTTTCAATAAGCAAGTAACCAATAAGGAGGCGCCTGGTGATATTGGGTCCACAAGTTGGGGTATACCCACTTAGTCAGAGTCCAAGGAGTATGTGCCACCAAGAATTTCAATCCGGTTGTGAAAAAAATCACAAGAACTGAATTGTTGTTCTAAATATAAAATAAATTAAAAAAGAAAATATATATATATATATATTTTCCACTTTTTATTTAAAATTAAATTTCGATATACCAAGTTAATGTTTTGAAAAAACAGACATCTCGGAATGACAATAGCAGAGGGCTGTCTATCTAAATATAAATCAAGACAGACTAAGATATATTTAAGATATCCACTGAATGGTCAAATAGTTGACAAACAGACAGTTCATCTGAAGCCCAAACAGGACAGACTATAAAATTAAACACACATGGCTATTGAGCTCCATAAAGAGGAGAAGAGAGGAACATCAAGCTTCTAGGCGAGAACGAAATTATTACCTTAGATATTAAACTGTCGACACGCATCAGGACGTCTCGCCAACCGGCTCTATTGATCTGAAGCCAGAGTTGCCGGTTTATGAGGAATCACCACTCAGCCGGCGTCTGACGTCACCGGCCGAATGCGGACGTGAAAGCGTACGTGCGCATGCGCCCAGAATTCCAGAAGCCTGCGTCCAGACTACAAGACCCAGAAGGCCAAGCGCCTAAAGGGAAGCGCTCAGAGCGCGATGGAATCTATAGGAACACCGTGTTCCTATGCGATAATACTGAGTCATTGGCAGTACCGATGGTGATTGGACCAGGTTTTATAGATGTTAAAACCTAAAGGAAAATGGGATTGCATAAGCACAACGAAGCGTAACTGGGCAGAACCGGTAAAAATACCGGTTTCTGCCCCGGGCGTCCATATGAGGGCAGAATGTAGCCTAGCGGCTCAGTCACTTCCAAGCACCTTGTGGGGGCCATCAAGGAGTGCCACTAAATATTTATTTTATTTTCTTCTCCCTTTTTTCCTTTTCTTTTTCTTTTCTTTTTTCATATATGTATTCCTGTGTATATGAATTTACTGATACAATTATAGAACAAACATTGGATAATATGGCTTTATTGTGAAATATATTATTTTATTCGTGGCGATTGTATCCATCTATGTATTTGCTCATAATAGTGTGTTGTCTCTTTAAAATAATTGAATTTGCCATATATGTCCTTGCATGTTGATGGGTCAGATAGCTCTGTTGATTAATAATAATTCTCCTTTCTTTGTGGTTTTCTCTGTAAATTTATCCCTGGAAAATGGCTGGGACGGCGTTTGTGGTTGTGTCTCTGCCCTTATTGACCAAAATGTGACTTCACTAGTACCCGCTTTAGTGGCACTCCTTGATGGCCCCCACAAGGTGCTTGGAAGTGACTGAGCCGCTAGGCTACATTCTGCCCTCATATGGACGCCCGGGGCAGAAACCATTATTTTTATCGGTTCTGCCCAGTTACGCTTCGTTGTGCTTATGCAATCCCATTTTCCTTTAGGTTTTAACATCTATAAAACCTGGTCCAATCACCATCGGTACTGCCAATGACTCAGTATTATCGCATAGGAACACGGTGTTCCTATAGATTCCATCGCGCTCCGAGCGCCTCCCTTTAGGCGCTTGGCCTTCTGGGTCTTGTAGTCTGGACGCAGGCTTCTGGAATTCTGGGCGCATGCGCACGGACGCTTTCACGTCCGCATTCGGTCGGTGACGTCAGACGCCGGCTGAGTGGTGATTCCTCATAAACCGGCAACTCTGGCTTCAGATCAATAGAGCCGGTTGGCGAGACGTCCTGATGCGTGTCGACAGTTTAATATCTAAGGTAATAATTTTGTTCTCTCCTAGAAGCTTGATGTTCCTCTCTTCTTCTCTTTATGGAGCTCAATAGCCATGTGTGTTTAATTTTATAGTCTGTCCTGTTTGGGCTTCAGATGAACTGTCTGTTTGTCAACTATTTGACCATTCAGTGGATATCTTAAATATATCTTAGTCTGTCTTGATTTATATTTAGATAGACAGCCCTCTGCTATTGTCATTCCGAGATGTCTGTTTTTTCAAAACATTAACTTGGTATATCGAAATTAAATTTTAAATAAAAAGTGGAAAATATATATATATATATTTTTTTTCTTTTTTAATTTATTTTATATTTAGAACAACAATTCAGTTCTTGTGATTTTTTTCACAACCGGATTGAAATTCTTGGTGGCACATACTCCTTGGACTCTGACTAAGTGGGTATACCCCAACTTGTGGACCCAATATCACCAGGCGCCTCCTTATTGGTTACTTGCTTATTGAAAAGCTGACTCGTTCTTTGCTTCTTTTCAACTGCTGGTTTTAAGTGAGTATATTTTTAACATAATGATCATTTAAAATTAGTGTGTACTTTATTGGGTCAGTAGGATTGTTTAATTCAATCTGAAGCTGTGATCCATAAGCCATGATATATATGTGCATGGATCTATGAGGGCCCTATGTAATATAAGTAATATAAATAATATATATAACAATAATGTCTAATCTCAAGCTGTGGTCTATAAGTTGCGATATATATGTGCATGGATCCATGGTGGCCCTATGCAATATATATAATAATAATAATAAAAACCTTTGGGTATTTGTCACATTATAGATATATTTCTCTACATCCTTTCTTTTTGGCCAGGTTTTATGAGAAGTCACTGTGAGGGTTTGTTTTGCTTGGGACTCTGTCTCTGCTCATCACCGAGGAGGAGATTCCATCTTCCCCCCTAGTGTGTGGGGTCACTCTTGGCTTTGCCGCTAATTTCTTCCAGCTTGGGTCATTTGGTGGTAAGTCACCACTATTGTGTCAACTATGGATTTGTTTACAGATTAATCTTCATGAAATATATGAGTTTGTTGGTAATACACTAATGTGTTTCTCTTCTCTTTTATTAGTTGTTCCCATTCAAACCAAAAAAACAATATTAGAGACATACTTCCCCTGACGAAGCCCCGATGGGCGAAACATGTTGGGACCATGTATGATCTCTTCAACTAAATATCAATATAACCACCATGCACAGTGCCTCATTATGTAAATGTGTTATATATACAATCCCCTTTTTCAAAGAGTGTATATATATATATATATATATATATATATATATATATATATATATATATTGTATTGATTGTTCAAATAAACTATATATTTTTTTACTAAATAATAATTGAGTTTTCTACTGCTATATAGATACTAAAATCAGCACCGCTATAGTCCCTCCCACTCTTTTCTTCATATTTTACCTCATTTCATTCTACTTGATCTGACCACCCTCTTAGCCATTTAGATCTGATATTGTAGGTTGATCTCATAACTTATAAACTTGAATGGCATTACAGGTATCCTTCACATGTTGGAGGAGGAAGGAACTAGAGCTGGCTTGTAAACAAAGGAGCTACATTTACCAACTTGCCCAGTTGACTGTCCTCAGGTCCCCCCACTGATATTGGATGACCAGCCACAGCCTGAGATTGAAACTAAATTAGACAAAGTGGACAACTGTCCTTTTCTATCTGTGAGTAGTTTCAGAAAGGTGGAAACGTAGAAAATATCTTTACAATCTGTGTAAGGTTTGTTCTTAATTATAAAAAGGATTTTACCGGCACCATATGCAGCTTAGATTTAAATATCAATAAGTCAGAATGTTTATAATATGACATCAGTGCGGTTTGGTGTGCACTGTTTGACCTCTGCACATCAATCAAACAGCAATTTGGTACAGTTGTACCAATAGCAGCGTGAAGGAAAGACAGAGGGGGCCCCTGTTTATCTTATATTAAATATTAGCGTTAGGAATGTTCAGTAGCGACTCAGAACACTGCACCTCTCCAAGCCAAACACATATGGAACTGGCACAGACGTCTGCCTGAGTCAATACAAATGTTTGAACTTTCCACTCTAGTATTGTTTCACACTGCGCTTTAATTGAAGAAATAGTTGTAAATTCTTTTCACAATTTGTTGTAGACACTTGTAGTAAGGTGACTGTGGGCCTCTTGTCTAAATGTGTCTGGAAGTGTCAGTGTGAATTGAAGGAAGCTGCTGGGTTTCATTGAGTGATCCCATCTGCAGGTGGCACAGGAGTGAGCAATGTTCCCTATCTTTTTCCCTCCAGAAGCCTTTTTAGTGGAATCCTCCATTTTGAGAATTGGCCTACCTTCCATTTGTCAATAATAATATCACATTTTTCATAAGTATAAAGAATACAAGGTTCTCCTCTAAGTATAATCCGCTTCCGTTTAGTGCACTCGTCTCCAAACTGTGGCCCGTGAGCCAGATGTGCCCTTCGCTATCCATTACCCAGCCCTATGGGCACTATTCCTCCCACTGACACCAACACTGGGACATAGTCAATCCCACTGACATCACTAATGGGGCATTATTCCTCCCACTGACACCAGTGATGGGTCACTATTCCTTCCCGCTGTCACCAATGATGGGACACTATTCCTCCCACTGACACCAAGGATGGGGCACTGTTCCTCCTACTAAAAAAAAAACAATGATGGGGCACTTTTCTTTTTCGTACATCACGGGACACAGAGCGACTTAGTCATTACTAATGGGTTATATAGATTACCTTCAGGTGCTGGCACTGGCCACTTCCAAACCGGAAGTACCCTCCCCTATATAAGCCCCTCCCATCCGGGAGCACCTCAGTTTTTTGCCAGTGTCTAAGGTGTTGGCCAAAGAGTAACATGTGTTTTCACTGGGCTTGCGTACAGGTTCTTTTGGGCCTTAGTAAGCTGTTCCGGATCCCACCAAAAAAGCTTCATAGCTAAACGGTCGGTACCCGGGCCTTGCAGCAGAAGAGCAAGGTTTTGCCTGTAATGCCTCTCTTAGGAGGGCTGGACCCTGGGATCCAGAGCTCTGGTCATACCCACGACCAAGATGTTGTCTGTGCAGGGTGCTATACAGGTCCAGGGGAGTGGAATCCTTGGGAACCCGGTCCCTGAAGGTTTAATTACAATGCCTGCCGTGATAGGTGAAGTTTGGGCTTCTGTGGACCAAACAAAGTCCTGCGGCGGGGATCAGGTAAGTGGGGGCCCCCAGGAACTTGGTTCTATTGGGGGACCCCCAAGCCTAATTTGTCTTTCTGTCTGTTACCTAACGGTATTCCCGCTAATATCTGTGTATGCCTGTAACTACTGAAAATGTAAAATTTTAATAGTAGTCAAGAAAAAAAAAAAAAAAAAGGACCGCGGTACCTGTGTTAAACCACTAGAGGCCGCTGTGGTCCATTTTTCTTGTCATGTGGATCTTTGGTTTTCTCAAGTCAAAAGATCCAGGCAGTTGGTAAGTTTCTCTGTGGGAATCCAGTTCCTCTGCCCTGTTGCTGCGCTCATCCACCGCACAGGCCCTCCGGCAAAAAGGGCCCTGGCTCCTAGTCCCTGTTTGATTTTCGAAAAGGGCGCCAATGGCGCACGGGCGCGCGCGCGGGCGCGTGCACGCGCCTCCTATGAAAAAAAAGGGGCGGGGCGGGTGGATGACGCTCGATGCGCGCCACGGCGCTTCTGCGCATGTGCAGGCGTCCCAGCTTGTATAAAGACACAGTACAAGTGTCAGCTGGATGCAAACAGAGCTAGCAACAAACAGTGGCACACAGAGGCGGTTGATGCAGGCATCCCCATAGAAAGGCACTTTAGTGGACACCAGCTGGTATATAGCAGCAACTGTGTTAGACTATTACCAGCAAAATTGGTGTATGACGACGGGAATACCTCAGCTTTGTGCTTATAGGATATGTCGTCCAGACGCTCTGGAAATAGATCTTCCAAGAAGCGAAAGGGGTCTCCGTCGGGCTCTGAGGATTTTGGGCATGCTGTACTGCGCCAATCTTTCCTGAAATTTCAGAGGTCAGTAGCCGTAGGAACCCCGCAGGAGTACCTGGTACTGCGGCTGTCCCCAGTCCACCTGCTCCTATATATATAACAGAGGAGGTTTTATCCTCAACTCTGGAAGGATTGGAAGAGAGATTAACAGCATTGATCGCTGCTTCCCTGTCACAGGAAAAGCGCGTCCGATCTCCGTCTCCTCCTGCAGAGTGCCTGTTAGTGGAGGAACAGTCCCAGAGATCGACCTACCTGAAGGGGATCAGGTGAGGTTGATAAAGTTATAGAGGAATCAACAGTGGAAGAACCTTTCTCAGCATCTCAGGCTGAAAGATTATGGGTTCAGTCTCTGACTAACATGGTCCGAGCAGCATTTTAAATGCCTCTGGCGGAACCTTCAACCACTACTGTCTCCTCGCTGGGGTCGCTGAAAGCTCCCCAGACTGTCTGTTCCTTCCCAATCCACCCTTTATTGGAAGGGTTTATTTACCAGGATTGGGAGCATCCTGTAAAATATTTACTCCCCCCAAGAGATTTCCAGTGATCTATCCCATGGAGGATAAGTTCATAAAAAAAAAAAAAAAAAAATGGAGGGTCCCTACAGTGGACACAGCCATCTCTTGTGTAAATAAATCACTGACATGTCCAGTAGATAATGTTCCAATGTTCAAGGACCCAATAGATAAAAAATTGGAGTCTTTACTAAAATCTGCTTTCTCTACAGCAAGCATGGTGAAACAACCTGCAGTAGCAGCGATTGGAGTCTGCCAAGCAATGAAAGATCAGTTGAAACAAGTCTTAAGGGACTTACCAGATCAGCAGGCTCTTGCCCTAGCTGACCTACCTAGAGCCTTGTGTTGCGGTGGACGCCATAAAGGATACAATCCAACAGGCATCCCGCTTTACGCTGTCTGTAGACATATGCGTAGGCTTCTATGGCTCAAAAACTGGTCTGCTGAAGCTCCCTGTAAGAAATTGCTGATTAGCTTCCCATTTCATGGAGAACGCTTATCTGGAGATGATCTGGACAAATATATCCAGAAAACTTCTGCCGGTAAAAGTACACTCTTGCCGGTTAAGAACAAGGGTAGAAGTCCTTCTTTTAAGAGGCCTACTTCTCCAGTCCCTGGCACATCGGCTGTGAAACAGTTCCGACGGCCCCCTGCGGTCAAATCCAGGGGGCAGAAATCAGGGACAATCACAGGGTAACAAGAAACCCTGGGTCAAGAGAGGTACAAAACCTCCCCCTAAGTCATGAAGGGTTGCCCCCACTCAGTCGGGTGAGGGGAAGACTTCAGTTGTTCATAGAGACCTGGCGGGACACCATCAGAGATGGGTGATCTCCGCAGTAAGTCTGGGATACAGGCTGGAGTTAAAAGACATTCCTCCTGCCCATTTTATAAGGTCAAACGTGCCAAGCGATCCCCAGAAGAGTGGATCCCTCCTTCTGGCACTAGAGCAACTATTGCCCCAAGGGTAATCATGAAGGTTCCCTTGGAAGAAAACGGGTTCGGGTTTTACTCGAACCTTGTCACAGTCCCCAAACCAAATGGGGACATGAGGCCCATATTAAATATAAAAGGGCTAAACAAGTTCCTACATATCAGGACTTTTTCGGATGGAGTCGATCCGATCGGTGGCCACCGCCCTACAAGGGCAGGAATGGTTAGCCTCGATCGACATAAGGGATGCTTATTTGCATATTCCCATTTGTCCGGCCCACCAGAAATTTCTACGCCTTGCAGTAGAAGGGCGCCATTTTCAGTTCAGAGCCTTACCTTTCAACTGTCCTTTCCTTACTCTGTTTCCTCCCTTCTATTCTCTGTCACTGTCCTCTTTCCTCTCTTTTGAAATTTACTTATTGTTTATTTTTGGAGTCAGATCCAGACCTTAGAGGTTTGTGCTGCTCCCTGTTTTCTCAGCTCCTACGGGACCATTGTCAGTCTGATCGGACCTCTGGGCTGCCCACACAGCCGGCTGAGTTGCGCCCCCCCCGATAGATGGATGGGGGGGCGGCTCATCTGGGTGGACGGTTCAGATATGATCTGCGATGCTAATAGGGGTTAACGGCTCTACGGAGCTTCGGACTTATGTGAGCTATTAAGTAGTGATAATCGTTATTTCTACTTATTTTTTATTTTTTTATTTTTTTGTTTACTACTCCAAGGACCCCTACACTTAGTGATCTTCATTGTGTTACCCCAAATGTTGATTGTGACTGTACAATGTTTTGTTGCGACTTTTATACATTTTGTATGACAAAACTTGAATAAAAATATTGAAACACAGAGCCTTACCTTTCGGTCTGGCCACGGCACCACGAGTGTTCACAAAAATTCTGGCCCTACGATTGGCCAAACTAGGAACACAAGGTGTAACGATAATGGCATATCTAGACGACTTTTTGCTGATAGACCACTCAGTGAAAAAAACTAGAAGTGGTCGTTCACAAGATAATCAAGTATCTGGAATCTCACGGTTGCATTATCAACCGAGACAAGTCAGCCCTAAAACCAGTCAAAAGCCTGGAATACTTGGGGGCTAAGACTGGATTCAAATCAGAGAAAGATTTTCTTACCTCCAGAGAAGGTGTCGTCTTTGAAAGATTTGACCCACTTAGTGGGTACAAAAAAGAAAAACCATCCATACGCCTGTGTATAAGGCTGCTGGGAAAAATGGTGGCTTCATTCGAAGCGGTACCCTACGGTCAATTCCATTCAAGGAACTTGCAGAGGGCCATACTGTCAGCCTGGAACAAAAAAGTTCAGGCTTTAGACTTACCAATGTCCCTGTCCCCTTCCGTTCGCAAGAGCCTCCATTGGTGGTTGGTACCAGAATCTGGAAAAAGGGAAACCCTTCAGTCCGGTTTCTTGGAAGGTGGTCACTACAGTTGCCAGCCTCATAGGCTGGGGGGCAGTACTGGAGCAATGGTCTCTCCAGGGCAAGTGGTCAGAAGCAGAGAAGGCCCTGCCCACCAATCTCTTAGAGATACGAGCAGCCCGGTATGCCCTAGTAGCATGGACATCCAAACTCCAAGGGTCACCTGTCAGAATTCAATCAGACAATGCCACAGCAGTGGCATATATCAATCACCAGGGTGGCACCAGGAGTCGTGCAGCCCAGAGGGAAGCGAATTGCATCCTGGAATGGGCAGAAAGGTATGTCACAGCCATATCCGCGGTTTTCATCCCAGGAGTGGAAAATTGGAGAGCGGACTTTTTAAGTCGCCAGCAATTATGCCCGGGGAATGGTCTCTTCACCCCAAGGTTTTCCAGGCAATATGCCAGCGGTGGGGAACACCGGATGTAGATCTGCTAGCATCCAGATTCAACGCAAAGGTGGACAGATTTGTGTCTCGCACAAAGGATCCCCTAGCTTGCGGTTCGGATGCCCTAGTGTTCCCTTGGGATCAGTTCAAGCTGATATATGCATTCCCACCGCGATTAATCCGCAGAATCAGGGTAGAAAAGAAACCAGTGATTCTGGTGGCTCCAGCGTGGCCCCGAAGGGCATGGTACGCGGAGATTGTAAAAATGTCAGTGGAAAGTCCTTGGACCCTCCCACATCGTCCGGACCTGCTTTCGCAAGGACCGATATACTACCCTTCCTTACCAGCCCTAGGTTTGACGGCCTGGCTATTGAAGCCCACATTCTAAAAAAGAGAGGGCTCTCTAATCCTGTGGTATCTACCATGATCAATGCCAGGAAGCCGGTATCCAGGCAGATCTATTATAGGATCTAGAAGGCGTACATCACGTGGTGTGAGGCCAGGAAATGGCATCCACGTAAGTACGTAATAGGTAGGATTCTGGACTTCCTACAGTGGGCTGTACATAGGAAGCTTGCCTTGAGTACTATCAAGGGTCAGACGGCCTTGTCAATATTTTTTTCAAAGGCCCTTGGCTTTGCATTCATTAGTCAAAGCTTTCATACAAGGAGTGATGCGTATTAGCCCTCCGGTTAGTATTCCCATATGTCCATGGGACTTAAACCTGGTTCTGTCGGTTCTACAGAAACAACCATTTGAACCATTGCGGCACATTTCCTTGCTTCTTTTCACCAGGAAATTGATTTTCTTAGTAGCCATTTGTTCGGCTAAAAGAGTATCGGAATTAGCCGCCTTGTCCTGTAAGGAGCCATATCTGGTTATCCATAAGGACAGAGTAGTATTACGTCCTCATCCAGCCTTCTTCCTAAGGTGGTATCGAGGTGCCATTTGAACCAAGATGTGGTTCTTCCTTCCTTTTTCCCCAAACCTAGTTCGGTAGAGGAAAAGTTATTGCATTCTTTGAATGTAGTAAGAGCAGTTAAAGCTTATCTTAAAGCCACTGCTCAGATTCGTAGAACGGATACTTTGTTTGTTCTGCCGGAAGGCCCCAGAAAGGGTCAGGCAGCATCAAAAATCTACTTTAGCCAAGTGGATTCGACAGGTCATAATACAAGCCTATGGCTTGAAAAGGAGACCGCCTCCGTTCAAAGTTAGGGCGCACTCCACAAGAGCAGTTGGAACTTCATGGGCAGTGCATCACCAAGCCTTCCTGGCTCAAGTCTGTAAGGCCACAACATGGTCCTTATTACACACGTTTACTAGATTCTACCAGGTAGACGTCAGAAGTCAGGAGGATGTCGCCTTTGGGCGCAGTGTGTTGCAGGCCGCAAAAGAGCCTCATGCCTGATGGCGCCCAGCTTATGTATCCCTCCCCTCATTTGGCATTGCTTTGGGACGTCCCATTAGTAATGACTAAGTCGCTCTGTGTCCCGTGATGTACGAAAAAGAAAAAGGGATTTTTATAACAGCTTACCTGTAAAATCCTTTTCTTGGAGTACATCACGGGACACAGAGCTCCCGCCCCTCTTTAGGGACACTTATTGCTTTGCTACAAAACTGAGGTGCTCCCGGATGGGAGGGGCTTATATAGGGGAGGGTACTTCCGGTTTGGAAGTGGCCAGTGCCAGCACCTGAAGGTAATCTATATAACCCATTAGTAATGACTAAGTCGCTCTGTGTCCCGTGATGTACTCCAAGAAAAGGATTTTACAGGTAAGCTGTTATAAAAATCCCTTTTTCCTCCTACTGACCACAAACAAGTAAATGTACTGACCACCAAACCTGAGGCATTGCTCTCACTGATGATGAGACAATGTGTAACCCCACTAGCCACAATCCAGCCCCTCCCCAAAGTCTGATGGACAGTAAACTGGCCCTTTATTTGGAAAGTCTGGAGACCCCTGGTTTGGTGTCTGCTTCCAATGAATGTCCTTATTAATTGTATTCTACGCTGTTGATTTCTACAAATCCTTCACCAAATTTTATAAATGCCCAGGACCCAAGTAGAGCATCCGTACAGTCAGTTAGTCATCTGCATAATAGCTTGTATCCCATCTGCCATGGCCCTTGTGTTATTTTGCTTTGGTTTTAATGGGTTCAGCTTACACTGAAGAGCAATGCCCTCTGGCTGCAGATGGCAGACTGGCACTGCAAGAGTTAGGTTTTGGCTTCCCATTTCTGCCGCTCTGTATACACACGCCAATCAATATTTCCTGGCCATTTCAGAAAGCACCGCGGTTGTCTGCTCCGGAATTCCACCCCTGTAATCATTACTGTGGTATGCCTTTTTGGCTGGCATTGAATATACAATAGTTTTCTGGAGTCAGGCCTGAATTCTGCTTTTACCTCTTCACTGCTGAAACCTATGGTCATATAAGTTAGAGCTGGGCATTCAAAATAACTGCCACAATCCTGAAAATGATGATCTACAGTGCTGAACATGTTTGACCGTAGTCTTCCTCTATCTCCAGGTTCTTCAAGGAGCACAACTCATCGCCGTCACCTCTGACCCAACATCTGGTGTAGTTAATGGCTCCCCGCTACAGGCCAATGACATCCAGGTCCAGTACGTTCAGCTGGCACCTGTCACTGAACCATCGGCAACCGCTCAGGTAAGTTGCTGCATACCAAATTCATGATACTCATTTAGAATTTTATAAATATATAAAAATAAAATTTAGTTCAGGAAGGCATTGGTCATAAAGAGGGGTTAATCCTTTTATAGGAGAAATCTATAACCAGTGCTTTGCTGCAGCCTCGCCCTCCTCCCTGCATCATACTGTAGTCTGTTTATATTGGGCAATTTTTCTGGACACATGTAATTTAGAATCACTGTAACGTTCTGCAAAACTATGCATCAATTTTCTCTGCCACTCACTGATCCTGACAAACATCATACAGATATATTCTACCATGGGGCAGAATGGCTGTTGGAACATTTGAAAAAAAATAAAATAAATGGTCTGAACTTACTGAAAATCTTGGGGTGCTGCTAAAATCACTAAATAGGGCTAAATTGTGGCCTTGCTCCTTCCCCATTGGTCATTGAGGTGAACTGTCACTTTATAGAGGAGGTCGGCCACTCAGCACAGGCACCACTCAGAGAATGATTTGAATGGCGTCAGATGCACGGGGGACAGCGCTGGATTTGTTTGCAGGTAAGTGTCACATAATGGGCTAGAATGCATACTAGCCCATTAAGCTTTTAATTAGCAGGGTTTGCTGTGAGCAAAAGAGGAAGTTGTTTACTTCCTCTTTAACCACTTCATTACCCAGCCATAGTCATATGACGTCCACAGGTGGGATCTCCCATCCTGGGTGGATGTCATATGACGTCCTTGACTTGATGCCTGCAGCTAGAGGCATCATTCAGATATCATTCTTTCATGCCGGCGATTCTGTGCATGATAAGAATGATCATAGCGGCAGTTCTGCCGCTTGATCGTTCTTATAGGTGACGGGAGAGGGGCTCTCCTGTGCCATCGGGGGCCCAGAGAAAGAATCGTCCAGCGCTGGATGACAAGCATCTCTATGACCGTCGGAGGCCCGTGCGCAATGTTATGACATCACGCCTGGGTTCCCGGAAGTAAACAAAGCCGCAATTGCGGCTAGTAAGCATGAGATCAGTGATTTATTTTTGCAGATTTTATGCTTTCCAGCCTGGAGGAGAGATGTGGGGTCTTACTGACCCCACATCTCTCCATAAAGAGGACCTGTCACACACCATTCCTATTACAAGGGATGTTTACAATTCCTTGTAATAGGAATAAAAGTGATCAAAAAAAAAAAAAATTTGAAAAAAAAGTGTAAAAAAAAAAAAGAAAGTAAAATAAATAAATAATAATAAAAAAAATTAAAACGCCCCTGTCCCCGGTAGATCGTGCTCAGAAGCGAATGCACACATAAGTCCCGCCCACATATGTAAACGCCGTTCAAACCACATATGTGAGGTATCGCCGCATGCGTTAGAAAATGTTTACAGGTTACCAGTTTAGAGTTACAGAGGAGGTCTAGTGCTAGAATTGTTGCACGCGCTAACAATTCTAGCACTAGACCTCCTCTGTAACTCTAAACTGGTAACCTGTAAACATTTTCAAAGCGTCGCCTATGGAGATTTTTAAGTACCGAAGTTTGGCGCCATTCCATGAGTGTGCACAATTTTAAAGCGTGACATGTTCGGTATCTATTTACTCGGCGTAACATCATCTTTCATATTTTACAAAAAAATTGGGCTAACTTTACTGTTTTTTATTTTTTAATTCATGAAACCATTTTTTTCCCCAAAAAAGGCGTTTGAAAATTTATTGCGCAAATACCGTCCAATATAAAAAGTTGCAATGACCGTCATTTTATTCCCTAGGGTGTCTGCTAAAAAAATATATATAATATTTGGGGGTTCTGAGTAATTTTATAGCAAAAGAATGATGATTTGTACATGTAGGAGAGAAGTGCCAGAATAGGCCCTGTATTGAAGTGGTTAAAGTAGCACAGTGTTGAATAGCAAAAAATGCTCTGCTCATGAATGGGGCAAAAGTTTCTGGAGGTCAAGTGGTTAATAGCGACCACATTTTATTTTAAAACAAATCTTATACTGTAGGCCTCAAAAGTTAAAGTGTTTGTTAACCCCAAAAAATAATAATTGGATCCTGCTCCTTTAAAGCCTGTTGTACAGCACAGTGCTTGTGGTGTGTCATTTGGCCCCCTGTAATACCTAAAAAACCTGGCTGATCCTGCCATTTTATTTTAAAACAAATCTTATACTGTAGGCCTCAAAAGTTAAAGTGTTTGTTAACCCCAAAAAATAATAATTGGATCCTGCTCCTTTAAAGCCTGTTGTACAGCACAGTGCTTGTGGTGTGTCATTTGGCCCCCTGTAATACCTAAAAAACCTGGCTGATCCTGCCAGTTTCTGCCCTCTGTAAACTGACCACAGTGGTCAGTTTACGTGCCTCCGTCATCTGCAGCCTGCTCTACTATGTAGGTGTCTTCCTCAGTCTTCCTCCCCCTTCCTTCCTTGCCTGTCAGCTCCCCGATTCCCCCCTCCTGCTCTAAAAAGAACAGTGTTTTCCTTCTATAGGTCTGTTATATAACAGTAAGCTCTGCAGTGGATGTCATTTATAAAAAAAATATGCTGTATAATAGCTCTTTTTAGAGCGCCGTTTGGCGCTCACATGACTGCCTAGCGGGGGTTTCCTAGCACCTTCCTCTGCAGCTATCACATCGGGAGAGAAGACCAGCGGACAGTAATCTGAGCGCCGAATGGCACTTTGAAAAAAGGTATTATACAACAAATTTTTATAAATGACATCCACTGCGAAGCTTACTGTTATATAACAGACAGAATTAGAACAGGAAAAACAAATCACTTAAACACTTTAACGGGGCTCTTTCCCTTGGGGCTCTTTCCCTTTCTGTTCTGTGCAGAAAGTATCGGGTTTAGTGTGCACACAATCTTCCTCACTTACTCCTCTAGCTTGACGGCCCCTCCTTTGGCCGACGAGTTATTATTTATCTCAATTATAGTAAAATCTCCAGAAAGCAATACAGATAGTGTGCCGAGTGATGTGGGAAACATGATATGAAATGAATGGGGTTCATCCCCAGAGTAATTAGATGGATCATCGCTGTCACCCTGGTAAGAAATTAGAGACAAAATGCTCCTGTGTTAGAGGAATATCCCTGGGTCTGTCAGAGGAAGAGAATAGGTATCTCCCACCCTCACACACCAGGAGACTCAGTCACATTCCAGTCCTGCTGGTACCAGTTACATCTCTCACTGTCTTGGCTCCACTTCCTCAGTCAGAATAGATAACCACTCCACCTAGACCCAATAAGAAAAAGAACTCTGAAATATTATACTAACTACATTATACAGGGAGCGCTAAGAGCCACCAGTTATTGTGTACACAAAATTCCATGAGTAGTCACCTTCTCCATGATGTGCCTGCCACTTAGAGGCAGACAATAGACGCTCATTATATGACCCACCCAGCTTAGAGGAAAACATTGACCATCATATGTGTCTCAGAGATTCCAACTAAATAAATCCTACTGTAATCATTAATGTAAGTATAGTATATATACTTACAGGTTCACTTGAAAATGATATCCATCGAGGATGGAGGTGTTCTGAGGTCTGTTGGTGCCGCTCTGCTGGCTCTGGCAAAGTTCCCCTCGGCCGTGAGGTGTAGGAGATGTCGATTTTCATTTGCACAGGCTTCTCTGCGGTGTCACATGACAGGAAGCTCCATGCTAACCAGTCTCTTGAGGCCAGTTGAAGGAGCTTTGAGCTTCGAGCGCGTAGCCTGTGAAACGTCCCACTCTATGTTTGGAGGACTGCCCTGCTGTATGACATCACTTCCACGTTCCAGACTGGTTAGCATGGAGCTTCCTGTCATGTGACACCGCAGAGAAGCCTGTGCAAACGAAAATCGACATCTCCTACACCTCACGGCCGAGGGGAACTTTGCCAGAGCCAGCAGAACGGCACCAACAGACCTCAGAACACCCCCATCCTCAATGGATATCATTTTCAAGTGAACCTGTAAGTATATATACTATACTTGCATTAATGATTACAGTAGGATTTATTTAGTTGGCGCCTCCACCCCCTTCTTTTTTACACTTCTTGCTGACAAAGGACATGGACACCCTCTGAGGATGGCTGCCTCCTCTTGTTTTTTAATATACAGATTGACTTAGAAGTGCCATTAGAGCCACTATTACATTAATTTTAAAGGCATCACATCGCTAGGAGCGCCGGAATCCCCCCCCCCCCTTTCTACAATACAATGTGTCTCAGAGATTGTCAGCAGTGAGCATATCTTAGGGAGGACAATATTCAATGTTCACTTGTGTGAGAGCGAGGAACAGACTACATGTGACACAGATAATAGTGGAAGGAGTTGAGCCCTCCAGCCAGGAGGTGACAAACATTGGAAGGAGTTCTCTGCCAGCACAAGGTGACACGTGTTCAGCTCACATCACAGTTATTTATAAAGAGGGTGCTTACACCAGTTTCTACTCTTATAAACAGTATTCTTGTGATGTTCCTTTCCCAAAAACAGCTCCGAGAACCACCAGTTGTTCACAGGGGTTCTTGAAAGAGATTCTCAGTGACCAACAAAGACAATGTCTGACAGCCCATTCTACAGCATTCCTGGCACAAAAATAAGTCTGAATCTTCTCAGTAGTGATTTGGTAGTGTGATCCTGGGGGGTTAGGCCACTTCCAGATAAATGGGTGGTTCTCATGTTAGTGTGGCATGTGCTCTCAGTTTACAGTAAAAAATCCTTTTATTCATTGGATTTCCATTCTTTCAATCATGGCATCATCATGCATTACATCAGCTTCAGATGTGGGCATTGCCCAGGGCAGTCATGCATGTGGATACAGCTAGCCTAGGAACACCCACTTTCCAGACTGACACCCACCCATCAAGGCATTTTTTTTATATTTGCATAAGTCCTCCCACTTCTTGCATCAGGGCTGAGGTATCTTGAGAGGAGTACTAAGGACCGGGGCTGTTATGTGTTCGGGAAGTTATGTACAGCACCCAGCCGGCCCCTCCCACCAACCACAATCTGCCTGCATTTTGCAGAAAATTACAGAAACACAGTGTTGTCATCTGAGACCTTCGGAAGGTTTTACCCCCTTCATGACCAGGGCATTTTTTGCTATTCTGCACTGTGCTACTTTAACTGGCAATTGCGCGGTCATGCAATGCTGTATACAAATTAAATTTTTTCACACATATAGAGCTTTCTTGTGGTGATATTTGATCACCATTGTTCTTTATTTTTTTTTAAGATAACAAAAAAAAAAAACAAACACCAAAATTATATTTTATACTTTCTGTTATAAAATACATTTGATAAAATCGAATTCCTTCTTAACCACTTAACAACCACCTGCCGACAAATAACGTCGACAAGGTGGTTGCTTAACTCTGGGAGGACGTTATATAACGTCCTCCCGCGCGCCCCCTGGGGCGCGCACACGGGAAACTCCGTGACCGCCGGGTCCAGAGGACCCGGCGGATCACGAATCGCGGTAAATCGCCGCTGATAGCAGCCGTTTACCGCGTGATCGCTCCGTCAAATGACGGAGCAATCACTTGTAAACAGACCGGCGTCATTTGATGACGCCGGTTCCTCCCTCCCCTCTCTGTACCGATCGGTACAGTGTGAGAGGGGAGGGAGCGGATGGCAGCAGCAGCACTGTGGGCTGGATCTGTGACAATTGCAGTCACAGATCCAGCCATCCATCCATCCCTGCTCAGCCATCCCTGTGCTATACCCTGCCAATACTCTGCAATACACCCTGCCAATACTCTGCAAAATACCCTGGTGCAATACTCTGCAATACCCTGGTGCAATACTCTGCAATACCCTGGTGCAATACTCTGCAATACCCTGCGCAATACTCTGCAATACCCTGCGAAATACTCTGCAATACCCTGGTGCAATACTCTGCAATACCCTGGTGCAATACTCTGCAATACCCTGGTGCAATACTCTGCAATACCCTGGTGCAATACTCTGCAATACTCTGCAATACCCTGCGAAATACTCTGCAATACCCTGCGAAATACTCTGCAATACCCTGGTGCAATACTCTGCAATACCCTGGTGCAATACTCTGCAATACCCTGCACAATACTCTGCAATACCCTGCAAAATACTCTACAATACCCTGCAAAATACTCTGCAATACCCTGCAAAATACTCTGCAATACCCTGCGCAATACTCTGCAAAATACTCTGCAATACCCTGCACAATACTCTGCAATACCCTGCACAATACTCTGCAATACCCTGCACAATACTCTGCAATACCCTGCACAATACTCTGCAATACCCTGCACAATACTCTGCAATACCCGCCACAATACTCTGCAATACCCTCCACAATACTCTGCAATACCCTCCACAATACTCTGCAATACCCTCCACAATACCCGTGCAATACCCTGCCATACACCGCAATACCCTGCCATACACCGCAATACCCTGCCATAGTCCGCAATACTCCGCAATGCCCGGCAATACTCCGCAATGCCCGGCAATACTCCGCAATGCCCGGCAATACTCCGCAATGCCCGGCAATACTCTGCAATAACCACTTCCCGCCCTCCGGCCGTCATATGACGTCCTTGACTTTGTGCGGGGATATCTGAATGATGGGAGCAGCTACAGGCATCATTCAGATATTTGCTTTTTCAGCCGGCGATTCCCTACACCATAAGAACAATCATAGCGGCTGTTCCGCCGCTTGATCATTCTTACGGGAGGCGAGAGGGGATGTCCCCCCCCCCCTCGCCGCCCTCCGGTGCTTCTACCGACTCACCGCTACGATCAAAGCCAGGATTGTTGTTTTTTTTTATTTTATTTTTTTTCAGGCTTCCCAGCCTAGAGGTGAGATGTGGGGTCTTATTGACACCCCCCCCCCCCCCATATCTCACTGTAAAGAGGACCTGTCATGCCATATTCCTATTACAAGGGATGTTTACGTTCCTTGTAATAGGTATAAAAGTGATCAAAAAAATGTTTAGGGCGGAAAAACATGTCAAACTAAAATAAATAAAGTAAAATGAAGAATAAATTTTTTTTTTTTTTTTTAAAGCGCCCCTGTCCCCGTGAGCTCGCATACAGAAGCGAACGCATACGTAAGTCCCGCCCACATATGAAAACGGTTTTCAAACCACACATGTGAGGTATCTCTGCGAACGTTAGAGCGAGAGCAATCATTTTGGCCCTAGACCTCCTCTGTAACTCAAAACATGTAACCAGTAAAAATATTTAAAGCGTCGCCTATGGGGATTTTTTAAGTAGCGAAGTTTGGCACCATTCCACGAGTGTGTGCAATTTTTAAGGGCGACATGTTAGGTATCTATTTACTTGGCGTAACTTCATCTTTCACATTATGCAAAAACATTGGGCTAACTTTACTGGTTTTTTTTTTTTTTAAGCACAAAACATTTTTTTTCCGTAAAAAACGCGTTAAAAAATTGCTGCGCAAATATCGTGCGAGATAAAAAGTTGCAACAACCACCATTATATTCTCTAAGGTCTTTGCTAAAAAAACATATATAATGTTTTGGGGTTCTATGTAATTTTCTAGCAAACAAATGATGATTTTTACATGTAGGAGAGAAATGTCAGAATTGGCCTGGGTGCTCCAGAACGCCTGAAGGTGCTCCCTGCATGTTGGGCCTCTGTATGTGGCCACGCTGTGTAAAAGTCTCACACATGTGGTATCGCCATACTCGGGAGTAATAGCAGAATGTGTTTTGGGGTGTAATTTGTGGAATGCATATGCTGTGTGTGAGAAATAACCTGCTAATATGACAATTTTGTGAAAAAAAAAAAAGAGAAAAAAAAAATCTTGATTTTGCAAAGAATTGTGGGAAAAAATGACAACTTCAAAAAACTCACAATGCCTCTTTCTGAATACCTTGGAATGTCTTCTTTCCAAAAAGGGGTCATTTGGGGGGTATTTGTACTTTTCTGGCATGTTAGGGTCTCAAGAATTGAGATAGGCCGTCAGTACTTCAGGTGTGATCAATTTTCAGATATTGGCACCATAGCTTGTGGACTCTATAACTTTCACAAAGACCAAATAATATACACCAATTTGTACTTATTTTTACCAAAGATATGTTGCAGTATAAATTTTGGCCAAAATTTATGAAGAAAAAATAGTAATTTGCAAAATTTTATAACAGAAACGAAAAAAAAATCATTTTTTTACAAAATTTTCAGTCTTTTTTCTCTTATAGCGCAAAAAATAAAAAACCCAACAGTGATTAAATACCACCAAAAGAAAGCTCTATTTGTGTGAAAAAAAGGACAAAAATTTCATATGGGTACAGTGTTGTATGACTGAGTAATTGTCATTCAAAATGTGAGAGCACCGAAAGCTGAAAATTGGTCTGGTTATTAAGGGGGTTTAAGTGCCCAGTGGTCAAGTGGTTAAAGTTTGTTCAGAGTGTATTCTGCTACATGTATTTGGTAAAAAATAAATAAAAAAATCCCAATAAGTGTATAATAATTGGTTTGCGTTAAAGCGTCTACAAACTATAGTATATATATTTGAAACTTGATCAGTACCCTCCAAATTACTACTTTTTTTTTAAAGTAGGTCCAAGATATTACATAAGAGGCATGGCAAGTTGTTTTAGGAGGTGGTTTGTCCAAATTTTTGGGGAAAATTAAGAAATTAGATAATACTTGTCATTTTGTTTAATTTATTTATTTACATACTTACCAGTGCAGTACAGCATCATCATATGACTGGTCTGGCAGTGATCAGGGATACTGACTGGTGACAGTATGTAAAATAAATAAATAAATACATTTTTATTCAATTTTTGAAAAAAAGATTTCCTTAACATTTTTTTCTTTCTTTTTTTTTGGTTACATACTTTCGTCAGAGTAATTCAGTGTCACTATAGTGACACCGTACTACCTGGGGGGGGGGGGTTACACTTTGATTGCTGTGCTTGTGCTGAACACTAACAGCAATTGTTTGAACTGTCATACATGGGTTCAATTTGTGACCGCTTGCTTTCTGTTGACATGCTGTGATTGGCCCAGGTACCATATGATAGCTGTGGGCCAATCACAGCACCTTTACAGAAAGCATAGCTGTTATGAATGAAATTCATTCATAACAGTTGTGTACACATTATGATCATGTGATCCCTTGGCTGACCAAAGCGTATGGGGAACTATACTACACTGTGTATGGTGGACACAACGGTTATGGGCACGGCGCGCTGTACGCCCCAGGGGGTGTGTGCATGTGCAAAGACACATGTAGCAAAGTCCTGGGGCCCCTGAAGCCCAGCGGTGACCTCCAGAGTTAGGGACAGCTGACATCCTTCAGTGTAGAGTGGGTTACAAGGCATGGCGGGTGCAATGCAAGATGAACAGGTGGGCGCCAGACACTTTTTGAATGGAAAGAGATTTATTGTCTCTTAAACAAAACTGTGGGAGAGGTTTAGGGTCAGGACACCCTTAAGTAGATGCAATGTTAGTTGACAGACTCCGAGACTTCTATAGGCAGACAGCTAAACAGGTGAAGGCCTCCAGCCGGACACCACTTCTGTATAGGTAGGACCGCTGTCTCCTATGGCATCAATCTTGTAGCTGTTATTAACGGTAAAGGTCTTCACTCAACGGGCTTCCAGTCTCTCTCACTAGACTTCAGATCCACTAGCCACTGGATCCCCTGAGCTCTTTCACTGTAGCACTCAGTATCTTCCTCAAGCGTCACCCCCGCTTCACTGCTGGGCCCCTGGCTTGGCACTCACAGATACTCCTCAAGCTTCACCCCTGCTATGTTGGGTTCTTGGCTTGGCACTACACAAGCGTCACCTCTGCTGTCCTGCTGGGTCCCTGACTTGGTACTTGCTGATGCTTTCCCACTTCTTCACTGTCCCCGGTTGGCGAGAAGTCTGCTCTGGTACTGGCCTCAGCTCACTCACTGTGGTCTCCGGTAACAAGGTGGATGGTCCCTTTGTGGCAACAGCTTCCTCTCTACCTCCGACCACAACAGGTTCCCCGGTCGGCGGAACTGTTACTTCTGGTTGGACTACAAGCCCGAAGTCCCAACCCTGCACTACTTCTGGATAGGCTCTAAGATCGCCAGGCAGCCAGAAGATGTCCCCGGGATAGGCCTCAGGTTTCTGGCCTAGCAGCCCGGGGCAATACAACACACGTCCACCCAGACAGCCATCCAGATGACACAGACCCCCGATCACCTGACTCCACCCAAATAAATAGGCTCTTCCAGCAGGCCAAGGGACCCAAGAAAATCCCGGCCCATTGGCTGAGACACCCCATTCATTCCTAATCTGTCCTTGCAATGCCCTTGTCTTATCCAATGTCACCAGATACCCGGCCATCTAGTGACAGAAGAGAGAAGTGCAGCAATTCCAGAATTAGGGTGAAACCAATTGACCTTCTATCAATTGGCCAAGGCAACTATTACTTGGCAAATAATATTAATAATAACCCTGCCTTAAACATCAAGGTGCTACAAAAAAAGGTATACGTTATGGAGCTTGCCCATGCCGCCCCGACAACAGTAAAAGTAATGTGGACAGTCTTAAGATGGTTAAGGTATGTAATCAAAAGGAAACATTTTTTCTTTCTCGTACATCACGGGACACAGAGCGGCATAGTCATTACTATGTGGGTTATATAGATACCTTCAGGTGCTGGCACTGGCAACTTCCAAAACCGGAAGTACCCTCCCCTATATAAGCCCCTCCCATCCGGGAGCACCTCAGTTTTTTTGCCAGTGTCTAAGGTGTTGGCCAAGAAGAAACATGTGTTTTTCACTGAGCTTGCGTACAGGTTCTTTTGGGCCTCAGTAAGCTATTCCGGATCCGACCAAAAAAGCTTCATAGCTAAACGGTCGGTACCCGGGCCTTGCAGAGAAGAGCAAGGTTTTGCCTGTAATGCTTCTCTTAGGAGAGCTGGACCCTGGGATCCAGAGCTCTGGTCATACCCACGACCAAGATGTTTTCTGTGCAGGGTGCTATACAGGTCCAGGGGAGTGGAATCCTTGGGAACCCGGTCCCTGAAGGTTTAATTACAATGCCTGCCGTGATAGGTGAAGTTTGGGCTTCTGTGGACCAAACAGAGTCCTGCGGCGGGGAAAAGGTAAGTGGGGGCCCCTCAGGAACTTGGTTCTATTGAGGGGACCCCCAAGCCTAATATGTCTTTCTGCCTGTTACCTAACGGTATTCCCGCTAAATATTATGCATGCCTGTAACTACTAAAAAATGTAATAATTTTAATAGTGGTCAAGAAAAAAAAAAATATATATATAGACTGCGGTACCTGTGTTAATCCACTAGAGGCCGCTGTGGAACATTTCTTGTCATGTGGACTAGTTTCTTTTCATCAGAGCAAGTCCAGGCAGATGGTGAGTTCTCTTGTGGGAAACTGCTTCCTCTGCCATGTTGCAATGCTCGCCCATCCCCCGGCCTGCGGCAAAAGGGGCCCTGGCTCTTGTCCCTAGTTTCCCTTTTCAAAAAAGAGCGCCGAAGGCGCGCGTGCACGCGCCTCTATATATAGAGGTGAGCTGGGAAAGGGGGCAGAGCTTGGGGGATGACGCTCTGTGCGCGCCGCAGCGCTTCTGCGCATGTGCGGGCGTCCCAGCATGTTAAAAAACACAATTATGTGTTGTGAGCTGGCTATGGAGTGCAGAGACAGAGCTGGCAACATTTAAAAAAGGCATACAGCAAGCGGTTGATGCAGGCATCCCCATAGAAAGGCACATTAGTAGACACCAACTGTTTTTATAGCAGCATTTGTGCTAGACTATTGTCAGTAAGTGGTGTATTTCGGCTAGAATACCTCAGCTTTGGGCTTAGGAATATGCCGTCTAAAAACTCCGGGACTAAAAATCCCAGGAAGCATAGGGGGTCTCCATCGGGCTCTGAGGATCTTGGGCATGCTTCGGCTGCACCAATCTCCCCTGAAGAATCAGAGGTTAGTGACCGTAGAGAACCCTCAGGAGTACCTGGTACTGTGGCTGTCCTCAGTTCACCTGCTCCTGTGTATGTAACAGAGGAGGTTTTTTCCTCAGCTCTGGGAGGGCTGGAAGAGAGATTGTCAGCATTGATCGCTGCTTCCCTGTCACAGGAAAAAAGCGCTCGATCTCCGTCTCCTCCCTCAGAGTGCCTGTTAGCGGAGCAACAGTCCCATACAGGGATCGACCTACCTGAGGGGGATCAGGATAAGGTTGATTCTGTTGTAGAGGAATCAACAGTGGAAGAGCCATTCTCAGCATCACATGCTGAAAGATTATGGGTTCAGTCCCTGACTAACATGGTCCGATCAGCATTTAAAATGCCCCTTGCGGAGCCATCATCCACTTCTGTCTCCTCGTTGGGGTCGCTAAAAGCTCCCCAGACTGTTTGTTCCTTTCCGATCCATCCTTTACTGGAAGGGCTCATTTACCAGGATTGGGAGCATCCTGATAAAATATTTACTCCTCCCAAGAGATTTCAGGTGGTCTATCCCATGGAGGATAAGTTCATCAAAAAATGGAGGGTCCCTACAGTGGACGCAGCCATCTCTTGTGTGAATAAATCACTGACATGTCCAGTGGATAATGTCCAAATGTTCAAGGACCCAATAGATAAAAAATTAGAGTCCTTATTAAAATCTGCTTTTGCTACAGCAGGCTTGGTGACACAACCAGCAGTGGCAGCTATTGGGGTCTGCCAAGCAGTGAAGGATCAGTTGAAACAGGTCTTAAGGGACTTGCCAGATCAGCAGGCTCTTGCCCTAGCTGATCTACCTAGAGCCTTATGCTTTGCGGTGGACGCTATAAAGGATTCAATCCATCAGGCCTCCCGCCTTACGCTGTCTGTAGTACATATGCGCAGGCTTCTATGGCTCAAAAACTGGTCTGCTGAAGCTCCCTGTAAAAAATTGCTGGTCAGCTTCCCATTTCATGGTGAACACTTATTCGGGGAAGACCTGGACAAATATATCCAGAAAATTTCCAGCGGTAAAAGTACACTTTTGCCGGTTAAAAACAGAGTTAGAGGTCCCTCTTTTAAGAGGCCTGCTTCTCCAGTCCCTAGGACATCGGCTGTGAAACAGTTCCGACGGCCTCCTCGGTCAAATCCCGGAGGTAAAAATCAGGGACAATTGCAGGGTAACAAGAAGCCCTGGAGCAGGAGAGGTACAAAACCTCCCCCAAAGTCAAATGCATGAAGGGTTGCCCCCACTCAATCGGGTGGGGGGAAGACTTCAGTTGTTCACAGAGACCTGGCGGGACACGATCAGGGACAGATGGGTGCTCTCCGCAGTAAGTCTGGGATACAAATTGGAGTTAAAAGACTCCCCTCCTTCCCACTTTATAAGGTCAAACGTGCCAAGGGATCCCCAGAAGAGAGGATCCCTCCTGTTGGCACTAGAACAATTATTGCTCCAAGCAGTAATTATAGAGGTTCCCCTGGAAGAATGGGGGTTCGGGTTTTACTCAAACCTCTTTACAGTCCCGAAGCCAAACGGGGACGTGAGGCCCATATTAAATCTAAAAGGGCTAAACAAATTCCTACATATCAGGACTTTCCGGATGGAGTCGATCCGATCGGTGGCCACTGCCCTACAAGGGGAGGAATGGTTAGCCTCGATCGACATCAAAGATGCTTATTTGCACATTCCCATCTTTCCAGCCCACCAAAAATTTCTACGCTTTGCGGTAGAAGTGCGCCATTTTCAGTTCAGAGCCTTACCCTTCGGTCTGGCCACAGCACCACGAGTGTTCACAAAAATTCTGGCCCCATTATTGGCCAATCTAAGAACACGAGGTGTAACGATAATGGCATATCTAGACGACTTGTTGCTGATAGACCACTCAGTGGAAAAACTAGAAGTGGTTGTTCACGAGACAATCAAGTATCTGGAATATCACGGTTGGATTATCAACCGAGACAAGTCAGCCCTAAAACCAGTCAAAAGTCTGGAATACTTGGGGCTAAGGCTGGATTCAGACCAGAGAACAATTTTCTTGCCTCAAGAAAAGGGGTCGTCTTTGAGAGATTTGATCCACCTAGTGGGTACAAAAAGACAGCCATCCATACGCCTGTGCATGAGGCTGCTGGGAAAAATGGTGGCATCATTCGAAGCAGTACCCTACGGTCAATTCCATTCAAGGAATTTGCAAAGGGCCATACTGTCAGCCTGGAACAAAAAAGTTCAGGCCCTAGACTTACCAATGTCCTTGTCCCCTTCCGTTCGCAAGAGCCTCCATTGGTGGTTGGTTCCCCAGAATCTGGAAAGAGGGAATCCTTCAGTCCGATTTCTTGGAAGGTGGTCACTACAGATGCCAGCCTTATAGGCTGGGGAGCAGTACTGGAGCAATGGTCTCTCCAGGGCAGATGGTCGGATGCAGAAAAGGCCCTGCCCATCAATCTCTTAGAGATATGAGCAGCCCGGTATGCCCTAGTAGCATGGACATCCAAACTCCAAGGGTCCCCTGTCAGAATTCAATCGGACAATGCCACGGCAGTGGCATATATCAATCATCAGGGTGGCACCAGGAGTCGTGCAGCCCAGAGGGAAGTAAATTGCATCCTGAAATGGGCAGAAAGATATGTCCCAGCCATATCTGCGGTATTCATTCCAGGAGTGGAGAATTGGAAGGCGGACTTTCTAAGTCGCCAACAATTATGCCCAGGGGAATGGTCCCTTCATCCCGAGGTTTTCCGGACAATATGTCAGCGGTGGGGAACACCGGATGTAGATCTGCTAGCATCCAGATTCAACGCAAAAGTGGACAGGTTTGTCTCTTGGACAAGGGATCCCCTTGCTTGCGGCTCGGGTGCCCTAGTGTTCCCTTGGGATCAGTTCAAGCTGATATATGCATTCCCACCGCCACAATTGTTACCTCGATTACTCCGCAGAATCAGGGTAGAAAAGAAACCAGTGATTCTGGTGGCTCCAGCGTGGCCCCGAAGAGCATGGTACGCGGAGATTGTAAAGATGTCTGTGGGGAGTCCTTGGACCCTCCCACATCGTCCGGACCTGCTTTCGCAAGGACCGATATACCACCCTTCCTTACCAACCCTAGGTTTGACGGCCTGGCTATTGAAGCCCACATTCTAAAAAAGAGAGGGCTCTCTAATTCTGTGGTATCTACCATGATCAATGCCAGGAAGCCGGTATCCAGGCAGATCTACTATAGAATCTGGAAGGCGTACATCGCCTGGTGTGAGGCCAAGAAATGGCATCCACGTAAGTACGTAATAGGTAGGATTCTGGACTTCCTACAATGGGCTGTAGATAGGAAGCTTGCCTTGAGTACTATCAAGGGTCAGATTTCGGCCTTGTCAATATTTTTTCAAAGGCCCTTGGCTTCGCATTCACTAGTCAAAGCCTTTATACAAGGAGTGATGCGTATTAGCCCTCCAGTTAATGTTCCCATATGTCCATGGGACTTAAACCTGGTTCTGTCGGTTCTACAGAAACAACCATTTGAACCATTACAACATATTTCCTTGGTTCTTCTCACCAGGAAATAGATTTTTCTTTTTCGTACATCACGGGACACAGAGCGACTTAGTCATTACTAATGGTTATATAGTTTACCTTCAGGTGCTGGCACTGGCAACTTACAAACCGGAAGTACCCTCCCCTATATAAGCCCCTCCCATCCGGGAGCACCTCAGTTTTTTGCCAGTGTCTAAGGTGTTGGCCAAAGAGTAACATGTGTTTTCCTGGGCTTGCGTACAGGTTCTTTTACGGGCCTTAGTAAGCTGTTCCGGATCCCACCAAAAAAGCTTCATAGCTAAACGGTCGGTACCCGGGCCTTGCAACAGAAGAGCAAGGTTTTGCCTGTAATGCCTCTCTTAGGAGGGCTGGACCCTGGGATCCAGAGCTCTGGTCATACCCACGACCAAGATGTTTTCTGTGCAGGGTGCTATACAGGTCCAGGGGAGTGGAATCCTTGGGAACCCGGTCCCTGAAGGTTTAATTACAATGCCTGCCGTGATAGGTGAAGTTTGGGCTTCTGTGGACCAAACAGAGTCCTGCGGCGGGGAACAGGTAAGTGGGGGCCCCCAGGAACTTGGTTCTATTGGGTGACCCCCAAGCCTAATTTGTCTTTCTGTCTGTTACCTAACGGTATTCCCGCTAATATCTGTGTATGCCTATAACTACTGGAAAATGTAAAATTTTAATAGTAGTCAAGAAAAAAAAAAAAGAGGACCGCGGTACCTGTGTTAAACCACTAGAGGCCGCTGTGGTCCATTTTTCTTGTCATGTGGATCTTTGGTTTTCTCAAGTCAAAAGATCCAGGCAGTTGGTAAGTTTCTCTGTGGGAATCCAGTTCCTCTGTCCTGTTGCTGCGCTCATCCACCGCACAGGCCCTCCGGCAAAAAGGGCCCTGGCTCCTAGTCCCTGCTTGGTTTCAAAAAAGGGCGCCAATGGCGCACGGGCGGGCGCGTGCACGCGCCTCCTATGAAAAAAAAGGGGCGGGGCGGGTGGATGACGCTCGATGCGCGCCGCGGCGCTTCTGCGCATGTGCAGGCGTCCCAGCATGTATAAAAGACACAGTACAAGTGTCAGCTGGATGCAAACAGAGCTAGCAACAAAACGGTGGCACACAGAGGCGGTTGATGCAGGCAACCCCATAGAAAGGCACTTTAGTGGACATCAGCTGGTATATAGCAGCAACTGTGTTAGACTATTACCAGCAAAATTGGTGTATGACGACGGGAATACCTCAGCTTTGTGCTTAAAGGATATGTCGTCCAGACGCTCCGGAAATAAGTCTTCCAGGAAGCCAAAGGGGTCTCCATCGGGCTCTGAGGATATTGGGCATGCTTGTACTGCACCAATCTCCCCTGAAAATTCAGAGGTCAGTAGCCGTAGGAACCCCGCAGGAGTGCCTGGTGCTGCGGCTGTCCCCAGTCCACCTGCTCCTATATATATAACAGAGGAGGTTTTATCCTCAACTCTGGGAGGATTGGAAGAGAGATTAACAGCATTGATCGCTGCTTCCCTGTCACAGGGAAAGCGCGTCCGATCTCCGTCTCCTCCTTCAGAGTGCCTGTTAGTGGAGGAACAGCCCCACACAGAGATCGACCTACCTGAAGGGGATCAGGATGAGGTTGATTCAGTTATAGAGGAATAAACAGTGGAAGAACCTTTCTCAGCATCTCAGGCTGAAAGATTATGGGTTCAGTCTCTGACTAACATGGTCCGATCAGCATTTAAAATGCCTCTGGCGGAACCATCAACCACTACGGTTTCCTCGCTGGGGTCGCTGAAAGCTCCCCAGGCTGTCTGTTCCTTCCCAATCCACCCTTTATTGGAAGGGCTTATTTACCAGGATTGGGAGCATCCTGATAAAATATTTACTCCCCCAAGAGATTTCCAGTGATCTATCCCATGGAGGATAAGTTCATAAAAAAATGGAGGGTCCCTACAGTGGACACAGCCATCTCTTGTGTAAATAAATCACTGACATGTCCAGTAGATAATGTTCCAATGTTCAAAGACCCAATAGATAAAAAATTGGAGTCTTTACTAAAATCTGCTTTCTCTACAGCAAGCATGGTGACACAACCTGCAGTAGCAGCGATTGGAGTCTGCCAAGCAATGAAAGATCAGTTGAAACAAGTCTTAAGGGACTTACCAGATCAGCAGGCTCTTGCCCTAGCTGACCTACCTAGAGCCTTGTGTTGCGGTGGATGCCATAAAGGATACAATCCAACAGGCATCCCGCTTTACGCTGTCTGTAGACATATGCGTAGGCTTCTATGGCTCAAAAACTGGTCTGCTGAAGCTCCCTGTAAGAAATTGCTGATTAGCTTCCCATTTCATGGAGAACGCTTATCTGGAGATGATCTGGACAAATATATCCAGAAAACTTCTGCCGGTAAAAGTACACTCTTGCCGGTTAAGAACAAGGGTAGAAGTCCTTCTTTTAAGAGGCTTACTTCTCCAGTCCCTGGCACATCGGCTGTGAAACAGTTCCGACGGCCTCCGCGGTCAAATCCAGGGGGCAGAAATCAGGGACAATCACAGGGTAACAAGAAACCCTGGGTCAAGAGAGGTACAAAACCTCCCCCCAAGTCATGAAGGGTTGCCCCCACTCAATCGGGTGAGGGGAAGACTTCAGTTGTTCACAGAGACCTGGCGGGACACCATCAGAGACAGATGGGTGATCTCCACAGTAAGTCTGGGATACAGGCTGGAGTTAAAAGACATTCCTCCTGCCCATTTTATAAGGTCAAACGTGCCAAGCGATCCCCAGAAGAGTGGATCCCTCCTTCTGGCACTAGAACAACTATTGCTCCAAGGGTAATCATGAAGGTTCCCTTGGAAGAAAGCGGGTTCGGGTTTTACTCGAACCTTGTCACAGTCCCCAAACCAAATGGGGACGTGAGGCCCATATTAAATATAAAAGGGCTAAACAAGTTCCTACATATCAGGACTTTTTTGGATGGAGTCGATCCGATCGGTGGCCACCGCCCTACAAGGGCAGGAATGGTTAGCCTCGATCGACATAAGGGATGCTTATTTGCATATTCCCATCTGTCCGGCCCACCAGAAATTTCTACGCTTTGCAGTAGAAGGGCGCCATTTTCAGTTCAGAGCCTTACCTTTCGGTCTGGCCACAGCACCACGAGTGTTCACAAAAATTCTGGCCCTACGATTGGCCAAACTAGGAACACAAGGTGTAACGATAATGGCATATCTAGACGACTTGTTGCTGATAGACCACTCAGTGAAAAAAACTAGAAGTGGTCGTTCACAAGATAATCAAGTATCTGGAATCTCACGGTTGCATTATCAACCGAGACAAGTCAGCCCTAAAACCAGTCAAAAGTCTGGAATACTTGGGGGCTAAGACTGGATTCAAATCAGAGAAAGATTTTCTTACCTCCAGAGAAGGTGTCGTCTTTGAAAGATTTGACCCACTTAGTGGGTACAAAAAAGAAAACCATCCATACGCCTGTGTATGAGGCTGCTGGGAAAAATGGTGGCTTCATTCGAAGCAGTACCCTACGGTCAATTCCATTCAAGGAACTTGCAGAGGGCCATACTGTCAGCCTGGAACAAAAAAGTTCAGGCTTTAGACTTACCAATGTCCCTGTCCCCTTCCGTTCGCAAGAGCCTCCATTGGTGGTTGGTGCCCCAGAATCTGGAAAAAGGGAAACTCTTCAGTCCGGTTTCTTGGAAGGTGGTCACTACAGATGCCAGCCTCATAGGCTGGGGGGCAGTACTGGAGCAATGGTCTCTCCAGGGCAAGTGGTCAGAAGCAGAGAAGGCCCTGCCCACCAATCTCTTAGAGATACGAGCAGCCCGGTATGCCCTAGTAGCATGGACATCCAAACTCCAAGGGTCACCTGTCAGAATTCAATCAGACAATGCCACAGCAGTGGCATATATCAATCACCAGGGTGGCACCAGGAGTCGTGCAGCCCAGAGGGAAGCGAATTGCATCCTGGAATGGGCAGAAAGATATGTCACAGCCATATCCTAGTGTTCCCTTGGGATCAGTTCAAGCTGATATATGCATTCCCACCGCGATTAATCCGCAGAATCAGGGTAGAAAAGAAACCAGTGATTCTGGTGGCTCCAGCGTGGCCCCGAAGGGCATGGTACGCGGAGATTGTAAAAATGTCAGTGGGAAGTCCTTGGACCCTCCCACATCGTCCGGACCTGCTTTCGCAAGGACCGATATACTACCCTTCCTTACCAGCCCTAGGTTTGACGGCCTGGCTATTGAAGCCCACATTCTAAAAAAGAGAGGGCTCTCTAATCCTGTGGTATCTACCATGATCAATGCCAGGAAGCCGGTATCCAGGCAGATCTATTATAGGATCTAGAAGGCGTACATCACGTGGTGTGAGGCCAAGAAATGGCATCCACGTAAGTACGTAATAGGTAGGATTCTGGACTTCCTACAGTGGGCTGTACATAGGAAGCTTGCCTTGAGTACTATCAAGGGTCAGACGGCTTTGTCAATATTTTTTCAAAGGCCCTTGGCTTTGCATTCATTAGTCAAAGCTTTCATACAAGGAGTGATGCGTATTAGCCCTCCGGTTAGTATTCCCATATGTCCATGGAACTTAAACCTGGTTCTGTCGGTTCTACAGAAACAACCATTTGAACCATTGCGGCACATTTCCTTGGTTCTTTTCACCAGGAAATTGATTTTCTTAGTAGCCATTTGTTCGGCTAAAAGAGTATCGGAATTAGCCGCCTTGTCCTGTAAGGAGCCATATCTGGTTGTCCATAAGGACAGAGTAGTATTACGTCCTCATCCAGCCTTCTTCCTAAGGTGGTATCGAGGTTCCATTTGAACCAAGATGTGGTTCTTCCTTCCTTTTTCCCCAAACCTAGTTCGGTAGAGGAAAAGTTATTGCATTCTTTGGATGTAGTAAGAGCAGTTAAAGCTTATCTTAAAGCCACTGCTCAGATTCGTAGAACGGATACTTTGTTTGTTCTGCCGGAAGGCCCCAGAAAGGGTCAGGCAGCATCAAAAATCTACTTTAGCCAAGTGGATTCGACAGGTCATAATACAAGCCTATGGCTTGAAAAGGAGACGGCCTCCGTTCAAAGTTAGGGCGCACTCCACAAGAGCAGTTGGAACTTCATGGGCAGTGCATCACCAAGCCTCCCTGGCTCAAGTCTGTAAGGCCACAACATGGTCCTTAGTACACACGTTTACTAGATTCTACCAGGTAGACGTCAGAAGTCAGGAGGATGTCGCCTTTGGGCGCAGTGTGTTGCAGGCCGCAAAAGAGCCTCATGCCTGATGGCGCCCAGCTTATGTATAGTGTATCCCTCCCCTCATTTGGCATTGCTTTGGGACGTCCCATTAGTAATGACTAAGTCGCTCTGTGTCCCGTGATGTACGAAAAAGAAAAAGGGATTTTTATAACAGCTTACCTGTAAAATCCTTTTCTTGGAGTACATCACGGGACACAGAGCTCCCACCCCTCTTTGGGGACACTTATTGCTTTGCTACAAAACTGAGGTGCTCCCGGATGGGAGGGGCTTATATAGGGGAGGGTACTTCCGGTTTGGAAGTTGCCAGTGCCAGCACCTGAAGGTAAACTATATAACCATTAGTAATGACTAAGTCGCTCTGTGTCCCGTGATGTACTCCAAGAAAAGGATTTTACAGGTAAGCTGTTATAAAAATTCCTTTTTCTAGTAGCCATTTGTTCGGCTAAAAGAGTGTCGGAATTAGCCGCTATGTCCTGTAGGGAGCCATATCTGGTTATCCATAAGGACAGAGTAGTGTTACGTCCTCATCCAGCCTTTCTTCCTAAGGTGGTATTGAGGTTTCATTTGAACCAAGATGTGGTTCTTCCTTCTTTTTTCCCCAAACCTAGTTCGGTAGAGGAAAAGTTATTGCATTCTTTGGATGTAGTAAGAGCAGTTAAAGCTTATCTAAAAGCCACTGCTCAGATTCGCAGAACGGATACTTTGTTTATTCTGCCGGAAGGCCCCAGAAGGGGTCAGGCAGCGTCAAAATCTACTTTAGCCAAGTGGATTCGACAGGTCATAATGCAAGCCTATGGCTTGAGAAGGAGACCGCCACCGTTCAAAGTTAGGGCGCACTCCACGAGAGCAGTTGGAACTTCATGGGCAGTGCATCACCAGGCCTCCCTGGCTCAAATTTGTAAGGCCGCAACATGGTCTTCAGTACACACGTTTACTAGGTTCTACCAGGTGGACGTTAGAAGTCAGGAGGATGTCGCCTTTGGGCGCAGTGTGTTGCAGGCCGCAAAAGATCCTCATGTCTGATAGCGCTCAGCTTATGTATGGTGTACCCCCCCCCCTCATTGGGCATTGCTTTAGGACATCCCACATAGTAATGACTATGCCGCTCTGTGTCCCGTGATGTACGAGAAAGAAAATAGGATTTTTATAACAGCTTACCTGTAAAATCCTTTTCTTGGAGTACATCACGGGACACAGAGCTCCCACCCCTCTTTGGGGACACTTATTGCTTTGCTACAAAACTGAGGTGCTCCCGGATGGGAGGGGCTTATATAGGGGAGGGTACTTCCGGTTTTGGAAGTTGCCAGTGCCAGCACCTGAAGGTATCTATATAACCCACATAGTAATGACTATGCCGCTCTGTGTCCCGTGATGTACTCCAAGAAAAGGATTTTACAGGTAAGCTGTTATAAAAATCCTATTATTCAAAAATGTCACTATGAGGCTGATGAGGGGGAGGGAGGAACGAGGGAGGTCCAAATAGAAGCAGATGACAAACTTTAGATTCATTTAAAACATATGTCCATCTAAGACTACTTGTTGCCAATTTCCCTGCCCAACAAACAGTGTTGTCACTGTATCACAGAAAGTGCAAAAAATAACTAATCTATTAGCAGAATTATTGTGTATTAAAACTGTTTGTTGCATTTTAGCAAAGTCAAGAAATGTGTCCTGTTAATGGTTCAGATGGTTTTATAAGCCAAATCTGATTCCTAAAAAAATATAAAAGGAAAATTTACAGTTTGTCTTTTGGCTCTATACGTTAGATCTATGAAGGGTCCGTTACAGAGAAATATGCCTCTCTTCCTCTGAAGATTTGACGCACGCAATTACCACCCTCCATATACACAATGTAGACTGGATATCAAAAGCCCCATAAAGTTTTACGACATCGAAAAAAGAACATTTCAAAGAAGTTGTATGAATCTTTGGAAACACATCAGACAGCTTTAGAAGTGGAAGTTTCAGTTTAACAAATTACCCAAGAATTTAAAAACAGAGTTTTAGATGAAACAAATATATGGAGTCTAAAACACAGTGGCATAATTCCCGAAAAATGGAGTACAGGGAGAATGTCATATATATGTCTCACTACAGGAACTACTAATAAAACCTTATCAGTGCCAGTAATGATGGATGCCGGGGCCAAGAGATCAGATCTGCTTTTTCAGAATTTTATTTCAAGCATTTTTATCCCTCTAGAACCAATCCAAGGGAAAGCAGACTTCCTCCAAGAATATTCATCTTTACATATGTGACTTCACAATCTCCTTCGCCAACTCTCTCAGGATAAAACAAAAGACAAAATAAATTGTATATGTGCACAAATAGTTATTTTGATGGAGACATCACAGATTATTTAAGGTGAAAATGCTGCCAAAAGGGAAAATAAACTATGTATGAAAAGATATTCTGTTGGAATGCATTTTGGCATAGTGATCAGAGGTTATCCCAGTACTCTGAGTTTTCTAAAAGTGCTGTAACATTGTACAATCAACACACGCTTGTATCCTTCCTACCTGTGCAACGCTGAGTTCTAGTGTGGACATTTCTGTCTTAAATGTGTAAGGTCCAGGAAGAACCTGGTTGTGTCTTATCTGTGTACAGCAGAGATCCAGCATGGACCTGGCCTTGTCTTACCTATAGGAGGTCCAAGAAGGACCTGGTTTATCTGTCTTGAGCACAGTTGAGGTCCATTAGGGAGCTTGGCTTTACCTTATCTATGTACAGTTGAGATCCAGCGTGGATCCGGGACCTGGTTTTGTCCAACTTGTGCACAGCTGAGGTCCAGCATGGTACTGCCCTTGACCTACTGCAGTTGCCCCCAGAGCAATCACAAACTGCTGAATGCATTAGTCAAATCTCACCTTTCATCAGTGCAAAATGAAGAATGATTGTAACCTCTGACACAAAGCTTTGCCACTTATCACCATCCAGTATAACGAAAGTAGTTTTCCTAATAAATCTTTCTTGTCATTTAGGCCGTAGAACCTCTACAGTCCGCTCTACAGCCAGAGATGCATATTGAGCATGAATCAATCCAGATCCAATAATCCCAGCAGCTGATCATGTCAGGAGCCCGTGTGTGCCAGCCGTTATCAGCATGGAGGGCACAGGAGCTGCACGCACGCCCGCCAATGAAACCCACTGAGCAAGACCTCAATGTGAATATCTCAGAGGACCAGACTTCAATGGACACAACTAGCTGTGCAGAATTCATTCAGTTGCTTGTACTCTCTAATATGCTATTTTTGTATCCCCTGTTGTTTGTATCGGAAAAAAAAAACCTAATCTATCTTTTAAAAGTGATGTTTTCTGTTAATATAGATCTTTGGTTTGCAGAAAAAAATAAAAATATTCAATGATCAAGGAACATTCACTCACTGTTCTGCATGTGTGAAATAATTCATAGGCCAATAAGACAAAACTGCTAAGTGTACCTGTCATTACACAAAATCGTCAAGGTGATTTTCTCCTTAACAAGATAACCTAGAAGTTGATTGATTCCTGAAATATCTGTATGAGAAGTGAGCAGTGGAATTCTGTTCAATCAGACTGTATAGAATGAACCATCTGAACGTTTTATGAATGCTCTAAAAGGTGGAGTTGGCCTTTAAGCAGCAAATTGGATCACTGTTGTATGAAGTGTTATAAGTGTGCATCCTCTATAAGTAACTCCAACCAAACTGCCATATTGTGTGGAAAGATTAGACTCCCATGGCTTCTGAGGACAAGTCAGCATAGCACCAAGTACTGCCAGAAAATTCCATTACACCCAATCGTTGGCTGGGAATCAAACCAAAGTCAGCTGCTTGGAAGACAGCTTTGCTCACCACTATACCACCAATCCCGTTCCACCTAAATATTTATCTGCAAAGATAAGACACATAAGTGTATATAATGCTGTGCGCATGTGTGTAGTGACCATGGAAGGTGGAACACTTGGCTGTCTTCGGCAGACCAAAGAAAAAATGTATTTGTTCATGGGTTGGACGAAAAAAAAAAAAAAAGATACCATTTCCCCATCCACACACTCAATGTGCTGATCCTCCCCGCTGTGGTATATTGTATTCGGATAGCGGGGAGCATTCAAAGCTGCAAGAATACTGTGATCGATGTTGCTGGCACTGATCGTTCATGAAAAACCCAACAGATTGGTTGTACACAAGCCAATTGACAGATTGTCTTGTGTACAACCAACCTGCCCATACATGGGACATAAGTCACTGCTGGTCCTGCCAAATGTCGATCCATGTACTACTTATATGGCTGGCTTTATAGCGTGCAGTGCAATAGTACATGCTCCTTCTGAGAGGCCGTACACTATGCACAGCTATACAGACAAAGCACACTGTGAAGCTGGTACTCAGAAGGTTCAATGGACTCCATGCAATTTGAGGGGTGGGGGAGAAAGGGTGTTGCTCCAGGTATTCTGAGAGCTGTCCAATCCAGTCATTGCAAGATCAGCCTTTTAACAGCCATTGCATGAAACCTTCCATAAACCAGATTACTAAATTTATGTAACTCATGCATAACAGAAGATACCACAACAGGTACAGTGAGGACATTACTGTGAAAATTGGAAATTTTATGAAAATAATCTGCTGATATAGAAGACTGCTGATTTATTTTATAAGGTCCAAAAGCTGCTCTGGAGAACTGCGGACACCAGAATTGTAGTCAGAATATTGTAGTCTATAAGTTGTGTGATGAACAGCTCATTGTAAATGATAATGACGAGTGGGCATTTCAAACACCCTCAATAAATAACTATTTATGATCTATTTGGCTGAATTCTGTGTGTACTGATTTGCTGAGATCGGGTATGAAGAATGTCCTGGAATGGAGGTCTGTAAAACCAACCTATGGGTAAAGATTGAGTTGGAGCCAACCTCAATGTGTAAGAGCTCTACTTCTAGAATGACCTGACACGATACTAACGGATGCCACTGCACATGAACCGCTACTGAGAATGGTGCTGAGTAAACAACAGAGCACACATTGGCACTACTGATCCTGTCAGTGGCAAAAAAGCACACATATCATTAACCACTTGCTTATTGGGCACATATACCCCCTTCCTACCCAGGTGAAATTTCAGCTTTCGGCACTGCCACGCTTTGAATGACAATTGCGCGGTCGTGCGACGTGGCTCCCAAACAAAATTGACATCCTTTTTTTCCCACAAATAGAGCTTTCTTTTGGTGATATTTGATCACCTCTGCGTTTTTTATTTTTTGCGCTATAAACAAAGAAAGAGCGACAATTTTGAAAAAAACACAACATTTTTTGATTTTTGCTATAATAAATATCGCAATTTTTTTTTTTCCTCAGTTTAGGCTGATACGTATTCTTCTACATATTTTTGGTAAAAAAAATCGCAATCAGCGTTTATTGATTGGTTTGCGCAAAAGTTATAGCGTTTACAAAATAGGGAGTAGTTTTATGGCATTTTTATAATTTTTTATTTTTTTTACTAGTAATGGCGGCGATCAGTGATTTTTTTTGTGACTGCGACATTATGGCGGACACATCGGACACTTTTGACACATTTTTGGGACCATTCACATTTATACAGCAAACAGTGCTATAAATATGCACTGATTACTGTATAAATGTGACTGGCAGGGAAGGGGTTAACACTAGGGAGCGAGGAAGGGGTTAAATGTGTGCCCTGGGAGTGATTACTACTGTGGGGGGAGGGGACTGACTGGGGGAGGCGACCGATCTGTGTCCCTATGTACAAGGGACACAGCATCGGTCTCCTCTCCCTGACAGGACATGGATCTGTGTGTTTACACACACAGATCCATGTCCTTGTCTGTGTAACGGGCGATCGCGTGTACCTGGCGGACATCGTGGCCGCCAGTCACTCGCATCGGCATCTCAGTGATGCGCCGGGCACGTGCGCGCGACCCCCAGTGGACGGAGGAGTGGAGGCCATATAAAGACGGCCTCCCGGCATTGTAGAGCCACCTTGTTGGCCATATATATTCATACGGTGGGCGGCTAGTGGTTAAAGTGGATGTAAACCCTCCATACACCCAGTGAAGTGAACAGCCTCAGATGATACACAGGGATGAACCAAATCTCCCTACATAAGTTTTACATGTATATCTGCTGTCTTCACATTTATATACTGTTTAGAAAGTTCAGATCGTGTTAGGAGATTTTCTCTTCCTGTTTAACACAGAGTGTGATGTCTGGGCATACAGCCAAGATAGCTTAAATTGCTGATGGGAGGAAAGGCACACCCCCTCTCATCATAGGCAGAGACTCTCAGAGGTGTTTTGTAACAGGGCCTGCTAATCTATTTTAGCAACCTCCACTGACAGAAATTTCAGGCTGCTTTTATCTGATGTCAGAGAATTTGTCAGGAGTTATCAGGCTGACAACAGAGGAACGGTTCAGGAAAAAAAACGACGGGACTTAGCCCTTTGAAGAGAGATGCCAAAATACTGCAGATATATGTGCTCAGCTCAAATTTCATTAATCGGATTTACATCCACTTTAATACAAAATATTTCAAAATTACACTATCATCTTATTGCTCCACTAGTATGGTCTTTAAAACGAATGGCCTTGTACTTACAGAGCAACTCCACTTTTTTGGCTGGAAAAAAGCAAATAAATAAAAAAATAATATTGTATATGCAAATGCTACACAGGCCAAATTGTAATTGAATGTTATAAAAAAAACAACCTTTCCTTTTCAATGTGCAGTGCTGTAATTTTATGCAAACTTTTATATAATATAGCAACTGTTCTGTAGACAGATGCTATACAGAAATGTAATTTCTTGTCGGTGTGATTGGCTCACTGATTTTCTCAGAAGTCTGCACTAAGATGCAAGTCAAATTTTAGGCATCCCCTGCAACAAATATGTAATTTTTGATGAGATACTCTCTAAAAAGGTAATTATTTCTAAAGCGATGCAGACTCTGCCTTTTCCTTGTTAGTTGGTGCAAAAAGTGGAACAAAGCTTTTTCTTCAGAGCAGCATCAGGTAGGAGATCTGAAACAATGTTAAAATCCTTGCAGCACACATTGATCACCCAGGGAGAGATCTTTTTTTCTTCAAGAAAAGTGGAGTTACTCTTTAGGTTTGGCAGCCTACATCACATAGTCTGTCTCCCAATGAGTATTGTGGAGGCTTTATGTCATGACAGAGTCTCATGTTTTTAATTATTAGACCCTGTCTAGTAGGCCTGCAGTTGAATTTAAGCACCCCTTTTCATTGTCCACATATATGGACTATTCAGGGTAAAAAACACTCATCAAAGCAAAATTAGTGAACAAAAACCAAAGCCCGTCTGTCCCCAGAAACCCAGTCATTACCCTCTTGGCATCCACCATCTTGTCTCTTTCACATCATATAGAAACCAGGATGTCAATCAAAGTACACACATTAAAAACATCTCTACCCTTCCTGTGACAGTGATGTGAAGTTGCTCACTGTCAATGGCCAGGGGACTAGAAATAAGGATGGGGGCTCAGCTCTTCACTTTTCACAAAAGTTTGAACTGAATTGGGGAATTCTATTAAACACAACCTGCAAAATTTACTAAACTCCCAGAAACTGGAAAGTGCCACATTAACCAAGCAGCTAGACCTGTTTCCGGTGTATCTGTGCCAGTTTCTATTTCACAGTGAAATGAAAAGGAATGCAGGTTTGCACCTATTTAACAGAGGAAAAGTGTCAGTTTTCCAATATAGACCTGGAGTACAGGATGTGAACTGTCAGCAGACAAATCACATCCCTCTCTCTGCCTATGCAATGAATATACTACATGAACAGAGCCTTGTGGGGTTAATAACCATCCTCCTCCCTCCTGCTCTGAGCTTAGCGGGTGTTGGGGGGTAGGTGGAGATTTTGGTGCATGCAGCTCCAGCTCTCCTGTGCTGTACTGTTTCTGTCATGGCCACAGAAATTATTGCTCTTAGAGCTGCACGATTCTGAATAAAATGAGAATCACAATTTTTTTGCTTACAATAAAGATCACGATTCTTGGCGTAACATCATCTTTCACATTATACCAAAAAAAATGGGCTATCTTTTTTTTATTTATTTATTGAAGTGTATTTTATCCCCAAAAAATTGCGTTTGAAAGACTGCTGCGCAAATACAGTGTGATATAAAATATTGCAATGACTGCCATTTTATTCTCTAGGGTCTCTGCTCAAAAATATATATAGTGTTTGCGGATTCTAAGTAATTTTCTACCAAAAAATACAGATTGTATCTTGTAGGCAACAAGTGTCAGAAAAAGGCTTATGCCCCATACACACGAGCGGAATTTCCGCCAGCAAAAGTCTGATGTGAGCATTTCATCGGAAATTCCGACTGTGTGTATGCTCCATCAGACTTTTGCTGAAAGAAGATTTACCGCTTCCAAGCCTCTAAACCTTTTGGGTTGCTTCACTTTTTGTATTTGACTGTACAGTAGGGGTGTCGAAATTAATCGTAACATCGATGCATCGGGATTCGGTCGTCCACGATGCGGCATCGATGTTACGACTTTCAATAATCTATTAATGATGACGTCATTCTTGCGCCGTGCTACTGCCTCCGAGTACGGAGCCGAGAGGAGCCGGAAGCAGCCGAAGAAAGCGCGCTGTCTTTTCTCAACTCCTGCCTCCCACTGACGTCATCCCCTGCCGCCCTGTGTCGCTCCCTCGCTTCATTACACACAGCGGTCTCCCTGCTGTGTCACGGAGTCTAAAATGTACTTCAGCCGTACTGTGATAAAAGTCCCGCCTCCTCCTACACCAGTGTGTGTGTGTGTGATAGACAGAACACTGTGTCTATTTCCTGCCATTAGATCAGTGTTCTGTCTATCACACACACACACACTGGTGTAGGAGGAGGCGGGACTTTTATCACAGTACGGCTGAAGTACATTTTAGACTCTGTGACACAGCAGGGAGACCGCTGTGTGTAAAATAGGTACGTACACAGTGAGACTTTAAACTTTAATTATTGGGCACAGTGGAGTGATGAGGATTATATGACATGCAGGACAACATGCAGACTAGGGTGATGTGGAGTAACACATACAGCATATTGTACAGTGTGGAGTATAAAACATACAGCACAATATAAAGAGTGGAGTATATAAAACACAGCACAGTCCACAGAGCTGGGTGGTGTTAAATATAGAACATAGAGTGCAGTATACAAATTAGAGTAGGGTACAGAATGCCCAGCAAATGAACAATTTGGAGTGGTATGGAGGCAAGAAAGTCTTGTGCAGAGTGGAGTGGTATAGAATATGTTATGCACAAAGCAGCATAATGAATGCAACACTGGAATATGTCAAATAAAGCACAGTATACAGATAGGAGTTTTATATCACAGGCCTTCACAGTGATTCCACATGCTCAGTGACCTATTACTGACATTACAACTTGCTAATCAGTGACTATGATAACATTGGTCAAAGCAATCTAACCATCTTGAATGGCTAACCATACCACTGGGGCTTTAAAGGTTCTCTTCTTCAACAATAGGCTAAAAAGTTTATTTCTTTCTCGTACATCACGGGACACAGAGCGGCATAGTCATTACTATGTGGGTTATATAGTTTACCTTCAGGTGCTGGCACTGGCAACTTCCAAACCGGAAGTACCCTCCCCTATATAAGCCCCTCCCATCCAGGAGCACCTCAGTTTTTTGCCAGTGTCTAAGGTGTTGGCCAAGAAGTAACATGTGTTTTTCACTGAGCTTGCGTACAGGTTCTTTTGGGCCTCAGTAAGCTATTCCGGATCCGACCAAAAAAGCTTCATAGCTAAACGGTCGGTACCCGGGCCTTGCAGAGAAGAGCAAGGTTTTGCCTGTAATGCTTCTCTTAGGAGAGCTGGACCCTGGGATCCAGAGCTCTGGTCATACCCACGACCAAGATGTTTTCTGTGCAGGGTGCTATACAGGTCCAGGGGAGTGGAATCCTTGGGAACCCGGTCCCTGAAGGTTTAATTACAATGCCTGCCGTGATAGGTGAAGTTTGGGCTTCTGTGGACCAAACAGAGTCGGGGAAAAGGTAAGTGGGGGCCCCTCAGGAACTTGGTTCTATTGAGGGGACCCCCAAGCCTAATATGTCTTTCTGCCTGTTACCTAACGGTATTCCCGCTAAATATCTGTGCATGCCTGTAACTACTAAAAAATGTAATAATTTTAATAGTGGTCAAGAAAAAAAAAAAAATATAGACTGCGGTACCTGTGTTAATCCACTAGAGGCCGCTGTGAAACGTTTCTTGTCATGTGGACTTTTTTCTTTTCATCAGAGCAAGTCCAGGCAGATGGTGAGTTCTCTTGTGGGAAATTGCTTCCTCTGCCATGTTGCAATGTTCATCCATCCCCCGGCCTGCGGCAAAAATGGCCCTGTCTCCTGTCCCTAGTTTCCCTTTTCAAAAAAGAGCGCCGAAGGCGCACGTGCACGCGCCTCTCTATATAGAGGTGAGTGGAAAAGGGGGCGGAGCTTGGTGGATGACGCTCTGTGCGCGCCGCAGCGCTTCTGTGCATGTGCGGGCGTCCCAGCATGTTAAAAGGCACAATTATGTGTTGTGAGCTGGCCATGGTGCAGAAACAGAGCTGGCAACATTTAAAGAAAGGCATACAGCAAGCGGTTGATGCAGGCATCCCCATAGAAAGGCACATTAGTAGACACCAACTGTTTATATAGCAGCATTTGTGCTAGACTATTGTCAGAAAGTGGTGTATTTCGGCTGGAATACCTCAGCTTTGGGCTTAGGAATATGCCGTCTAAAAACTCCGGGACTAAGAATCCCAGGAAGCATAGGGGGTCTCCATCGGGCTCTGAGGATCTTGGGCATGCTTCGGCTGCACCAATCTCCCCTGAAAAATCAGAGGTTAGTGACCGTAGAGCACCCTCAGGAGTACCTGGTACTGTGACTGTCCTCAGTTCACCTGCTCCTGTGTATGTAACAGAGGAGGTTTTTTCCTCAGCTCTGGGAGGGTTGGAAGAGAGATTGACAACATTGATCGCTGCTTCCCTGTCAGAGGGAAAGCGCGCCCGATCTCCGTCTCCTCCCTCAGAGTACCTGTTAGCGGAGCAACAGTCCCATACAGGGATCGACCTACCTGAAGGGGATCAGGACGAGGTTGATTCTGTTGTAGAGGAATCAACAGTGGAAGAACCATTCTCAGCATCACATGCTGAAAGATTATGGGTTCAGTCCCTGACTAACATGGTCCGATCAGCATTTAAAATGCCTCTTGCGGAGCCATCATCCACTTCTGTCTCCTCGTTGGGGTCGCTAAAAGCCCCCCAGACTGTTTGTTCCTTTCCAATCCATCCTTTACTGGAAGGGCTCATTTACCAGGATTGGGAACATCCTGATAAAATATTTACTCCTCCCAAGAGATTTCAGGTGGTCTATCCCATGGAGGATAAGTTCATCAAAAAATGGAAGGTCCCTACAGTGGACGCAGCCATCTCTTGTGTGAATAAATCACTGACATGTCCAGTAGATAATGTCCAAATGTTCAAGGACCCAATAGATAAAAAATTGGAGTCCTTATTAAAATCTGCTTTTGCTACAGCAGGCTTGGTGACACAACCAGCAGTGGCAGCTATTGGGGTCTGCCAAGCAGTGAAGGATCAGTTGAAACAGGTCTTAAGGGACTTGCCAGATCAGCAGGCTCTTGCCCTAGCTGATCTACCTAGAGCCTTATGCTTTGCGGTTGACGCTATAAAGGATTCAATCCATCAGGCCTCCCGCCTTACGCTGTCTGTAGTACATATGCACAGGCTTCTGTGGCTCAAAAACTGGTCTGCTGAAGCTCCCTGTAAAAAATTGCTGGTCAGCTTCCCATTTCATGGTGAACGCTTATTCGGGGAAGACCTGGACAAATATATCCAGAAAATTTCCAGCGGTAAAAGTACACTCTTGCCGGTTAAAAACAGAGTTAGAGGTCCCTCTTTTAAGAGGCCTGCTTCTCCAGTCCCTAGGACATCGGCTGTGAAACAGTTCCGACGGCCTCCTCGGTCAAATCCCGGGGGGTAAAAATCAGGGACAATTGCAGGGTAACAAGAAACCCTGGGTCAGGAGAGGTACAAAACCTCCCCCAAAGTCAAATGCATGAAGGGTTGCCCCCACTCAATCGGGTGGGGGGAAGACTTCAGTTGTTCACAGAGACCTGGCGGGACACCATCAGAGACAGATGGGTGCTCTCCGCAGTAAGTCTGGGATACAAATTGGAGTTAAAAGACTCCCCTCCTTCCCATTTTATAAGGTCAAACGTGCCAAGGGATCCCCAGAAGAGAGGATCCCTCCTGTTGGCATTAGAACAATTATTGCTCCAAGCAGTAATTATAGAGGTTCCCCTGGAAGAATGGGGGTTCGGGTTTTACTCAAACCTCTTTACAGTCCCGAAGCCAAACGGGGACGTGAGGCCCATATTAAATCTAAAAGGGCTAAACAAATTCTTACATATCAGGACTTTCCGGATGGAGTCGATCCGATCGGTGGCCACTGCCCTACAAGGGGAGGAATGGTTAGCCTCGATCGACATCAAAGATGCTTATTTGCACATTCCCATCTTTCCAGTCCACCAAAAATGTCTACGCTTTGCAGTAGAAGGGCGCCATTTTCAGTTCAGAGCCTTACCCTTCGGTCTGGCCACAGCACCACGAGTGTTCACAAAAATTCTGGCCCCATTATTGGCCAATCTAAGAACACGAGGTGTAACGATAATGGCATATCTAGACGACTTGTTGCCGATAGACCACTCAGTGGAAAAACTAGAAGTGGTTGTTCACGAGACAATCGAGTTTCTGGAATATCACGGTTGGATTATCAACCGAGACAAGTCAGCCCTAAAACCAGTCAAAAGTCTGGAATACTTGGGGCTAAGGCTGGATTCAGACCAGAGAAAAATTTTCTTGCCTCAAGAAAAGGTGTCGTCTTTGAGAGATTTGATCCACCTAGTGGGTACAAAAAGACAGCCATCCATACGCCTGTGCATGAGGCTGCTGGGAAAAATGGTGGCATCATTCGAAGCAGTACCCTACGGTCAATTCCATTCAAGGAATTTGCAAAGGGCTATACTGTCAGCCTGGAACAAAAGAGTTCAGGCCCTAGACTTACCAATGTCCTTGTCCCCTTCCGTTCGCAAAAGCCTCCGTTGGTGGTTGGTTCCCCAGAATCTGGAAAAAGGGAAATCCTTCAGTCCGATTTCTTGGAAGGTGGTCACTACAGATGCCAGCCTTATAGGCTGGGGAGCAGTACTGGAGCAATGGTCTCTCCAGGGCAGATGGTCGGATGCAGAAAAGGCCCTGCCCATCAATCTCTTAGAGATACGAGCAGCCCGGTATGCCCTAGTAGCATGGACATCCAAACTCCAAGGGTCCCCTGTCAGAATTCAATCGGACAATGCCACGGCAGTGGCATATATCAATTATCAGGGTGGCACCAGGAGTCGTGCAGCCCAGAGGGAAGTAAATTGCATCCTGAAATGGGCAGAAAGATATGTCCCAGCCATATCCGCGGTATTCATTCCAGGAGTGGAGAATTGGAAGGCGGACTTTCTAAGTCGCCAACAATTATGCCCAGGGGAATGGTCCCTTCACCCCGAGGTTTTCCGGACAATATGTCAGCGGTGGGGAACACCGGATGTAGATCTGCTAGCATCCAGATTCAACGCAAAGGTGGACAGGTTTGTCTCTTGGACAAGGGATCCCCTAGCTTGCGGCTCGGATGCCCTAGTGTTCCCTTGGGATCAGTTCAAGCTGATATATGCATTCCCACCGCCACAATTGTTACCTCGATTACTCCGCAGAATCAGGGTAGAAAAAAACCCAGTGATTCTGGTGGCTCCAGCGTGGCCCCGAAGAGCATGGTACACGGAGATTGTAAAAATGTCTGTGGGGAGTCCTTGGACCCTCCCACATCGTCCGGACCTGCTTTCGCAAGGACCGATATACCACCCTTCCTTACCAGCCCTAGGTTTGACGGCCTGGCTATTGAAGCCCACATTCTAAAAAAGAGAGGTCTCTCTAATCCTGTGGTATCTACCATGATCAATGCCAGGAAGCCGGTATCCAGGCAGATCTACTATAGAATCTGGAAGGCGTACATCACGTGGTGTGAGGCCAAGAAATGGCATCCACGTAAGTACGTAATAGGTAGGATTCTGGACTTCCTACAGTGGGCTGTAGATAGGAAGCTTGCCTTGAGTACTATCAAGGGTCAGATTTCGGCCTTGTCAATATTTTTTCAGAGGCCCTTGGCTTCGCATTCACTAGTCAAAGCCTTTATACAAGGAGTGATGCGTATTAGCCCTCCGGTTAATATTCCCATATGTCCATGGGACTTAAACCTGGTTCTGTCGGTTCTACAGAAACAACCATTTGAACCATTACAGCATATTTCCCTGGTTCTTCTCACCAGGAAATTGATTTTTCTAGTAGCCATTTGTTCGGCTAAAAGTGTGTCGGAATTAGCCGCTATGTCCTGTAGGGAGCCATATCTGGTTATCTATAAGGACAGAGTAGTGTTACGTCCTCATCCAGCCTTTCTTCCCAAGGTGGTATCGAGGTTTCATTTGAACCAAGATGTGGTTCTTCCTTCTTTTTTCCCCAAACCTAGTTCAGTAGAGGAAAAATTATTACATTCTTTGGATGTAGTAAGAGCAGTTAAAGCTTATCTAAAAGCCACTGCTCAGGTTCGCAGAACGGATACTTTGTTTATTCTGCCGGAAGGCCCCAGAAAGGGTCAGGCAGCGTCAAAATCTACGTTAGCCAAGTGGATTCGACAGGTCATTATGCAAGCCTATGGCTTGAGAAGGAGACCGCCTCCGTTCAATGTTAGGGCGCACTCCACGAGAGCAGTTGGAACTTCATGGGCAGTGCATCACCAGGCCTCCCTGGCTCAAATCTGTAAGGCCGCAACATGGTCTTCAGTACACACGTTTACTAGGTTCTACCAGGTGGACGTTAGAAGTCAGGAGGATGTTGCCTTTGGGCGCAGTGTGTTGCAGGCCGCAAAAGATCCTTATGTCTGATAGCGCTCAGCTTATGTATGGTGTATCCCCCCCCTCATTGGGCATTGCTTTAGGACATCCCACATAGTAATGACTATGCCGCTCTGTGTCCCGTGATGTACGAGAAAGAAAATAGGATTTTTATAACAGCTTACCTGTAAAATCCTTTTCTTGGAGTACATCACGGGACACAGAGCTCCCACCCCTCTTTTGGGGACACTTATTGCTTTGCTACAAAACTGAGGTGCTCCCGGATGGGAGGGGCTTATATAGGGGAGGGTACTTCCGGTTTGGAAGTTGCCAGTGCCAGCACCTGAAGGTAAACTATATAACCCACATAGTAATGACTATGCCGCTCTGTGTCCCGTGATGTACTCCAAGAAAAGGATTTTACAGGTAAGCTGTTATAAAAATCCTATTTTCATGGGGTGGGGCTTGTTGGGCCCAAGAAAAAAATAGACCTTCTCACAATGGCAAACATGCCATCCCTGTCTTTGTACAGCCAACATTAATGCCAAGTACACACGGGACGATTTTTCCTAATGACCGCAAATGTCAGGAGTATTCTTCCAACTGACCATCAGGCCAAATATCAGTGAGCTGTAGAAATAATGACACTGCATTACTGGGCATAGTGACACTGCATTGATGGGCATAGTGACACTGCATTAATGGGCATAGTGACACTGCATTGATGGGCATAGTGATGCTTATTGATGGATACGGTAAAGCTGCATGGATGGGCACAGTGACGCTGCATTGATGGGCACAGTGATGCTGCATTGATGGGCACAGTGATGCTGAATGGACAGGCACAGTGACGCTGCATGGACGGGCATAGTCAGGTAGGCTGCATTGATGGGCAACGAGGCTGCATTGATGGGACACACATGTGTTTTGCAGCTATTTGTTCAATGCCATGCATGCCAGGCATTGCTGGGAAGTGCGCGCGGATTGCAGTGCACGGTCGGTCACGGTCATTTTATTGTTTTTTGGTCCATATGTTATTATGTTTGTTTGTTTAGAAATTTAGAAAAGTTTTAAACCATGGGCACTTGGGTAGTAATCGTGATGCATCGTGATGCATCGCGGAATCGAATCGAATTGTGGACATGATAATCGTAATCGAATCGAATCGTGAGACCAGTGAAGATGCGCACCCCTACTGTACAGTGGATTTTATTTTTTGATTTATACAATAAAGACGCCTTCAACGGAGTGCGGCAGTTCAGGATGTTCTTTTGTTCAGACTTTTGCTGTTGGAATTTCCACCAGCAAAAGTTTGAGAGCAGGTTCTCAATTTTTCAGACGGAAACAGTTCCTATTGGAAAATCCATTCATCTGTATGCAATTCCGACGGGAAAAAAAACACGCATGCTCGGAAGCATTGAACTTCTTTTTCTCGCCTCATCGTAGTGTTGTATGTCACCGTGTTCTTAACGCTTGAAAGTTCAGAGAACTTTTGTGTGACCGTGTGTATGCAAGCCAAACTTGAGCGGAGTTCCATCCGAAAAACCATCCAACTTTTTTCCGACGGAAATTCCGGTCGTGTGTACAGGGCATTAGTCTTTTTATCTCTCTCTCAGCGCTTTGTTAATAAACATTGCTGGCTGATTTTTTTTGACAGCTGTGAGCAGGGAACTGCTCTGCACTGTTACATGAATCGTGGAAATGCTGGATTAAGATCGTGTGGGGGGTTGAATCGAGATCACACTTTGTTTAATGATTAATCGTGCAGTTCTACTCTTAGGCCTCGTACACACGACCGAGTTTCTCGGCAAGAGATGTCTTGCCGAGAAACTCGTTCGTGTGTATGGTTTCTCGTCAAGAAAACCGACAAGTAATCTCGACGAGAAAATAGAGATCCGGCTCTCTATTTTCTCGTCGAGATTCTCGTCGGCATGTTTCTCGACGAGAAAAGCGAGTGTGTGTACACTTACCTGTCCTCCCGGAAGCCCGCGCATGTTCGAAATGAATTCGACGCATGCGCGGTAGCTTCCTAGGCATAGGTAGGGTATACCAAGATGGCGGCGACAGCATCGAATGTGACGAGCGCATGCTCGTCGTAGTCGATGACGTCACCGCGTACGCTCCATTCAAAGAACCGCGGGTTCTTTGAATCGAGCGTGTGTACACTCGGCCGGGACAAGTTTCTTGTCCAAGAATCTCGTCGAAAAAAACGACATGTTTTTTTCGACGAGAATCTCGGCCGTGTGTACGAGGCTTAAGTTAACAAAGAGGCTAATTATTGTTAATTAGGAGCAGCGTCTGCTCCATTTTATGTTTAGAAGAGTGGCACAAGCATTGAGCTTGCACCACTCAATTAGTTTCACCCAAAATGGATACCTAAAATATATGGCTACAGGGGACACAGAGACCTTGGAGCTCTGCATTTTAATCCCTGGAAGAAAAAAAAAAGAAAAAACTTTCCAGCATCAGCAAAACATAATTGAATATTCAACCCTAAACAATTCTATAACAAACTTCCAATGTCTACCATCATTGGAGGAACATGGCCCATATTTAAAACACTGCCTCTATCTGTATATACAGGAAATCTGTCTACTCGGACACACAGCTGTCCTCCCACCTCCTCTTTACATTATAGGTCGATACTGACAATGGCGTCTTCGAGTTAACATTTCAAGGCTGGCAAAAAATGTTTTACAGTTCTGTAATTGTAGCCAAACTTCAAAAAAGCAATCATGTCCCAACCACCAGAAAGAGGCAGTGTATAAATATACCTAATCATACAGTCTCCACAGGGCACTGACGGGCTGAGAGCTGCAGGAGAGCTTTGTTGTCAGGATGGAAAGTAAAGAAATGTAATCCAACCCAAGGACAGAGAACCACACACACCAGTCTGCCTGCTCCAGCTGTGTGCCAGCTCAAGTAAAGCCAGTTCTATACATTGTACGGGTCAGTATGACATCTTCTGCCTGATCATGGCAATGGTCCAGTCCTGTGACTCAGGCAACTGATACAGAGAGAACATTTATGGTGCATCGTGTATGCTAGGTAGGTACTGCAGAGGACAACATACAATGACATCCTATTTAGGATGGAGGGAGGGGGTGGGTTTAAAGCCAAGTATACAGTAGTCGATTTTGGAATAAAAGTTTTGTTTTAAAAACGTTTGATCCTCTAATCGTTAGTGGGATGAAATAGTTGTTTATTTTCAACCATACTGACAAGAAAATTCAAATGATTAGGATGGAAAAATTAAATTACATGCATTTGAAATTTGAAAATTGAAGGATAAGTTCACCTTAAAAAAATGCTGGTAAAAACAAAAAAAAATAAAATAAAAAAAATGTTTGTTCTTAGAAGCCTGCAAAGCACTGCACCTGCAATTTGCAGATCGTGAGTGCAATGCCAGGCTCCTGCAGACTCTCAGGATAGTTGTCTGCCTTTACCTCCAATATGGGCAGGCAGTTACTTGACAGCAAGAAGGTCAATGAACTACAAGAGCACTCACCAGCACCCTTACAGTTCATTGAGAACTACAAACCATCAACCTTAATGGTTAATGGTACTTGAAGTCTATTTATTCACAGGAAATTGTGACTAAATGACGCGGTCGTGTGGGCAGTGCCCCGCACAGCTGTGCCAGATTCAAATGGTGAAAGCAGATGTTGGTAGAAAGTCTCCCGCCCGCTGTCACAGGTGGGGGGGGGGGGTGGGGAGATAGGGTGGATGCTGAATATGTTACACCCTAAATATGGGTGTAACATGTTCACAAAGGTGAACTTAGCTCTTAAAAGCAAACTACATTAATCACACTGTTGAATAATCTTAGAATTTTTGTATAAAGCTTCATTCAAATTTTCATTCGGAAATCTGCTAGTGTAGGTAAGCTTTATAATTCGGTCCTTGGTTTACAAGTAATATTGCAAAATACTTTGTTATCTGACCCCTCTCTTAAAGCAATCAGGCCCCAAATATGTGAAAATAATAATGAACACGCTGCTCTCCCTTCGTAGCTCCAGGCTCTGTCCGGTGCCCATCTGAGAGCGCACCCCCACTCTGCCAGACTGATTGTCAAGGAGAAATGAACAGGCTGCACACCAATGACATTGTTGATCTGAATTGAGCTTTAATGCACAAAAAAAAAAAGTTCATGCTGTGTAGACCCATCTGTCTACCTCGTGCACCAATGCATTTCGCCCTACAGAGGGCCTAATTATGGAGGCCTCAAATGTGTGCTTGTGTGAGCTAATCTGATTTCTTTCCAAACAAAATTCTGCCTGATCAGCATGTTTGGTGCTGCAACTGTAATGTTAAGCTGTACAAATCCAAGATGCCAAATACAGTATGTGTTCAGTAAAAGTAAATCAGAACAGGGTGGAGGTCACTACTGTTTGCAAATCCAGATACACACACTCCATTGCATAGTGCTGTCAGTGTAAAATTTTTTCAGGTACTGGGAACTTAAGCTGGCCATATTTCAGGGGTGCCCAAACTTTTGTAGAGCGAGGGCCACTTAAGCAACTTGGTAACCAGTTGCGGACCACAATGAGCGGAGCAGGCGGATGACAAGTCCTTGTCCACTCTGCATATGCAGAGCAGACATGGACACAGCCCGCTCTACTCTATGAGCCCTCCGATCCAAAGGAAGGGGACAGATCAGATCCCCCTTCTGTTTTTTTAGGGGATCAGATTGGAGGTAGGTGCGTATAGACAGATAAGTTCATTTACATCTGCCATTCCATAGAGGTGAATGGAGGGTCCGATTGGGCCTGCCTATAAATCTGACAGATGGACCCAATCAGACCAAACGTGTAAAGGGGCCTAACGCTGCTTTCACACAGTGCACCTGTGGGTTAGCTGCACTTTGCTGTAGACTTCTATTCTATCCTGTAGGTGTGATGCACTTTCTGAAAACGCATGAATTCAGGAGCTTTGGTGCTCTTTCAGAAAGCGCACCAAACCCACAGGGCATAATAGAAGTCTATGGCTCAGTGCAGGTAACCCGCAAGTGCGCTGCACCTGCGATCAGTTTGAAAGCAGCCCAGTAACCACTACAAAACAGATATGCCCATAAATACACTGTAATTTTAGTAATAAACTGACCTTTAACCGCTTCAGGTCCGCCCTATAGCAGTTTTACTGCTACAGGGTGGAACCTGTGCATAGGATCACTTATATATACATGATCTGACACCTCTGGGTGGCGGCTCGCTTCTGCTGTGTGTGCGCATGGTACTTGATTGGTGGGTGCACAGTACCCGATGTCCTCCAGCACCCGCCAATTATTAGGGAGAGAGGCAGAAGGACAATCTGCTTATGTAAACAAGGCAGGTCGCTGTTCTGAAAGGAGGAAAGGATTTTGTGTTTCTGAAAAGCAGGTAATAAACTCCATCTCTTCCCCCTAGTAAAAGCACACACAGTACAGGTCCTTCTCAAAAAATTAGCATATTGTGATAAAGTTCATTATTTTCTGTAATGTACTGATAAACATTAGACTTTCATATATTTTAGATTCATTATACACAACTGAAGTAGTTCAAGCCTTTTCTTGTTTTAATATTGATGATTTTGGCATACAGCTCATGAAAACCCCAAAATCCTATCTCAATAAATTAGCATATTTCATCCGACCAATAAAAGAAAAGTGTTTTTAATACAAAAAAAGTCAACCTTCAAATAATTATGTTCAGTTATGCACTCAATACTTGGTCGGGAATCCTTTTGCAGAAATGACTGCTTCAATGCGGCGTGGCATGGAGGCAACCAGCCTGTGGCACTGCTGAGGTGTTATGGAGGCCCAGGATGCTTCGATAGCGGCCTTAAGCTCATCCAGAGTGTTGGGTCTTGCGTCTCTCAACTTTCTCTTCCCAATATCCCACAGATTCTCTATGGGGTTCAGGTCAGGAGAGTTGGCAGGCCAATTGAGCACAGTAATACCATGGTCAGTAAACCATTTACCAGTGGTTTTGGCACTGTGAGCAGGTGCCAGGTCGTGCTGAAAAATGAAATCTTCATCTCCATAAAGCTTTTCAGCAGATGGAAGCATGAAGTGCTCCAAAATCTCCTGATAGCTAGCTGCATTGACCCTGCCCTTGATAAAACACAGTGGACCAACACCAGCAGCTGACATGGCACCCCAGACCATCACTGACTGTGGGTACTTGACACTGGACTTCAGGCATTTTGGCATTTCCCTCTCCCCAGTCTTCCTCCAGACTCTGGCACCTTGATTTCCGAATGACATGCAAAATTTGCTTTCATCCGAAAAAAGTACTTTGGACCACTGAGCAACAGTCCAGTGCTGCTTCTCTGTAGCCCAGGTCAGGCGCTTCTGCCGCTGTTTCTGGTTCAAAAGTGGCTTGACCTGGGGAATGCGGCACCTGTAGCCCATTTCCTGCACATGCCTGTTCACAGTGGCTCTGGATGTTTCTACTCCAGACTCAGTCCACTGCTTCCGCAGGTCCTCCAAGGTCTGGAATCGGTCCTTCTCCACAATCTTCTTCAGGGTCCGGTCACCTCTTGTGCAGCGTTTTCTGCCACACTTTTTCCTTCCCACAGACTTCCCACTGAGGTGCCTTGATACAGCACTCTGGGAACAGCCTATTCGTTCAGAAATTTCTTTCTGTGTCTTACCCTCTTGCTTGAGGGTGTCAATGATGGCCTTCTGGACAGCAGTCAGGTCGGCAGTCTTACCCATGATTGCGGTTTTGAGTAATGAACCAGGCTGGGAGTTTTTAAAAGCCTCAGGAATCTTTTGCAGGTGTTTAGAGTTAATTAGTTGATTCAGATGATTAGGTTAATAGCTCGTTTAGAGAACCTTTTCATGATATGCTAATTTTTTGAGATAGGAATTTTGGGTTGTCATGAGCTGTATGCCAAAATCATCAATATTAAAACAAGAAAAGGCTTGAACTACTTCAGTTGTGTGTAATGAATCTAAAATATATGAAAGTCTAATGTTTATCAGTACATTACAGAAAATAATGAACTTTATCACAATATGCTAATTTTTTGAGAAGGACCTGTATAGTAAAACACTGATTAGGCACGCAGTTAACCTTTTGATCACCCCTGATGTTAACCCCTTTTCAGCCAGTGTCATTAATACAGTGACTGTCACTGGTCCCCAAAAAGTGTCAGTTAGTGTCAGAATGTTTGCTGCAATATCACAGTCCCGCTATAAGTCACTGATACAGGAAGCATCGACTCTGCACTCCAGCCACTTGCTTCCTCTACTGCCAGCTCCATTCACAACAGTGATACTCTAGGATGGCAGGTCAGCCAACTGATGAGCTTGTGGACCCGCCATCCCAGACCAGGAGGTCGCCGGCCACCGGTTGGGCATCCCTGCCACAGATGCATAAAACCCTGCTGAACTGGCTGAATTTTGATATGCATGTGGCCACTTCCAATCGTCAGAAGTCAATTTTCACGATTGACTTCTATTGAATGGGTATGTTGGAAAATGTGTCTTGATCAGTGGCTGTAGAGCTGATCAGTATATTGGGACAACAGAGGAGTCCTGATGTTAGAATATAATTATCCAGTGGAGAGGATTCCTCCACCCACCTCTATTGTATGGATGGTGGAAGCCGTAATTTTTTTTTTCAATCAGTCCGCCGGCTGATCGAAAAAAATAAAAGTCATCTATGGCCAGCCCTACAGGTGTGGAAAGCAAAAAACTGCTCTCAGTGTGGTGATCCTCCTCACCATCCAATGGGCACGATTTGGGTGGGAAGGAGCCCAAGCTTTACTGCTTTCTCTGTAATAAGGAAAAATTTTAATTTCCTTAGCATTGCAGTGTGGCAGGCTGTGTGCACTATGAAACTGGCTGAGCAGAGTTATAATAGTTTTGGGAAGTAAAACTGCTTACAAATGTTTATTTCCGCTGTTTATTTAGGTGTCTGGCTGCAGGTTCAGCTTGATATGCTATAAATAACATAATATAATTTAGGGTACACTCACACTAGTCAATTTTAACCTGAGCCATGCCCGAGTTAGATTGCCTCCCCCATATTGCCTGCACTCACAATGGGCTATAAGCAAGTGTTCCAGTTCAGACTTACATTATCACCTCTGCCAATCAGGCCAACAGTGATCCCTGCTTTTGTGCTCTGTAATCTATGGAGAGTTATTTGCTTGGTTTGTACTCACACTGAAGCAAACCGAACCAGACCACAAGTGAACTGTGTATGGGACCTCCTCTTCCAAGTGGTCCAGGACATGGTTCGGAAAAATCACACTGCACAAACAAACCACACCAAGGGGTGAACCATGCCCAGGCTTGGTTACAACTGCCAGTGTGAGTTAAGCCCACATTGCAGTGTTGTACCGAGAACACAATGCTATATCAGATCAATCTCTGCCCAGAGAAGCTTACACTTGATCACCCCCATCACAGTCACTTACAGTTACTTCTAGGGAAAGTGGTCAGAGGCCTCTAGGGTACAAACAGCAGCAAAAGGAATCCAAAACAAACACTAGGAGGAACATACTCCATGCAGATGGAGTACTGAAATAACTGAATGCAAGAGCCCAGAACTGCAAAGACGCTAATCAGCTCTCTGTGCCAGTGTTGTTTAGGGTTATTGCTTGCTTCGCCATTCATTAACATTGTGCAGCATCCTTCGCTATTGTGTTATAACATGATGGCTTGCAGCACAACCTGCTAACATGCTCATGTATTTCTCGAGCTGATTCCATGAATATTCGATCCCTTCACAGCCCTTTAACCTGCAAATTATCGCACTTTGTTTTCTTCATGTTCAGAATTTTGGCTTTCTTCAGGCTGATCTGGCTTTGACCGATGCTCCTTGTGTGTAATATTTTCATAAAACTGAACAGGCCCCACCCCATCTAAACTCTCCGGTCCCTCCTGCCAGGTCTGAACGAGGCAGTTTTCTGTCCACACACAGCAGGACCTGAGTGGGAACAAGCCAAGACAATGCACGCCATGAGATTACCTCTGCTGATAAATATGCTACTTACAAAACTTGTTTTTGTCTAGCTGCTAGCAGACAATTTTTATGTCTTCAAGCAGTTATCAGTAAAAGAAAAAAAATGTCAGCATCAAAGTTTAATCTGAGAATAATCTTCATGATTCAGACTGATGCTGTATTTTGCCAAGTGGTACATCCATAGCGCCCAACATCCCTTTGTCCTTCATTCCTCCTCATTTTGGTCTGATCTATATAGATGTATATAATATGTATGTTTTAATCTATCAAAAAGTGTTTTTCAGCGGCAAACCTTTCATCTGATTTCTAAATTGCTGCTTTTGTAAATTCCAAAAGCCAATATAAAGGCTAACATTTGACTTAATATGGCCATATTAGCTAAATGGTGTCACAAGCATGCCCGGCCCTGCAATAGTGGCAAAACACAACACCCGTGTCTAGGTGCCATTCATTTTAATGGCACCTAAAAATGCGTAGTAGCTAAAGTAGCATGGTAAATCATGCTGCAATTGTGGTTTGTTGCCCAAAAGAAGCTCCTGCTCCTTTTTGGATGACAAGCTTCATGCAGTTTGCCTAGATTGCAGCACAATTGATCGAGCAACATTCATGGCAAAACCACACCGCATTTAAGTGCCATTAAAAATGAATAGAACCTAAACACGCATGGTGCGTTTTGCCACTATTTCAGTGCGATTTGGGGTCATGGGCAGAGATTCTTCCCGAGATCCCAAAACCCCAGATGTGAACAGGGACTAACTGCAAAGCTAGAAGGGGGTCACATTGGACAATGAATCGGCATCACAACACTGCTTAGGGTCCCATTATGTTCTCCACCTAATTTAAGCTGCCCCCTAACCCCTCCCACTCCAAGACCCAGTGCCTGCAACGTCAGGCTAACAGCATTAGGCAATGCAATAGAGCCAGCTTGGGTCACAGGGCAAAATCGACCTATTCACAGTCTGATAGCACGAGTGCCGCCTTTCCCTTCCATCCCCACTGCCACCCCCTATTCATGCGTCCGGACCCTTTCAGGATGCCGGGCGCATGAATTACAGCGGTGGGAGTGTTTTTTTGAAGCACCTGATTAGAGCCAGAGGCTCTAATTGGCTTTAAAATAGGGTGGGCTCTGGTCGCAGATCATTGCACTCGGAGCCCACCCAGGTGTGTTAGAATAGCGAATGAATATTCACTATTCTAACACTGAATCACCTCTCCGCCAGTCAGGAAGTGTGGGTCTGATACCCGTTTCTCGATTGGCTAAAAGGACAGGCGATCCTATTGGACACCTAGGAGGAGGAGGGAGATGCACGGCAGAAGCCGCCGTAATGCACGGGGGAGGAAGAAAGAAAGCTGCTGCTCGCCGGACGTGCTACCCGCTCGCCCCCTTTTTAGATGGGGTAAGTGTGGGGCTTTGGTGTCCCGGTCATCCTCCCGGGGGAAGGGGGATTTGCTGCCACCCCCCCAAAAGAAAAAAACACCAGCCGCCACTGCTGATATCTACAGGAGATTATGGAAAGACTATATAAAGACAGATGTAAGGTAACTATATTAGTGGTAAGTGGAGTGCTGCTTGAATGAATGAATTATTGCATTTTATCTTCCTCTCTGGAAATATTTGCTATTAGAAATGATCTGATTTTCTGAATGAGACTTAAGAAATGAAGGGACCTAATTGGTAAAACATATCACACGTCAGAAGCGATTGCACAAGTGCTGGGAACTATGGCGTCACTGGCCAGGAATGTTCAGAGGCTTCTCCACATTGCACAGAACACAGCAGAACTTCCATGTGGCTGCATCTCACACAGCTGAGTACTGAGCTCTTCTAGTATTTATGGTTTCCCAAAATATGCAGGCCAGAGCCCGGCACACTCATCACTGCAGAATGTGCTGGAATTAGGTGGATACAGAATGTGTGCTGATTATTACCAGGAATGTACTCTAGATTAAAGATGCCAATTGTTAGCAAGGAAGACAGCAGGACAGCGATCAATGCTTTCACTGAACATATTGTGTAGTTCAATTCAATATATATTCACAGTTTAGATATATATATATATATATATATATATATATATATAATATATACACAGTATGTGTGTATATATATATATATATATATATATATATATATATATATGTAGCAATACCCCCGAAGGGGCCGCTGGTTTAAGTTTTGGGCCTACCGTTACCTTTTCTGTTCACCACACTCGTCTCAGGGGTTCCCTCTTGAAGAGCTTCCATGAATGTTCACACCAACACTTGGTTTCTTTTTCATCAAGAGTTTTATTAAAACAGTTCCAACAGAGGGATAGAGGGATAGGGGAGGTTCAGGTACCTTGCTTTGCGGATCACGGGCACAATCTTAGATCCAGAGGACAAATCAGTTCCACGCTGGATTCAGCAACCACCGGATAGGCCCTACTCTCTCTTGCCTAGCAAGCAGTGCGAAGCTCGTTCAATGTCTCTGCCACAGACTTGATGAGTGCCGTCTAGTCATTCCACAATCTTCCGCCACAAGATTGTGTAACCACACTAACACTTTGCAAAAGTTCCTTCAAAAGTACACAGCTCACGGAGCCAGAATCTTTCAGCCAGCCGGCAGCACCGTGAGGCAAACTGGCCAGGATGCGTCCTTCAATTGAATCCCCAATTGTTCCGCTTCTTCCCGCAGGCAAGACTGCATAGAACCATCCCTGGACTAGTAGGCCCCAGCAGCTCCTGGGCCTACTTCTCAGTTGCAGAGCCTCTGGGCCAGGAGGGCCCTCAGGTCAGGATCCGGCAACGAACCCCAATAGAGCAGTCTCTGTCTCTTAAGTACCCTCTCCCAGAATGCACAGCGGGTTGACCACGCCCCCTGAGCCACTTCTGGGAAAGGACTACCCAATACACCTAGCCTGCTGCATTTCCAACCCTGACCTGTGGTGACAGTGACACCTACTGTCAGGTGGAAAATGCGCAACCCAGCTAAACTGAAACAGAGCCAACAAGTTTAGCATAATCCCTCTGAGCTAAACTACAGCTCAGATAATTAAATTTAACACATAGCGCCTACCCAACAGGAGTAGGGCGCTACACACTTCCCCCACAGCAAAAAGACAATGTCCTCATTGTCGATAAAAAAATATGACTCTCACTCCTGAGAGTCAGTATCTGAAACCCCCAAAAAAAACTTGGACGGGAAGGGAGGGGGGTAAAACAGTACAAGAAAGCATAAGTTTAACTCACACACAATGAAAATTACATCAATATATATATATATATTGCAGTATTCCTATCTCTCTCTATTTAACCCACCCATTCTCTGGTGGTTTTTGATAGAAGATTTCAATGCACCTGGAAAAGAACAAAACAAAACAGACATATGCAATAATATAAAATATCTCCTGAGAAGCAAAGCCTCACATCCTGGAGAAATTAGCCTCTCTTTCTCCACATATATGTACATTGTTGGGTGTAGGTAGTTAAAGGGGTCGTTAAGGTACAATTTTTTTTTTCCTAAATAGCTTCCTTTACCTTAGTGCAGTCCTCCTTCACTTACCTCATCCTTCGATTTTGCTTTTAAATGTCTTTATTTCTTCTGAGAAATCCTCACTTCCTGTTCTTCTGTCTGTAACTCCACACAGTAATGCAAGGCTTTCTTCCTGGTGTGGAGTGTCCTGCTCGCCCCCTCCCTTGGACTACAGGAGAGTCAGGATGCCCACTAACACACAGCTCCTTTCTCTATCTGCAATGTAGAGAGCGTCCTGACTCTCCTGTAGTCCAAGGGAGGGGGCGAGCACGACACTCCACACCAGGAAGAAAGCCTTACATTACTGTGTGGAGTTACAGACAGAAGAACAGGAAGTGAGGATTTCTCAGAAGAAATAAGGACATTTAAAAGCAAAATCGAAGGATGAGGTAAGTGAAGGAGGACTGCACTAAGGTAAAGGAAGCTATTTAGGAAAAAAAAATTGTACCTTTACAACCCCTTTAAGGATAAAAGTACAAGAGTCCAGGTTTGCTGAGTAAACTCCCACCACCTAGTGGCAGGAATACAACATAACAAAGTCCTCAGTTTTAAGTACTGGACAGATAGACGAGATCTTGACTCCAACATCTTCCGGCAACCTAGCACTACCTACCTACATACCCACAGTCCTTTCAGAAAGAAATCTTCTTTTCTTTTGGCAAGGTGTAAAACAAAACCCAAGACAGTCACCATAACCTTTTTACCAGTAAAATTGTGGATCAGGAAAAGTTAAGGATTTTCCCTGCTTGTCACTGGTGGTGATAAAGTAGACCACATCGTCCTTCCCTGGTCGTCAAATGACCACTTTGTCTCCGTGAATATGCCTTCCATAACTCCAGTGCAGCAGGCACCCCTTGAAGTGATCATCCATGGCAAGGGAATAGCCCTTTTTCTGGAACGGCTTTGGCACTGAAAGATAGTCCAAAACAGCCTCGTGGTACCACTGTTCTCTGCGAGACTCAACTTCCTGCATAATTTCCCTGGGAACATAGGGGAATTCCAGTCCGTACTCTTTTTCCACCCGTTTATTAAGTAACCTCTGTGACCGGGCAAGTCTTGGCAGGGATCTGGTACTTCCATATCCAGGGGGTACACACAAATTTGTGGACTTGTGCACCATAACACTTGCAAACAGTTTTCCTGAACACAGCAAACTGGTACCGCTGGCCAGGATTTCATCAGAAACAATTGGGGGTTCCACCCTGGGTGTTGTCTCCCCCGAGTCCATAGCTGCATAATCAGAGAAAGTAAAAGCAGAGGCGACATCATCGCTATTTGCCCATAATAGCTCTTGCGTCATAGACTCTTTGTCAGACATCAGCGGGGATGATGATTTGTTTGAGACTATCTCTGAATCTCCCAGCTCCTTCGCCGGCAAATAATTACACACAGTCCCCAACATATTCCCCTTAGATCTCTCACCCGTTCCTGTCGTAAACTTCTCGGAAATCAGACTTTTCTCCGGGTCCGGTTCGGGTAGTCTCTGGGGTAGGCCTTGACCACAGCCGCGGGAGGCCTTCACGTATCCCACCTTCCTTTGGACAGTTGCAACAAGAACAGGTGCAGCGGAGGTAGATACAGTTGAGGTAACAATAGCGGCGATGTCCGCTGATGACTTTCCCATAGTGGTAACAGCGCCATTCCCTTCGGGATTACTCACGGCAGCAGATGCGGCAAATGTAGGCCTAACCACTGGATCGAAGGCAGCAACTTTTTCTGTTACGTTGCCCATGGTCCAGTCCACTCTGCATTCACGAGGCGGCATGGTGGGTTGCTCCACAGCAAACAGGTACTCCCTGCATTGTAGACATCGAACAAAAGGACGGGGTGAATAGCCAGTCCTTCGCACCTGTTGCACAGCATCCTCAAAGCCTCTACATCACTGATTGTGTAAAGTACGAACCGCCCATGTGGTCTCAGATGAATACCAGTGTCTGTCTGTACAGTCCCCGGCAGTATGACACTTGTAGAGGTACACACCGGGAACATCCTGGGCCCCATAGCAGACTGCGTTGACAGGGTTGAAGACATGGTGGTGTTCTGGCTCTTTCTGGACAATGGACACACACGCAGTGTCTCACGTGGCAAGCAGGCCGGGAACTCCTCCCACTTGTTCTTTTTGGCACGGAGCTCGCAGGCTTTCTTGGCTCCGCCCACAGCCCATGTGGCCCAAAAGCGACCGCAAAGCTCTCACCCCTCTTCCCGGCGGGAAAAAACTGACAGTCCAAAGCCCCCTGCAGCACAAGTCCCAGACGAACAGTTCACTCCAGTTGCTGTAGGCAACGGCAAAATCCCGGGCTCAAGCCCCCACATGTAGCAATACCCCCGAAGGGGCCGCTGGTTTAAGTTTTGGGCCTACCGTTACCTTTTCTGTTCACCACACTCGTCTCAGGGGTTCCCTCTTGAAGAGCTTCCATGAATGTTCACACCAACACTTGGTTTCTTTTTCTTCAAGAGTTTTATTAAAACAGTTCCAACAGAGGGATAGAGGGATAGGGGAGGTTCAGGTACCTTGCTTTGCGGATCACAGGCACAATCTTAGATCCAGAGGACAAATTAGTTCCACACTGGATTCAGCAACCACCGGATAGGCCTACTCTCACTGGCCTAGCAACCGGTGCGAAGCTCGTTCAATGTCTCTGCCACTGACTTGATGAGTGCCGTCTAGTCGTTAAAGTACACAGCTCACGGTGCCAGAATCTTTCAGCCAGCCGGCAACACCGTGAGGCCAACTGGCCAGGATGCGTCCTTCAATTGAATCCCCAATTGTTCCGCTTCTTTCCGCAGGCAAGACCACGTAGGACCATCCCTGGACTAGTAGGCCCCAGCAACTCCTGGGCCTACTTCTCAGTTGAAGAGCCTCGTGCCAGCAGGCCCCGAGGCCGAAAATGGCTCGCACATCCCTGAGGCCCCTCAGGTCAGGATCTGGCAACGAACCCCGATAGAGCGGTCTCTGACTCTTAAGTACCCCTTCCCAGAATGCACAGCGGGCTGACCACGCCCCCTGAGCCACTTCTGGGAAAGGAATACCAAATACATCTAGCCTGCTGCATTTCCAACCCTGACCTGTGGTGACAGTGACACCTACTGTCAGGTGGAAAACACGCAACCCAGCTAGTCTGAAACAGAGCCAACAATTTTAGCATAATCCATCTGAGCTAAACTACAGCTCAGATAACTAAATTTTACACATAGCGCCTACCCAACAGGAGTAGGGTGCTATACACACACACACACACACAAATATATATATATATATATATATATATTGTGAGGGGGTTAGCTCGGCAGCGGGTGTGTGTGACCCCCGGGATGGGCTCCCCACACAAAACAGGCCCAGCAAACGGAGGTTGTGGTTTATTTTCTATTTACAGTGACAAAACACAGCAAAGCCAAAAGAAACATAAACAAATTAAATCCTGGTCAACTTGACCTCTGACTAAACATACAGGTTTCCTAACTAACCACTGGGATCAGCCTAGTGCTGTCCTAGTCCCTAAGTCCCTGGTTTTGAATGTCCAAGCAAATAGCCAGGCTTTTTCTCACCGCACAGGGGTTCACTCTCCCTAGACAGTCCACACAGGTCTGGTTCCAGGCATGAGCTAACACCTAATGAATCTGGGAGTTCTTATAGAGGCCTAAATGAGCTGACAAGCTTCAGCTGGCCTCATCAACTCCCTGTCTGTACGACGCCCCACACTCTCCCTAGAGGTATGAGTCATCCATGAGCCTACTAGCCTCAGCTGGGCTTATACAACTCTCCACCCTAGTTGTATAAGTCAGCATAAAGCCTGAATCTGGGAGAAATATATCTACCCCCCTGGATGCAACCAGGTGACTTTACCTTCCTGCTGTCACATACCCCCCCCTCTTGTTTTAACCTCGGGGTTGGAACACCAGCAATCAGGCATTCATGTACTCGAGACAAAGCATCCACATTCCCCATTTGAACGCCAGGGCGATGCTTTACTGTGAAGTTGAATTCCTGGAGGGCCAGGAACCACCTATTCACTCTTCTATTTGTTTCCTTGTTTTGAGCCATCCACTTTAACGGAGCGTGATCCGTAACCATGTCAAAGTGCCTACCTAGCAGGTAGTACCGAAGGGAATCTAGAGCCCACTTCACCGCTAAACACTCCTTTTCAACGGTGGCGTAATTTACCTCATGGGACTTCAACTTCCTGCTGAGGTAAATGACTGGGTGCTCTTCCCCGTTCCAGACCTGGGACAATACTGCTCCTAACCCCACATCTGACGCATCACTTTGTACGACAAAGTCTTTAGAGAAGTCGGGTGAGTACAACACTGGCTGGCTACATAAGGCTTGTTTCAAGAATTGGAATGCTGCCTCAGCCTCGGGGGTCCATTTAATCATGACCGACCCTTTCCCCTTCGTTAGGTTGGTTAGGGGCACAGCCTTAGAGGCAAAGTGGGGAATGAATCGCCGATAATACCCAGCGATTCCCAGAAAGGCTCGTACCTGTTTCTTGCTGTTGGGACGTGGCCAACTCTGGATGGCCTCGACTTTGTTGAGTTGGGGTTTTATTACTCCCCTCCCAATGGTGTACCCAAGATATTTGGCCTCCTCCTGCCCAATGGTACACTTCTTGGGGTTAGCCGTAAACCCTGCTTCCCGAACAGAGTCCAGGACTGCTTGCACTTTTGGCAGATGTGAGGCCCAATCTGTGCTATGGACAATTACGTCATCCAGGTAAGCCGCACCATACTTCCGATGGGGCCTCAGCATCTGGTCCATTTTCCGCTGGAATGTGGCCGGCGCATTCTGTAACCCGAACGGCATTCTTTTATATTGGAACGCCCCGTCTGGGGTTACAAATGCGGTTTTCTCTTTGGCCAATTTGGCCAGGGGGATTTGCCAATACCCTTTTGTGAGGTCAAGAGTCGTCATGTATCGGGCTGTTCCCAGCCGGTCGATCAACTCATCTATACGTGGCATGGGGTAGGTGTCAAATTTTGTAACTTTGTTCAACTGACGAAAATCGTTACAAAATCGCCAGCTCCCATCCGGTTTAGGCACCAACACAATGGGACTAGACCAATCACTTTGGGACTCCTCTATCACCCCTAAGTTCAGCATTTTCTGTACTTCCTCCCGTATTGCCTCCCGTCGGGCCTCTGGGATCCGATAGGGTTTTAACTTCACCCTTTCACCGGGCGGGGTAATGATGTCATGCTCTACCCCAGATGTTTGTCCCGGCAGCTCAGAGAATACCTCCTTGTTGCGAAGCACAAACTCCTTAACCTCCTGTTGTTGGGGTTGTGACAAGGTGGCTGCTATTCCAACCTCAGGAATCACGCAACCAGTTTGAGCTGGTGACCAAGTGTCTGCGACTAGGGACTCTCTATCCCTCCAGGCTTTCAACAGATTAACGTGATAGATCTGTTCGGGCTTTCGCCTTCCTGGTTGTCTGACCTTGTAATTCACTTCGCTCACTTTTTCCATTATCTCGTAGGGGCCTTGCCATTTGGCAAGGAATTTACTTTCAACCGTAGGGACAAGTACCAGTATCCTATCCCCCGGGGAAAAGGTACGGGTCTTGGCTCCACGGTTGTACACTCTCTGCTGTGCTAACTGCGCTTGGGCCAAATGTTCCTTCACGATGGGCATTACCTGTGCAATTTGGTCTTGCATCAGGGCGACATGCTCAATCACACTCCTGTGGGGAGAACTCTCACTTTCCCAAGTTTCCTTGGCAATATCCAACAGCCCTCTTGGGTGTCTCCCATACAGTAACTCAAAGGGGGAGAATCCCGTAGAGGATTGGGGCACCTCCCTAATAGCAAACATCAGATAAGGAAGTAGACAGTCCCAATCCTTTCCATCTCTATCCACCACTTTCTTCAACATTTGCTTTAGGGTTTTGTTGAATCTTTCAACCAGCCCATCGGTTTGGGGGTGATACACAGATGTACGTAATTGCGTCACTTTGAACAATTTACACAGCTCCTTCATAACCCGGGACATAAAGGGTGTACCTTGGTCCGTAAGCAGTTCTCTACAAATACCCACCCGGCTAAAAACAAGAGATAGCTCTTTGGCTATGGTTTTGGCCGAGGTATTTCGGAGAGGGATCGCTTCTGGATAACGGGTGGCATAGTCCATTATAACTAATATGTACTGGTGCCCCCTAGCGGACTTGATTATAGGACCTACCAAATCCATGGCGATCCTCTCAAACGGGACCTCAATGATGGGTAGAGGGACCAGCGGGCTACGGAAATGTGGCATCGGGGCCGACCTCTGACACACAGGGCAGGAGGAACAATAATTTTCTATGTCCTTTATCACCCCCGGCCAATAGAATCTCTGTAATACCCTCTCTCGGGTTTTCTCTGTCCCCAGATGACCTCCAAGAATGTGCCCATGGGCCAACTCCAACACCAACTTCCTGTAAGGTTTGGGCACCACAAGCTGCTCAACGGTTTCTTCTGCCCTTTTTGCCACCCGATACAGTAGGTCCTTCTCTACGCTGAAGTATGGGTAAGTGCAGGTATTATCTGGGTTCACTAACTCGCCATCTATTTTCACTACGTTTTCCCGTGCATTTATTAGGGCGGGGTCTTTCAACTGTTCTGTGGCAAAGTTTTCCCTGTGAACCTCAAGATCAGAAAACTCCACAGACGGTAGGTTTTCGTCTGAGGAGGTGGGCTCCTCTCCAGTTTCTTGAGTCTCCCCTGCCAATACTGATAAGGGAAATTCCGGAGAGTCCTCACCACTCTCAGGGGAGTTCTGGCTATCCCATTCCTGGTACATAGGGGCACCAGTGGGGGGCTCAGGATCATCCCACAGTTCCCAGAACTTCGGAAAATCCCTTCCCACAATGGCGTCATGCGGTAACTGAGATACTAAGCCCACTGGATGAGAGAGGGTACCTTTGGGGGTCTCGAAACACACTGTAGTCACTGGATACTCTCGGGTGTCCCCATGCACACAAATAACAGCTACCTTGCTATTCCCAGAGACCTCTGTTTTAACTAACTCAGCCTTTATCAGGGTCACAAGGCTACCTGAATCCAGCAATACCACAACATTTCTACCATTAACACACATTTTGCATAAATGTTTCTCAGTTCCTCGAATGGCAGTGCATGCGACTGTCGCACACAGCGACTGACGTCTGCCCATCAGAAAGTCACACTGCATGGGTTCCTCCACAACCGGGCAATTGGCTGCAATATGTCCCGCTTGCCGGCAGCGGTAGCAAACGATCCTTCTTGCCGCCTCTTGAGCCGCTGATTTCCCAGGCTGTTCTCGCCAAACTTGGGGTAGAGCTCCCACCCTCTCACTCTCTCCACCCTCACCCCTTGGAATCCTCTTATCCGCCCCTGGGGATGGTCTGGTCTTAGGGTGGAAAGTCCGAGTGTCTCTGGAAGAGGCCGTCAGGTTCTCTGTAGCCAAGTATTTCTCCACACGATCCACAAGACCATCGGCCGTCTCTGGGTCTCCATGGCTTACCCACTTTTGGATGGCAGTAGGAAGAGCTCTCAAAAACCGATCCATTACAACACGTTCCACAATCTTTGGTGCGGACAAAGTCTCTGGCTGTAGCCACTTTCTGCTTAGGTGAATGAGATCATACATTTGAGACCTGGGGGGTTTTCCAAGCTGGAAAGTCCAGTTATGCACACGCTGAGCCCGGACAGCCTGGGTGACACCCAGCCTTGCCAATATTTCAGCTTTTAGCATCACATAGTCTTTTGCTTGGTCAGGCTCTAGGTCATAGTAAGCCTTCTGCGATTCACCAGTTAACAGAGGAGCCACCAGTCCAGCCCACTGCTCCTCAGGCCACTTTTCTCTTTCAGCAGTCCTTTCAAATGTGGTCAAAAATACCTCTGGATCATCCTCTCCAGTCATTTTTGTCAATAAACGACTCACCCCAAAGGACGCGGTATTAGTGGGACGGCTTTCCTCACTGGTCTGCGGACGTTGCTGCATTACTGCTTCCATTTGTTGTAGTCTCTGCTCTTGCTTCTGTAACAGGTCTATGAAGCGGGCCTCAGATTGCTGCTGGGCTTGTTGCTGAGCTGCAAGGCTCTGTTGATGAGCTTGCTGCTGGGCTGCGAAGTTCTGTTGTTGAGCTGCAAGGCTCTTTTGCAAACCTGCATTTGTCTGCTGTTGATTGGCATTTGCTAGAGCCAGCTGCTTCAGTATCTCCTCCATGCTGGCTTAAAAAAAAACTGCCACTGGTTCTCCACCAACTGTGAGGGGGTTAGCTCGGCAGCGGGTGTGTGTGACCCCCGGGATGGGCTCCCCACACAAAACAGGCCCAGCAAACGGAGGTTGTGGTTTATTTTCTATTTACAGTGACAAAACACAGCAAAGCCAAAAGAAACATAAACAAATTAAATCCTGGTCAACTTGACCTCTGACTAAACATACAGGTTTCCTAACTAACCACTGGGATCAGCCTAGTGCTGTCCTAGTCCCTAAGTCCCTGGTTTTGAATGTCCAAGCAAATAGCCACACAGGCTTTTTCTCACCGCACAGGGGTTCACTCTCCCTAGACAGTCCACACAGGTCTGGTTCCAGGCATGAGCTAACACCTAATGAATCTGGGAGTTCTTATAGAGGCCTAAATGAGCTGACAAGCTTCAGCTGGCCTCATCAACTCCCTGTCTGTACGACGCCCCACACTCTCCCTAGAGGTATGAGTCATCCATGAGCCTACTAGCCTCAGCTGGGCTTATACAACTCTCCACCCTAGTTGTATAAGTCAGCATAAAGCCTGAATCTGGGAGAAATATATCTACCCCCCTGGATGCAACCAGGTGACTTTACCTTCCTGCTGTCACAATATATATTAAGGAATAAACGGTGTAGGTGTAAAATAACTGTTTGCCATTTTGGAAATGCGATTGTCTTTATTATTATATTGTAGATGAAGTTTAGATTGCATTTAAAGCAGATGTATAAAAAGGTCCACTTTCCTGACTTCCCATCCTAAAACTTAAAAAAAAAAAAAAAAAAAAAAAAAGAGTCCAGTCACTTCGCTGGGTATAAGTAATGCCCCATACACACGATCGTTTTTCATGCCGTTAAAAATGCCATTTTTAAAAAATGGCCATTAAAAATGATCGTGTGTGGGCTCCAGAGCATTTTTAACGACGTGAAAAACGGCCATTAAAAATTTCGAACATGCTCTCTTTTTTCACGTCGTTTTTTTAACGACGTGAAAAACGATAGTGTGTATGCTTTAACGACGTGAAAAAAAACGCACATGCTCAGAATCAAGTATCAGACGGGAGCGCTCGTTCTGGTAAAACTAGCGTTCGTAATGGAGATAGCACATTCGGCACGCTGTAACGGACTGAAAAGCACAAGGCTGAAAAGCGCGAATCGTCGCTCAACAAACTTTACTAACATGAAGGGTGGCGCCATCCGAACGGAACTTCCCCTTTATAGTGCCGTTGTACGTGTTGTACGTCACTGCGCTTTGCTTGAACGTTTTTTAAAATGATCGTGTGTACGCAAGACAGGCTTGAGAGGAAACATGAAAAAAAACGACGAGAAAAACGTTGGTTTAAAAAATGGCATGAAAAACGATCGTGTGTATGCCGCATAAGAGTTTACAACCACTTTAACCTTTACTACTGCTCACTACTGCACTTGAAGTGGTCTTGCTACTGTTTATGCTGATCTGGATGCCAAATGTCATCTTATGTCTAGTCCTTACTGTTAATCACTTTGTAGCTAAATTGTGTTATTACCATTGTAACCTGTTTTATGCTTCCTAGTGTAGCGGGGTCCCCTTTAAGACTCTCGAGACTACCTTGCCCAGAATCCCTTTCGGCATGTTTCCACCCCAGAGACTCATGGGAGGGGTTATAAAAGGAGGAGGCGAGGCTGGGCTCGGCCTCTTTGGGACACGAGACTTCAGTGACTGATCCTCCTGTGCGGATGTGTCGGAGTGCAAGGCCTGAAGCCTGAGGCCTTGCGCAGCACCAAAGAGCCTTCCACTCCACTGCAAGCCTGGGTGGCACCTGACTTCGCTTGTCTACAGCCTTGGTTGGATCGGAGACCCGATTGCTGGAGAGACTGTGTGTGTGAGGACACAGTCGGTGGAAATTCCCGGACTGGGATCGCGCCCGGAGGGGTGAGAGGGCGTATGCTCAGACCATATACTGTCGCTGTTAATGTGCCTATAGACTGCCGTGGCCCACAAGTTATTTCTGATACTCTCACTGGAGAACTTTATCAGAGTTGAACTCAGAGTTCATACAGTAAAGTGTTTATTTCATCACAACCTTCCCATTGGATTACAAATGGTATTCTGTTATGTGCACCACCTTTAAAGAATTGCCGGTGAAGAAACCATCATCCCCTATAGACTGAGTTGTAGATATCTGAGCCAGGCCTGTCCAGCTAGTTAGTTCAGTTAGTTACTGCGTCACAGGACGCCTAGTTAACGGTCGCCCACGCGGCGCACCTTTACTGTTCATTCTACTGTATAGTATGTTTATTGCTGCAGGGCTCTGCAATTTATTACCTGTGAACTGTTACCACTGTTAAAGCGGAGCTCCGCCGGAAAAAAAATATTAAAAGCCAGCAGCTACAGCTACAGCAGCTGCTGGCTTTTAATATTTGGACACTTACCTGTCCTGGAGTCCAGCGACGTCCGCAGCAGAGGACGAGCGATCGCTCGTCGCTCTGCTGCTCCCTCCGCCATCCTCGCTGAGGAAACCAGGAAGTGAAGCCCTGCGGCTTCATGCCCGGTTCCCTACGGCGCATGCGCGAGTCGCGCTGCACCGTTCTGATTGGTGCTCCTGTGTTCTGGGAGCCGAGTGTCTCCCAGAACACTACGGGAAGTCTGCAGGAAGTGACGTCACTCCCGCAGATTCCCGGAGAGAGGAATCCCGTTTGTGGGTGAAAATACCTGTCTTAGACAGGTATCTTCACCCCCCTCCCCCCTGAAAGGTGTCAATTGTGACACCGGAGGGGGGGAGGGTTCCGATGAGAGGAACTTATAATTTAGGGTGGAGCTCCACTTTAACCTTTCTTACCAAAAGTTTAAAGTAAAATTTATACCCCTTTCATGATTGTCTTGGAGTCTGGGTTTACTCATACAGTATAAGAAATATATAGTGTTGCAAATACTAACTGTGCCAGTAGGGGGTCGAGTACATTGCCGGGGGGTTGGCGGAGCTGTTTTCAGGGCCCAAACAAAAATCTGCGGCCTTCTTAGTTGAAGGTATCGCTACACGTGGGGGTTCTCGTCCGGGATCCTGATACAGCAATTAAACGCCAGAGGTGCCGGCATGGACCCACAAGGAATAAGAGCGTGGTGCGAGATGGCTAAGACAGATCCAAACCAATCAGTGGTTATCAACCTACCAGGGGAGGAATGGTCAATAGAAACGATAGAGGGGTTAATGAAGTCAGTGACCCCAGATCACACACCGTGGGTGATGGGAATAAAGTCAGACCCAGATATCTCATACCAGTATGCACTGGTGGAATACTTGGACGGGATGCCAGAGGCTTGTAAGCGCAACTATGTACAGATGCCAGATAATAGATCCTATAGGTTGGCGCACGCAATTAAGAAGGAGCCCTCACCAACGGGATCACCGCAGGCTGCGGCCCGTACCCCACCAGAAAGAGGAGACAGGGCGACGCCTCTGGTGGCGCCTGCACCTGTCACTGCTATATCACCAGAACTGATAAATGCAATAGGGGATCTGCTAACCAAGTGTCAGAAGACAAGCACGGTGCATGTAGAGACTAGCTACCGGAGACTAAAGACATTCTCGGGGAAGCTCCCTGTCCCGGCAGGGGAAGAAGATTTTGACACCTGGGTGGAGCAGGCATTGCAGGCAGTAGAGGCATGGGAGGTGCCTGAAGCGCAGAAGAGGCAACGAGAAAGCCTTAAAGGCGCAGCAGCAGAAGCAGTAAAAAGTTTTCGGTTTGGGAATGCAGATTGCACGGCTCAAGACTGTCTAGCCATGCTACAGGAGGAGTTTGGTCAATTGGAAAAGGTGACAGAGATGGTCTACCAATTTGAACACACTTTCCAACAACCAAAGGAGAAACTTTAAGAGTATGTTAGAAGACTGAACAGGTTGCTGTGCAAGATTGTGTTAAAGAAGGGAATGAAGCCCCAAGATACGGATGCGGCAAGAATGAAACAAGTCTTAAAAGGAGCATTACGCTCGGATACGGTCTGGCTGCACCTGAAGACCTCGGGAGGAGGAACGCTACTGACTTATGCTGACTTGATAAAAATCATCAGAGATGAGGAGGCGCTACAACAGGATCAGCAAATGATTAAGGAAAATGCTGTACCCGCACAGGTGCTAGTCAATCCAGTGATGACCCCTGAAAGAGACTCAGAGGTAGACACTCTAAAAGCTCAAATGTCCAAGGTGTTAGAGATGTTGACCTCTCTGATGGCAAAAGACACAGAGGGCCCCAAGAGAGAAGTACCAAGGAAGGAATTATTCCCAATTGCCTCAGCACCCGCATCTTTACAAGAATGGGGAGATATAGTCTGTTTTAACTGTGGAGGAATTGGCCATATTGCAGCTACATGTTCCAGTCCCAAGAAGAAGAAACCAGACAACCGCAAGCCGGCGGGAAACTCCAGAGGGCCCCGGTGAAGGAGTCAACCGGGTGCCCATCACTTTCAGTGATCTCCAAGCTGAATGCGAAGCAGAAGAAAAGAGGAGATAAACCCCCTCAGAGGAAATGTAACATTCCTCAACAGAGATACACCCCATAAAAAGGGGGCAAGACCCCTCAGAAGGGACACAGCACTCCCCAGAGGGGGTACACACCTAAGAAGAATAATAGTATCCCTCAGCGGGTCTGTACACCCATTGAAAGGAGGGAAGTCAATGCATACCAGGCTCAAGAAAGATTAAAGTCCAAAGGGAATTGGATGAGAGAGAGTCCAAAAGGAAAGGGTCAGAAGAAGGCGACCCATGCCAGGCCATATCCGGAGAAGCTGGTAGGCCCATCTCCTATAGTGCCCATTCAAGTGGAGGGAGTCTACACCAGAGCCATCTTGGATACTGGGGCACAAGTGACGCTGTTTTACTGAGATTTCTACGATAAGCACTTGAGTCACCTGCCCATCCAGAAGATAGAGGGACTAGAGATATGTGGGATTGGAACCCAGAATTTCCCTTACGATGGCTATCTGCCTGTCAAGATGATCTTTGACCCATCTGTGGCTGGAAAAGCCGAAGTGTTTGACACCCTGGCGGTTGTGTGCCCTCGGCCGCCAGGAGCCAACAAGAGTTCCCTTATAATAGGGACGAACACGGACCTGGTCCGAAGACTTCTGACCTCTCTAGTGAAAGAGAAGGGGTCAGCGGCCACCAAGATCCACCCCATGCTGAAGACGGCTTACCAACGGCTGGTCCTAGAGCAGAAGACCCCTGGAGAGGGGATAGGGAAGGTGTGGAGACTTGGAAGAGAAGGGATAGTGTTGCAGCCCGGCGAAGTAACCTGTCTCAGAGCCACTGTGAAGCTTACTTGGGAGCAGCCTGGACCCTTTGTCATGTTGGAGTCCGACCCAAGGGAAGAGTCCCCCGGTCTGGAAGTGATACCAGAAGTGATTCCGCTGAAGGCCCTGAAGAAGGCTCATTGTAGAGTTCCAGTGAGTGTTAGGAACAATACAGATGGTCCCATGGAAATCCCAGCCAGGATGCTGCTGGGTCAGGTGAGCCCTGCTGCCCCTGTCAACTTGTCAGAAGTAAAGGGGCGGGCGAAGGAGGAGATGCTTGGGAGAAGCTATCCATGGAAAACCCGAATCTGCCCAGGGCTTGGAAGGAGAGAGCCAAGGCCCAGTTGACCAGATGGGAGAAGATCTTCTCCAAGGATGAGTTCGATGTGGGGTGTGCAAGGAGTGCCACCCATCGGATCCGCCTCCAAGAAGATAAGCCCTTCAGAGAGAGGGTCAGGCGGGTCCCACTAGCGGATCTGGAGGATCTAAGGGAGCAACTTGCAGAACTCAAAAGGACTGGTGTGATACGGGAGTCTAGAAGCCCCTATGCCTCCCCGATAGTGGTGGTCAGGAAGAAGAATGGATCGTTGAGGCTCTGTATCGACTACAGGACTCTTAACAGGAGAACCATACCCGACCAGTACACCACTCCGAGGATAGAGGATGCCTTACAGAGCTTGTCTGGAGCCAAGTGGTTCAGTGTTATGGATCTCAAGAGTGGGTACTATCAGATCCCTATGCACCCAGAAGACAAGGAGAAGACAGCTTTCATAACCCCAGTGGGGTTCTTTGAATTCGACCGGATGCCCCAAGGTCTGTCTGGAGCCCCAGCTACTTTCCAACGTCTCATGGAGAAGTCTGTAGGAGACATGAACCTTATTGAAGTCCTTGTATACCTGGACGATGTTATTGTCTTTGGAAGAACCCTGGAGGAACATGAGGAGAGGCTGGAAAAAGTCTTGAGGAGACTCAGTGAGGAGGGACTCAAACTTTCGCCTGAGAAGTGTCGGTTATACCAGTCTTCTGTGAACTACCTGGGGCACATAGTGTCTGAAGAAGGGGTGGCCCCAGACCCTGAGAAATTGGAGGCAGTTACCTCCTGGCCACGACCCACCACAGTAACAGAACTCAGATCCTTCTTAGGGTTCTGCTCCTATTACAGGAGGTTTGTGGAAGGATTTGCCCGAATTGCTAGACCATTGAATGAACTGCTCAAGACTGAGGGAGAAGAGGACGACTCAGGGCCCAGGAAGCCGGGAGAGTCAGTCAAAGATCAGTGGAACCAGAAATGTGAAGAGGCCTTCCAGGCCTTGTAGAAGAGCCTAACCACTGCTCCAGTCTTGGCCTACGCAGACCCAACCAAACCCTATGAACTACACGTAGATGCTAGTCATGACGGTCTGGGAGGAGTACTTTATCAAGAGCACGAAGGGCAACTACGGCCTGTTGCCTACGTGAGCAGGAGCCTGACCCCCTCTGAGAAAAACTACCCCACTCACAAGCTGGAGTTCCTGGCCCTTAAGTGGGCGGTAGTAGACAAGCTCAAAGACTACCTGTATGGGGCGGAGTTCATTGTGAAGACCGACAACAACCCCCTGACCTATCTATTCACTACAGCAAAGCTGGACGCCACTGGACACAGGTGGCTGGCCGCATTGTCTGGATTCAATTTCAGCCTAAATTACAGGCCAGGGATTGGGAATCGAGATGCAGACGCTTTGTCCAGAAGATCTCATGGTCCTACCCATGACATGGAAGACTGGACTCAAGTGGCACCAGACGGGGTGCGGGCCCTATGTCAGGGGGCTGAATTGCAAGCTAGAGGGGGCTCAAGGGCGGAAGAGATAGGAGTTACCATGGTAGGAGTCCCCAAACAATACTGTGGATTAACTCAACTGGAGGAAGACCATCTGCCAAAACTGTCCAAAAAGGAGCTAAGATGTGACCAATTAGAAGACCCAATGGGGAAATTGGTTCTGGAAGCCCTGGAGAATAAGGATCCAAACAGACTTCTGAGTCACTTCTCAAAGGAAGCTCGCCTGTTGAGGAAAGAGTGGGACAGGTTACAGGTGCATCAGGGAGTGGTCTACCGAAAGGGCCCCTCTGATGACCTGGAAGATAAATGGCAATTGTTTCTTCCGGAAAAACACAGAGAGACTGTTCTGATGGCCCTACATGACAATCATGGCCACTTAGGGGCAGAAAGGACCTTTCAACTTGTCAGAAGTTGGTTCTATTGGCCCTGTATGAGGGCAGAAGTAGAAGAGTACTGCCATTCGTGTGCACGCTGCATCCAGAGGAAGACTTTACCCCATCAAGCTGCCCCAATGGGCCATCTACAGAGTCAAGGCCCAATGGATCTGGTATGCATTGATTTCCTCTGCCTCGAGCCCGATCTGAGTGGACTAGGAAATGTTCTGGTGATAACCGATCATTTCACCCGGTATGCCCAAGCTTTCCCAACCAAAGACCAGAAGGCTTCCACAGTAGCCAAGGTACTTATGGAGAAGTATTTTGTCCATTATGGGCTGCCCCAGCGACTTCATTCAGATCAAGGAAGGGACTTTGAGAGTCGACTGATTCGGAAACTCCTGGATTCGTTGGGAATCAAGAAGACTCGAACTACACCTTACCACCCACAGGGAGATGCTCAGCCGGAGAGGTTTAACCGAACCTTGCTCAACATGTTGGGGGACTCTGGAAAGTGAGAAGAAACAACATTGGAGCAAACACATAGCAGCCATAGTACATGCTTACAACTGCACCACTAGTGAGGCTACGGGCTACTCCCCATATCGACTCATGTTTGGGAGAGAAGCGAGACTACCTGTAGCCCTTACCTTTGGCACCTCTTTAGACCATTCCTCAGCCACATCCCACAAAGGATATGTGGACAGGCTCAGACACAGCCTGAAAGTAGCTTATGAACAAGCTCAAGCGGCCTCAGATCAAAGGGGAGCCCGAAACAAAAGAAACTTTGACTTGAAGGTCCGGGTACAAGACCTGCAGCCTGGGGACCGAGTACTGCTACGCAATCTGGGGGTCCCCGGAAAACATAAACTTGCAGACAGATGGAGATCTGAATCCTATGTCATCTGTAGGAAGTTGCCGGGCCTACCTGTCTACAAGTTGAAGCCAGAAGGAAAGGTAGGCCCACTGAAGACGTGGCATCGAAACCACCTGCTCCCACTTACTGAAGCAGTCAGGATACCCCCAGTGAGAGACTCCCCTGAACCAGTGTCTATTCTGGATACTCCCAGGCCAAACACTCGGTCTCAGACCTCTCGGGCTGAAGATATAAAAGCTTCTGAACTCAGCGGAGATGAGAATGGAGAGCTCGACTGGCTGTGGCCTTCCCCAACTCAAGGGACTTCTGCTATAGATCTTCCAACTACTGAAGACACTACAGATACACAACTGAATGCAGAAGCCGTTTAATTAATCCCCTATAGTCCTTCATTTGATTACTGGGAAGATGCCCGTGATGTTTACCCTGAACAGGACCCTAGAGACTCTATATATCTCTCGGCTCCTGAAGCAGATGTTACAGAGCCTACCATGTTGCCTGAGCCTGTTACAGAAGAAGAGCATGTGGTGCCAGAGCCAGAAACCCCAAGGGAACAAAGGGCCCGCAGAGTCATAAGGCCTCCCAGAAAGTTGACCTACCCCCAAATGGGGAGAAGCTCAGAAGATTCTGTGATCACTGCTAGGAGGAGTGTAGAGAATCCGGACCCCTCTACTGTACATTTGGTAGAGGGCAACCCCCACTCACTCTCTGGCACAGTTAGGCAGGTCACTCAGGATAGTATGACCTGTGGGAAAGGAAACCCAGTCCCTCGGTTTTGGTGGGAATTCCCTATGCCAACCTCTTATGCAACGTTGTCTGGGGTTGTGCGCAGTGTATGCTAAGGTTTCTTTGGGGACCAAAGAATTTAAGTGGGGGGAGTGTGTAGCGGGGTCCCCTTTAAGACTCTCGGGACTACCTTGCCCAGAATCCCTTTCGGCATGTTTCCACCCCAGAGACTCATGGGAGGGGTTATAAAAGGAGGAGGCGAGGCTGGGCTCGGCCTCTTTGGGACACGAGACTTCAGTGACTGATCCTCCTGTGCGGATGTGTCAGAGTGCAAGGCCTGAAGCCTGAGGCCTTGCGCAGCACCAAAGAGCCTTCCACTCCACTGCGAGCCTGGGTGGCATCTGACTTTGCTTGTCTACAGCCTTGGTTGGATCGGAGACCCGATCGCTGGAGAGACTGTGTGTGTGAGGACACAGTCGGTGGAAGTTCCCGGACTGGGTTCGCGTCCGGAGGGGTGAGAGGGCGTATGCTCAGACCATATACTGTTGCTGTTAATGTGCCTATAGACTGCCGTGGCCCACAAGTTATTTCTGATACTCTCACTGGAGAACTTTATCAGAGTTGAACTCAGAGTTCATACAGTAAAGTGTTTATTTCATCACAACCTTCCCATTGGATTACAAATGGTATTCTGTTATGTGCACCACCTTTAAAGAATTGCCGGTGAAGAAACCATCATCCCCTATAGACTGAGTTGTAGATATCTGAGCCAGGCCTGGCCAGCTAGTTAGTTCAGTTAGTTACTGCGTCACAGGACGCCTAGTTAACGGTCGCCCACGCAGCGCACCTTTACTGTTCATTCTACTGTATAGTATGTTTATTGCTGCAGGGCTCTGCAATTTATTACCTGTGAACTGTTACCACTGTTAACCTTTCTTACCAAAAGTTTAAAGTAAAATTTATACCCCTTTCATGATTGTCTTGGAGTCTGGGTTTACTCATACAGAAATATATAGTGTTGCAAATACTAACTGTGCCAGTAGGGGGTCGAGTACATTGTCGGGGGGTTGGCGGAGCTGTTTTCAGGGCCCAAACAAAAATCTGCGGCCTTCTTAGTTGAAGGTGTCGCTACACTAGTTACCAACCATATTGGGTGACAATATATTATGTTTGCCTTTACTAACTGGTTTGGTGGTTGTTTTCTTTGATATAGCACTACTATTTGGTACTATTACTTTCAGTAATTTCCTGTGATAGTGTATGTTTGTACACTCAGCCTTGTGTGTCATGGGGCTGAGGTTCTTGAGAAGGTCGGGGGAAAGAACAGAGGACCCATTCTATCCAGTGGGTCCTATGGGAGTAGTCCTACAAATGTATTAAAAAAAACAAAAACGGAATTGGCCATTTTAAAAATGAAAATGCTGCTCTAAGTGGAATACTTACCGAGAAACTCTAACCAAGTCCTCCACTCTTCTTCCGGGTTAATACATCCAGTGCCATTGAAGTAGGACTATAGGATTATACTGATAATATTCTGCCATTTTTTTGTTTTGTTTTTTTTTAATAAAAATGTATAAGTATGTACATTGTTAATTTGAATATGAAAGAAAATCAATAAAGAGAATATAAACCAAAAAAGAAGTAGCACTATAGGCAAAACTTTTCTTTTCATATTTCACACTTGTTATACCATTTCAGTTCTTTCCATGGCTGACATCTTTAAAGAGGAGCATACATCTAAGTCACATTCCAAAAGAGTGCTTACCGTATATACTCGAGTATAAGCCGACCCGAATATAAGCGGAGGCATCTAGTTTTACCACAAAAAAATGGGAAAACTTATTGACTTGAGTATAAGCCTAGGGTGTCCATGTGCATGCCTCACTGTGTCCATGCCTCACTGTGCCCATGCCTCACTGTGTCCATGACTAGACTGACGTTTAACATGGGAGTCTATGGAAGGGGTGCCCGGCTTTGAAAAATCTGTGCTCCCTGGCCGTAGGTCCCCCAGGCAACAAACTTTGCACACTTGTAGAGAATAAATTGGGGTACGTGTGTGCAAAGTTTCGGGTCCAGGAAACCTACGACCGGCCGGTACCATGTCCCCAAATTCACCAGAGAAATTACCATTTAACATGGGAGTCTATGGAAGGGGTGTCCGGCTTTGAAAAATCAGTGCTCCCTGACCGTAGGTCCCCCGGACAACAAACTTTGCACACTTGTAGAGGAAGAGGGGGGCTACATGTGTGCTAGGTTTGGGGTCCAGGGGACCTACAACCGGCCGGTACCGGGTCCCCAAAGTCCGGGAGATCAGGCACATAAAGGTGACTAGAGTATAAGCCGAGGGGAGCATTTTTATCACAAAAAAATGTGCTGAAAATCTCGGCTTATACTCGAGTATATACGGTAATCTGAAAATCGTATCTTGTTTTAGACTGAGCTACACAAGTCATGTTTTCCCTGTGAATCATGAAGCTGCCGTCTTTGAATTTTCTGAGAAAAATCCTAATTTATATTTTTATTTATTTTCTCCTTCCTATAATGTCTTCACACAGTGAGATAGGTCTAGACTATGACCCTGGGCTATTACAGGGAGAGCATTGTATGACATCACACATCACATGATGGACAGACCACATTCTTTGCTGCATTTGGGCTATCATTTTGTCATTCAGTGAATGATAAGGACCAATATGCAGCACATCAGGAAATAGACATGTTTTTTTTTTTTTTTCACTTCTCTCTCAGCTGAAGTCCAGTCCTGCAACTTATTGTTGGTCAAAGTACTGGTTTGGGGTAATTTGCCATCCCCATATTCCCTGTACTGCATAAGGCTCTACAAAATCAAGTCCATTTAAGGACCGATTCCACACATAAAGAATGTATTGTTCTGTTCCTGAAGATGGGTGTTACAGAAAATAAAACTTTATTTTTGTTACAGTCGAATGGTTTGTATTAGTGTACAAGACAATATAACAATTCTATTATACAATTACTATACTGGAAGATTGAGCAATGAAATTATTTTCGTACAGTTTTCTATTGTTGAAAAATCTGCCTGAGTCAGCTGTTTTCTGGGATTATTATTAAAGATGGTTGATGGGACCCGATGCGGTCTGTACGCCCGGAAGGGAATGTTTTGATGGATTCTTCTGCAGTGGCAGTGAGCTCACTCTGAATGTGGGCTTCATGCTGATATATAACCTGGAGTTAATAAAATGTAGTTTCGGCACAGAGTACCAGTTTAAGGTCCTCTGGATCGTGTACAAAGCTTTACGTTGAGCATACAGAAGCCAGGAAAAGCCCACAGGAGGTGGCGAGAACGTGGCTTCAATTTATTGAAAGCGATACGAGAAGTGTATTTCCAGACGCTGAGAAATGTCTTAGTCAGCTGACTTTGAGTGCATGGAAACATAATCTCACATGACGTGATGGAGACCAGGGAGACACCAGCCAGTAAATATATCAACTGCCCACAAACAGGAGAGAAAGTGACCATTTTGTGCATAGATGAAACAATATTATTGAAATTGCACCCTGACACTTATACCTGAACTAGGGCCCAATATGACAGCTGGAAGAAAGATGAGTCTGTACTGTCCATAGCAACCAGATTCCTGCTGTTGCTTGCATGTAAGCTATGTTGTTCTGTACATTTTGGTAAAACAAGCAATGGCTGCCTCCAGCATAGAGCACAGACTGAAGAGGACTGCTGTGCAAAGAGACAGGAAAAAAAAAAGGATTTTTGTTTCACCTTTAATTTTGCAGCATGTCTTTCCATCAGAAAGTCACAGGACACCATCAGGATTCTAAAGCTACAAGCACACTTCGCCCTTTATCTCAATTGCCTCGATCTCAGCTGTCACCTGACCATCCTCTTAATGTAAAGTTACCAGCTTCAAATCTTATTTTAATGTCAAGTCTTTTTATTAACATCTGGATATTCCAGTAGAGAGATGGGTCATTAGCATCCTCCACCCTCCTAAACTTCTGTAGCTCAGCCTCTATTTTTTGGTCTTTTTATTAAAGTGATTGTAAAGTCTTTTTTTTTTCTATCAAAATAACAAACATGTCATACTTACCTGCTCTGTGAAGTGGATTTGCACAGAGCAGCCTGGATCCTCCTCTTCTCAGGTGCCTCTTCGGCACTCCTGACCCCCTTCTCCTGTTGAGTGTCCCCACAGCAAGCAGCTTGCTATGGGGGCACCCAAGCCGAGCTATAGCTCCCTGTGTCCATTCAGAAACGGAGCTGCAGTTTGACCCTACCCTCTTTCTCCTGACTGGCTTCCTGACTTTGATTTACAGCAGTGGGAGCCAATGGCACTGCTGCTGTGTCTCACCCAATCAGGAGGGAGAGTCTCAGACGGATCAGACAGTCGTGGAGATCGCTGGACAGAGATGGGCCTCAGGTAAGTATTAGTGGGAGTTGACCCTTGTGAACTTCCGGTTTCCACGGAGCTTCATGCTTAGCAGTTAGCACTGTACAGCATCACAGACCTCCTCAAACGACTGTCCAGAGCAGCACTGTATATTACAGGCCTCCTGAGGAGAGTTCCGACTCGCGACCATCCAGAGCACAGCACTGTGTGTGTCTGCATTACATGTCTCCCCTCAAACCACATCCAAAGCACTGCGTGCATAACAGGCCTCCTCTTACCACCTGCATCCACAGCACTGTGCATTATAGGCCTCCTCTTACCACCGGCATCCACAGCACTGTGCATTGCAGGCCTCCCCTGAGTCCTCCATCCAGCACTGTGCAGCATTAAAGCCTCTCAGACCACGTCCCAGAGCACTGTGCATTACAGGCCTCCCCTCAGACCACCATCCAGAGCACTTTGCAGCATTACAGGCCTCTCATACCACTTTCCAGAGCACTGTGCATTACAGACCTCCTCAGACCACCATCCAGAGCACTGTTCATTCCAGGTCTCCTCAGACCATCTAGAGCGGCTTAATCTTTATCTGTGAGTTTGTTCAAACCTTAATAGGTTCTTCTAGAGAAATGCTTAAATAATGCATTACAATTTAACTAAACCCATTAGATTTTAGTTGACTAAAGTGATTTTAGTCGACTAAAATGTACTGCAAATTTTGTCGACTAAATACAACTGAAATTAAAACAATTGCAGATGACTAAATTGGAACTAAAACTAAAATGGCATTTTAGTCAAAAGACTAAGACTAAAACAAAATCAATATTTGGTGCCAAAATTAACACTGGTAGCTACTTGAATCTTTTGACCTCTTGTAACTCCTTGAGTACCTTTTCCTCCACTTATGTGGTCTCCTGTGGCTCCCCCTCCACCCTCATGACCCTCAAGCTGAAACTCCATGCCTTAGCCAAGGGATTATGCCTACTACTTGCTGCCCATCCTAGGTGCATACCTTCAAAATGTCACCACATTTTTGTAAATCATTATAAACACCCTAATTAGACAATAAGTCAGCCTACCCTAAATATGCCTACAGGCCTGCACCAACATATTTTCTAGACATCACATCAGCTTGTCAGATTACTTTAAAGCCACAGGGGCAGTTCATTTTAGGACTAAAAGTTTAGCAAACAGGTGCCATCAGCTGAGAGATATAGTTTTGGATGCAATGATATAGAGCCAAGTCACAGTATTTTTGCTGAGAACTAAAATGAATCCATACAGACTTTTCTGCAGAATATTTTTAAATAATTTTCCCATTACCATAAGTACCTTTGAGGCCAGGTAGGTTTTATGGAGGGAATGACAGTTTATGTAGCAATCAAGATGTAATGTAATGTTCAGCAAGAGTGGCAAAAAAAAAAAAAGCAGCTATACGAACTGTTAATAAACCAAGTCAAAATTATTGTGTACAAATATATCATAGAAGAATAATGTATAAGACTTAAAGTGGAGTTCCACCCAAAAGTGGAACTTCCACTCATTTGTCTCCTCCCCCCCTCCGGTGCCACATTTGGCACCTTTTGGAGGGGTGGGGGGGTAACTGTCTTTGACAGGTACCCTGTCCCCTCTTCCTGGAGTCTGGGCCGCAGTGAATTACGTTAGCGTTTTGGCTCCCCCCGCCGCCGGGCCAATAGGAGAGCACAGCGGTGCTGCGCAGTAGGGACCCCGCATGAAGCCATAATGCTGCACTGCCGGGTTCCCTTACTGGCAATGGCAGCACCATGACATTTGATGGAAACATCAGCTGTGGTGCCAACATCACTGGACAGGACAGGTAAGTGTCCTATTATTAAAAGTCAGCAGCTGCAGTATGTGTATCTGCTGGCTTTTAATTTTTGCAGGGTGGGCAGACCTCCGCTTTAAGTTGATGGAAACCAGATGAAAATCAAGTCCACATTCATTTGAAGGTTGCGTCTGAAGTATTTCAGAGATGGACACAGTGTGATTGTTCGTATGTCATGTGTATTTTTATACCCAATTAAACTCCCTTTTATGTTACTGCAATGATTTCTTTAGCGGACAGAGTTCTTTTCATCAAAGGGAGGAGCGGCTTCCAGATTTCATGCTTCCTGTGTTTTTGTGGAATGCAAAATATGAAATTTAGAGTGTTTGTTGTGTTAATTCTCTTTTTCTTAAATATTCAGAGTGCAAAGCTGCCCAATAGAAACTCAACTCAGCCCTTTTCTGAGAACGTGCAAAGGCATGCATGGGACTCCTAAAGTGGAACTAAACTCTCTCAATCATTATTAAAGCAGAGTTCCACCCAAAAGTGGAAGCTCCGCTTATTTGCTCCCCCCCCCCCCCGGTGCCACATTTGGCACCTTTCGAGTGGGGGGGGGAGGGGGGAACGGGTACCTGTTTTTGACAGTGTCTTGGTTATGAGAATAATTTTTCTGTACGGTAATTATGAAGTAGTAATTTTTAAATGATAATATTTTAAGATACAATATCAATCAATATGAACACAGACTAAAAATAGGAGATTTATTCACCAGACATGTATTCATACAAAATAGTATATATTGGTTGACACAAACAAATGTTACATAAAATCAGTAAAATTTAAATGATAAAACTTCCCTGTAGAGCCAATAACCGCGTATATACAGTACGATGATTAGACAGAATGTCTGTATTTCACAAATTCAACCATTACTATACTGCAGGTAAGTAAGTGATCAACAACGTGAAATAAAATAGACGCCTGCTATGTCAACACAAAGAAAAATAAAAAATAAATTGTAAAGGTAAGAATTAAGCTACAGAAAAATCTACAAGGCGGTTATCAACTCGAGAGAAATAGTTAAAGTGGTTGTAAAGGCAGAAGTTTTTTTATCTTAATGCATTAAGATAAAAGGCCTTCTGTGGGCAGCAGCCCCCCAATATTACCTGACCCCCCTCTAGATCCAGTAATGTTGTAGGAATGTCTTGGCTGCCGGGACTCCACCTCACCACTGGCTGAGACAGCAGCGTAGCGCCATTGGCTCCCGCTGCTGTCAAAGTCAGTCAGCCAATGAGAAGAGAAAGGGGGCGGGCTGGGCCGCAGCTCTGTGTCTTAATAGACACAGGGAGCTGTGACTCAGCTCGGGTGCCACCATAGTAAGCTGCTTGATGGGGGGGGCACTCAACAGGAGGGAGGGGCCAGGAGCGCCGAAGAGGGAACCGAGAAGAGGAGGATCTGGGCTTCTCTGTGCAAACCCACTGCACAAAGCAGGTACCGTAAGACGACCGGACGTATAAGACGACCCCATAATGCTACTGTATTTCCTAAGTTTTTAGCCTATACTCACTGTATAGGATGACCCCCCTTCTGAGGCAGGACGACCCCCCTTCTGAGGCTTCATATTGCCTGAAATTCCTTCTTCTCATTCAAAGATAGAGCCATACGGCGCTGAGCCAATCACGGCGAGCGATGTATTCTATTGAATACAAAGCCCGCTCGGATTGGCAGAGGCTGTGACCTCATCAGCCAGCGCCGCTTTGACTCACTGTAATGTAGCCTGCTCGGATTGGCAGAGGTTGTCTCCAATCCGAGCAGGCTCTGTATTCATCAACAGGCTGCATCGCCCACCAGGATTGGCTGAGCGGTGCAAATTATGCATACAGTAATCCCGAGCACCCGGCGGCGCTGACATCAATCTGGCGGCTGTTCCCCCCGGCGTATAAGACGACCCCCCGTTTTTGGATGTAAAATTTAGATGTGAAAGTTCGTCTTATACACCAGAAAATACGGTAAGTATAACTTGTTTGTTATTTTTACCTAAAAAAAACCCTAGACTTTACAATCACTTTAACTATTTTTAATCCTTATGCTGCTAGCCTTTAATAGATAGGAAGTTATATTAACTTTTTTTAAACTTCTTTCCACATTTCTTTAGTTGCTTGCTGGTTCCTGACCTAGGCCAAAATGATGCAATACATCCAAAGTGTTTTCATGGCCATTTTTTTTTCATATATATCTGAGCTAAGCACGTCCTGCTGCCTATATGCCTGAGCTAAGGGCAGGTGGCTTGCAGGAAATAAACACTACATGTATCATCTGCCCTTAATCAAGGTGGCCAGAAATGGCTAGAAATGCTAGGGGGTGTTTTTCAAAATGATTTCTTAACAAAATATAGCATGGATACATGGATGGATGTGTGAGTTCGCTTTGAATATTAAAAATGTATTAAAAAGTGTTTTCACTTTGTGGTGATTAAATACAGTTGAGTTCTGCTTCACGGCCTGTTACCTGACTTTTGAAGGGGATGGAATAACTTGTGATTTTCAATGTGTAATCAGCTGGAACACTCATCTGAAAAGGGACAAGCAGATAACATTGCAGTAGATGTTGGAAATGATTTTGCTCTGTATGCTGTATGTAGCTCTAGAGTCCCAGCCTATATCAGAGAATAGGGCAGCTTCCTTAGCACTTACACTCTCTTCAGTCTTTATATAGCACTAAGACCACCATTGTGGAGAGCAGTGATGGCTCCATATGTAACAAGAAGATAAAGTGATTTTCCGACACACATGGCATGCACATGTCACATTTGTCCATTTTATTGCATACATATTGCAGCTTTCATGTATGTCTGCCTAAGCGATTAATGGGATTATCCTTTAATATAATTTATATCTGAAAATGTTACATAATATCTGTTTGAACTTTTTTTTTTTTTGCTGTTAACTTGTACGTTTCCTGTGCTGTGAAATTGATAAGGATCAGTCCATCCAAAACCCACCTTCCATTTATGGGTGGATGGTCTTGAGTGCAACTAGAAGATATCCTGATAATTGTTGATCTGCACATTCTTAATATATAATTCAAACGCCCCCTTTACTGTTTGTTATTTAAGGAATTGCAAAATTCAACAAACAGTGAAATGTTGTTTTAAAGTAAAACTTTGGGAACTGCAAATAAACTATCATCGCAGTGGGGTTAAATGCTTGTTAACTCTAGAGCAGGCATGTCCAAAGTCCGGCCCGCGGGCCGGTTTTGGATGGCCCGCCGGCCTGGTTATCTAAACCAGCCTTTCTCAACTAGTGTGCCGCGGGATCAGGGGAGAGAAGGGCTGTCAGATGAGCCCAACCTCCTGCCGAACTATACATTGGCACTGTGAGAATTATCAGCCTCAAAAGCGAAAGTAAACTGTGTGGGGGAATGTGCTGTGCTCTCTGCTTCCCCCTACAGTGCATTACCCGGATGAATGAGGAAACAAGGTACTGTGCTAATGTTTAAGTCTGGGGACCCTGATGTATGGGGGGGGGGGGCTCTCTGCGAACCTTGATGTATGGGGGGGCTCTCTGTGAACCTTGATGTATGGGGGGGCTCTCTGTGAACCCTGATGTATCGGGGGGGGCTCTCTGTGAACCCTGATGTATGGGGGGGCTCTCTGGGGACCCTGATGTATGGGGGGGCTCTCTGGGGACCCTGATGTATGGGGGGCTCTCTGGGGACCCTGATGTATGGGGAGGGGGCTCTCTGGGGACCCTGATGTATGGGGGGACTCTCTGGGGACCCTTATGTATGGGGGGCTCTCTGGGGACTCTGATGTATGGGGGGCTCTTTGGGAACCCTGATGTATGGGGGGCTCTCTGTGAACCCTGATGTATGGGGGGGCTCTCTGTGAACCCTGATGTATTGGGGGGGCTCTCTGTGAACCCTGATGTATCGGGGAGCTCTCTGTGAACCCTGATGTATCGGGGGGGGGGCTCTCTGGGGACCCTGATGTATGGGGGGCTCTCTGGGGACCCTGATGTATGGGGGGCTCTCTGGGGACCCTGATGTATGGGGGCTCTCTGGGAACCCTGATGTATGGGGGGCTCTCTGGGGACCCTGATGTATGGGGGCTCTCTGTGAACCCTGATGTATGGGGGGCTCTCTGTGAACTCTGATGTATGGGGGGGCTCTCTGTGAACTCTGATGTATGGGGGGCTCTCTGTGAACTCTGATGTATGGGGGGGCTCTCTGTGAACCCCGATGTATCGGGGGGCTCTCTGGGGACCCTGATGTATGGGGTCTCTCTGGGGACCCTGATGTATTGGGGGGCTCTCTGGGGACCCTGATGTATAGGGGGGTCTCTCTGTGAACCCTGGTGTATGGAAGGGGGCTCTCTGTGGACTCTGTATGGGGGGCTTTCTGTGAAACCTTATGTATGGGGAGGCTCTCTGTGAACCCTGATGTATGGGGGGCTTTCTGTGAACCTTGATGTATGGGGGGGCTTTCTGTGAACCCTGATGTATGGGGGGGGGCTTTCTGTGAACCCTAATGTATGGGGGGGCTTTCTGTGAACCCTGATGTATGGGGGGCTTCTGTGAACCCTGATGTATGGGGGCTCTCTGGGGACTCTGATGTATGGGGGCTCTCTTGGGACCCTTGCTATATGGGGGGCTCTCTGGAGGGGGAGAAGTTGGGGGTGGTAAAAACAGCTCAACCATGTGGTTTTACTGCACCTCCAACCTGAGATGCAAACAAGCCCTTGGTTCACATCTTCGTGGCTGCGTGCAGGGCAGCCCATTCATTTTAATGGGCTTCCCTACCCACAAAAATGCACGGAAAGAAGTCCCGACATTCTCTTTTTTTTTTTTTATTGCACTGCATCAAAAGCACTCAACGTTTTCCAATGTGTGGGGTACCATTAACCACTTAACGACCGCTCACTGTATATATACGTCGGCAGAATGGCACCGACAGGCACAATCACGTAGAGCATACGTGATTGCCTTTGTACAGTTGGGGGGTCCAATCGGACCCCCCTTCTGTACAGTGAGTGGTGGCTAAGTGTCCGGGAGCGTTCCGGGATGAGGGGGCAGCCATTCGTTTCTGGCCACCCCCTCGCGATCGCTCCCGGCGAATGGAAATGCCCCCTCTGTCTGTGTCAGACAGAGGGAGCAGGAGGAAGTGATGTCATCTCTGGTGCGGCGCTCACATATACCGAGCGCCGCACAAGAGAAGACATCAGGTCAGTGCACACAACACTACACTGACACCAGGACACATAGGGACATAAATCACCCCCCCAGCCCCCAGTCACAGTGTCACTGATTGCAGTGACCATTTATTTAGTGATCACTGCAATCAGTGACATTTGTGACTGTAAAAGTGTCACCAAAGTTTAGTTTTAGGTCCAGTGTAGCCCCCTAACCCCCCCTAATAAAGGTTTAACCCCCTGATCACCCCCCAGATAACCCTTTCACCCCCTATCACCACTGTCACTAAGCGATCATTTTTCTGATCGCTGTCTTAGCGTCAGTGATGCCGATCGGCAGCCAGTAATTTTTTTTAGGTTCGCCGCATGTTTTTATCGCGTCAGGTACCCCAATATATTTAATAAAGGTTTAACCCCCTTGATCGCCCCCCAGGTAACCCTTTCACCCCCCATCACCACTGTCACTAAGCGATCGTTTTTCTAAACGCTGTCTTAGTGTCTGTGATGCAGATCGGTAGCCGATAATTTTTTTTTGGTTCGCCGCATGTTTTTATAGCGTCAGGTACCCCAATATATTATCTAATAAAGGTTTAACCCCCTTGATCGCCCCCCAGGTAACCCTTTCACCCCCTATCACCACTGTCGCTAAGCAATTGTTTTTCTAAACGCTGTCTTAGTGTCGGTGATGCAGATCGGTAGCCAGTAATTTTTTTTAGGTTCGCTGCATGTTTTTATAGCGTCAGGTACCCCAATATTCTATCTAATAAAGGTTTAACCCCCTTGATCGCCCCCCAGGTAACCCTTTCACCCCCATCACCACTGTCACTAAGCGATCGTTTTTCTAAACGCTGTCTTAGTGTCGGTGATGCAGATCGGTAGCTGGTAATTTTTTTTAGGTTCGCCGCAGGTTTTTATAGCGTCAGGTACCCCAATATATTATCTAATAAAGGTTTAACCCCCTTGATCGCCCCCCAGGTAACCCTTTCACCCCCTATCACCACTGTCGCTAAGCAATCGTTTTTCTAAACGCTGTCTTAGTGTCGGTGATGCAGATCGGTAGCCAGTAATTTTTTTTAGGTTCGCCGCATGTTTTTATAGCGTCAGGTACCCCAATATATTATCTAATAAAGGTTTAACCCCCTTGATCGCCCCCCAGGTAACCCTTTCACCCCCATCACCACTGTCACTAAGCGATCGTTTTTCTAAACGCTGTCTTAGTGTCGGTGATGCAGATCGGTAGCTGGTAATTTTTTTTAGGTTTGCCGCAGGTTTTTATAGCGTCAGGTACCCCCATATATTATCTAATAAAGGTTTTAACCCCCTGATTGCCCCTAGTTAACCCTTTCACCAGTGATCACCATATAAGTGTTACGGGTGACGCTGGTTAGTTAGTTTGCTTTTTATAGTGTCAGGGCACCCGCCGTGTATATAACCCAATAAAGGTTTAACCCCCTGATCGCCCGGCGGGTGATATCAATTAGGTTTTAGCGTCAGAGAGGGTCTGCGTCACACCCCAGGCAGCGTCAGGTTAGTGCCAGTAACGCTAACACCCACGCGTGAAGCATACACCCCCCTTAGTGGTATAGTATCTGAACAGATCAATATCTGATCTGATCAGATCTATACTAGCGTCCCCAGCAGTTTAGGGTTCCCAAAAACGCAGTGTTAGCGGGATCAGCCCAGAAACCTGCTGGCACCTGCGTTTTGCCCCTCCGTCCAGCCCAGGCCACCCAAGTGCAGTATCGATCGATCACTGTCACTTACAAAACAAAAACACACATAACTGCAGCGTTCGCAGAGACAGTCCTGATCCCTGCGACTGCAGTGCTGTAGGAGGTGATTTCACCACCACAGTTAAAAAAAAAAGCAAATATGCCGAAGCATTGGGGCAGCAGGGGCGGAGGAGCGATTTTGCTCCTAATGCCGCGTACATACGGTCAAAATTCCGACGGAGGCTTGCCCGTGGAAAAGTCCGACCATGTGTGTGCGGCATAACTTTTTTGCGGGAGGATGCCCCCATGCTTCGGCATATATAAATGGTGCGTGTATGCCCATCATTGGAAGTGGGTGGATGAAGGGCGGTATTCTAATGGTGGGCATACCCACCGATCAATCTTTTTTTTTCGTTCAGCCAACTGGCTGCATGAAAAAAAAAAGATTACAATACATGTCCAACAAGGACCAGCAACGTACTGGTATGTTGCTGGACTTTGAATGTTTATACCAGAATGATGCCTGCGGGTTTAGGTATCATCTTGGTATCATTCTTTTCAGCCTGCGGCCGGCTTTCATGTAAAAGCAATCCTAGCGGCTAATTAGCCTCTGGACTGCTTTTACAAGCAGTGGGGGGGAATGCCCCCCCCCGGATATAAAAAGCGCCATTGGGAAATTGGGAAAGCATTTTATCACACCGATCTTGGTGTGGTCAGATGCTTTGAGGGCAGAGGAAAGATCTAGGGTCTAATAGACCCCAGTTTTTTTCAAAAAAAGAGTACCTGTCACTACCTATTGCTATCATAGGGGATATTTACATTCCCTGAGATAACAATAAAAATGATAAAAAAAAAAAAATACTTGGAAGGAACAATTTAAAAATAAAATAAAAAAGCAAAATTAATAATAAAAAAAAAAGAAAAAAAAAAAAGCACCCCTGTCCTGCCCTGCTCTTGCCCAATGGCGAACGCAAGCGTCGGTCTGGCGTCATATGTAAACAGCAATTGCACCATGCATGTGAGGTATCACCGCAAAGGTCAGATCGAGGGCAATCATTTTAGCAGTAGACCTCCTCTGTAAATCTACTGGGGTAACCTGTAAAGGCTTTTAAAGGCTTTTAAAAATGTATGTAGTTTGTCGCCAATGCGCGTTTGTGTGAAATTTTAAAGCATGTCGTGTTTGGTATCTATGTACTCGGCCTAAGATCATCTTTTTTATTTCATCAAACATTTGGGCAATATAGTGTGTTTTAGTGCATTAAAATTAAAAAAAAGTGTATTTTTTAACCCAAAAAATGCGCTTGAAAAATCGCTGCGCAAATACTGTGTAGAAAAAAAAATGCAACACCCACCATTTTAATCTGTAGGGCCTTTGCTTTAAAAATATATATAATGTTTGGGGGTTCAACATAATTTTCTTGCAAAAAAAAAATTTTTTTCATGTAAACAAAAAGTGTCAAAAAGGGCTTTGTCTTCAAGTGGTTAGAAGAGTGGATGTAAGCTTCCTAATGTTGTGTATAAAATGCCAGAACAGTTCAAAACCCCCCCAAATGACCCCATTTTGGAAAGTAGACACCCCAAGCTATATACTGAGAGGCATGTCGAGTCCATGGAATATTTTATATGTTGACACAAGTTGCGGAAAAACGACAATTTTTTTTTTTTTGCACAAAGTTGTCACTAAATGATATATTGCTCAAACATGTCATGGGTATATGTGGAATTACACCCCAAAATACATTCTGTTGCTTCTCCTGAGTACGGGGATACCACATGTGTGAGACTTTTTGGGAGCCTAGCCACGTACGGGACCCCAAAAACCAAGCACCGCCTTCAGGCTTTCTAAGGGTGTAAATTTTTGATTTCACTTCTCACTGCCTATCACAGTTTCGGAGGCCATGGAATGCCCAGATAGCACAAACCCCCCCCCCCCCCAAATGACCCCATTTTGGAAAGTAGACACCCCAAGCTATTTGCTGAGAGGTATTGTGAGTATTTTGCAGATCTCGCTTTTTGTCACAAAGTTTTGAAAATTGAAAAAAAAAAAATATATATATATATTTTCTTTCTTCATTTTCAAAAACAAATTAGAGCTGTAAAATACTTGCCATGCCTCTCGACAAATAGCTTGGGGTGTCTATATTCCAAAATGGGGTCATTTGGGGGGGTTTGTGCGATTTTGGCATTTTATGGCCTTCGAAACTGTGATAGGTAGTGAGGAGTGAAATCAAAAATTTGTGGCTAGAAATCCTGAAGGCGGTGCTTGGTTTTTGGGGTCCCGTACGCGGCTAGGCTCCTAAAAAGTCCCACACATGTGGTATCCCCATACTCAGGAGAAGCAGAAAAATGTATTTTGGGGTGTAATTCCACATATAACCATGGCATGTGTGAGCAATATATCATTTAGTGACAACTTTTTGTAATTTCTTTTTTTTTTTTTTTTGTCATTATTCAATCACTTGGGACAAAAAAAATATATTCAATGGGCTCAACAGGCCTCTCAGCAATTTCCTTGGGGTGTCTACTTTCTAAAATGGGGTCATTTGGGGGGGTTTTGTGCTATTTTGGCATTTTATGGCCTTCGAAACTGTGATAGGTAGTGAGGAGTGAAATCAAAAATTTGCGCCCTTAGAAATCCTGAAGGTGGTGCTTGGTTTCCGGGGTCCCGTACGCGGCTAGGCTCCCAAAAAGTCCCACACATGTGGTATCCCCGTACTCAGGAGAAGCAGCAAAATGTATTTTGGGGTGAAATTCCACATATAATCATGGCATGTGTGCGCAATATATCATTTAGTGACAACTTTTTGTAATTTTTTTTTTTTTAGTCATTATTCAATCACTTGGGACAAAAAAAATAAAAAATTCAATGGGCTCAACATGCCTCTCAGCAATTTCCTTGGGGTGTCTACTTTCCAAAATGGGGTCATTTGGGGGGGTTTTGTACTGCCCTGTCATTTTAGCACCTCAAGAAATGAGATAGGCAGTCATAAATTTAAAGCTGTGTAAATTTCAGAAAATGTATCCTAGTTTGTACTCTATAACTTTTGCGCAAACCAATAAATATACGCTTATTGACATTTTTTTTACTAAAAACATGTGGCTGAATACATTTTGGCCTAAATGTATGACTACAATTGAGTTTATTCGATTTTTCTTATAACAAAAAGTAGAAAATATCATTTTTTTTCAAAATTTTCGGTCTTTTTCCGTTTATATCGCAAAAAATAAAAATCGCAGAGGCAATCAAATACCATTAAAAGAAAGCTCTATTTGTGGGAAGAAAAGGACGCAAATTTCGTTTGGGTACAACATTGCATGTCCACACAATTTACAGTTAAAGCAGCGCAGTGCAAAATTCTGAATTCACCTCTGGTCCTTTAGCTACCAAATGGTCCGGGGCTTAAGTGGTTAAGAATTAACGGTACCCCTAAAGAGCAGAGCATTCGTCTGTGTGTCGGGAACGAGTGTGACAAAATCAAGAGAATTCTTGTTGGGCAGTGTATTAGTGCTCGGACGAACACACTTAGACCGAATTTTAATGGTTCAAAGAATGTCAGGCAAAATGGTCGGCCCTCACGCATGTTCACTTCATCAAATCTGGCCCTCTTTGAAAAAAGTTTGGACACCCCTGCTCTAGAGGATGAGGAAGAAGAAGTAATACTTATAGTGGAACTCAGCTCTCCCCCCCTTCTTAATTTACCTTCATGCTATTGTTCACATCCTGGCTGCCCTCCTTCCCCATTCTGGTTTAGGTAAAAATGTCCTCCTGTACTCCTAGAGCAGGAGTGTCCAAACTTTATTCAAAGAGGGCTAAATTTGATGAAGTGAACATGCGTGAGGGCCGACCATTTTGCCTGACATTCTTTAAACCATTAAAATTCAGTCTAAGTGTGTTCATTCGAGCACTAATACACTGCCCAACAATAATTCTCTTGCCTTTGTGGCTGTGTGTGAGTAAAGAGATGAGCTCAGGCGAATTTTTTGAATATACCGTATTTATTGGCGTATAACACGCACCTTCATTTTGAGAGGGAAGTTTCAGGAAAAAAAATTAACATTTTAAATAAAGAACTGTGAAGCAAAATAAGGGTCAGTGCCCATCTGCAGACCCTCAATTGCCATGAATGCAGCACCTCTAATTGCCAGGAATGCAGCACCCACCATTGCTAGGAATGCAGCACCCACCATTGCCAGGAATGCACCCACCATTGCCAGGAATGCACTCACCATTGCCAGGAATGCAGCATCCATCATTGCCAGGAATGCACTCACCATTGCCAGGAATGCAGCACCCATCATTGCCAGGAATACAGCACCCATTATTGCCAGGAATGCAGCACCCATCATTGCCAGGAATACAGCACCGACCATTGTCAGGAATGCAGCACTGACCATTACCAGGAACGCAGCCCCACCATTTCCAGGAATGCAGCCCCACCATTGCCAGGAATGCACTAACCATTGCCGGGAATGCAGCACCAGAATGCAGAGTGAGAAGTATGGCACGTATTATGTCTTAGTCTGCATCCACTAGAGTTAGCAAGCATGTAACCCTTGCAATGTGAAAGGATGGGGGTGGACAGGGTTGGGGCATTACAAGGGTATTTACTTGCAATTCCCAGACCTGCTCATTAATAATTAGGTTGAGTTGAGAAATAAGGGTGCAATGGTCACTCCTCAGGTTGGGCAGTGTTAAAAACTCAGGGTCAGGAAAGGCTTCACCCACTGGTGGCGCTGTTGGTCCTATGGATTGCAGTACTAGTGTCCACCAGCAGGTGTCCTCTTGCAGCCAGTATCTTTGATAGAGGATCTCACCTGCTGGTGGTAATGCCTGATCCATGGGCCGTAGTACCGGCGTCCACCAGCGGGTGTATTCCCGCAGTGTGGGGCAGGCAGCACTTCCTCCTCTCAGCTGTCACATGAGGACAATCACTGCAGTCCTATAAATACCCGGCGAGCCCTTACATGCTCGCCTTGGTATCTCTCTCCTTGAGCCCTGACCTCGCTGCCTGTATTCTGACCTTGAGCCTGTACCTGACCTGATCCCCATCCTGAGCCTATCCTGGACCTGCCCCCCTGATTACCTTGCATACCTGATTTCCTTGGATCCCTGCCCTGCAGCCTATCCATCCGTCCTCTCCCTGACTTGTTTGTTCCCTGTCCTCATCTGCTGACTCCCTGTGTATGACCTTGGCCTGGCTACGTTTATGCTTCTGGAACACCCATTTGTCAATCTCCTGATCTGCTGTGTATGACCCTGGCCTGGCTTACATTCAAGATTCTGGTACTGCCCTTTGCTGTATATATTATTTGTGGGTTGTTTGGTTGGTTTTGCACTGTTTGTATTTATTTATATATCACCTATCTTAACCACTTCCTTACTGGGCATATATACCCCATTCCTGCCCAGGCGAAATTTCAGCACTGTCACGCTTTGAATGACAATTGCGCGGTCGTGAGACGTGGCTCCCAAACAAAATTGATGTCCTTTTTTTCCCAGAAATAGAGCTTTCTTTTGGTGGTATTTTATCATTTCTGCGGTTTTTATTTTTTGCGCTATAAACAAAAAAAGACTGACAATTTTGAAAAAAAAACACAATATTTTTTACTTTTTGCTATAATAAATATCCCATTTAAAAAAAAAAAAAACTCAGTTTCTACATATTTTTGGTAAAAAAAATTGCAATAAGCATATAGTGATTGGTTTGCGCAAAAGTTATAACGCCTACCATATAGGGGATAGAATTATGACTTTTTTTTTTACTAGTAATGGCGGCGATCTGCGATTTTTATTGTGACTGCGACATTATGGCGGACACATCGGACACTTTTGACACATTTTTGGGACCATTCACATTTATACAGCAAACAATACTATAAATATGCACTGATTACTGTATAAATGTGACTGGCAGGGAAGGGGTTAAATGTGTTCCCTATTAGTGATTCTTACTGTGGGGGGAGGGGACTGACTGGGGGAGGAGACAGATGGTTGTCCCTATTTACAAGGGACACACCATCGGTCTCGTCTCCCTAGCAGGACGTGGATCCCTGTGTTTACACACAGAGATCCACGTCCCTGGCTCTGTGACAGCCGATCGCGGGTACCTGGCGGACATTGCGGCCGCCAGGCACTCACATCGGCACCCGCGTGACACTGCGGGCACAGCTTTTCCCCGATGCGCGCCCGTCCATGGACGTCCTCCCGGCAGGAAGGCGCCGCGCTGTAGACATCTTTTGTCTATAGCGCGGGCGCCAAGTGGTTAATAAACATCATTATAATTCACTTTACATGCGTTTTTGGTTCTCTCTGTGCAGTCCATACAGTCTGGTCAACTAATTCCCTGACACTCAGGTGCAGATATAATTTTTCCAGAGACCCTAGGGCCGGGCGGAGTTGAGAACTCATGTACAGAGTTCACTTGGTCAGAAATCTTGAGACTGGGAACTCAGGTGAAGCAATCACTCCACCACAACCTGGAATGGTGTATATAGTTCCAATGCACCACAAGGAAAATTCAGTTTTCTTCCCAATCTCTTTTATTTGCTAAAAAATAGACAACAAAACAGCTGCAGTCCTTTAGTGGAGTTCATACCTGAGGCTCTCAGAATGCCTCCACAACGGATATACAAAGTATATGTATTGTAAGGTGTTGTTGCTGGTAAGAGGGTATACGGGTCCCACACACTGGGGCCTGCTGAGCTGTTCCAGAGCTCAAGAAGCAGTTTAATAAGGTTTTCATTTTATTTGTCTGCAATGTAGAATAAAATTCCTTGGATTCAATTTGCTTTGATAGGAACTGCAGAGTTTCCATAACCAAATTACAGAGGATATGTTAGTATTTTGGTTCTTGAGGTCTCTGTTTTAATATCAGGCTGTACCTAAGATACTTGGATCTTGGCCAAAAGACACAGCGGCCGAGGTGGGATACAAGATAATGTTTCTCGGAGTCTGAAACACTCAGGTCCCCAAAACACCTGGATCTAAGCGTAGAGTTTAATCCCAGGTTTATTGCTGCCTTGGTCCAAGTCTCTAATAGAATTTAGTAGCAATAATACCACATGAAATACTCAGCCATGATAACATATGAATCAAATAAGGGATACATTCCTCCTCCTCAGTCAGCACATATAAAGAAAATGATTTATACTGGAGTAGTATAAAAATTTGAAACATGTCAGCAAGTGTATCACCAAAGTAAAGCAAACATGCAAACATTTGGAATTCTTTCCCAAACAAGATAGCAACAATATACATGAATGTCGTTGTGGCCTTTATGCTCTTGCAACAAATTACATATTCCACCCAAAAAAAAACTATGGACTTTATCAACTAGAACACAGGAAGTAACAAGGTATAAACCTGTATATATGCAAAAAATATTTTCAGATGTATTAATCACAGCATATACAGGTGCATCTCAAAAAATTAGAATATCATCAAAAAGTCAATTTATTTCAGTAATTCAATTTAAAAGGTGAAACTCTTATATTTTATATAGATGCGTTAAACACAGAGTGATATATTTCTATGATGATTAATGCTTACAGCTAGTGAAAACCCAAAATTCAGCATCTCAAAAAATTGGAATATTACATAAGACCAATTAAAAAAATGAATTTTTAATACAGAAATGTTGGCTTACTAAAAAGTATGTCCATGTACAGTATAGTATGCAATATACCAATATTTGTTTGGGGCTCCTTTTGCATGAATGACTGCATCAATGTGACGTGGCATAGAGGTGATCAGCCTGTGACACTGCTGAGGTGTTATGGAAGCCCAGGTTGCTTTGATAGTGGCCATCAGCTTGTCTGCATTGTTGGGTCTAGTGTCTTTCATCTTCTTCTTGACAATACCCCACAGATTCTCTATGGAGTTTGGGTCAGGTGAGTTTGCTGGCTAATCAAGCAAAATGATACCATGATCATTAAACCAGGTATTGGTACTTTTGGCAGTGTGGGCAGGTGCCAAGTCCTGCTGGAAAATAAAATCAACATCTTCATAAAGCTGATCAGCAGAGGGAAGCATGAAGTGCTCTAGAATTTCCTGGTAGAGGGCTGCACTGACTTTGGACTTGATTAAACACAGTGGACCACCACCAGCAGATGACATGGCTCCCCAAATCATCACGACTGTGGACAATTTTGCATTTAATTTGGAAATCAAGGTCCCAGAGTCTGGAGGAAGAGTGGAGAGGCACAGAATCGAAGATGCATGAGGTCCAGTGTGAAATTGCCACAGTCAGTTATGACTTGGGGAGCCACGTCATCTGCTGGTGGTGGTCCACTGTGTTTTATCAATTCCAAACTCAGCACAGCCCTCTACCAGGAGCCCTTCATGCTTCCCTTTGCTGACCAGCTTTATGAAGATGCTGATTTAATTTTCAGCAGGACTTGCCACCTGCCCACACTGCCAAAAGTACCAGTACCTGGTTTAATGATCATGGTATCACTGTGCTTGATTGGCCTGCAAACTTGTCTGGCCTAAACCCTATAGAGAATCTGTGTGGTATTGTCGAGAGGAAAATGGGAGACACCAGACCCAACAATGCAGACAAGCTGAAGGCAGCTATCAAAGTAACCTGGGCTTCTATAACACCTCAGCTGTGCCACAGGCTGATCGCCTCTATGCCACACCACATTAATGCAGTAATTCATGCAAAAGGAGCTCCAACAAAGTATTGGTATAGTGCATACTATACTGCACATAGGCATACTTTTTAGTAAGCTAACATTTCTGTATTACATTTTTTTTTATTTTTTTTATTGGTCTTATGTAATATTTTAATTTTCTGAGATACTGAATTTGGGGTTTTCACTAGCTGTAAGCCATATTTATCAAAATTAAAAAAACAAACAAAGAGAAATGCTTGAAAGTAATCACTCTTCACTTTTTGAATTGAATTACTGAAATAAATTAACTTTTTGATGATATTCAAATTTTTTGAGATGCACCTGTACACTATAATACCAAAAGTATTGTGATGCCTGCCTTTACTAGCACATGAACTGTAATTTCATCCCAGTCTTATGCCTTGTACACACGATCAGAATTTCCGATGGAAAAAGTCAGACAGAATTTTTTCATCGGATATTCCGACCGTGTGTGTGCGCCCCATTAGACATTCCGTTCGTCTGTGTGGAACTCCGACGGAGAAAAAAACATGCATGCTCAGAATCAAGTCGACGTATGCTCGGAAGCATTGAACTTCATTTTTATCGGCTCGTCGTAGTGTTGTACGTCACCGCGTTCTTGACGGTCGGAATTTGGTGTGACAGTGTGTATGCAAGACAGCTTGAACGGAATTCCATCTGAAAAATCCGTCGGAGTTTATCCCGATGGAAAATGTTCTCCATGAAGGACGGTGGGGGATGCCTGACAAATGCACTTTTGGAAGAATGGTCAGCACAGCGACGGCGCAGTCACGCCACCATAAGGTGACGCATCGCATGTCGCTGGGTGTGTGACGTAGATGCGCAGAGGGACGTCCGCCCAACCCCCCGCACACCAAAGGGAAGGGGAGGGCCCCTGGAGCGCATCTCAGCTCCCGGGGCTGAAAACACCAAAGGCCGGACCAACCAGTCCAACATGGTGCAGCCAGAGCAAGGAATTGCCATGAAAGGATGCATACATAGTACTGATTGTGAAAGAATGTTGTAGTGTAGTATGTTATTAATTATATTCTTAAAGATAGACATCTGAACTGAAACTGGCAATGGAAAATACCAAGAAATAAGGGTAAGACTGTAGGCACATGATCCCATCCCTAAATAGTTTGAATAATGCTAAGGCTAAATGGGACTTTAAATGAGGCTTTGAACAAATGTGGACAATAGCCTCCATCCCTGTTAAATTGAAGGGAGAGGGGGGAGGAGGGTGTGACTTTAAAGCGGTTGTATACCGCAAAACTTTATTTTTATTTTTTTGTCAACCTGCAAGGCAAAGGTATAATGAGCTAGCATACTAGCTCATTATCAATCACTTACCTTAGATCGAAGCCCCCGCAGCGGTCCTTGGACACGTCCTCCGTCGCATCCATGATACCCGGAGTGACTTCCGGGTATCGCTGCTCCGGCGCTGTGATTGGCCGGAGCGGCGATGACGTCACTCCCACACATGCGCGGGGAACGGCACGATCCCCGCGCATGCGCGAATTTCCGGCAGTGTCTGGCAGGCTCCCATTCAAGAGCCGCCGCGTTCAGTGCGCCTGCGCCATTATCTACGGCGCGCATGCGCTGTAGATAGCGGTAGTCTTTTTTGCAAATATCTCCGAGACTGTGTAAGTCTCGGAGATATTGCAAGCACCTACAGGCAAGCCTTAATGTAGGCTTACCTGTAGGTGCTTGTACAAATTTTAGGTATACAACCACTTTAAATGGATCATGCAGCCAAGGAGAGAGCACGTCAAAGTGTGTCCGCTGGGTAATACATATTAAAAAATATAAGAACCACATATGTTGCATAATAACACAGTACACAGCTAATGTAAAAAACATAAAATATAGTGTATTGGTCATAATAACAAGGTAACAGCATGGCATGATAACATATGGGTTCATTGCCACCAAGAACCACATGTGCTAAAATTAGACACAATGCATAACTGGTAATAAAAGTACATAGGGTTAACTGTATGTATATTGGTAGCATATGTTATCATGCCATGCTGTTACCATGTTATTATGACCAATACAATATATTTTATGTTTTTTACATTAGCTGTGTACTGTGTCATTATGCAACATATGTGGTTCTTATATTTTTTAATATGTATTACCCAGCGGACACACTTTGACGTGCTCTCTCCTTGGCTGCATGATCAATTTAAAGTCCCACCCTCCTCCCCCCTCGCCCTTCAATTTAACAGGGATGGAGGCTATTGTCCACATTTGTTCAAAGCCTCATTTAAAGTCCCATTTAGCCTTAGCATTATTCAAACTATTTAGGGATGGGATCATGTGCCTACAGTCTTATCCTTATTTCTTGGTATTTTCCATTGCCAGTTTCAGTTCAGATGTCTATCTTTAAGAATATAATTAATAACATACTACACTACAACATTCTTTCACAATCAGTACTATTTATGCATCCTTTCATGGCAATTCCTTGCTCTGGCTGAACCATGTTGGACTGGTTGGTCCGGCCTTTGGTGTTTTCAGCCCCGGGAGCTGCGATGCGCTCCAGGGGCCCTCCCCTTCCCTTTGGTGTGCGGGGGGTTGGGCGGACGTCCCTCGGCGCATCGACGTCACACACCCAGCGACATGCGATGCGTCACCTTATGGTGGCGTGACTGCGCTGTCGATGTACTTTTCCCTCCTGGCGTCATGTGGGAGGAGGTGTGGCGCCGGCTGGCGAGCGGTCTCTGTCTGATCCATTGTGGTTCTGCAGGTATGATCGGATGTATACTTATACGATCTCCATCCTTGCTTGTCGAGATGGATATACTATAATTACCCTTATATTACCTCATGTATATGTTTTGATACTATATAATATTCTTTCACATAGACTCATGTCCCTCTTCTTTGCTCCTGATGAGTGGCGGTAGCCACGAAACGCGTAGAGCTATCAGATGCCCTTCCTACAAACAGAACTCAGACTACTATTCTTACCCATACTAGGCATAATGGAATATACCAATGAACTACAAGCCCACAAATATCTACTTTAATTGGAGATACTACGCCCATGAGTCTGGTTTCATTTCTACTTACAAGATGAACTCACATGTTACCATGCTATGCTTTTATTATGTCATTAACCAGTTTGAGATTGACTTTATGTATTTTAATTACTAGCTATGCATTGGGCTACTTTGTAACATATGTGGTTCATAGTGACTATATCCACTTGTCCCCCGCCCACTGTCAATTGACGGCGGGCGGAGGATACTCTCGTTCTGGGAGGACGTCATATGACGTCCTCCCTTTAAAACGAGCTAGGAGGCGCGCGCTTGCCGCCAGCGGCGCGCGCGCTCCCGCCGCGTTCACAAGGCCCCGGTGCGGGTGCCCGGCGGCCGCGATTGCCGCCGGGCACCCGCGATTGCCCGGGAAACGAGCAGGAAAGTGGATCTCTGTGTGTAAACACAGAGATCCACGTCCTGTGAGGGAGAGGGGACCGATGGTGTGTCCCTTGTACATAGAGACAACCATCGGTCACCTCCCCCAGTCAGTCACCTCCCCCCACAGTAAGAACACATTGAGGGAACATATTTAACCCCTTCCCGCCCCCTAGTGGTTAACCCCTTCCCTGCCAATCACATTTATACAGTAATCAATGCATTTTTATAGCAGGGATCGCTGTATAAACGTGAATGGTCCCAAAAATGTGTCAAAAGTGTCCGATGTGTCCGCCGCAATATCGCAGTCACAATAAAAAATCGCAGATCGCCGCCATTACTAATAAAAAAAATAAAAAAGCTATAAATCTATCCCCTATTTTGTACACACTATAACTTTTGCGCAAACCAATCAATACGCGCTTATTGCGATTTATTTTTTTTACCAAAAATATGTAGAAGAATACGTATCGGCCTAAACTGAGGAAAATTTTATTTAAAAAAAAAAAATGGGTATTTATTATAGCAAAAAGTAAAAAATAGTGTTTTTTTTTCAAACTGGACACTCTTTTTTTGTTTATAGCGCAAAAAATAAAAACCGCAGAGGTGATCAAATACCACCAAAAGAAAGCTCTATTTGTGGGAAAAAAAGGACGCAAATTTCGTTTGGGAGCCACGTCGCACGACCGCGCAATTGTCATTCAAAGTGTGACAGCGCTGAAAGCTGAAAAATGGCTTGGGCAGGAAGGGGGTTTTCGTGCACAGTAGAGAAGTGGATATACTACCTACCAGACACATCTGCCGTGCCTTTCCCTGATCTTCATTTGCTCCTTTCTAACGTCGTATAGATTACCATTATATTATCATTACACTTATTGGGCCCAATGTAGTTTATCAATGAAATGTAATTTTACCCTATCCCCACTATGGAGTGACACGTCAGTGAGTTTGGCTTTTACTTTTATCTACATTATGAACCTATACGTTGCTATGTTATGTCTATTATATGCTACCAATATACATACAGTTAACCCTATGTACTTTTATTACCGGTTATGTATTGTGTCTAATTTTAGCACATGTGGTTCTTGGTGGCAATGAACCCATATGTTATCATGCCATGCTGTTACCATGTTATTATGACCAATACAATATATTTTATGTTTTTTACATTAGCTGTGTACTGTGTCATTATGCAACATATGTGGTTCTTATATTTTTTTATATGTATTACCCAGCGGACACACTTTGACGTGCTCTCTCCTTGACTGCATGATCCATTTAAAGTCCCACCCTCCTCCCCCCTCTCCCTTCAATTTAAAAGGGATGGAGGCTATTGTCCACAATTGTTCAAAGCCTCATTTAAAGTCCCATTTAGCCTAGCTTAGGTTTTAGCATTATTCTTAATAGCTGGAAAGTAAAAAAAAAAAAAAATAACTGAAGGTCAGCTTTAAGAGTTCCCTTCACTGGAACCAAGCCCAACCCTTGAAAAACAACCCCACACCATAATCCCCCCTCCACCAATTGATTTAGACCAGTGCACAAAGCAAGGTGCATAAAATTGCAATCTTAAAGTGGAAGTAAACCCTCCTATCATTTTCAGCCAAGGAAGCTGCCATCTTGGCCTCTGTTTAATCTTTAACTGCCATGATGCTGCACATGTGATCAGTTATGACACCAGCCATTGGATGGTGTGACAGTTTGGTTGAGAGCACAACCAATGTGACAGTAAGCATTTCCGGCATGCCGGGAATGTAACTGTTTTTTGAAACTATTAAATCGTTGGGTTTACTTCCGCTTTAAGTTATATGTCACCAGGACAAGTATCTCCGAAGATTTCTCTTAACTCGTTTCAATAGAAAAGAAAAACTGTCTTCAGTAACTAATAGGAAACAATCAGATTGAATTTGCCACTAACCTAATTTAGTAATCTTGAAACTGACTGGTCACTAGGGATGGCAATTTGCACTTTGAGTGATTTATTAAAGAAGCCCTACAATATCTGTTGAAATCTCTGGTAACAAACTTATTCTGATATAACCCACTTTTACATATTAATACAAAATACGACAACTATTCATGAAACAAAGCATTCATACTGTGTTGTTCTGGACTTTGTGTTGCAGAGTCATAAACCATTTTTAAAGTGTCTTTGTTGACTCAAACCACCTACCACAGTATTGTGGTCAAAACCAATTCCCGAAGAAGAGACCCAGAAAGGACTAAATGGTAACATGGAAACAATACCTGAGTCTCGCTAGCATTGATTGATCCAAGATCTGCTGAAGAATCCAGAGTTTACATCATATTTAACTCACTCTAATCCATGTTTACGTCTCTGCAATTGATGCCATGTGGCTCTGTGGCTCCATAAATTTGTATTACGTATTTCCTCAAATTTGCAACACATTTAGTTGTTTAGGTGATTCAGTGAAGCTCATAACAGAGTATTGTTTTTATAGTTCATAGGTGAACTGGTAGTTGAGAATATAGATGTATGGTAGGATCAAATAGCAAAATGAGTATGTGTCGTGGGGCCCCTAATAGACTTTTTAAATAAAAGAAGCTAGAAAATGTTGTTTCAAAACTAGAAAGCATTAAAACACAACTTAATATTGAGTGAAGATATTAATGTATGTTTATAATTGCTTGCTAGCTAGACATACACCTTGAGATGGGATATAGCAACGAGATGATTCCCCATATAACATTCTACTCTTTGTGAACTTGGGGCAGAGAGTGTAAGCTCCTCTGGTGCAGAACCTAATGTGATTGGCTAAATGTTCTTTGTACAACACTATGGAATATGTCAGTTACAGTATATAAATGTATAATATTGTATGACTGTGGCTTCTATAGTGCAGACTGATGTGGCTCAATCTTCAAACTTCACCCCAAACAAGCAGAACTCCTCAACGGAGGAGTTGCAACTTAAAACAGCTGCCTGCAAAACCTTGCGGCTGAAGGAAGCATCAGAAGATGCCTCCACATCAACCTTATAAAACTTTGAAAAGGTATGTGCGGACGATCAGGTCGCCGCCTTGTACACGTGTGAAACAGACGCTGGATGTCGGAAAGCCCAGGAAGCACCAAGTGCTCTGGTACAGTGTGCCGTAACCAGAAAGGGAGGCGCCCGCCCCTTAAGGGCATAGGCCTGTATGACAATCTGCCTGATCCACCGAGAAATGGTGGCAGACGAAACTGCTTGGCCGTGTTTTGGACCAGATACAGACACAAACAGCAAGTCAGACTTCCGAAAGAAGCCGTAGCAGACAGGTACACCCGCAAAGCACGTACCACGTCTAAAGAGTGAAGCGCAAACTCTCTGGAATGCGATGGACGAGGACATAAAGACGGAAGTACATGTCCTCATTAAGGCGAAGGGCCGAGAACACCTTTGGAAGAAAAGAAGGCTGTGGGCGTAGCACCGCCTTATCTGCATGGAGGACCAAGTATGGCAGTGTGCAAGACAAAGCCGCCAATTCAGAACCCTCCTGACAGAAGTAATGGCTACTAGAAAAGCCACCTTCTGAGTTTTCAAAAGGAGGTTCTTGAAGAACTGAGAGCACCAAATCCAAATCCCAAGGAGGAAGAGGTGGTTTAATAGGGGGGAGAACATGGCAGACCCCCTGTATGAAGGTACTAATCAAAGGGCGGCCTGCTAGCGGCCGCAGAAAGAAAACAGCTAAAGCTGAAATCTGACCCTTAATGGTGCTTAAAGCAAGCTTTTGGTCCACACCACGCTGTAAAAACAGCAGGATCCTGGAAACGGAATACGTCCGTGGACGGCAATCCAGCACCTCGCACATAGCGATGTAGGCCTTCCAGGTACAGTAGTATATCTTCCTGGAGGAAGATTTCTGTGCCCCCAGCATGGTCGAGATGACCGAATCCGAGAGACCTCGGTCCCTGAACACCTGGCTTCAATAGCCATGCCGTCAAAGCCAGCGACTGTAAAACAGGATGAAGAATGGGACCTTGAGACAGAAGGTCCTCCCGCAGTGGTAGTCACCATGGAACGTCTGCCACCAGGCGCACAAGATCGGCGTACCAAGGACGCCAAGACCGACATGGAGCGACGAGGATCACCGGGATCCTCGGCCTCCACCCTGCGAAGTAGTCGAGGAAGCAACTTCAGTGGAGGATAGGCATAAATCAGCCGATACCGACCCAACGGGGCCACTAACGCGTCTGATGCGTCTGCCCAGGGATCCCTGGACCTGGCCACGAATCTCAACACCTTGCGATTGAGTCGAGAGGCCAGTAGGGCCACATCCGGCGTGCCCCACTTCCGGCAAAGGAGTTGAAACACCTCCGGATGTAAGGACCATTTTCCCTGGTCCAACAGCTGGCGGCTCAGATAGTCCGCTTGCCAGATGTCTACACCAAGAAAGGAAACGGTCGACCGAGCCGGCATGATTCTTTTCGCCCATTACAGGATGTGAGCGGCCTCGGACGCTGCAGCCGAGCTCCGTGTTCCCCCCTGATGGTTGACATAAGCCACAGCCGTGGCGTTGTCTGACTGGATCCTGACTGAGCGCCCCTGTAGTTTCCGTGACCACGAGAAGAGACACAGTGTGATCGTCTGGAGTTCCAGGACATTGATCGGCAGACGGAATTCGTCCGGAGTCCAAAGCCCTTGGGCTGATAGAACTCCCCAGACTCCGCCCCAGCCCGTAAGACTGGCGTCCAATGTGATCACAGTCCACTGGACAGGAAGGAACAACTTCCCCAACCAAAGGGCCGGGGATCTCAGCCACCATGTCAGGGATGCCCTGACCAGGTGACTCACCTGGATCTGACGATCCAGTGATAATGGAGACCTGTCCCAGCTGGATAAGATCTCCTTTTATAAGGCTCGAGTGTAGAATTGGGCATACGGTACAGCCTCGAAGGAAGCCACCATGAGACCCAGGACCCTCATGCAAAAACAGAGTGATGACCATTTGCGGCACGTGAGCACCCTTACCGCAAATTGAAGAGTCTGTATATTTTCCAAAGGTAGAAAGACCCTTGCCTCCGAAGAGTCCAGGATCAATCCTAGGTACTCCATGCCAAGTCGGAACCAGGACCGACTTCTGAATGTTCAGCAGCCAACCGAATTCTCGGAGGGCCTGACTGGCTATCAACACATTTACCTCTAATTCCGAGTCAGAGTCTGCTCTCAGAAGAAGATCGTCCAGATAGCCCACGATAGCAATGCCTCGCTGACTCAGCAAAGCCAGAATCGGGGCAAGCACCTTGTAGAAAACCCGCGGTGCTGACGCCAAACCGAAGGGAAGAGCCACTAGTTGATAGTGGACTTCGCCTTTTGCAAAGCGCATTAACTTCTGGTGACCCGCGCAGATTGGGACATGCAAGTAGGCGTCCTTGATGTCCAAGGACGCCAGAAAATCCCCCGGATGGAGCGCAGCAATCACCAAGCGAATGGATTCCATACGAAATTTTCGAACCTTTACAAAGGCAATTTACAAAGAATTGGACGGACTCCGTCCTTCTTTGGGACTACAAAAAGATTTGAATAAAATCCCTGAAACCTCCCATTTTACAGTACTGGCAAAAGCACCCCGTACCCCAGCAAGTCCTACACTGCCCCCAATAGAGCAGCCCAACGTGCTGGAAGGAGAGAGCGATTAGAGGGAAAAAATCCGTCTGGTGGCCAGGAAAGAAACTTTATACTGTACCCCGAGGTGAACACCTTGCATACCCACCGATCGGAGAACCGGGAGGTCCACCGATCCGTGAACCTGCAAAGTCGTCCCCCCACCCCAGAGTCGGGCGGGGGCAAGACTCCATGCGGTGGCGGGCTTGTGTGCCAGCTTGTTAGGCTTACGCAACCAGGGACGCTTCTGTCCTCCAGACGCACTCTTGTCAGTCTGGGAGAATTTTCTGGGCTTTGACTGACGAAAAAAAATATCCTGCGTGGGAAAAGAAGGACCCGGTTTACAGCGTGGCTCCTTCCCCTTAGTAGGCTGAGGAAGAAGGGTGTCCTTACCTACCTTCCGTGACAGTATTAAAAATGTCATCCAAGGAAGCACCAAACAGTCTTCCGCCCTTAAAAGGTAAATCCGTCAGGAGCCAGATAGGGCGACACAATACCACCGCAGACACTGAAGCCCTAGAAATTAAGGGGGCTGCTTCCATAATGGCATCACAAACATATACCAGGCCTGCACCATTAGGTCAGCCAGTTTGATACAATCCAGAGGAAGGTTATGCTCCTGCACAGTCTGGTGCAAAAATTTTCGCCCATCCGGTGAGTGTCTGAGACACCAGGGTCGCTGTTACAATAGGCTGCAGCGCGGACCCCAGCATGGTGAACATGGCCCTGCTTACCACGTTGGTCCTCCTATGAGGAGGATCCTTAAAAGCAGGAGTCCCCTTGACCGGGAGAGTCGTTGCCTTGTTGACCGGGGGGTCGACAACTGAAGGAGAGGCCCATTTTTTAATCAGGCTCTCCTCAAAAGGGTACCTAATATCCCGACGCTGATAGACCGCAAAGTTCTTATGCAGTGTTTCCCATACCTGGTCTATGAACCTGTCAAAGAAAGGCGTATAGGGAAAAACCTTCTTAGAAGGGTTAGCCCTGAAGGAACCAACGGAGACTGACTCCACCACGGGCTCCTCAGCCGCAACATCCAGCTTGAGAGTGTCCCTCAAAGCATCAATGAGTTTACTAACAAGTGTCCTGTCATTATACTGAACCATAAGGAGTCTTCCTCACAAGGAATGTCCTGGTCAAAAAACAAACAAAAGCTCAGAGCTAGGGCCCTGTGCCACAGCAAGGCCCATATCTGAATCAGAGCACTCCCCAGGAGATGCGGGGGAAGGGGCGCTTTTAACCCCCCTTGCGTTCGCACGCCGATTCCATCCTGGTATCCAGGACTGCCTCCATGGAGACCGCAGGTGCATGGGCACCGCCAGTTGCCTCAGACATGGTAGCAGAAGCAGGTGATACTGACTCCATAGAAAAACACACCCCCTCTGTGACTCAGTTAAGAAAGAAACAGTCCACACTCCTGCTGCACTGACCGTGGGGGGGGGGGGGGGTTTACCCAGGGGACTTACCGACCCAGCTCAGGACCGCTCAGCGCCGCTGCTTGTCTGTCAGTCTGTCCACGGAAGTGAAACAGTGAAGGAAAAACTGTGAGGAGAATCGCCGCTATAGTCAGCAGTAGAGGCCGAATCCCACCGCCAGTACAGCATAGGTACAAAAGAGCGCGCGACTAAAGTAAAATGGCTGCCGCTAATAACAACTGCACCATAGCGTGGCCACTGCAAGATGGCCGCCAATGGGAATTTCAATACATAAGAAAAATACCCAAAAAAATGGCGCCCGACAGCGCAGTGTGGATGATTCTAGCACAGGCTGACAAAATAAACAGGCCACCTCACAAAGTGACAAAAACCAGGCCCCAACACCTCACGGTCCCCCGGGACAGCACGACCCCCAGGCACCCCCCAGTCAGCACGATTAGACAGAGCAAGGTGATAGAGTAGGAAAAAAAAGGGGGGACAGGGAAACCCCCCTAGCATATGAACACACAGCATGTACTCACCTGCTGAGGCAGGAGGAACAGTACTTACCCGTCCAGCAAGGACCCACTAGTGTGTTCCTGACAGACCTATTACAGTGCAGTACTGAATAGCTGTCGGCCCGGTCCACTGTGAAAGATACAGCAGAACTGTTCAGTCATATGTGGACCCTGGAGCAAAAGCTCACCGGCCACCCCTGGAGCCGTGGGGTATGTCATGGACTGATCTCACGCAGAACGAGGATCAGCACGCTCAATGGTCGGACTGGGAAGACTACAAGGATAGCAACTACCCAACCTGTTACCCAGCCGACTGTTGATAGAAGAATCTCAAAAATAAAATAATAAAATTCAAAAAGAATAAAAAAAAATCTTCAGGAGACTGGCTCCGAAGAGAGCCACGTCCTGTCCTCTGCTAGGCAGAAAAAACCTGAAGCGGCTGGCTGCGGGGAGGAGGGGGGACCGCCCCCTGGGCGGGGCTGTTCAGCTCTGGTAATGTAATGTATGTTAAAACATCTAACATTCTGCCTAGTCTTCTCTTATGAGCAGGAACATAACCCACTTTGTCAAGATTGAAAATGCTGTGTCAGTCCATGGACGGTAAGAGAAAGAATGATTACAATTTTTTCTAAACCTCGGTGGGTCCATCAAGTCAAGACCTCTTCCAATCTCATTTACCAAATCAGAACATTTATCAGTTATAAACACATAATAGAAATGTCAACCCACGTAGGTATAGGTAGGAGAGTCATCAGTCTAGATTGTCACTTGATCATACTATCCCCATACAATGGTGATCTGAAGATGATATCCTTGTCAGATAAAAATATTACAGCTTCTTCTCAGCCTGTCACTGACCTCCCCCTTCATCCCTTTTAGGAAACAAATTGTAAAACACAAAAGATTTTTGAGGAGTTGTCAAGTTAAAGCTTTCAGTAATTACACATTGGTTTGATGTTGACATTTTGTATCTGGGGAATATGAAACCTGTTGTAGTACAGAACGATCGCTTTATCTTCTGTCAGATATCTCTGTCTACTTTCAGTTGCTTGTTCTGGCGTGTTAATCGTCTTGTCCTCCTGAAAATCACAATCTTTCCAGCTCCTGGTACCCAAGTGATGACTGTCAGTAAGCAGTTTTCTGCTATTAAACTTCCAAGTGTTTACGCTTAATTTAATGGTATGCCATCTCCTGTGAGTGCCCTCAGAGCTGACGCATCTGAAGGAATAAGCCAGGGCTTGACAGACGAGTTTGCAGTCTTTCATATCTTGGAGTCATTGGAGTAATAAGGAAATTGTTACTAAGATCACATCTTTACCACTGTGTTATTTTCTTCTACCCACTTCAAGATTGTATGTGTGTATGTTTGTTTCAGGTATTTTATTTGTATTACAGTACTTACATTAAAGTGTATCTATGGTCAAAACTTAAAATAATATACTGTATTATTTCCACATTATATTTCAATTATTTCTAGCCTACTTTTTATTTTTAATTAACAAACATGTTATACTTACCTGCTCTGTGTAATGGTTTTGCACAGAGCAACCCTGATCCTCCACTTCTGGGGTCCTCCACCGGCAGTTCTGTCTCCTTCCCCCTGCCGAGTGCCCGCAATAGCAAGGCTCACTCACAAGCCATGCTCCTGTGAATGGACATTGTCTATTCACACAGAGTGAGGCTTGGCCCCGTCCTCCACTCTCTCCTTACTGGCTTTGCTTGAAAGCAGCAGGAGCCAATGGCTCTCGCTGCTATGTGAGCAAATGAGTAGGGAGAGACTCAGAAGAGCCGCTGCTCTCATGCACATCGCTGGATCGAGATGGTGATCAGGCAGGTATAAGAGGGGAGGGGGGATGCTGTAACCAAAAGTTTTTTTACCTAAATGTATGGAATGCATTAACCACTTCAGCCCGGAAGGATTTACCCCCTTAATGACCAGGCCCTTTTTTGCGATACAGCACTGCATTATTTTAACCGACAATTGCGCGGACGTGCAACACTGTACCCAAATAAAATCTGTCCTTTTTTTCCTTCAAATAGAGCTTTATTTTGGTGGTATTTGATCACCTCTACGGTTTTTTTATTTTTGTGCTATAACAAAAAAAAGCGAAAATTTGGGAAAAATAAAATATTTTTAACTTTTTGCTATAATACATATCCAAAAAAAAACAAAAGTTAAAAAAACAATGTTTTCATCAGTTTAGGCCCTTATGAATTCTTCTACATATTTTTGATATTGACTGGTTTGCGCAAAAGTTATAGCATCTTCAAAATAGGGAAAAGATTTAGGGACTTTTTTTTTATTATTGTTTTTACTAGTAATGGCGTGGATCTGCGATTTTTAGTGAGACTGCAACATTGTGGCGGACAAATCTGACCCTAAGTGACACCAATACAGTGATCAGTGCTATAAAAAAATGCACTGATCACTGTATAAATGGCACTGGGATGATCGAAGGGTGAAGTGTTCCCTAGGTAGGTGCTTTCTAACTGTCAGGGGGATGGACTGACTGGGAGTAGAGAGAGATCGTTGTTCCTGATCACTAGGAACAGCTGATCTCTCTCTCCTCCCCTGTCAGAATGGGGATCCACCTTGTTTACATAAGCAGATTCCCATTCTGCCTCTGTGAAAAGTGGTCGGTGGACATTGCGTCCGCTGGGCACGCGCATCAGCTTCTAAAGTGCGCTGCTGTGCGCACCCTGTATCTATTACGCGTGCCCTGTATCAGGGCGTGTGCCATCCTGTCGCAGTATATGTGCGGTGGGCGTTCTTAAAGTGGTTAAGGTAAAAGAACCACTTTAAGGATTTTGAAGTTTCTTCCTTGAACTCGGTGACACATATTTACTATGCCCTGTGAGTAGCTTTATAGAGTCTGCCTTCTATACTACAGAGTTACTGACAGGAGGAGCTTTAGGAGGTAGAGTCAGTACAGAAATCACAGATTGCAGGCAGCAAGGTTCCATGGGAAATACAGAAGTTAGAAATGGAGAAGCTGCAAAGCATGAAGGGAATACAGTAAGTTGTGGAATAAGACGGCCAGCAGACAGGCAGCACTCACAACTTGAAAGGGGATTTTTCCAGTAAGCTTATACTGGATAATAAAAAAAATAAACTATTGAATGTATTGTTATCACAATGTTAATGTTCTAAAATGAAAATGTATGCTGTGACCAAAGAATTCCTTTAAGAAATGTTTAGCCATTCTGCCAGTATCGCTGAAAGGCATCTTTTGTCCAGTTTAGCTTTATTATTCTCATGGTGACATAGCTGAGCAGGGAATGCAAAGATAGTCCTCGCCTGTGGCCACACCCCACTGTTGCATTTCACTCCTATTGGGCCATTATATTTCCACAAAAAAAGAAGGCTAATTTCTGAATTGGAACGGGGACTTCTACTTGATCAGTCCCTTAGTGCAGCTACCTTAGTCTTTGTTTGCTAATTTTAAGTCATCTGTTTAGTGATCTGCTGTGTACTGCCCCCTGGAATATGTATGCCACATAGCAGTCGCTATGGAGGAAATAACATTCTTTCCTTTGGTCTGGATTGAAATGAGAGCTGGAATCTAACTGGTTACAATAAACAATACAGACACTTGGCGCATGCTCAATGGTTAGAAGACAGAAACCCTAAAACCATCTGTTTTTAACCACTTCAATACCAGGCACTTTCGCACATTCCTGCCCAAGCCAATTTTCAACTTCCAGCGCTGTCACTTTTTAAATGACAATTGTGCGGTCATGCTACACTATACCCAAACTTTTTATCATTTTGTTCCCACAAATAGAGCTTTCTTTTGATGGTATTTGATCACCTCTGCGGTTTTTCTTTTTTTGCTAAACGAATAAAAAAAAATACCATTTAAAAAAAAAAAAAAAAAAAAAGGTTTTTCTTTGTTTATGTTATAAAATTTTGTAAATAAGTAATGTAGCACACGGACCCTTTTCCCTACCTTTGGCTCACTTGCAGGAATAAGGCACACCGTACTATATGCCCGTACCCTCCTGGTTGAGGAGGTTAAGCGGTGTTATGTATTTGGGTCCCACAGCTAGGTTCCTCCGTCAGTTGGTTCTCGTCTCCTAGGATATAGGGACAAGTCTCTGTTTTCCCCCCAAGTAATTCCAATGTCCCCACCACTCTAAACTCCAACGTTGAGTTTATTTTCTCAATGTTCAGCAGATAGGAAAAGGGTGGATGAGAGACAGGACAGCAAGGTTTTGGGAGGTTAGTCCAGGCACAAATGGATTTTACATTCACTACTCTATCCCAGAGTAGGTTTAGCTCACCCGGATAGTCTCCTGCAAAGTGGATCCTAGCAGCCAAAGTGATGCTCGAATGATTAATCAGGTTCTTTTCCTAGATACGATCGGGAGACTCTCTGCCACAGAATTTATCAGACCCCGAACCTCTCAGCTTTTGGTACATAAGGACAGGTGGCAGCAGCAGCACGTTACTAGGCCCTTGGTGGATAGATGAATCCCTCCAGAAAGTTACCGGGCTCCTTCCTTCACCGTGAACTCTCACCGGTCCGTCAGAAAGGTCCTTCCCCGGCCTCCTCTTCTTAGAAGCGGGCTCCCTTGCGAAGGACACCCTGGGATTCCTCTTCACAGAAGTGGGCTCCAGCTAAAGGTGCTGGGCCCAGTGTTGAAGATGCAGCCCCAGGACTAAAGGTGCCTGGGACTGATGCACATGTGGCCCCATGGCCTAGAGGGCCATGAGCCACGCACTTGGACTCCGACTCCTCTTCTCCTCCAAAGACCCCTCCCAGGCGGCGTCTGCCCCTTATGTATCCCCTCCCAGCATGCACAGCAGGCCAAACACACCCACTGTACCACTGCCGAGAGAGGACACCCCAAGGCACAGCACTAGTATTGATGGTTCAACCCTGACCCGTCATAGCAGTGCCACCTACAGGCGACAGGGAACTGCACACCAGTATACCACCTGGAGAATAAAATTGCACAACCTATAAATTGAGAACGGTCTGAGCCCAAATACTATCTCAGACCAGCCCCTAAAAATGGGTATATAGTACCCCTAAATGGGGTGGGCGCTACAGTAAGTTTTCTCCTTCACTGATGTGCACTGATAAGGCGGTACTGATGAGGTGGCACCAATGAGATGGCACTGATAGGCAGCACGGATGGGCACTGATAGGTGGCACTGGTGGGTGAGACTGATATGCAGAACTGATGGGCATTGATAGGTGACACTGGTGGGCACTGATAGGTGACACTGTTGGGCACTGAAAGGCTGCACTGATGGGTACTTATGGGTGGCACTGATAGACGGCACTGCTGGGTACTGATAGGTGGCACTGATAGGCAGTGAAAGGTGGCACTGATGGATGGCACTGATAGACTGCACTCATAGGAATCATTGATGGGACTGGCAGGCATTGTGGATGGGCACTGATTGGCAGCTGCCTGGGCACTGATTGGCATATCACTGGTGGTCTAGGGTGGCATACCTGGTGGTCCAGTGTGGTGACCATCCCTGGTGGTACTGGGCGGGCATCCGAGCTGGGATGCACTGATAAGCAATCAATGCAGACCCCCCCCCCGTCAGGAGAGCAGCCGATCGGCTCTCCTCTACTCATGTCTGTCAGACGCGAGTGAGGAAAAGACGATCAACAGCTCTTCCTGTTTACATTGTGATCAGCCGTGATTGGACACGGCTGATCACGTTGTAAAGAGTCTCCGTCAGAGGCTCTTTACCGAGATCGGTGTAGCGGTGTGTCAGACTGACACGCCGCACTACCGATCGTCGCGATGCGCGCCCCCATGGGCACATGGCGCTTGTTATCCTGCTGGACATCATATGACGCCCAGTCAGGATAACTGAACCATCGCCCGGCCGTCATTCTGCTATAGGTTGGACGGGAAGTGGTTAATATCTCATTTGAATTGGAAGTCACATTGAGCATATAACTGGAAATACGAGGAGGTGCTGATAAGTATTGAGCCTTACACATAAAAAATTAATTGTACTAGGAAATTTGTCTATATTCAATGGTGAAAAAATCAACTACCTATGATTTTAACCTATCTTTCTTTTTTCAGGTCCAAAGTGAACATGGCAGGACCTTCAGAAAAATTCAATGTGGAAGAGCATAGGACCATAATAAAGTTCCTGTGTCTCCAAGGGAAAGGTGTGAAGCAGATCCATGATGAAATGTCACAAACTTTGGGTGACAGTGGCCCTTCATATGCAACAGTTAAACATTGGGTTGTCAATTTTCAAACTGGCCATTTCGGTGTTGAAAGTGAGAAACCCAGTGGAAGGCCTGTTTCTGTCTTTGTGCCTGCAAATGTGAAAGCTATCCAAGACATGATCATGGAAGACCGCCAAATATCAGCTAAAAGTATTGCTACATATCTGGGAATATCACGTGAGAGAGTTGGTGCCATTATCCACAACGACTTGGAAATTAGAAAGCTTGCAGCAAAGTGGATCCCAAAACTTTTGACAACTGAACAAAAGAGGAAATGTCTGGAGACATTGGTGGCTGTTTTGGAACATTTTGCAAGAAATTAGTCAGAGTTCCTGGACAAACTGGTAACTGGTGATGAGACATGGATCTCCTGTTCTGGTCCTAAGACAAAGGAACAGTCTAAGGAATGGAGGCACCCCTCGTTGTCATGCTGAAGTGGGAGACTTCTTCCACATGGTATGGCAATGTCCCTTGGTGGAGAAATACTGGAAAGCTATACTGACTTATTTGGCAGATACCATGGACCTCCCGAACATCTACTCTCCGGCCAGGTGCCTGTTGGGAGACATGGAGGAGGAGGAAATCCCTAAATCTCAGAAAGTCCTTTTGAGGGTGGTGTTTTGTTATGCTAAGAAAGCACTGGCCCTTCATTGGAAGAACCTGACCCCCCCCCTCCTTGCAGGAGTGGATTAAGCTGGTTAATCACGCTCTTCCAATGTACAAATTAACCTATGCTGCTAGAGGTAGCAATAAGAAGTTTGACAAAATCTGGGCTGGGTGGATAGAATATGTGGCTGGAGACATGTGTATAATGATATAAGATGTACTAATGTTGGATGAATGAGTATTGCAGCGGGTAACACCCTCATAGTATTCTAAATATGGATAGCAAGACCTTATAGTACAATATGGAATGCAGGTGACGTGTACCCTATAACTGAAATTATTAAAATTGTTATGGAACAGTTGGATGGCAGATGTTACTGTATGTCAAGTTTTATATATTCCAGCAATATGGGGTAGTGTTTTGATTGACGTTCTTAATATGTGTGTAACTACATTGTAAGTGAATATGACCTTTGTACTACTTTTGTATGATATTGGTGTAAATCTCAATAAAATTTACCCTTTAAAAAAAAAGGAATGGAGGCACAGTGGTTCCCCCAGGCCAAAGAAGTTCCGTTTGCAAAGGTCAGTGCAGAAGCAAATTACAACAGTTTTTTGGGATAAGAAGAGTTCTGCTGGTGGACTACCTGTATAGGGTTAACCGCAATGCAACATATTACTGTGCTTTATTGACGAAGTTGAGGCAAAATATCAAGGAAAAACTTAGGGGAAAGCTTTCCAAAGATGTCATCCTTTTACACTGTTCTGGAGGCAACTAATGCTGCAAATGAGTGGTTACACCCGCAGTCGGAAAACTTTTTATTGCAGGGACTTAAGAAGCTACAGGACAGATGTCCCAAGTGCACTGACTTTCTGGGGGAATATGTAGAATAATGTGGCAGTTACAGCTTCCTATCTCAATGTTTTCTGGTTAAGGCTCAATACTTATCAGCACCCCCTTGTATAAAAGTAAATTCTCGTGCTTGTCCATTCACATGCATCTGTACAGTGTAGTCTCCGCCTTATTCACTAGGGGACCCACATCTGGGCTATGCATAGCAATTAATAAACAGAGCAAGTTTACCTGGAGGAGAAAGTGTATGTAAACCCAATCACTAAAATCTCACATAAGCTTTAATTATAAGATGTTGATGTACTTTCAAAAACCATTTAAAATTGTCAATGTAGCTTTTATTAAAATAATCTTTAGTGATCCTGCCATTAAGCTCCTTGTTCAGGCACTTACTTTTATAGGTTGACAATGCTTTATCTCTGTTTTTGAATTGTGCTCCTGCGTTGTCACCAGTGGTGGCTGGTGCTCAATATTTTGTGGAGGGGGGGGCAACTACAAACTAACGGCACCCCACAACCCCACCACCCACGGGAGACGGTCGTGAAGGCGGCGACTCACCCACAGAAGATGGACGGAAGGCGGCGATCGCCCACCCCAACACGCGGGAGATGGACGCGAAGGCGGAGGCAGCGACAGCACAAGCAATCTGCAGAAATTAGTACTCACTGTCCACATATGACACGCCGCAGCCCATCAAGTCAGTCCCGCATATGCTAGCATCTCACCCGGACGTTAAGATAAGGTGATGGTAACAGTAAGCGCAAATACGTGAGTGCACACAATGGCTGGGTTGTTAACTGGGTAAGCAATTAGTCCATAACAATATATCAACTAAATATTGAGCTAAATCAAACTATATCAGAACAAATGAAATGTAAAGTATTGGATTATGTACATTTCACATCAATAGACGCGAAAATAAAATAAATTAACTATAGACTCTTAACTAAATGGTACTATGTCCCAACGAAACTTCATAGAATAAACTCAGAGGTATCACCGTTATGTTGGAGAGAATGTGGGATGGAGGGCACACATGCCCATATATGGTGGTTCTGTCCTTTGATACAATCATTATGGTGGGAGATATTGAATATGATTGAAAATATCAGTGGCGCTGCCATTAAACAGGACCCCTGGTGGTGTCTGTTTCATACCACTGGGGAATCAAGGAAAAGATATAGCGTAGCAATGGTTCCGTATCTACTGAACGCAGCCAAAGCCTTAATACCAAGATATTGGAAAACAAAGAAAGTCCCGTCGATTAGGGAGTGGCTTAGGGAGGTGGATAAAATTAGACTGACGGAGGAACTGATATCAATACAAAATGATTGTAGACAGAGATTTAATAAAACCTGGAGGGGTTGGTTGGAGTTTAAACAATCGGACACCTACTTGAATAACATAATAACACGGGGGACTGAGGTGCTGCCTGGGGGGGGGGGGGGGGGAGATGGGGAGATCTTTAAAAAAAAAAAAATTTCTTCTTGAAGAGTAAACCAAAATTATGGTGGGAAGGGAGAGAGGTCATGAGAGGACCCTCCCTAATTCCACCCTTTAAATTAAAAGTAAATCAATAACGACACGCAAATGCATTTTCCCAAGGCTTATATGAGTAAAGGGAACACGGGGATAGGGTGTATGGGAGGGAGACGGTCAGGTGGCCCTCCCTCCCCTTTAGATATATTTGTAAATTAGATCACATATTTAATAGTTATGGGTTTTTATTTTTATTTCTTTTTGGAGAGGATAGATGAAACTTCATTTTTTGATGGGAGGTAAGGAAACACGGAGAAACGGTGGAACAAGGTCCTCCCTCCCTTACCTACACCCCTTAAATTGAATCAATTCATTATTAATAGGTGGAGGTAGAGAGGAGGGTAGGGATGTGAAGTGGGACACGGAGGGTGGGAGGTGTGTGTGGGGTTTTTTTGTGTGTTTTTTTTTTCTTTCCCTTTCTCCCCCCTCCGTCTCCCTTGGAATGGGCCCCCCCTTCCCTCCCATCTTGAGGGTAGTGCCTCGGTGAGGGAAGGGATGGAATAATCAGATGGGTACGCTATAGAAATATCCCTACCTGCGTCCCCCTCCCTGACGAAGGAGATTTCTGACTATAGGAAGGGAAATAGCTTAAGAATTTGGGGATAGCTAGAGGAGAGGGAACTAAATGGTTCCTAGTGAGAGTCTAAAGCTCCAGGGAAATATGGTACTATGGTTGTTTATATATAATGTGAAAGTGATGTTCTTATATTATATGTATATCGAGACTCTATATGTGTTGTATTATATGTTTTCTTTATAAAGGAAAATTAATAAAAAATAATTTAAACATAAGGGGAGGCCAGAGGAGGGGTCGAGGTTACCCACCCCACAGAGGGAGACCTCCACAAACTTATCAATACCCAAAGGCACCTGTTTACAGGGAACCAGAATGGGGGGATCAACATTATTGGGAGAGGAATGAAGCACAATTACAGGGCCCAAGGAGAAGCGACCCAGAGGATGCAGAGCAGGACTCAGGTCCCAAAAAAAGGAGGGAAGCAGATTAGGTGGAAATTATAATTTAACCAATACTGTACTTACGGATAAAGAAAAAAACGTTTTACACCAAGGATTAAAATGTGGTCTGAAGAGGCCCATAAATAAATTCAATGTTTATGTTGATTTACATAAATAAATGCGAAAGTTACCGTATATACTCGAGTATAAGCCGAGGCACCTAATTTTACCACAAAAAACTGGGAAAACATATTGACTCGAGTATAAGCCTAGGGTGTCCATCTGCATGCCTCACTGTGCCTCACTGTGTCCATGTGCATGCCTCACTGTGTCCATGCCTCACTGTGCCCATGCCTCACTGTGTCCATGACTAGACTGACATTTAACATGGAAGTCTATGGAAGGGGTGTCTGGCTTTGAAAAATGGGTGCTCCCATTAAAACAAAAATTCAAATCGGGTAAATGTGGGGCGACCGGAAGTGACACATCGCCGCGCACCGGAAATGACGATTGGATGTAAAAAAGTGATGATAAACATAACAGACTGGATGCAGTCTACACAATGGCCACAAGATGGCCACAGTGAGAAGGAATCAAGTAAGATACAAAAAACCAAGGTAAAAAATGATGGAAAAAACAGCAAGAGGTGTCTGGTGTAATTGACAAGGGAGGAAACCCTATGGTGGAGGAGTGGCCCCAATTTAAATGCCATCAAATTTACGTTCCTTTTTGGAAAAACACTAAAATCTTGAGACCAGGTATATTTATTTATTGTTTTTATATATATACCTAAATTGGTCTCAAAACTATCTATTTGGTACGTTATTAACATAAATCCCTTTTTTCCTCCAGGTGACTATTCACCTTCCACTGCTTCACACAGCACACTATGTATATATGTGCGTGTTTATGAGCTAGCATCCTCTCTTAGGTTTACCGCATGACTCCATTATAAGAATATTCTTTGGACAACAATGTACAGGTAATGAAGGCTTTCTGTGGTAATGGTGAAGCTGTCTTTATGTCGCTCCTCTGCTGAATATTTAGTATGCTATGTTGTATAATAATTTGTGGTGTAAAAATTGATGTATATTTATTGTATATGTTTTGTGTTTCGGTAATACATGACAATAATAACACTCCTGAAGAAGCCATTTCTGGCGAAACGTCGAGATTGTATGTCTGTATTTCATTGTTTCATACTGTAATTGATTTATTGTTTTTTAATTATGTTAATGAACACACTTTTCTATTAAATAAAATATATTTTTCATAAAATATTGTGTTATGAATGCACCTTAAAAGTCCCATTTCTCCCTATCCAATTTTCTAAAATTTAAAGGGACGCGGTGCTTACGGATTTACAGATGTCAGACAGTTCTTTTATCTTCTTCATGTCCTTTGTTTGGATAAGACCCTTCAAAAGGAACTGCCGCCCAAGACGACGTTTATCTATAGGAAGGCCCAAAACTTTTGGTATATTATAGTTAAAAAGGTGTTGGATCCTCCTAGCCGTCCCCCGACTTTTTGGGATAGAGACGGTTTTTTCTTGTGTAGAAAATGTAAAGCCTGTAAGGAAGTGTCCTGTCAAATGAGAGGTATAGACAGGTTTATATCTATGTCCAATAACAGTGAATTTACGATCAGGGAATTTATAACCTGCAACACTACTCATGTAGTGTACGCTCTGCAGTGCCCTTGCGGGTTAATGTACAATTGGGAGAACTAAGAGGATGTTGCGGATTAGGATAGCAGAACATATCCATAACATTTTTATCGGGTTTAAAGACCATATTTAAGTTATTCCATAACCGTGATCCTTCAGGTTTTATCTTTTGGGGAATTGACCATATTAAGCCAGCCTGGAGAAGTTCTAACATGGTACGGGAACTCTCTAGGAGAGAGATCCAATGGATCTTTTTAATTGATATGCTTGCCCCGAAGGGGTTAAACATAGAATTATACATGAACTGATTTATAAGTGATTATTGAAATGTCAAAGTTGATAAACATAAGCGAATCGGCCAACTATTAACAGTCAATTATTGTGTGTAATTGCCTCCTCATTAGTGCCACCTCATCAGTGCCCTTCAGTGCCGCCTCAGTGTCCATCAGTTCAGTCTCATCAGCACACATCAGCGAATGAGCAAAATTACCTATTTACACATTTTTTAACAGAAAAACATTTTATTTTTCAAACAAAGTGTGACAGTGCTGAAAGCTAAAAATTGGCCTGGGCGGGAAGGGGGTAAAAGTGTCCCGTAGGCAAATAGTTAATGTATTTTGTCTACCTGTTAAAAAAAAGCATTTTGTCAAATAAGGGTCTCAGTTGGACTCCTTCAAGCCTGTGTAGAGAATGGCAGACTCTGTCCTAACCTCAGTACTGCTATATACAAATAGGCTGCAGCATACAGTTGACATCAGTTAGTACAACTAACAACATATTTTCTAAGGCAAGAATTTGAATTGTAATGATAGATTCAAACTTCCTCACAACGAATAAAAAAACAAACGAAAAAAAACACTGTACTATATTCCACTAGGCAGCAGAATACTCCAGCGAGGAACGTAAAGCATGAATAAAATGTTCAGCATATGTATTCATAGCTCGCTCTGATTCACGCTTTCCTCTCTCACAGTTGGCAGAGAATCCTGTGCTGGCAGGTGTCCCACATATAACTTATACCGATTTGCTTCTGTGTTTGTACACATGTAATGACAGCACACACATCACCTACCAAATGGGCCGGTTCATGCCGAGGTCAGTGACTTGGCAGATGCCCAGTAGGCGCGGGGTATAACCCCCCATTGGCCTGTACATGTGTGACAAGTACATAGCTCTTATCCAGAACGTTGTGTAATCAGGATGAATTGCTCTGGGATTGGATGAGAAAGCTGTGAATTTACTCATCACAGCATGAAGTGATTAAATTAGCCAGAAGAACAAGAGGTAATAGGCATCGCACATTTTGCTGGCGTCAATCCAAACATCTTTGGATGCTAAGAAAGCGATGAGCCTGAGTACCTTCTATGATGATTTTATCTAATGTCTTGCAGTACACATGAATAAGTCCCCACTTCTGGAGGAATTACTTCTCGGGTGATGCAAACTTCAGGTCTATTGTAAAAAAAAAAATTATCACCTGTCCTCTGTATGGGTTGAGGGGCACAATAATACTATTCCTGTGTTAAAGTGGTTGTAAACCCCTCTGACCTGTTTTTCATATAGGTAAGCCTATAATAAGGCTTTCCTATATGTCCTAAAAAATATCTCCTAAACGTGCGCCGTTTAGGAGATATTTGCCTTGTAGTGTGCCGACGATGTCATTAGCACACGCGCAGGGAAGAAATGGCCCTCCATGCCGTTTCTTCCCCAGGGTGTGCCGTGACTGGCGGCTCCCACGTGCATGCGTGGGAGTGACGTCACGCGGCCCCGGCCAGTCACAGAGCCGGAGTTCGCGGCCCCCGGAAGGAAGAGGGGCGAAGATGGATGCTTCCCCCAGCGGGGACATAGCGGACATTGCGGGCTTCATTTGCAGGCAAGTGATACATAAAAGGGCTAGTATGCGATGCATACTAGCCCATCATGCTTTGACTTTGCAGGGGAATAAAGAGGAAGTAAAAACCATCAGGGTTTACTTCCTCTTTAAAGTGTTTGTTAACCCACTTTGCACAATCCCTACGCCCCTAGAGGCAAGGGCCTCTTTCCCACAACCCTGGCCGGTGGTTGTGGGGGCCTGCAGGCAGGGGGCTGGAAGCCTTCTTTAACAAGGGGGCCCCCAGATTCCCCTCCCATGTGAATGAGTAGGAGTACATAGTGCCCCTACTCATTCACCTAAAAGAAAATGTGTAGTGTAAAAAATACATTAGACAGCTTTTGACATTGTCCTTTATTTAAAAAATAATAATAATGTAGATCCATCATCAATCACGATTCCCGCCGCCACCACTGACCAGAGAAAAGGTCTGCTTGAGCCGAAGGCCCTCACCACCTGCCAGTTCTTAAATAAAGAAGGTGCAGGGCCACCCGGTGATGTCACCAGGTGATCTCGCACCCTTGTGACGTTGTCGGCCAGGGGCATGCTGGTCGACGACCTCTTCTGGGAAAGAGGCCCTTGCTCCCACAAACATAGGAACAAGGTGCTTTTGGGGGATGGGTGGGGCATGCCGAGGGCAGGTGGCTTGGTATGGTTCCGGGGGGAGGGGGGACACTCGGAAGGATTTTTCCCCTTCCTGACCAGGTAATTTTTTGCTATACGGCACAGCGTAGTTTAACTGACAATTGTGTGGGCGTGTGACGCTGTACCCAAACAAAATTGACATCCTTTTTTCCCCTATAAATAGAGCTTTTTTTGGTGGCATTTGATCACCTCTGTGATTTTTATTTTTTGTTCAATAAATAAAAAAAAGAGTGACAATTTTGAAAAAAATGTTTTTTTTTACTTTTTGCCATAATAAATATACCCCCAAAAAACAAAATTTTTCATCAGTTTATGCCAATGTGTATTCTTCTACATATTTTTGCTAAAAAAAATAAAAAATCACAATTAGCGTACATTGATTGGTTTGCGCAAAAGTTATAGCGTCTACAAAATAGGGGATCTATTTATGGCATATTTTTTTATTTATTTTTTTACTACTAATGGTGGTGATCTGCGATTTTTAGAGGGACTGCGACATTGTGGCGGACAAATCAGACACTTTTTTGGACCATTGACATTTATACAGCGATCAGAGCTAAAAATAGCCACTGATTACTGTATAAATGTCACTGGCAGGGAAGGGGTTAACGCTAGGGGACGATCAAGGGGTTAAGTGTGTCCTAGGGAGGTGTTTATAACTATGGGGGTAGGGAACTGACTGGGAGTAGAGAGAGATTGCTGTTCCTAGTTACTAGGACATCGCGACTGCCGGCCACACGCATCGGCTCCCACATTTAGAGCTCTTAAAGCGGCTGACGTACACCTACGGCAATTCGCCCAGGAGAACCAACCTGCCGCAGTATAATAATGGCGGCTGGTCGGCATGGGCGTAGTTAGTGGGGTGTGCCGGATTTTATTTTGAAAATCTTGTAACCTTAAGCATGATAAAATTTGCAAATATTAGAGCATCCTTTGCCTGGACACAGTTCTGCTTGAAGGAGAGAGGATGCAGCAGAAAAAGGAAATGACTCTCATAGACCTAAAAGTAAGAAACACTATCATAATGTATGTAGCCCACAGATCCCTGGCCTTACCTCCTCAAGGCGGGACACACCGTACCACAATGCCCAGGTTCCTTCTTGAATAAGAGGGTGAGCGGTGTTCAGAAATTGTTGGGTCCTGCAGCGAGTTACCTTCCCTCGGCTGGTTCTCACCCCTAGAGTGTAGGGAAGAGTCTGTTGTAGGCGCACCAATAAAGCCAATGCCCAGACAAGGTTAAACCTTAATGAAGGAAGGTTTATTTTCTATATGCTGAAAACTGGATAGGAAAGTTGGAGTTGAAGAATAAAAGAACAGGGAGGCAGGTTCAGGCACTTAATATCACCACTCAATCCCAAGTGGACTCTGCTCACCCGGATAGTCCCCTCTCACGGTCCTAGCAGCCGGAGTGATGCACAAACTTTACTTCACTTAAGTTTTCCTTGGAGATACGATCAGGAGATCCTCTGCCACAGAATCTCTGGGCCCCGAACCTCTCAGCGCTTGTAATTAAAGAACAGGTGCAAGTTGCTGCACATTACAAGGCCTTAGATCAGTGGTTCTCAACTCCAGTCCTCAGGGCCCACCAACAGGCCAGGTTTGCAAGATAACTGAAATGCATCACAGGTGATATAATTTGCTGCTCAGGGATTGCAGTATTCTAGTCTGCATCTCACCAAGGTAATACTTAAAATCTGGCCTGTTAGTGGGTCCTGAGGACAGGGGTTGAGAACCACTGCCTTAGATGAATAGTGGAATCCCTCCAGAAGTTTACCGGGCCTCTCTTTCACAGTGAAACTCTCTCACTGGTCCATCAGAAAGGTCCTCCCTCGATCTCCTCTTCTTAGAGCGGGTCCCCTCTCAGGGGCACCCTGGGATTCCTCCTCTTAGAGATGAGCCCCATCTAAAGGTGCTGGGCCCAATGGTGAAGTTGCAGCCCCAGGCTAAAGGTGCCTGGGACCGATGCAGCGCGCACCCCTGGCCTGGAGGGCCAGGTCACGCGACCCGAACTCCGGTACTCCCCAACTCCAGGCGGCGTCTGCCCCTTATGTATCCTCTCCTGGCATGCACAGCAGGTTGACCACGCCCACTGTACTACTGCCGAGAGAGGACACCCTAAAGCACAGCACTGTCACCAGTGGTTCAACCCTGACCTGTCATGGCAGTGCCACCTACAGGCCACAGGGAACTGCACATCAGTACAACACCTGAAGAAACAACGTAACAGAAACTATCAATAAAAGTGGTCTGAGCCTGGCTACTAGCTCAGACCAACCCCTAAATTTAGGCACATAGCACCCCTCAAAGTAGAGGGGCGCTACACACACCCCCTTCTAAAGTAGACACTGTCCCCAGTGTCTGAAATAAACTCAACCCATCTCAAGCCTGAGTAGGTAAGAATTTATTTCCGAACCTATATACAAATTTGAACATTGGTGCCTGAACCAATATAAAGGTAAAGGACAGAAAAGAAAGGATAGAAGAACAAAGAGTACAAAAAATATTTTTGACATCCCATTCTCAATGCCATACTTATAAAATACACATTATACAATCCACCCCCTCCTGACTAACTACTCCACCCCATTCTCAGTAGAGTTGCTTGCAGTTTCATCTGTAGAGGGAGAGAAAACAATTCACACAATAAAACATCCTATCTTTACACTATCTACAAGAAGTGAGCTGCCCCTCCAAAAAGGGACAACTCCCTTCAACAGAAGTTGCATATACTAAGCCTAGCATATGTTATAAAACTTTCTCAATGGAAGTGCATAAAAGAGTTCTGCAAATCACCCCCATCTGGTGGCAGTGCAAAGTCACTACAACCAACAGTTGTTCCGAAGAAATGCGGGCAGAAATCAAGCATTTTCTATCTTGAACACGACAGGTCTCCAGCCTTTGCCCTAACTTATCTACCCCAAAGTTCAGTTCTTAGTGGCGCTGCAGATGGAGAGAAACAGCAACAGCTCTCCTAATCCTCAGCAGAGTAGATTACCCCAAGTAGTAAAGGGCAAAGTTATTGAGTTCCAAAAGATTGAACTCCAGACAGGAAAAACACAGCAACAAAGTCCTGTCTTTTAGGTATACAACTGAGGATCCGGCAAAACAAGGAGTTTCCATTTTGTGTCAAAAGTTTCAATAGAGTACACAGCGTCTTCTCGCTCCTTGTTGCAAACTACCACTCGGTCTGCATGTATGTGCCGACCATAAGTCCATTCTTGCCGGCATCCTTTGAAACGATTGGCCATAGCAGCTGAGCACACAAAGTATCTACGGGCATTAGGTACTTTCAGGTGGTCCCAAACAAACTCAGCATACCATCCCTCATGGTAGGCCTCAATTTCAAACAAAAGTTCCCTGGGAACATAGGGGTATTCCCAGCCGTATTCGGCGGCCACTTTCTTGTTGAGGAGCCGCTGCAACCTTGAAATGTGAGGGAGGGTTGCACGGTCTCCTCTCCCGGGTAAAACAATAGCATCCGGGGATTTAGGCACTTTCACTGCCTCAAGTCTTTGCAAAGGCACCCGCAGTGGCACACATCCAGCCTCAGCGGTAGGCGCTGGCGATGCAGGTGCGGCAATGCAGGTGTGGGAACACTTCCTTCCTCACGTGTAGGGTCCTCCACCCAGGGTGTAGTTTCCCCAAAGTCCATGGGTGATCCCTCTATAACGCTTCAGGGTGAGGTTAACGGAATTCTGTCCCAACCCTTCTTGACAAACAACTCATCCACCTCAAAATCATCCCCCACGTCTGAGGACGAGTCCGGGTCGGAAGTGTTGTACTCCTCCGATGGCAGATAGTCTCTAGTGGACACAGATTCACTGTCTTTTAAAAGTTTCTGCGGGTCGGGTATCCAAGCACCCCCAATGGTACGGACACTGAGCTTCCTCCCCTTCCCCGGCAAACTTTTCACCATAATGTCCCCAGCCTCCTTACCGTCCCCAAACGTGGATCTCCTGGAGGTCCCTCCGGGTTGGATCTCCGGTTCAGGCAGGCGCTGGGGTGGACCTTGACCGCAGCCACGGGAGGCTTTCACGTAGCCCATCTTTCTCTTGGCAGGCGGGATGGACGTCTCAGTAGTGACGGAGGCAGCATCCGCTGTAGCATCCGTCGCTGGCTCTGCGGTGGCTGGGACTTCATCCTTTACATCCGCTACAGCCGTAGTGATGCGCGTGGGCCCGGCCACTGGGGCGTGTTTCCCTTGCTCAGAAGTAACCATCCCGTAAGGAAGTTGACCTGGAAAACTTGGGGTGACTCGGTGGGTTGTTCCACTTTAAACAAGAACTCTCCACAGGTCAGGCATCTTCCGAATGGCCGTATCTGCATGGCCAGTCCTTGGCAACTCGGACAGAGCACGCCCAGGCCCTCCGCATCCCTGCAGGTATAAAGCGCGAAGCGGCCTCGGGCTTTGAGCCGGATCCCTGTATCCATCAGGGGGGCAGTCAGAGAAGTGATATCCATGGTTGAAGTAGTCGGGAACATTTGGGGTCCCGGTGGAATTGGAATCCATTGAGTAGTAGCGGACATGTTGCTTCTTCTTCACTGATTTGGCTCGTATTGTCCCTTTGGCGCCAAAGACACCACGTGCAACACACACTTTTCCTAGTTCTGGACACGCCCACGACCTACGCACCTAGAAAAAATTCAAACACAGTCCTGTACCTCCATTTTCTTCAATAAAACATGGCGCAGTCCAACTTTCACAATGGCCTAAAAAACAGTCCAACCTCTGGGGGGGGTAGCTGCAGAATCCCGGACGAGCCTCCATGTGTAGCACACAGATCCCTGGCCTTACCTCCTCAAGGTGGCACACACCGTACCACAATGCCAAGGTTCCTTCTTGAATAAGAGGGTGAGCGGTGTTCAGAAATTGTTGGGTCCCGCAGCGAGTTACCTTCCCTCGGCTGGTACTTACCCCTAGAGTGTAGGGAAGAGTCTGTTGTAGGTGCACCAATAAGGCCAATGTCCAGACAAGGTTAAACCTTAATGAAGGAAGGTTTATTTTCTTTATGCTGAAAACTGGATAGGAAAGTTGGAGTTGAAGAATAAAAGAACAGGGAGGCAGGTTCAGGCACTTAATTTCACCACTCAATCCCAAGTGGACTCTGCTCACCCCGAAAGCCCCTCTCACGGTCCTAGCAGCCGGAGTGATGCACGAACTTTACTTCACTTAAGTTTTCCTTGGAGATACGATCGGGAGATCCTCTGCCACAGAATCTCTGAGCCCCGAACCTCTCAGCACTTGTAATTAAAGAACAGGTGCAAGTTGCTGCACATTACAAGGCCTTAGATGAATAGTGGAATCCCTCCAGAAGTTTACCGGGCCTCTCTTTCACGTGAAACTCTCTCACTGGTCCATCAGAAAGGTCCTCCCCCAGACTCCTCTTCTTAGAGTGGGTCCCCTCTCAGGGGCACCCTGGGATTCCTCCTCTTAGAGATGAGCCCCAGCTAAATGTGCTGGGCCCAATGGCAAAGTTGAAGCCCCAGGCTAAAGGTGCCTGGGGCCGATGCAGCGCACACCCCTGGCCTGGAGGGCCAGGTCACGCGACCCGAACTCCGGAACTCCCCAACTCCAGGCGGCGTCTGCCCCTTATGTATCCTCTCCCGGCATGCACAGTAGGTTGACCACGCCCACTGTACTACTGCCGAGAGAGGACACCCTAAGGCACAGCACTGTCACCAGTGGTTCAACCCTGACCTGTCATGGCAGTGCCACCTACAGGCCACAGGGAACTGCACACCAGTACAACACCTGAAGAAACAACGTAACAGAACCTATCAATAAAAGCGGTCTGAGCCTGGCTACTAGCTCAGACCAACCCCTAAATTTAGGCACATAGCACCCCTCAAAGTAGAGGGGCGCTACATGTATAAATGAGAACAGACATTTTCCACGTGGTATGTACTTACTGTTAAATTCAATACATACTGCAAACTGGGGTTGGAAAACTAGCTTGCAATTAGCGGTATTTAGGTAATCTTGGCTTTAAAATATGCTGATGGTATCTCAGTAATAAGTGAAAATGGTTTATATTAAAACAAAAACATTTTCGATTAGAGTCAGCTGATTACACATGTAGCCACTTGACTACATGTGGCCACCTAACTCTACAAATGGACACCAGAGTGGTGATGTGTCTGAGACTCGATGTGGCCTTCATTGACCTTCACTCACACAAGGTGGCACTATTCTGGTATCCTAATTAACCAATGGGAAAAATTTCATTACAGCAAGCCAAGCCCGTCTGCTATTTCCATACATCAGTATAAGAGTGCTGGCGTGTTACTCGCTTATCCTAGAGATTTCCAACCAGATGAAGCAGCCAGTACTCCTCCTTACAGTATTGTGCTTGGCTGCACATCCTATGGAAATTATTTCTTTAAATATAGATTGCTTGACATCCATTTTTGTACACTAAAAATTGTTTAGCACTGCTATATGAATGGAAAGAAATCCTACACACTGTTCCAAATTGAGCCTGAAAAAAGCTTTGTGTAGAGTACAAACTGAACTAAAATTAAAAGGGTCATTCAATCAGGTGTTCTTCAAATCTGCCCCAGTGCCTGATGGTCCAGTCAATAACTATCTCAAATTCAGGGTAGCAATTCTTTCATAGATTTTGAAGTTAAATTCCAGGTTTCAGTATTTTATAGTAAAAAAAAAATCCTTGCTCAGGCCATTTAAAAAAAAAAAAAACTTTCATATGCAGTACTCCAAAAACTCAACCACTCCAAATTCCAGCTCAGCTTCCCTTTCAGGTTAAATGATCCCCAATGAGTGCAAAGAGATGCTAATGCCCTCTTTCTGTGGTACTGTACTTAGGTGAATACACTGGGTACGGAAAGTATTCAGACCCCCTTAAATTTATCACTCTTTGTTATGTTGCAGCCATTTGCTAAAATCATTTAAGCTAAGTTAATTTTTTTCCTCATTGATGTACACACAGCACCCCATATTGACAGAAAAACACAGAATTGTTGACATTTTTGCAGATTTATTAAAAAAGAAAAACTGAAATATCACATGGTCCTAAGGATTCAGACCCTTTGCTCAGGATTTAGTATTTGAACCCTTTTGATCTAATACAGCCATGAGTCTTTTTGGGAAAGATGCAACAAGTTTTTCACACCTGGATTTGGGGATCCTCTGCCATTCCTCCTTGCAGATCCTCTCCAGTTCTGTCAGGTTGGATGGTAAACGTTGGTAGACAGACATTTTTAGGTCTCTCCAGAGATGCTCAATTGGGTTTAAGTCAGGGCTCTGGCTGGGCCATTCAAGAACAGTCACTGAGTTTTTGTCTAGCTACTCCTTCGTTATTTTAGCTGTGTGCTTAGGGTCATTGTCGTGTTGCAAGGTAAACCTTCGGCCCAGTCTGAGGTCCTGAGCACTCTGGAGAAGGTTTTCTTCCAGCCAGTTTGTCCCCCAATAATACAGCCAGTTTGTCCCCCATAATACAGCCAGTTTCTCCCCCAATAATACAGCCAGTTTCTCCCCCATAATACAGCCAGTTTCTCCCCCATATGCAGCCAGTTTCTCCCCCATATGCAGCCAGTTTCTCCCCCAATAATACAGCCAGTTTCTCCCCCAATAATACAGCCAGTTTCTCCCCCATATGCAGCCAGTTTCTCCCCCATAATACAGCCAGTTTCTCCCCCAAATGCAGCCAGTTTCTCCCCCATATGCAGCCAGTTTCTCCCCCATATGCAGCCAGTTTCTCCCCCATATGCAGCCAGTTTCTCCCCCATATGCAGCCAGTTTCTCCCCCATATGCAGCCAGTTTGTCCTCATAATACAGCCAGTTCTCCCCCCCCCCCAGCCCTGCACTTACCTTCCTCGAGTCAGCGCCGTCCTTCTTCCATCCTCGATGTCTTCTCCCGCCCTCGATGTCACTTCAGCCAATCAGGTTACCGGTAACCAGACCCGGTGAACCTGATTGGCCAGGGAACGCACCCCCGTGCGTCCTCTCATTAGATATTTAGAAGCCGATTACAGCCCTCAGGCTGTAGTCGGGAAGCCTATCAGAGCCTGCTGGCTCTGATAGGCACTTCTAAAGACCAACCAGATGCTGTGATTCAGATGGCCGGCGCTCAAGGGGCCGGCCATCTGAATAGTGGGCGGCAGCAATACATAGGTTCATGCAATGCATGAACCTATGTATTGTTGTGGTGAGTGACGGCCGGGCGCAGAAGCGAGCGGTAGCGGCGCTTCTGCTCCCACTATGGTCGCGCCGCCATGTGTAAAAAAAAGACATTTAAAAAAAAAAAAAAGAACTCTTAAAGGGCCCGTTTTTTTTTTTTTTTTGGTGACCACAGGAGGGGGGGCGGGCCCCGGGTGCCCCCTATGGACGGGCCGCCACTGCAGATGCAGCTTATTTTATCCTGACACGTCTAGTTGTGTTGTCTGTATCTCTATTTCATTGCCTATTTAACAAGGTGTTGATACATGATAATAGAACTGCATTATGAAACATTAAAAAGAACTGCTACCTCACTGGCAGTTTTAGTTAATTTTAAATAATCACTAACTAAACAGAAGTAGCTTTACAAACAGAGAAAAAAGTGCCAGTATGGTCAGTGACAGCTTTATTGAAAATAAATCACTTTTATGACCCTTTCACTGACTCAACTAGACTAAAAGAGATAAGCTCACTAATGGCCTCTATTAGCAGTTCTCTCATCAAGGGCTTCTTAAAGTGGTGTTCCGGACAAAAAAATTAAAAATTAAAAGCCAGCAGCTACACATACTGCAGCAGCTGGCTTTTAATAAATGGAGTCCCTCGATGTTGGCACCGCAGCTGATGTTTCCATCAGCTGTCTGGTGCTGCCCGCCGCCATTGCGGGTAAGGGAACCCGGCAGTGTAGCTTTTCGGCTACAGGCCGGGAACCCTACTGTACATGCGCGAGGCCCCGCTTCTCTCTCCTATTAGGCCGGCAGCCAGGGGAGGAGGAGGAGGGAGCCCCGCGGTGATGTCACGGCCGCGGCGGGACTCCCGTAAGTGGGAAAGGATACCTGTCAAAGACAGGTATCCTGCCCCCCCTCCCCCCCGAAATGTGCCAATTGTGGCACCGGAGGGGGGGAGGAATCCGATGAGCGGAAGTTCCACTTTAGGGTGGAGCTCCGCTTTAAGCTGGCCATAAATGGATCAGAATTTGGCTGGTTTAGTAGCGACCTGGTGAATTTTGATCCATGTACAGTATGTTTTAGAGTAGCCCCAAATTGAAATTTTGGTGCCAAAACCGAAAATTTAGGATGCACTTGGCCGAACCCGAATTTTTATTTTTTTTAATTTATATATATAATTGTGTTATATTTGACTTTTTAACCACTTAAGCCCCGGACCATTTTGTAGTTAAAGGACCAGAGCTGTTTTCAGAATTTTGCACTGCGCTGCTTTAACTGTAAATTGTGCAGACATGCAATGTTGTACCAAAACGAAATTTGCGTCCTTTTCTTCCTACAAATAGAGCTTTCTTTTGATGGTATTTGATTGCCTCTGCGATTTTTATTTTTTGCGATATAAACGGAAAAAGACCAAAAATGTTGAAAAAAAATGATATTTTCTACTTTTTGTTATAAGAAAAATCGAATAAACTCAATTTTAGTCATACATTTAGGCCAAAATGTATTCAGCCACATGTCTTTAGTAAAAAAAATGTCAATAAGTGTATATTTATTGGTTTGCGCAAAAGTTATAGCGTCTACAAACTAGGGTACATTTTCTGGAATTTACACAGCTTTTAATTTATGACTGCCTATCTCATTTCTTGAGGTGCTAAAATGGCAGGGCAGTACAAAACCCCCCCAAATGACCCAATTTTGGAAAGTAGACACCCCAAGGAAATTGCTGAGAGGCATGTTGAGCCCATTGAATATTTTTTTTTTGTGATTGAATAATGACAAAAAAAAAAAAAAAATTACAAAAAGTTGTCACTAAATGAAATTATTGCTCACACATGCCATGGTTATATGTGGAATTGCACCCCAAAATACATTCTGCTGCTTCTCCTGAGTATGGGGATACCACATGTGTGGGACTTTTTGGGAGCCTAGCTGCGTACGGGCCCCCAAAAACCAAGCACCGCCTTCAGGATTTCTAAGGGCGCAAATTTTTGATTTCACTCCTCACTACCTATCACAGTTTTGAAGGCCATAAAATGCCAAAATAGCACAAAACCCCCCCCCCAAATGACCCCATTTTAGAAAGTAGACACCCAAGGAAATTGCTGAGAGGCCTGTTGAGCCCATTGAATATTTTTTTTTTGTCCCAAGTGATTGAATAATGACAAAAAATAAATAAAAAATTACAAAAAGTTGTCACTAAATCATATATTGCTCACACATGCCATGGTTATACAGGTCCTTCTCAAAAAATTAGCATATTGTGATAAAGTTCATTATTTTCTGTAATGTACTGATAAACATTAGACTTTCATATATTTTAGATTCATTACACGCAACTGAAGTAGTTCAAGCCTTTTCTTGTTTTAATATTGATAATTTTGGCATATAGCTCATGAAAACCCAAAAATCCTATCTCAAAAAATTAGCATATTTCATCCGACCAATAAAAGAAAAGTGTTTTTAATACAAAAAAAGTCAACCTTCAAATAATTATGTTCAGTTATGCACTCAATACTTGGTCGGGAATCCTTTTGCAGAAATGACTGCTTCAATGCGGCGTGGCATGGAGGCAACCAGCCTGTGGCACTGCTGAGGTGTTATGGAGGCCCAGGATGCTTCGATAGCGGCCTTAAGCTCATCCAGAGTGTTGGGTCTTGCGTCTCTCAACTTTCTCTTCCCAATATCCCACAGATTCTCTATGGGGTTCAGGTCAGGAGAGTTGGCAGGCCAATTGAGCACAGTAATACCATGGTCAGTAAACCATTTACCAGTGGTTTTGGCACTGTGAGCAGGTGCCAGGTCGTGCTGAAAAATGAAATCTTCATCTCCATAAAGCTTTTCAGCAGATGGAAGCATGAAGTGCTCCAAAATCTCCTGATAGCTAGCTGCATTGACCCTGCCCTTGATAAAACACAGTGGACCAACACCAGCAGCTGACATGGCACCCCAGACCATCACTGACTGTGGGTACTTGACACTGGACTTCAGGCATTTTGGCATTTCCCTCTCCCCAGTCTTCCTCCAGACTCTGGCACCTTGATTTCTGAATGTACTTTGGACCACTGAGCAACAGTCCAGTGCTGCTTCTCTGTAGCCCAGGTCAGGCGCTTCTGCCGCTGTTTCTGGTTCAAAAGTGGTTTGACCTGGGGAATGCGGCACCTGTAGCCCATTTCCTGCACACGCCTGTTCACGGTGGCTCTGGATGTTTCTACTCCAGACTCAGTCCACTGCTTCCGCAGGTCCTCCAAGGTCTGGAATCGGTCCTTCTCCACAATCTTCTTCAGGGTCCGGTCACCTCTTCTCGTTGTGCAGCGTTTTCTGCCATACTTTTCCCTTCCCACAGACTTCCCACTGAGGTGCCTTGATACAGCACTCTGGGAACAGCCTATTCGTTCAGAAATTTCTTTCTGTGTCTTACCCTCTTGCTTGAGGGTGTCAATGATGGCCTTCTGGACAGCAGTCAGGTCGGCAGTCTTACCCATGATTGCGGTTTTGAGTAATGAACCAGGCTGGGAGTTTTTAAAAGCCTCAGGAATCTTTTGCAGGTGTTTAGAGTTAATTAGTTGATTCAGATGATTAGGTTAATAGCTCGTTTAGAGAACCTTTTCATGATATGCTAATTTTTTGAGATGGGATTTTTGGGTTTTTATGAGCTGTATGCCAAAATCATCAATATTAAAACAAGAAAAGGCTTGAACTACTTCAGTTGTGTGTAATGAATCTAAAATATATGAAAGTCTAATGTTTATCAGTACATTACAGAAAATAATGAACTTTATCACAATATGCTAATTTTTTGAGAAGGACCTGTATATGGAATTACACCCCAAAATACATTTTGCTGCTTCTCCTGAGTACGGGGATACCACATGTGTGGGACTTTTTGGGAGCCTAGCCGCGTACGGGACCCCGAAAACCAAGCACCGCCTTCAGGATTTCTAGGCACAAATTTTAGATTTCACTCCTCACTACCTATCACAGTTTCGAAGGCCATAAAATGCCAAAATAGCACAAAACCCCCCCAAATGACCCCATTTTGGAAAGTAGACACCCCAAGCTAATTGCTGAGAGGCATGGTGAGTATTTTACAGCTCTCATTTGTTTTTGAAAATGAAGAAAGAATATATATATATATATATATATATATATATATATATATATTTTCAATTTTCAAAACTTTGTGACAAAAAGTGAGATCTGCAAAATACTCACCATACCTCTCAGCAAATAGCTTGGGGTGTCTACTTTCCAAAATGGGGCCTCCGAAACTGTGATAGGCAGTGAGAAGTGAAATCAAAAATTTACACCCTTAGAAAGCCTGAAGGCGGTGCTTGGTTTTGGGGTCCCGTACACGGCTAGGCTCCCAAAAAGTCTCACACATGTGGTATCCCCGTACTCAGGAGAAGCAACAGAATGTATTTTGGGGTGTAATTCCACATATGCCCATGACATGTTTGAGCAATATATCATTTAGTGACAACTTTGTGCAAAAAAAAATAAATAAATAAATAAATTGTCTTTTTTCCGCAACTTGTGTCAACATATAAAATATTCCATGGACTCGACATGCCTCTCAGTATATAGCTTGGGGTGTCTACTTTCCAAAATGGGGTCATTTGGGGGGGTTTTGAACTGTTCTGGCATTTTATACACAACATTAGAAAGCTTACATCCACTCTTCTAACCACTTGAAGACAAAGCCCTTTTTGACACTTTTTGTTCACATGAAAACATTTTTTATTTTTTTGCAAGAAAATTATGTTGACCCCCAAACATTATATATATTTTTAAAGCAAAGGCCCTACAGATTAAAATGGTGGGTGTTGCATTTTTTTTTTCTACACAGTATTTGCGCAGCGATTTTTCAAACGCATTTTTTGGGGAAAAAATACACTTTTTTTAATTTTAATGCACTAAAACACACTATATTGCCCAAATGTTTGATGAAATAAAAAAGATGATCTTAGGCCGAGTACATAGATACCAAACACGACAAGCTTTAAAATTTCGCACAAATGCGCATTGGCGACAAACTACATACATTTTTAAAAGCCTTTAAAAGCCTTTACAGGTTACGCCGTTAGATTTACAGAGTAGGTCTACTGCTAAAATTACTGCCCTCGATCTGACCTTCGCAGTGATACCTCACATGCATGGTGCAATTGCTGTTTACATATGACGCCAGACCGACGCTTGCGTTCGCCATTGGGCAAGAGCAGGGCAGGACAGGACAGGGGTGCTTTTTTTTTTTTTTATTATTAATTTTGCTTTTTTATTTTATTTTTAAACTGTTGCTTCCATATTTATTTATTTTTTATCATTTTTATTGTTATCTCAGGGAATGTAAATATCCCCTATAATAGCAATAGGTAGTGACAGGTACTCTTTTTTTGAAAAAACTGGGGTCTATTGGACCCTAGATCTTTCCTCTGCCCTCAAAGCATCTGACCACACCAAAATCGGTGTGATAAAATGCTTTCCCAATTTCCCAATGGCGCTTTTTATATCCGGGGGGGGGGGGGGACATTCCCTCCCACTGCTTGTAAAAGCAGTCCAGAGGCTAATTAGCCACTAGGATTGCTTTTACATGAAAGCCGGCCGCTGGCTGAAAAGAATGATACCAAGATGATACCTAAACCCGCAGGCATCATTCTGGTATAAACATACCAGTACGTTGCTGGTCCTTGTTGGACATGTATTGTAATCTTTTTTTTCATGCAGCCTGTTGGCTGAACGAAAAAAAAAGATTGATCGGTGGGTATGCCCACCATTAGAATACCGCCCTTCATCCACCCACTTCTAATGATGGGCATACATGCACCATTTATATATGCCGAAGCATGGGGGCATCTTCCCGCAAAAGTTATGCCGCGTACACATGGTCAGACTTTTCCACGGGCAAGCCTCCGTCGGAATTTCAACCGTATGTACGCAGCATTAGGAGCAAAATCGCTCCTCTGCCCCTGCTGCCCCAATGCTTCGGCATATATGCTTTTTTTTTTTAACTGTGGTGGTGAAATCACCTCCTACAGCACTGAAGTCGCAGGGATCAGGCCTGTCTCTGCAAACGCTGCAGTTATGTGTGTTGTGTTTTGCAAGTGACAGTGATCGATCGATACTGCACGTGGGTTGCCTGGGCTGGACGGAGGGGCAAAACGCAGGTGCTAGCAGGTATCTGGGCTGATCCCGCTAACACTGCGTTTTTGGGAACCCTAAACTGCTGGGGACGCTAGTATAGATCTGATCAGATATTGATCTGTTCAGATACTATACCACTAAGGGGGGTGTATGTTTCACGCGTGGGTGTTAGCGCTACTGGCACTAACCTGACGCTGCCTGGGGTGTGACGCAGACCCTCTCTGACGCTAAAACCTAATTGATATCACCCGCCGGGCGATCAGGGGGTTAAACCTTTATTGGGTTATATACACGGCGGGTGCCCTGACACTATAAAAAGCAAACTAACTAACCAGCGTCACCCGTAACACTTATATGGTGATTACTGGTGAAAGGGTTAACTAGGGGCAATTAGGGGGTTAAAACCTTTATTAGGTAATATATGGGGGTACCTGACGCTATATAAAAACCTGACGGCGAACCTAAAAAAAAAATACTGGCTACCGATCGGCATCACCAACACTAAGACAGTGATCAGAAAAACGATCGCTTAGCGACATTGGTGATAGGGGGTGAAAGGGTTACCTGGGGGGCGATCAAGGGGGTTAAACCTTTATTAGATAATATATGGGGGTACCTGACGCTATAAAAACCTGCGGCGAACCTAAAAAAAAATACTGGCTACCGATCAGCATCACCGACACTAAGACAGCGATCAGAAAAACTATCGCTTAGCGACAGTGGTGATAGGGTTACCTGGGGGGCGATCAAGGGGGTTAAACCTTTATTAGGTAATATATGGGGGTACCCGACGCCAGAGCTGCACGATTCTGGGAAAAATGAGAATCACGATTCTTTTGATTAGAACAAAGATCACAATTCTCTCAGGATTCTTTAAAATGGTAAATTAAAAAAAAAAAAATTTGCTTGTGGTTTTTTTTTTTTTTGCAAAATTTTCTTATTTTTAATATTTTTATTATTCTTTACTTTTTAATTTCTTTATTTTATTAATTTAATTATTATTTTTTTTATCATTTTTTTTCACTTTATTGCTATCACACAGGAGAAAACAATTCACTGTGTGATACCAATTGGAGGAGACAGGTTCTCTTTATTGACCCTCTCACTTCCAAAAACAGGAGTCCTAGCACTAGCACTGTGCTAGAACTCCTGTCACAGCTGAGATGGGAAGAGCACAGCTCTCTTCTCTCACTGTGAACATAGGCGGCAGGGACAGGAGACGGAAGACAGACTCGGCAGCCGGGGGGGGGGGGAGGACGGAGTCCCGAAGACAGCCAGCCAAGTGTGGTATGTGGGGGGGGGGGGGGGAGGGGGGAGAAGGGAGGACGGACAGCAGCACACATTTTCTTATAGAAACTCACCGCCCGTATGTTGAAATTGTCTCTCCTCTGCTCGCACACAGCCCCGCCTCCTCCTAACCCTGCGCTGTGATAGACAGAACACATCCCAGCATTGGACCCGCATTCTGTCTATCACAGCGTGGGGTTAGGAGGAGGCGGGGCTGTGTGCGAGCAGAGGAGAGACTGTTTCAATGCATCACGCTCTATGATCAATTTGCGTTCCACGCCGGTTACGTGGAACTGGCGGGGATATAAGAAAATCGCGGTCATCCAGCCTGGAGATCGTGGGGGGGGGGGTGAATCGAGATCGCGATCCTCAAACGATTAATCGTGCAGCTCTACCCGACGCTATAAAAACCTGCGGCGAACCTAAAAAAAAATTACTGGCTACCGATCGGCATCACCGACGCTACGACAGCGATCAGAAAAACGATCGCTTAGCGACAGTGGTGATAGGGGGTGAAAGGGTTACCTGGGGGGCGATCAAGGGGGTTAAACCTTTATTAGGTAATATATGGGGGTACCTGGCGCTATAAAAACCTGTGGCGAACCTAAAAAAAATAATTGGCTACCGATTGGCATCACCGACGCTAAGACAGCGATCAGAAAAATGATCGCTTAGTGACAGTGGTGATAGGGGGTGAAAGGGTTATCTGGGGGGCGATCAAGGGGGTTAAACCTTTATTAGGTAATATATGGGGGTACCCGACGCTATAAAAACCTGCGGCGAACCTAAAAAAAAAAAAACTGGCTACCGATCGGCATCACCGACGCTAAGACAGCGATCAGAAAAATGATCGCTTAGCGACGGCGGTGCTAGGGGGTGAAAGGGTTATCTGGGGGGCGATCAGGGGGTTAAACCTTTATTAGGGGGGGTTAGGGGGCTACACTGGACCTAAAACTAACTTTAGTGACACTTTTACAGTCACAAATGTCACTGATTGCAGTGATCAGTAAATAAATGGTCACTGCAATCAGTGACAATGTGACTGGGGGCTGGGGGGTGATCTGGGGTGTCTGGGGGGGCGATTTATGTGCCTATGTGTCCTGGCGTCAGTGTAGTGTTTTGTGCACTAACCTGCATCTTCTCCTGTGCGGCGCTCGGTATATGTGAGCGCCGCAGGAGAGATAACATCACTTCCTCTGCCTGTGTAAACATTACACAGGCAGGGGAAGGATTCGATTCGCTGGGAGCGATCGAGAGGGGGTGGCCGGAATCGAACGGCCGTCCCCTCATCCCTGATCGCTCCCAAACGAATAACGGCCGCTCACTGTAAAGAAGGGGGGTCTGATCGGACCCCCCAACTATACAAAGGCAGTCACGTAGATATACGTGATTCTGCCTGTCGGTGCCATTCTGCCGACATATTTTTACAGTGGGCGGTCGTTAAGTGGTTAATTAATATGAATATGAATTTATTGTCGGCCATTATTGGAACAAGAAAAGCTCAAGAAAAATGCATCCCTTTAAATTCTATGTATGTCTTCACACTGGTCCATTGCACTTCCATTGTGTTGTTAAAAATCTTGCTTGCTGCATTTTTGGTCAGATAAAAAAAAAAGGCATCTACTGGTTGAAATGCATCTAAAATGCAGTAAAAATGCAATGCACCCGTGTTACGTTTTTGATGTGCTTTTTGAGTCACTTGACCTATGAAAAACACACCATAAGCACAGTAAAATTGTGGTAAAATTGCGGTAAAATCATGTGTGTTTTCTGCGCTAATAACGGCACATTTTTCTGTATCACCATTTTTGGCCGATATGTTTTGGCCATCGAAATTTCGGTGCATCTCTAGTATGTTTGTTCCTGCTCAAGAGAAATTGATCCAATGATCAACGTCTTTTGAACAGAAATGTTGAAAAATGTTTCTTAAAGGGGTTGTAAAGTTTTTTTTTTTTTTTCTAAATAGGTTCCTTTAAGCTAGTGCATTGTTGGTTCACTTACCTTTTCCTTTGATTTACCTTCTAAATGTTTTTTTTCTTTGTCTGAATTTCTCACTTCCTGTTTCTCCTCACTAAACTTCACACCATCATCCGAGTGGTGTGGAGTCAGCTAGAACAGCTTACTGAACAGCTTACTGAGGAGGAACAGGAAGTGAGAAATTCAGACAAAGAAAACAAAGAAAAATAATATTTAGAAGGGAAATCTAAGGAAAAAAGCTAAGTGAACCAGCAATGCACTAGCTTAAAGGAACCTATTTAGAAAATAAAAAACAAACCTTTACAACCCCTTTAAGCTGGCCACATATGTAGCAATTTGATAGAGCGACCCAATTTTCAATTCCATTTTTTTGTCAAAATTTGAAACCATAAAAATAATTTTTTTGTACCTACCGTGTATTCTGTTTTTTTTAAGTTAATGTACAGACACAGCACGCACTAAACACTGGACAAATGTGCAGAAGGCTGGCCGCAGGCTAGCCTGAATTTGTAGGAGGAGTCTGGGGGCTATTTATCCCTCCTCCTCTCTCGTCTCAGGCTTCGGCTGGGTTTCTGGGTCGGCTGCTGGAGTCTCGTGGCGGTCCCCCTCCCGGTGCTTACTCCGGAGATCTTCGGGGGGGGGGGGGGGGCACCCGCCCACCTACCTACCGGTATCTTTGTGGGGGGGGGGGTGTCATGCCCGCTCATTTCCGAACGTATGCCGGCCTCCCTGCAGGGCCGACCGCTCATCCACCCGCTCCTCCTGGGGGGCACTCGCTGTGAGAATGGGGCCCCTCCGTCCACCCTCCCTCTCCTCTGGGTTCACTCTAAGACGTCTGTGGTTTGGGGTTCCTTGGAAACCGCCCACCTGCTTCCCTTAGTGCTCACGCCGGGGAGGGGGGGGCGGCCATCCACCCTCCAGCATTGCCAGGGCTCCGCCTCGCATCCGTCTCGGTCAGCCGCCTGTTTCTCCTGAAGCTCTGAGCAGCAGCACGCTCAGCCGGGAGTCTGGTGCTGTGGGTATTTCACCTCTCCGGTGTCTTTGTGCCGCCCGCTTCTCCCGGCGCTCATGCGGGGGATGCCGTCCGTCCGTCCTCCACCTACCCGTTCTCCTGCTTCATCCCACTGTCCACCGGCTTCATGGGGGGGGCTGCCCGCCCGCTTCTCCTGGCGCTCATGGGGGGGGCGTCCACACACTCCTCTGGGCTCCCGCTGGTTGGAGGCCGCCCACCTGCTTCTCCTGGTTCTCGCGCCGGGGGAGGGGGGGCATCCATCTACTTTCCCAGGGCTCAGTTTGCATCGTGGGGGGGGTCAGCCGCCTGTTTTTTTACCGGAGCTCGGAGCAGCAGCCGGGAGTCTGGTGCTTATGGTTCTCCTCTCCGGTTTGTTCATTATGCTGGTTGGGGGGGGGGGGGGGGACTCCGGATGCCTCTCCGCCAGGCAGGGGGGGGGGGAGGGTAGTGAAAGGGGGGGTCTTTCGTCCTTCCTGGGGGCATCAGAGTAAGGGATAGGGATAGGGGGCACCACTGTTTAGGTGTCAGCATTTCTGGTTATAACATGTATTTCGCCTGTTGTTTTTCTCCCGGTGCGGTGCTTCCAGTGTTCAGAGTGGCAGCACGGTCGGCCGGGAGTCGGTGGTGGTTAACCGCACCAGAGGAGGGGGACACCCGTCAGATGGTGAGTATTCCACATGTGTATTGTTCGGGTCGTGTCACACCGGAGGTCGCACCCCACTGTCATTGCTTATGTTTTGTCACAGAGGGGGACATTGTGTTCATCTTCTGCTTCCACGTATCTATTACTGTTTATGTCATACGGGGGGGGGGGGGGTGGCGTCTGTGATAGGGGAGTCTGTCCACTCACTTCTCCCCCCTCACTCACGGAACTTGTTCAGCTCATGTCCTGTTCGCCAGGCAGCTTGGGGGGGGGGGGGGAGGGCGTCCATCCACCCTCCCACTCCTCGGGGCTCGCTCTGGCTTGGCGGCCACCACAAGGTGGGGCAGCATGGGAGGGGGTCCATCCTCCCGCCCCACTTACTCCTCCCGGTGCCCGCCGGGCAGCAGTGAGGCGGCGGTTCAGCTGTGGTCACTGGTTTTGTTGGGGGGGACGGGGGACTGCTCACTGCACTGCAGGGTTGGCCTTTGCATCCATCCCTTGGTCCAGGTTGTCCCATCCCCAGATCCTCAGCTATGCCAGTGAGGATATTCTTGGCTGGGTGTGTCCTGGCATGGCTTTGTGGCATGGCATTACTGGCAGCTTGAGGGGGGCATCCGTCCATCCTATCCTTCCGGGCTATTGCTGTCAGCTTGAGGGGGGGGGGCATCCGTCCATCCTATCCTCCCGGGCTATTGCTGTCAGCTTGAGGGGGGCGTCCATCCATTCTATCCTCCCAGGCTATTGCTGACAGCTTAGGGGGGGGGGACGTCCGTCCATCCACTCCTCCGTAGCTCTCACCGCCATCATGAGGGGGGGGGCTTCTATCCATTTGTCCCGGGCGCATGCTGGCAGTATGGGGGGGGGGAGGGGCGGCTGTCTACCTTTTTTCCCGGGGTCACGCTTGCAGCATGGGAGGGGTTGTCCACCCACGTCTCCAGGTCACGCTGGCAGTTTTCCGTGCGACATACTGGGGGTGTCCTGACTTGGCTCTGCGAACCGGGGGTGCAAGCCAGCCGCATCTTGCTCAGGGTGGGGGGATGCTGTTCAGGAAAGGGGGGCTGTTTGGTGGGGTAGCTTCACTTCCACGGTCGTTCGGGTATTCATGCGTCACGTGGTTCTGTCTTAGCGGTTCTGGCGGCAGCATGTTGTGTTCAGCGGCCGGTTAGCGTTTTTTACTATCATAGTGTTTTCCTGTCATGGCGTTTTCCTGTCATGACGTGTTCCTGTCCTAGCGTTTTCCTGTCATAGCGTTTTTTCCTGTCAGCTTGTGCAGGTTCAGCTTACACTGGTAGCTGTTTTCTTGAGCTTGAGCGGGGACGTCCATCCATTCTATCCTCCCAGGCTATTGCTGGCAGCTTAGGGGGGGGGGACGTCTGTCCATCCACTCCTCCGTAGCTCTCACCGCCATCATGAGGGGGGGGCTTCTATCCATTTGTCCCAGGCGCACGCTGGCAGTATGGGGAGGGGGCATCATCCACATCTCCAGGGGTCACGCTGGCAGCATGGGGGGGGGCGGCTGTCTACCTTTTTTCCCGGGGTCACGCTTGCAGCATGGGACGGGTTGTCCACCCACGTCTCCAGGTCACGCTGGCAGTTTTCCGTGCGACATACTGGGGGTGTCCTGACTTGGCTCTGCGAGCCGGGGGTGCAAGCCAGCCGCATCTTGCTCAACGGATTCAGTCCACCTTGGGGGTCTCAGAGCCAGGGTTGGGGGGATGCTGTTCAGGAAAGGGGGGCTGTTTGGTGGGGTAGCTTCACTTCCACGGTCGTTCGGGTATTCATGCGTCACGTGGTTCTGTCTTAGCGGTTCTGGCGGCAGCATGTTGTGTTCAGCGGCCGGTTAGCGTTTTTTACTATCATAGTGTTTTCCTGTCATGGCGTGTTCCTGTCATGGCGTTTTCCTGTCATGATGTGTTCCTGTCCTAGCGTTTTCCTGTCATAGCATTTTTTCCTGTCAGCTTGTGCAGGTTCAGCTTACACCGGTAGCTGTTTTCTTCTTCATTTAGTTCCATATTATCGTACTTTGTGTAGGTTCTTGCATTCCTGGTTCAGTTGGCTAAGTTTCACATCTCGGGTTCTGTCACGTCTACAGATCCTTACGGGCTCAGGTTTTTTCGTTGGTTTTGTGCTTTAACCACAATCTTCTCGCCTGTTACGTTACGTCATACGTTTGCATTCCTTTCATTACATCTGCAGGACTACCCACCACGGTCTGTGGGTACTCGGGTCCTGAGTGTTCAGTCTTCTACGTTCTGTCATTGCGTAATAGTTTCCTTGCGCTCACTCACGTCACACGCCGGGAGGGTCGTTTTTCAGGTTCATTACATGCTGTGGTCCCACCTTCACTGCTCATGTCTTCGCACGGTGGTTGGTACAGAGGGGGTTGTGTTCTGTCATAGTATGTTTTACCCCAGCGTGTTTCAGCATAGCAGGTCTCAACCAGTCCTAGCATGTTCTGTCATAGCTTGTCGGTGCCGTGTGGTAACCGCACACACCCACAGCCATTGTAGCGTTGTTTGTTTTCTTTGTCTCGTCACACCTTTCGTTCAGGTTCTTGAATACCGGGGGTAGTTAACCAGTGTGCGCATCTCAGGATCTGTCACGTCTACAGATCCATACGGGCTGAGGTTTCGTTTTTAATTGATTGTTGACCACAATCTTCTCGCCTGTATACCATACGTCATACGTGCACGTTCATTCTTACGCCTATACAACCGCTACCCACCACGGTCTGTGGGTACATCGGCCCTGAGTGTTTCATTTTTTAATTACCTGTCTCTGCGCGGCAGGTTACTCGGGCTCACTTACTACATTCACTTACTACGTACTCTAGGGTGGGATCTGTCATCAGGTTCATTCACGCGCTGAGGTCTGGTCATTTCTGCTCACATCTTTGGCCCAGGCAGGTACGGAGGGGTGGTGTTTCGTGTCTGGTTGTCTGTTGTCTTTTTGTTTTAGGGTTAGGCAGGCTGCACGTTTCGGCAGCATCACAGGCAGTTTCTTCCCTTCTACTTCACGTGGGGGTTTCTGACCAGGGTGGTACTCCGCCGTTGAAGAGTTGGTCGTACTTGGCTCTGCATTGTGGGGAGTCAACTCAGGGGTTTCCTTTTCCAGCCACTACGGGGTAGGCGGTACGTTTCAGTTTGTTTCCTGTTCTGTCCTAGCTACCAGCACGAAGCATGCTCTGGGCCGTATTCTTAGCGCGGTTGGATGCGGGCCAATCAGGCTCTCCACGGCCTTTCATGTTTCCTGGACAGGTTGTATGTGTTCTAACTCTCTTGGTCAGGGGCGGGGTGTCAGCACGCCCCAGCTCCTGCATTGCGGCAGGCAGTTCAGCATCTCCTTGGTTCACCGGGTTTGGCAAGCCTTCGGTTCAACAGGCCCAGCCTGTTCCGGGGGGAGCTCACTGTCACTCGGGCAGGTTGGGTCATGCCATTTCTGGTTCTGTGCGTTCATCATCACATATCGCTACAGCATGTTGACATCGTCCATCTACTCCTGCAACACTTCTTTCAGGTATCCGGCTCTTAGACCCCCTTCACTCCTATCAGTTCGTCCTTTTTTTGGCATCTCTCCCTCTCACGTCCCCTTACCATGTATAGACGGTTAGGCCAGGGGTTGTAGGTATTCACGGAGCTACTTATCTTTCATCCTGTTGGCTGGGCACAACCTTTGCATTATTCCCCAGGGCTCCTCGGGTCAGCCCTTGTTCCGTTCCTCCCACATGTCCTCTCGCCACAAGCAGTTAGTTCCCATGTCTGTGTTTTCTGGTTATAGGCTTATCCAGTCAGTTACAGGACAGTCGGTTGGTTTCTGGGCAGGTTTGCAAGTTCTAACGAATGGGGCCCTTCTAGTCATCATTCTTAGGTCGCTGGTTTCTGCTGTTGTAACGGATACTTACCGGTTCCATTCATTGACGTCACCCGGGCGTGCTTAGTCATCCAGACGGTTTGTTACCTGCCCTTCTTCTTTTCCCAACTCACCTAGTCCGGGTCTTTTTGCCCACTTTTAGGCATCCTGACCAGCAGGCTATGGCACACCTCAAGCCTTGGGTAGTTAAGGTTTCACATTCTCAAGTGAAGACTCTGACTATTCACTAGTGAAGGCTCTGACTACAAGTAGAAGGCTGGCCGCAGGCTAGCCTGAATTTGTAGGAGGAGTCTGGGGGCTATTTATCCCTCCTCCTCTCTCGTCTCAGGCGTCGGCTGGGTTTCTGGGTCCCCACCCACCCGTTCCCCCTTTTTTCGCATAATCATTTACATTATTCATTCTTCAGTCATATTCGGGGTATGCCCACTTTTAGGCGAACTGACCAGCAGGCTATGGAACACCTCAAGCCTTGGGTAGTTAAAGTTTCACATTCTCAAGTGAAGACTCTGACTATTCACTAGTGAAGACTCTGACTACAAGTAAGAATGATCGCCGCTACTCTAAACCAGCCCCTATGAATAAACAGTGTAGCCTCAGCCTACATGTCTCTGCTAGACTATCCTGCTTCAAGCTCCCACCCTATGACTAAGCCTTAGTTGGTGGGATAAAACGGGTCTAGCAGAAATATGTAGGCTGAGACTGCTCTTCACTGTTTATCCACACAGGCTGGTCGGGAGTAGCAGTAATTTTTCCTACACATTTCTCTGTTTTCTGGATTCATATTGGGACATGCCGGAACCCTTCTGGGATCCAGGAATACCTTTCTGTCTCTGCTTTGAGTGGCACCGCAAGCATCATTCTTTTAGTTTGCACTGGACAAATGACAAATGAAGCTGGGCCCCATATAACCTTAAAGTAAGCACAAAAATCGTATTTATCCTGTATGCACAGATCCTCCGCTTCTTGCATGGTCTCCAAAACATGTCCAGATAAGACAGAGTTACTGGAGCCAATCAGCACTGCCCAGACTGAGGGTCAGGGTCCTGCATCCTGATAAGACAGCCAGTGCAGTATGGAAACTCCTCCTACAAGCTTTAACCAGGCATTGATAGAAGTCACAAGACGGCTATATACTGCTGATCAGAAAAGGTATTTAGCAGTTTTTATTTACTAAAATTATTGCATTTCTGTGTTCTGTGTACAGTGGGAGAGCAGATATAGTGAATGCAGCATCCTGGGTAACACTTTAAACTAACAATGTTGAGACAGGAAGGCCGGGTACCAATATACAGTGGACCCAATGGAAGATTCATTTATCTGTGCTGTATATTTTGGATGGAGGAATCTTTTTTTTTCAGCCTGCAGATGTGTGTACAGTGTATGGCCAGCTTTGGAGTTTCCACAATTAAGCTGAGGAAAAATTATCTAACTAGGACACACCAAAAAATTGAGGCATAGCGGCTGGAGGCAGGGCTTTATGGGAGCTGGGTTATTGTTTTTTTTGCTTTGGACATGTCCAAACATTCCAAAGGCAGCAGTAAACCTACCTGTCTAAGACTTACAACTATCTTGTGTCCATCAATGGACAATAAAGAAATATTGGTTTCTATGGAGTGCAAGAAATGTAAAATTGCCCCGAATGAACACAACAGAACAATTCAATCACTTTTGTTGAAATTACCATGTTGTTTTTCGATTCCACGTCAATTTGATCCTTCAAAAAACTGCATTGAAACTGTCAATGTATTGCTTAGTTTTGACTTCACAGTTGACTGAATTTTGGTGATTGATTAAACTTGTGGTTAGTACATTGCTTGGTTTCTGAGAGGTTGCAATTGCATTACATATGCAGGCTGTGCTACCTGTTTAGCAGTACTACACAGTGGTTAGCATTTGCTGTTCCCAAATCTAAAGGTACCCACAGATGTAATATGGTGATAAAAAGCAACTGTTTGTGGCATATATATAAACAATCATAGGTGCATAGTGTAAATGTTTGTGACCTGTGAAGACATACCTGGTTTCACACTTTACTTTGAAGAAAAATAATAGTAGTCCAGAATAATATATCCCAGGCTGGTTTTTGCATTTGTGATCATTTAGAGCCTCATGCCGCGTACACACAACCGTTTTTCATGACGAGAAAAATGGCATTTTTTAAATTGGTTATTAAAAACGATCGTGTGTAGGCTCCGGAGCATTTTTCTCGACGAGAAAAATGGGCATTAAAAATTTAGAACATGCTCTATTTTTTCTCGTAGTTTTTCACGTCGTGAAAAACGGCAGTGTGTAGGCTTTAATGACGGGGAAAAAATGCGCATGCTCAGAAGCAAGTTATGAGACGGGAGTGATCGTTCTGGTAAAACTAGCATTCGTAATGGAGATAGCACAATCGTCACGCTGTAACGGACTGAAAAGCATGAGGCAGAAAAGCGCGAATCGTCTCTCACCAAACTTTACTAACACGAGATCAGCAAAAGCGGTCCAAAGGGTGGCGCCATCCGAATGGAACTTCCCCTTTATAGTGCCGTCGTACGTGTTGTACGTCACCATGCTTTGCTCGAGCATTTTTCACGATAGTGTGTAGGCAAGGCAGGCTTGAGAAGAATCACGTCGAGAAAAACTTAGTTTTTTTCAATGACATTCAAAACGGCCGTGTGTACGCGGCATAAGTTTACAAAAAAAACAAAACAAAAAAAAACAAGGGACATAACTTACCTTCAATTTGAAGAGTCCCCTGTGTATCTGGGTTAGCAGAAATATTCCTCATCCAATGCCCCCCGCCATCATAGACTTCCTGTGCAGCGGAGGGTTTATAGAACTGAAAGAGCAATGGCAGGCTAAGAATGAAATGTGATCTAATGGAGGTGGGCAAATGATTGAAAGGCCTTCTCCCTCCATTCATAGACTGTGCTTCATTTTTAAAAGCTGTAGTGCCAGCTTCTTTGAATTGAGGAGCTAGGTGGAAAGGCTGGGCATAGTCGGGCACTCTTGATCAGTGCCTGTCACATCTCCCTCCGTTCTATTAACCCCTGCCGCATCAGAATATTATGGTGGTGGAGGTGGGGTGGCATTGGAGGAAGAAGATTTCTGCTAAACCAGGACACAGTGCCAGAAGGGACATATCACCTTAAGGGTAAGTAGTATCCCTTGTGCTGATTTCTTTATTTTTTATTTTTAACTCAGCAGTTAGGGCTGACTGTGCGGTCTGATATACAGATAGCCACTAAAGGGAAAACCTCTGCACATCTGTATATGAAATATGATCTAGGAAATGTAAAACTGTCATATCCAACATTTCAGCAAATTATTATAATTGCCTTAAAATATGTATTTACATCACACGCTATTTAGATTCCATTTTACAATGGCTAGAGACTATTAGTAATTACTCCTAATTGTCATTTATATAATTTAGGATCATAAGGGTCCCCTCCATTATCCCACAATCAGGACAGTGGAAACAGATAGTCTGAGAAAAATGAGCTCTGATAAGAGATTGTCTAGCTGTGGGGATAATATACAGAGTATCTGTTATTAACAGCCACATAAATCACTGCAAGCATATTTCCAAACCTGGGACAAGCAGTATAAGCGCTACATCACATCATCATTTGTGGGGGTACAAGACACAAATATAAAGAAGAATATTATCAGCATGTTAATTGTGAAAAGTTGAGTAATGTGAACACCAAAAAATTTTGCTTCTTGCCAAAGCAGAATTGCAGGAAAAAAAATCCCACCTTTCCCTCATAGGAGAAAGCATCCTATGTGTGCACAGTTTAATCCACCCCTTGACACCCATCCAACCCATGGGAACAGTACTTACCAGCCTGATGGGCAAAAACAAGATTGTTTGCTGAACTTCTGATTCCTTAGTTGCCTTTTCACTCCCTCAAATGCTGGTTAGACAGTAAAAGAGCAGCACATGGATATTCATGTCCTCTGACCTCCTGTAAGCATATTAACAGGGTTAGACAGACAGCATTGTGACATACAATAGACCACTGGCTAGCTAAGAGTGCTGCCCCCTCCACTCCACACACTATTCGGAATGCTTTTAGCTAGGCGATTAGAGGAAGACAATATAAGTACAGATCTGAGTATATATACCTGCTTTACTTAAAGTGTTACTAAACCCAGGACCCTGAATTCACTATAACTAGTCTCCCACAGTACACAGAACATGGAAATGCTATTATGTTTGTAAATAAAAACTGCTAAATACCTTTTTCTCATCAGCAGTATATAGCAGTCTTGTGACTTCTATCAGTGTCTGGTTAAAGTTTGCAGGAGGAGTTTTCATTCTCCCCTGATTGTGCTATGAGGCTGCAGGACCCCTGACCCTCTTGTCTGGACAGTGCTGATTGGCCCTGTGCTGATCACATGCACTTTCCCAAGAAGAAAAAAAAACTCTAGCAGTACACTTCAAACTGAGCATTTGCAGAGTGACTCCAAAGGCTCTGTATTGATGAATTGGGGACTGTGGAGGAAGGGGAGGATCAGAGAAGACAAGATCAAACAGCCTTTTTACATAATGCAGAGGATGAACCCCTTAGGTTCCACAGTGAGTGCTAACTACTAAAACCAATGGCCACTACCCCATACTCCTACTGCTTGACCTCTCTGCGGCCTTTGATACTGTTGACCACCTGCTCCTTCTCAATAATCTCCTTTCCCTTGGCCTCCAAGATTCTGCTCTATCCTGGTTCTCCTCCTACCTATCACAGCGCTCCTTCAGTGTTACCTACCCTACAACTCTTTCTCCTCCTCTCCATTGCCCTTTTCTGTGGGGGTCCCCCAAGTCTCTGTTCTTGGACCCCTTCTCTTCTCTATCTACACCTCCTCTCTTGGTCATTTGATAACCGCCTAAGGTTTCCAATACCACCTATACACCGATGACACCCAAATATCCTCACCTCACTTCTTCAGTCTAACTAATATATCAGCATGGATGCTGCACTACTTGTTTAAGGCTCCATTCACACATTGGTGTTCTGTTTTGTGGGCAGAATCGCGGCGATTCTGCCTGTGATTCAGAATTGCCGCAAATCACGGGACGCCCTTGCGATCCCTGCTATTTTAAATGATACCAAATCGCGGCTTGATTTTGCCACGATTGTCACCCGACGAATCGCAGTGAAAATGCGCAAACATGCGCCAATACCAGGCACTGTGTTTGGTATGAATCTTGAGGGGGACTTCCACACCAAATTTTAAATAAAAAACCGGCATGAGTTCCCCCTCCAGGAGCATACCAGGCCCTTGGATCTGGTATGGATTTTAAGGGGAACCCCTACACTGAAAAAAACGGCATGGGGGTCCCCCAAAATCCAAACCAGACCCTTATCCGAGCACGCAACCTGGCAGGCAGCAGGGGAAGAGGGGGGGACTAGAGAGCTCCCCCCTCCCTCCTGAACCGTGCCAGGCCGCATGCCCTCAACATGGGGGGTTTGGTGCTCTGGGGCAGGGGAGCGACCTGCGGCCCCCCCACCCCAAAGCACCCTGTCCCCATGTTGATGAGGACAGGGCCTCTTCCCGACAACCCTGGCTGTTGGGGTCTGCGGGCGGGGGGCTTATCGGAATCCGGGAGCCCCCCTTTAATAAGGGGGCCCCCAGATCCCGGCCCCCCACCCTATGTGAATGAGTATAGGGTACATCGTACCCCTACCCATTCACCTGGTGGAAAAAAATGTCTTTTGGAGGGGGAACCCATGCCGGTTTTTTATTAAAAATTTGGCGTGGAGTTCCCCCTCAAGATCAGCAGAGCACAAGATGCATGCCAAAGTCGGATGCGTCCGACGTTGATCTGACTTCAGTGATAGTCAATGGGCTGAAGTAGGATCAAAGTCGGACCAAAGTAGTACAGGGAGCATTTTCAAAGTCAGACTGACATGTGTCGGACCAGTTAAGACGGCTCCCATAGGGAAACATTGATTTTCACACGTCATGCGACATGAGCTCCCAATGTTGGAGCGTTTGTCGCCCCAGTGTGAACCCGGCCTAAATCTCTTCTCCTATCCAAGTTCTCCAAATAAAACATAAAAAGAAAACCCCCTAGACTGGCAATTGAAGATAATGAGCGGGAGAGTGTGTGCACCTGGCTGTGTGAAAATACCCTGTAACTGGCTATGGATCAATCAGTGGGAGACCTGAGCACAAATATTCAAGTGGCCTCTGCAGGGGAAGTGCTACACCTGGTCCTGAGATTTACACAGCTCTGCAGCACAGCCCTGTCTGACAGAGCAGGAGACCTGATTTCCCTCTGCTGCAGATCAGTAACACGGACATGTTTTGTCCCTCCCTTAGCCTGTGACTGAACAGTGAAAGGAGTAGCAGCAGACTGATGAGCTCATGTTTCCGTCACTCCCTTTTTAGCACATGAGCCGTGCAGCATGACTGATTAGCTCCCTGTGCTGCTTCACCCTTTCCTAGGCTAACCTCTGCTATGCAGGAGATTGTAGAATGCTAATTGGACGGATGCAGTGTCAGACCCTTGTCACCTTCACCAACTTGTAACAAATGGCTGGTTAAACTCATACTGCGTTGTCACTGATATGCAATGATTGCACTCTCAGCCTTACCCTGCACAAAGATGGGACCACAATCTACAGTACTGTAGGTGCCGCCGATTTTGGGTCAATCTCGCCTCTTCTAGCGGCGAGATTGACACCCTACGAGCCCCGTCGCGAGAGCCAGCGCCGAGCTGTCTCGTCATCGGGAAAGGAAAAAATAGGATTTTTTGTACTCACCGTAAAATCCTTTTCTCTGACATCCATGGACTGACACGGTGTCTCTTTACACTTTACACGTGGGTTATGTCCCTGCTTGCAGGAGAAGACCTAGGCAGAATGTGAGATGTTATACATACATTCTAAAAGCCAGAGCTGAACAGCCCCACCCAGGGGGCGGTCCCTCCGGGCATAACCCTCCCACTACAGTCAGCAGACTTCAGTTCGTAACAAAGCAGTACAAACTTAAAAAGGAAGGGTGGGTGCCGTGTCAGTCCATGGATGTCAGAAAAAAAGGATTTTACGGTGAGTACAAAAAATCCTATTTTCTCTTATCATCCATGGACTGACACGGTGTCTCTTTACACTTTACACGTGGGATGTCCCAAAGCAGTGTCAAGAGGGATGGGAGCAGTATAAATGGAAAAACCAAACTTTCACTCCAAGAAGGCAGATCTCCTCAACGGAGGAGTCGCAACTTTAAACAGCGGCCTGCAGCACCCTGCGGCCGAAGGAAGCATCCGAAGATGCAGCCACATCAACCTTATAAAAAACTTAAAAGGTATGAACAGACGACCAGGTCGCCGCCTTGCACACTTGTGCAACCGACGCTTGATGTCGGAAAACCCAGGAAGCACCAATTGCCCTGGTGGAATGCGCCGTAACCGGAAAGGGAGGCGCCCGCCCTTTGAGAGCATAGGCTTGAATGACGGTTTGTCTTATTCCCCTAAAAATGATGGCAGACGAAACCGCTTGGCCCTGTTATGGACCAGGGGCAGTCACAAACAGTGAGTCGGACTTCCGAATAGAAGCAGTAGCAGACAGGTACACCCGTAAGGCTCGTACCACATCCAATATGTGCAGCGCAAACTCTCTGGGATGCGATGGGTGAGGACACAAGGACGGGAGGACAATGTCCTCATGTAGGTGAAAGGTAGACACCACCTTTGGCAAAAGGGAAGGTCGCGGATGCAACACCGCCTTATCCTTATGGATGACTAAATATGGCGACTTGCAGGACAAAGCCGCCAACTCAGACACTCGTCAAACAGAAGTGATTGCCACTAAAAGGCCACCTTCTGAGACAAGACAAGAGAGGAATATCCCGGATATTCCCAAAAAGGAGGTTCCTGGAGGACCTAGAGCACCAAATTCAGATCCCACGGTGGACTGACACGGTGTCTCTTTACACTTTACACGTGGGATGTCCCAAAGCAGTGTCAAGAGGGATGGGAGCAGTATAAATGGAAAAACCAAACTTTCACTCCAAGAAGGCAGATCTCCTCAACGGAGGAGTCGCAACTTTAAACAGCGGCCTGCAGCACCCTGCGGCCGAAGGAAGCATCCGAAGATGCAGCCACATCAACCTTATAAAAAACTTAAAAGGTATGAACAGACGACCAGGTCGCCGCCTTGCACACTTGTGCAACCGACGCTTGATGTCGGAAAACCCAGGAAGCACCAATTGCCCTGGTGGAATGCGCCGTAACCGGAAAGGGAGGCGCCCGCCCTTTGAGAGCATAGGCTTGAATGACGGTTTGTCTGATTCCCCTAAAAATGATGGCAGACGAAACCGCTTGGCCCTGTTATGGACCAGGGGCAGTCACAAACAGAGAGTCGGACTTCCGAATAGAAGCAGTGGCAGACAGGTACACCCGTAAGGCTCGTTCCACATCCAATATGTGCAGCGCAAACTCTCTGGGATGCGATGGGTGAGGACACAAGGACGGGAGGACAATGTCCTCATGTAGGTGAAAGGTAGACACCACCTTTGGCAAAAGGGAAGGTCGCGGATGCAACACCGCCTTATCCTTATGGATGACTAAATATGGCGACTTGCAGGACAAAGCCGCCAACTCAGACACTCGTCAAACAGAAGTGATTGCCACTAAAAGGCCACCTTCTGAGACAAGACAAGAGAGGAATATCCCGGATATTCCCAAAAAGGAGGTTCCTGGAGGACCTAGAGCACCAAATTCAGATCCCACGGTGGGAGAGAAGGCTTGACAGGAGGGAGCACATGGCGAACCCCCAACACAAGGTGCTAACCAAGAAATGACCCGCTAGAGGTCGCTGAAAGAAGACGGCCAAGGCCGAAATCTGATCCTTGATGGTACTCAAAGCAAGCTTTTGGGTCACTCCACACTGTAGAGGACGCAGGATTCTGGGGACGGAATACGTCCGAGGACGCCAGTCCAGCGCTTTGCATATGGCGATATAAGCTTTCCAGGCACGGTGATAGATCTGCCTGGAGGAAGACTTCCGTGTCCTTAACATGGTCAAAATGACAGAGTCCGAGAGACCTCGGTCCCTCAACACCTGGCTTTTAACAGCTCTGCCGTTAAAGCCAGAGACTGTAAGCCGGATGAAACATAGGACCTTGAGACTGAAGGTCCTCCCTCATCGGCAACCGCCAGGGAACGTCCGCAACGAGACGTACCAGATCAGCGTACCAGTGACGCTGAGGCCAATCCGGAACAATTAGGATCACCGGAGTTTATATCAGGCGATAAGGACCCTATGGGGCCACCAACGCATCCGAGTCATCGCCCAAGGATCCCTGGATCTGGCCACAACCTCGACCCTTGCGACTGAGTCGAGAGGCCATCAGGTCCACATCCGACGTGCCCCACCGTCGGCAAAGGAGTTGAAATATGCAAGGACCACTCTTCCTGGTCCGGCGTCTGGCGATTGGCGACTCAGATAGTCCGCCCCTACAGAGCCGGCACGTTTCTTCCGGCCCACTTCAGGATACGGATTACCTCGGAAGCCGCAGCTGAGCTCCGAGTCCCCCGTGATGGTTTACATACGCCACCGCCGTGGCGTTGTCCGACTGGCTCCTGATGGAGCGACCCCGTACTCTCTCCGACCTGAGGAGAGACACAGTCTGATGGCCCGCATTTCCAGAACAGTGATTGGTAAACGGGCTCGTCCGGAGTCCAAGGCCTTGAGCCGACAGGACTCCCCAGACTCCACCCCAGCCCGTCAGGCTGGCGTCCGTCGTGAGTACCGTCCATTGGATGGGAGGGGAACGACTTTCCGGACCGAAGAGCCGAGGGTCCCAACCACCCTGTCAGGGACGCCCTGACCAGGTGAATCACCTGGATCCGAAGATCCAAGGACAACGGGGATTTGTCCCAGGTGGACAAGATCTCCTTCTGCAATGCCCTGGTGTGTGATTGGGCATACGGAATGGCCGCGAAGGAGGCCACCAGGAGTCCCGGGACTCTCATGCAAACAACGGATTGACAACCATGTTCGGGATGTCAGCACCCGCACCGCAGACTGAAGTGTCAGCAACTTCTCCAGAGGTAGGATACCTTTGCCTCCAAGGAGTCCAGAACCAGAACTAGAGACTCCAGACACTGAGTCGAGACCAGGACTGACTCCTGAATGTTCAGGAACCACCCGAAGTCCCTGAGGGTCTAATTGACGATAGTCACCTTTCCTCTAAGTCTGAGCCACTTTCTGCTCATAGCAGAAGACCGTCCAGATAGCCCACGACAGCAATACCTTGCTGTAACAGAAGGCTAGAACCGGAGCAAGCACCTTGGTGAACACCCTTGGTGCCGAGGCAAGGCCGAAAGGAAGAGCCACAATCGAGAGTGGACTTCGCTGATCGCAAGGCGCAGAAACTTCTGGTGACTTGCGCAGATCGGAACATGCAAGTAGGCGTCCTTGAAGTCCAAGGACGCCAGAAGAAAATCCCTTTGGTGGAGTGTAGCGATCACCGTGCGAATGGATCCCATGCGGAATTTCTGCACCTTCTCGAAGGCATTCAGGCCCTTGAGGTCCAGGATAGGTCGAACCACGTCCTATTTTTAGGACGACAAACAGATTCGAGCAGAATCCCTGAAAACTCTCCTGTGACGGAACCGGCACAATCACTCCGGACCTGATCAAATCCTGTACAGCCCCCAAGAGGGCTGCCCGACAGGTAGGAAGGAGAGGAAGATTCAAGGGAAAGAATCTGTGTGGGGGCCAGGATCGGAATACTATCCTATAACCTGAGGTGACCACCTCGCACACCCACCAGTCGGAGATTCGGGAGGTCCACCGATCCGTGAACCGGCAAAGTCGTCCCCCCACCCCAGAGCCGGGCGGAGGCAAGACTTCACGCGGAGGCGGGCTTGGGAGCCGCTTGTTTGGCTTACGCACCCAGGGGCACTTGTGCCCACCAGCCGCACTGCCGTCAGTCTGAGAGGGCCTACCTGTGGACTCTGACTGACGAAAAAAAAACCGTTTTGCTGGAAAGGAAGGCCCCTGTTTGCGGCGGGCCTCCTCACCCTTGCTAGTCTAAGGAAGAAGAGTGCGTTTACCTCCCGTGACATCCATGACGATGTCATCCAGAGCAGCACCGAAAGGTCTACCGCCTTTAAAATAGTAGATCCGTCAGGAGCTTCCTAAGGCTAGGTGAGCAGACCAGCATTTCAACCAGATAAGACGACGCAATACCACCGCCGAGACAGAGGCCCTGGATATTAAAGGGGCCGCGTTCAGCGTGGCGTCGCACACAGAAACCAGGCCCTGAACCAGTTGGTGGGCCAGAGCAACTGTGTCTGGAGGAAGAATATGCTCCTGTACAGCTAGGTGCAACATTTTTGCCCAACCTGTAAGTGTTTTAGACACAAGGGTCGCCGCTACCACAGGTCGTAGGGCGGATCCCAACAAGGCAAACATGGTTCTGCTCACCACTTCTGACCTCCTGTCAGTGGGGTCCTCAAATGCAGGAGTCCCCTCCATCGGGAGAGTGATGGCCTTGTTCAACCGGGCGACTGGAGGGTCGACCACTGGGGGAGAAGCCCACTTTTTAAGTAGGGCATCTTCAAGGGGTACCTGATAGACAAACGCCGCGGGACCATAAAAAAATTCTTCTGCGGCTTTTCCCTGACCTTATCAATGAGCTGGTCAAAGAAAGTACAATGGAAAAAACCCCTTTAGAAGGCCTGGCCTTAAAAGAACCAAAGGAGACAGTATCCGCCTGAGGTTCTGCATCCGCAGCATTTGAGCTTGAGAGTGTCCCTCACCGCAGTCATGAGCACACTAACAAGCGCCCTGTCATTTACTGACTCAGAACTGGAGTTTCCCTCATAAGGAATGTCCTGTTCAAAACCATCCATACATTCAGAACTAGGGTCCTGAGCGATAGTGGCTAGGCCCATATCTGAATCAGCGCACTGCCCTCGAGTAGATAAAGTGGGGAGAGGGCGCCTCTTTTGCACCTTGCGCTTGCACACAGCTCCCATCCTGGTCAGAAATTGATTCCAGGGCTGCCCACAACAGGTCCATAGGGACCGCAGTGCTGAAGCACTGCCTGTTGCCACTGACATTTAGGGGAAGCTGGTGACACAGACTCCATATTGTCCCTCTCTGAGACTCTCTCAGATAAAAAGTCCACCCACAGGCTGTGCTGACTGAGGAGGGGGCGCCCAGGGGACTCACCAAACCGGACCAGGGACCGCTTAGGGACCCACTGTATATGGTAAATCTCTGGGTACCGGACTGTGGTGACAGTGTGCATTACAGATGTTTATTTAATTCATAATTGTTAACGCTATTATTATTATTATTATTATTATTATAATATAGGATTTATATAGCTATAACAGTTTGTGCAGCACTTTACAACATGAGGGTAGACCGTACAGTTACAATACAATTCAATACCAGAGGAATCAGAGGGCCCTTGCTCTTAGAGCTTACAATATTGTGAATTTTTGATATTTTAGGATACAAATATTTGGTGGCAGAGTCAATAGTTAACTGTGTAGTTTGAAACCCAGCAACCATGGCGCTCAGCTGGCTGGCACTTACAGTAGGTGCCACCGACATTGTATATCCATCGCGATCACATCGCGGAGATTCTAGGCGACAGGGTGCCGACATCACGGCGACAGGGTGGCGACATCTCACGCTCGCTGCAATAGCTAGAAGGAGATGTGGCACTGTATTGAACGGGATCCAACATGGATTCCCGCCAATACCAGGCACTGTGTTTGGTATGAATCCTTAGCGGGAACTACACGCCAAATTTTAAATAAAAAACTGGCATGGGTTCCCCCTCCAGGAGCATACCAGGCCCTTTGGTCTGGTATGGATTTGAAGGGAGATCCCCTAAGCCGAAAAAAACGGCGTGGGGGTCCCCCTCAAAATCCAAACCAGACCCTTATCTGAGCACGCAACCTGGCAGGCCGCAGGAAAAGAGGAGGGGACGAGAGAGCGGCCCCCCTCCCTCCTGAACCGTACCAGGCCGCATGCCCTCAACATGGGGGGTTTGGGGCTTTAATAAGGGGGCCCCCAGATGCCGGCCCCCCACCCTATGTGAATGAGTATGTGGTACATCGCACCCCTACCCATTCACCTGGTGGAAAAAAATGTCAATAAAAAACACACACAGGTTTTTAAAGTAATTTATTACACAGCTCCGGGGGTCTTCTTCCGACTCCGGGGGGTCACTTCCGACTTCGGGGGTCTCGGTTGTCGTCTCCGCGCTCTCCGGTTCTTCTCTCGGTTCTCCGGTTCTTTCTTCCTTCTGTCGGGCCTCCGCTATCTTCTTACAGCTCTTTTGCTAGCGGAGAGGCCCGGTCTTCCCCGTCGTCTCGTCCGGCTCTCTGGTTCTTTCTTCCTTCTGCCGGGCCTCCGCTATCTTCTTCCAGCTCTTTTGCTAGCGGAGAGGCCCAGTCTTCCTCGTCGTCTCATCCGGCTCTCGGTTGTCCTTCTGCCGGCCCCTCCACTATCTTCTTCCAGCTCTTTTGCTAGTGGAGGGGCCCAGTCTTCCCGTCGCCGTCTTCTTCCCTCTTCTCCTTCTCGATGTTCACTCGTCGCTTCCTCCCGCTGTAATGCTGGGTGTTCGGTCCGCAACGATTTTTATAGGCTTCTCATGACGTCACAGTCACATGCTCCGGGTGGCCCCGGAGCATGTGACTGTGACGTCATGGGAGCATGTGACTGTGACGTCATGAGAAGCCTATATAAATCATTGCGGACCGAATACCCAGCATTACAGCGGGAGGAAGCGACGAGTGAACATCGAGGAGGAGAAGAGGGAAGAAGACGCCGATGGCGACGGGAAGACCAGGCCCCTCCACTAGCAAAAGAGCTGGAAGAAGATAGTGGAGGGGCCGGCAGAAGGACAACGGAGAGCCGGACGAGACGACGAGGAAGACTGGGCCTCTCCGCTAGCAAAAGAGCTGGAAGAAGATAGCGGAGGCCCGGCAGAAGGAAGAAAGAACCGGAGAGCCGGACGAGACGACGGGGAAGACCGGGCCTCTCCGCTGGCAAAAGAGCTGGAAGAAGATAGCGGAGGCCCGGCAGAAGGAAGAAAGAACCGGAGAGCGAGAGAAGAACCGGAGAGCGCGGAGACGACACAGGAGACCCCCGGAGTCGGAAGAAGACCCCCGGAGCTGTGTAATAAATTACTTTAAAAACCTGTGTGTTTTTTTATTGACATTTTTTTTCCACCAGGTGAATGGGTAGGGGTACGATGTACCCCATACTCATTCACATAGGGTGGGGGGCCGGCATCTGGGGGTCCCCTTATTAAAGGGGGCTCCCGGATTCCGATCAGCCCCCGCCCGCAGACCCCGACAACCAACGACCAGGGTTGTCGGGAAGAGCCCCTTGTCCCCATCAACATGGGGGCAGGGTGCTTTAGGGTGGGGGGGCCGCAGGTCGCCCCCCCTGCCCCAAAGCACCAAACCCCCATGTTGAGGGCATGCGGCCTGGTACGGTTCAGGAGTGGGCGCTCTCTCGTCCCCCCCTCTTTTCCTGCGGCCTGCCAGGTTGCGTGCTCGGATAAGGGTCTGGTTTGGATTTTGGGGGGAACCCCCACGCCATTTTTTTGGCTATGGGGATTCCCCTTCAAATCCATACCAGACCGAAGGGCCTGGTATGCTCCTGGAGGGGCAACCCATGCCGGTTTTTTATTTAAAATTTGGCGTGGAGTTCTTGCTCAGGATTCATACCAAACACAGTGCCTAGTATTGGCGGGAATCCACGTCGGATCTCCGTCCACCGGTCTCAATGTCAGCAATGCGTGTCGCTCATTGTGAAAGGAAAAACAAAATTTCTCTTATCATCCATGGACTGACACAGTGTCTCTTTACACTTTACACGTGGGTTATGTCCCTGCTCGCAGGAGAAGACCTAGGCAGAATGTGAGATGTTATACATACATTCTAAAAGCCAGAGCTGAACAGCCCCACCCAGGGGGCGGTCCCTCCGGGCATAACCCTCCCACTACAGTCAGCAGACTTCAGTTTTTTTCTGCCTAGCAGAAGGAGAAGACGTGGCTCCCTCAGGAGCCAGTCTCCTGACCTATTTTATTCCTTTTTGGAATTATTTTTTATTTTATTTTTGAGAATCTTCTATCAACTGTCGGCTGGGCAACAGGTTGGGTACAAGATATCCTCGTAGTCTTCCCTGTCCGACCATCGAGCGTGCTGATCCTCGCCTTCTGTGCGTGAGACTCAGTTCACGACAGGCCCCATGACTCCAGGGGTGGCCGGGTTTGCTTTCATGCTCCCACGGTCCTCTCAAGACTGAACAGCTCCTGACTGACTGTATCTTTCGCGGTGGACCGGGCCGACAGCTACTCAGTACTGCACTGTGATAGTCCTGTCAGAAACACCAGTGTGTCCCTCAGGGGACGGGTAAGTAGTCTCTCCTGCCTGCAGGTGAGTACAAAGGGCTGTGTGTTTCTCTGTGGGGGATTTTCCCTGTCTCCCCCTGTATTTTATTGTCGCTCTCTGTCACCATTACTGGCGCTGTGGGTCACACTGTTCTTGGGGGGCTCATGCTGGTCTGCAATGTATGCCTTGGGGCTTTTTTGTGTGTTTTTTTTTTTTTTTTTGGGGCCTGAGCGCCGAGTGGCGCTGTGCGTGTGTGCTGTTTCATTTTAACTGCGTCATGGCGGCCATCTTGCCGCGGATCGCCTCAGTGAAGTGCGGCGGCCATTTTCTTGTAGCCCGCGCGCTTTTCAGCACTAGCTTGGCCTCTAGCGCTGCGGTAGCAGCGCAAATCTCCTCACAGCTTACCAGGCTTCCACCTCAAATTCTTCTTCACCATCTATCATTATGGCCTCAGGGGAAGTCGTGGTAAACGGGTGGAATTAGTTTCTGGGTTTCAGGGATAGCTTCCAGACAGCCAACTACCGGGGTGGTAGGGCGGAAGACCTGGAGACAGTTCTGGATGCAGTAGGTGGACTGGAAGATCACCTGCCCGGTGGACCAATCAATGTGAGGGTTATGAGCCCATAGCCACGGCATTCCCAGGATGACTGGGAATAGCGGAGAGGGAATGATATCCAGACGTAGAAGTTCCAGGTGGTCCGGTTGGATAGTTGAGGGAAGAGGTTGGGTTTCATGGGTAATGGGCCCAGACTTGATGTTTGATCCATCAGCCAGTCGCACGGAGAGTTGCTGTGACTTGGGTTGCAGAGGAATGTTGTGTTGCTGGGCGAAGTCACAGTCTAAGAAGCAACTGCAGGCACCTGAATCAATTATTGCTTGGACTCGGACCACCCCTTCCGAAAGCTGAAAAGAAACAGGAATAGAGATGTGAGCGGTGTTGGTTAAGGTCAAGAGACTAGGATCTGGAGGAGGGGGAGCAGACTTATGGGTCTTGTTGGGGCACATATTCGCATAATGTCCAGTTCCACCACAGTATAGACAGAGGTTGTTCCTGTGACGTCGCTGTTTTTCTTCTGGGGTCAGAGGTGCACGGAGAAGGCCTATTTGCATTGGCTCAGGAACGTCAGAGGCAGTAGCAGGAGAGGAGGAGGCAGAGGCCGCTGGGTGGCTGGGGACCCTGGGTAGCATCCATACCGGACGGTATTGGCTAGTTCTTTCAGACCTACGCTCCCTTAGGCGTCGGTCTATCTGAATAGATAGCTGGATCAGGTCTTCCAAGGAACTAGGGACCCCCACTCGGGCCAATCCATCCTTCAGTGCCTCTGAGAGGACAATGTGAAATTGGTATCGGAGGGCAGCATCATTCCATAGGGTATCGGAACTCCATTGCTTAAAATCCGTGATGTAATCCTCTACTTGCCTACGTCCCTGTTGGAGGGCACGGAGGCTGGTCTCAGCCGTGGCAGTACGTTGAGGGTCATCATACAACTTAGCCATTTCATCCAGGAATTCGTCTAGGGTATTTAGGCAAGCATTGGCTTGTTCCATCAAGCGATGAGCCCAGGTTTGGGGTTCTCCTTGGAGAAGAGATACGGTGAAGCCCACCTTTGTGCTTTCCAGAGAGAAAGTGCGTGGTTGCAGCAGGAAGTAGAGCCGACAGGCGTTTCTGAACGCACGGAATTTGCTGCGATCCCCTGAGAACCTTTCCGGAATAGGAACACGTGGCTCTGGGGGTGACACCATTACTGTGGTGGGAGGAGCTGGTGCTATGGCTGCTGGAGGTGCTGCTGCTGTGGCAGGTGAAGGTGAGGTACCCGGGGTGATAGATACCACTCTTTGCTCCAGACGGCGGTAGCCTTCTTGAAGGCCCTGAACCGCCTGGGTGAGATCAGCTGGCACAGTGTGTCCAGAGGCGAAGCCCCCGACCCTGACTCCATGTACTGTCACGTACCTACAGCGGAGCCGGGGTAGTGGGGGCAGCCTCTCGCACGATCCCGGTCCCCGTACCCCCTGGAGGTGGGAACAGGGAATGCAGGTGCACGAGAAGGTGCGGGTGCCTCTTAGAACTGGTAGAGCCACTGGAACCCTCTTCAGGCACAGGTGTGGTGGAAACCAGGCGTCAGATCCGTTCAGGGAAGATCCAAAGGGTAAACAGGCGGAGGCAGAGGTTCAGCAGCAAGCTAGCGGAGAGGTACAGATCGTGAGGCAAGATCGTGGTCAAAGTCCAGGCCGAGGTCAGAGGAACAGGCAGGCAGAAGAACAGGCAAGGGGAATCCGAGAAGGGTAATCAAGAGCAAGCCAGGAGTCTTCAGGAGGAGATCAGTCAAAACAAGCAGGTTTTCAGACAGGGACACAGGTACTAGCTAGAAAGACAATCCAGCACTGACACTCAAGTGAACCTGGTTTAAATAGTGCGCCGTGATTAGAGGAGGCGCGCGCATGGGCGCACGCATTTCGCGCATGGGCGCGTGCATTGCGTGCGCGCGGTTTGAGTCCAATTCGGCCCATTCTAAGTGTCCGCACATGCGCACTAGCAACTGGAGAGCAGACATTCCTTGCTGACACCCGGAAGTGTGTGTCAGCAGCGCTGGGTCTCTGACAAAGCGCCGTTCCACCCAAAAATGGAACTTCCACTTTAAGTACCGGTGACCCCCTGACATGCCACATTTGGCATGTCATTTTTTTGGGAGAGGGGAGCGGGTACCCAGTTTTGACAGGCACCCAGCTTCCACTTCCTCCCCTGGCGCCGCAGAGCGAGAAGGAAGTTCACCTCTCCCCCCTCCTTCCCTGCAATCTTCTGGGACACGTCACAGGTCCCAAAAGATTGCACGGCCATTCACAACGCACAGCATGACCCTCGCAATGCGCGCCCGGCTGTAAAGCCGGGTGCCCACAGTTACAATGCCCGCACAGAGGAGAGGCGGGGGAGAGGAGCGAGGCTTTGGCAGATGATATGAAGGTTCCTATGTCACAATCAACCATTGGAAATAGTACTATTTGTACTAAAATAAAAATATGCAACATACATTTGCAAAATGTGACAATGAATTAAAGTGTTTGTTCACCAATGCCAGAAGTCTGCCAAGCAAAATAAGTGAGTTGGAAGCTCTGGTGCACGAGGAGAACTATGATCTAATTGGTATTGCTGAATCTTGGCTTCATTCTTCGCATGACTGGGCTATTAATATTTCTGGCTATGCTCTCTTTCAGAAAGACAGGGTAAAATGGAGGGGTGTTGGTGTCTGTCTCTATGTGAGACGTGATCTCAAAGTGAGTGTGAAAGAGGACCTAGTTGATCGAAAGTGTGATGAGTCTGAAGCATTATGGGTGAAACTGTACATGGGTGTGCATACTACAAAGGTTATCATTGGAGTTTGTTATAGACCTCCCAGTGTTAGTGAGGAGGTGGAGACTCTGTTTCTTGCACAGATGCAAGGGCTGGGACAGTGATAATAATGGGGGATTTTAACTACCCGGAAATTGATTGAAGTAATGGCACTGCTGAGGCAGTTAAAGGGCAAAAATTTATAAACCTATTACAAGACAATTTTTGGTCCAGACTATTGGGGCCCCGACTAGGAATGACACTCTGCTGGACCTGGTAATCTCAAACCATGCAGAGCTTATTACCAATATTCATATAAAAGAACACCTGGGTAGCAGTGACCATAACATGATTTCACATTAAAAAAAAAGTCACATACACAATATGATGCCTCTGCGGATAGTTCAGATTATGCAGGTGCAGTGATGGAAGATCCTCTGAAGAGACAATGCCTTAGCACCCTGGGAACCTAGAGCCTATAGAAAATCCACATGTATGGATGTGTATTTCTTTTTAGGTATATACTGTATACAGGGAAGGATTTCAGTTCTATACCCTCATACACTGCTTTACGAGGCCTTTACTCTGAACATAAACTCTTTGTGGCAACACAGTTCTCAGAATAAAATAATACACTTAATAGTTATTAATTGTAATAATAAAATAGGTTGTTTTATTTTAGCTAGGAGACATAAGAGTACAATAATACTCCAGATGTTTTGGATCTACATTTCCCATGATGCTCAACTACACTGCAGAGTGCATGAGCATCATGGAAAATGTAGTTCCAAAACATCTGGGATGCCAAGGTTCACCATCACTAGTCTAATGTGTTTGTGGTTGGAGCATCAATGGGCTCAGAGAAAGGGCAGTGCTGGAACCAAATAACACACTAGCTGACAATACAAATTATGCGGATACTGCTGGCCAATGCTGTTCAGCCCATGGCACTGAAACTGTTTAAGAACTTCTACTGGATAATGTGGTCAACTGTAGTGACTGCAGCCTAACTTTAAGAGGTCAGTCTACCCAACAGAGATACTGCAGTGTTGACTTGAAAGGGTAGGATCGTAGTGGAGGATTCTGCTATCTTGCCTAGAACCACATTCTGCTTATACAGTATCCTCTTTGAACTGAAATATCACTTTTAGATGGACTGACTCTTTGGGATAATGGAACAATGATCTGCTCAATGGCCACCAATATCTTGTCACCCTCTACCAAAGTTTGTTCAGCCTTTCAGCAAACATGGGCTTGATCATATCTTTGAAGCCATGGCATATAAGATGAATGAAATATGTTCCCAATTCTTTTCAATAGAAAAGTGTCAACTAAGAAAATAAGGGGCATAAGTGGTCATATCTTTGGATAAATATGAGGGACTAAGAGTCTTAAATCAGATTTTGGCAACCATAGTCTCTCCAGCTGCCAGCATGTTCTTTATGGAATTAAAAATACGGCCCTACAACAGGTTATCTATCAAGGTTTGCAAAGTTTCATCTTGTGGATGGAATATATGAACTATAGGTATGAAATTACATAGTTCCAGACAGACCTATTCATATACCTACTCATAACTGCAGCAAAAAAAAAAAAACATGGTGCTTACCAACTGGATATTACTAGCAAATAAAGCCCTGGTTCACACTGGTGCGATTTGACATGTCAAAATTGGCGAAATTTGCTGCAAATTGCGGGCAATGGCACCGTCCTAATCGGTGCGATGCTGCATCTGCGGCGCTGCACCGATTACAAAAAGTAGTTTTTGTACTACTTTTTGCGATTTCAGCCGCGATTTACATTGACATCTGTTTCAGATGTCTTTGAAATCGTGGCCGAAATCGGGACTGCCAGCGGGAGTGAAATCGTGTGAGGTCAGCTGAACTCGCAGGCTTCACTCCCGCAGCCCCAGTGTGAACGTGGGCAAACTGTTGGTTACCGGGGGTAAGTAATTTTGGTTCTCAGATACAACCATTTCTCTTATTAAAATTACATCCTAATGAATGACTGTCTGTTATTAGAGAAAAGGGTCAGCCCTGCTCAGCCTTGGCACGGAAAATCATCAGATCAGGAGATATTTAGGGTATGTTTGGGCTACTGCATATAAAAAATCCTTCTACACTCCTTGGCACTGAAGATGGCAATTTTGGCTTTTTTCAGCTCAAACCCTCTTATTCTCCAAGCAAGAAGTGTGATGGATGCATAGCATTGCATACAGACATGATACAAGACTGAATATCTGCCTGATCAGAATATTGTTTGGAGGTCATGTCCAACATGAATATGCCTTTGCATACCCCTTTACAGGTAAAAGAGTTCACAAATCTGAATTTCAAATTTGTATTCAGCTGCAGTTCAGCATTATAAGATTTAACTATAAGGCCTGGTTCACACTGGTCCGACAAACGCTCCGACATTAGGAGCTCATGTCGCATGACGTGTGAAAATCAATGTTTCCCTATGAGAGCCGTCTTAACTGGTCCGACACAAGTCGGTCCGACTTTGAAAATGCTCCCTGTACTACTTTGGTCCGACTTTGATCCTACTTCAGCCCATTGAATATCATTGAAGTCGGATCAAAGTAGGATCCTTGTCCTAACGATCCGACATTTGACATCCGACATGTGATTACAGCAGCAGTAAAAGGAATTTATCTCACCCTGGGATTGTTTTGATTGGTCAAAGGACAAGTCAGACTAGCACAAAGTCGGATCAAAGTAGTATCCTGTTCATGAATGTCGTATGGATGTCGGACCAATGTAGGATCAATGTAGGACTGATGTCGCAGAGCAAAGTAGGATGAAAGTCGGATAAATGTCGTGTCGTATCAGTGTGAACCCAGGCTGGGTTCACACTGATACGACACGACATTCATCCGACTTTCATCCTACTTTGCTCTGCGACATCAGTCCTACATTGATCCTACATTGGTCCGACATCCATCCGACATTCATGAACAGGATACTACTTTGATCCGACTTTGTGCTAGTCTGACTTGTCCTTTGACCAATCAAAACAATCCCAGGGTGAGATAAATTCCTTTTACTGCTGCTGTAATCACATGTCGGATGTCAAATGTCGGATGGTTAGGACAAGGATCCTACTTTTGATCCGACTTCAATGATATTCAATGGGCTGAAGTAGGATCAAAGTCGGACCAAAGTAGTACAGGGAGCATTTTCAAAGTCGGACCGACTTGTGTCGGACCAGTTAAGACGGCTCTCATAGGGAAACACTGATTTTCACACGTCATGCGACATGAGCTCCTAATGTCGGAGCGTTTGTCGGACCAGTGTGAACCAGGCCTAACACAAATAAGGCAACAAAAACTTTAATTAAACAGTAATTATAAATGGTTGACTCTGAAGCCTCGTACACACGACCGAGTTTCTCGTCCAAAACCGGCAAGACAAGTGCCGCGTGAGCTGTTTTGTCGAGTAAACCGTTTGTGTGTATGGTTTTACGATGAGAAACTCGGTCGTGTGTACGAGGCTTGAGGCAGGCAGCCATACTTAACTATCAATGTAATCTTATTTATATACATAAACCAAATTGGCTGGGACAAGTTTTGTCAAAGTTTTGTCAAAGACATGATCATCTTGTACATTTGGGTGAAGATGATCATTTGTTGAAGTTCTCCACTATCCATGATAATTGTCTACAATCACGTTACACTAAACAAGTTAAATGGACATAAATATAAGAAATCTGCAATCCAGAATCTGAGGTTTCTTTGGTAGTGGGTCGGTATGAAGATTCTATATTTGGTTCGGAAGTGTGAGGGTTAAGAGCCTGTAAAGGGGGTGGAGAAGGGAATCCCAGCCTGGAACATGAGACCGTTCAGCTGAAAAGGAAGGTTTCAGACATAATGATGCAGCCCAGCACACAGTGTGTCTGGATGAGAAAGTCACTCATGGGCTGGGAGGATTCTCTACGTTTCCTATAGGAAAAGACCTATACCATGTTCATTACTCTGACTTGCCGGGTAAGTGGTCAGTGCCCAGATGGGCATTTTTTGCTGTTCCTGCTACCTGTCTGGCCTTCAGCAGGTTCCTGTCAATTGAGATGGTGCACAGTAATACTTTGTATAGATGCAATAAGTTTTGTTCTATAAGTTCTTCTGTTGGAGGTACCTGTACAAGGTGAAACCTGGACGGTGATCATAGAGTTAATTCCATTAGGCTGAGACTCTTCTCTGTGTTCTCTCACGTTTGATAGCTGCAGTTATCTGTTGTCTGGGTTCCAGGAATAACAGATTTAGAGGGTTTAACACATTGTGTGCTGCAGTTGGCAGTCAGTGTTAAGGCAAGTACCTGGATGTCTCAAAGCAACTTTCCGCTGGCACTGCCAGTTGGGGATTGGCAGTGCTCTGTGTCAGCAGTGAAATTTGTGCATGCTGCAGCTGCCGGGAAACCTGCGAGCTGTCATCTGTCTCTGAGATATTCTTCCCACAAGAGAGCCTATAAACTTTTAACTGTGTTACTGCCGAAGTGAGCCGGTCTCTGTACTGTCACTGTTTGTAGCGAGGACTGTGATTCATTGTAAAGGAATGTAAAAATGTGCACAAATTCTCTTGTTAACAAATAAATTGCAATGTTCATTCTGTGTGGGATTTGTGAAGCTGACATGTCCAACGTATTTCGACATTAGAAGATGAAAATAACCTATATAATTGCTGTGCCTGGAGGTGTGAAAAGTGTTCCACACTGTACAAGTATGAATGGGGCAACTGCCACCGTCTTAGTGGGGGTGATTTACTAAAACTGGTGCAAACAGAATCTGGTGCCCCAGATTCTGTGCGCACCAGTTTTGGTAAATCCCCCCCACAATGTTTTAAGTCAAAGTTCTGTCATTGCACAGAGCATTTTACACAAGACATATAACTTTAATACCATCTAACAGGCACCATCAGATAGTGCTAGAGAACTCACCATCTTGACCTAGGGCAGTCAGCGAGAGTTGGAGATGCTATGTGAAGCTGTCAAACTTGAGCCACGTGTTCAGGCAGAGCTGAAATGCCCTCAGGCTAAACGGCCATGTTTACATGTCAAAAAAGGAACCAATGACAGCAAGAGCCAATTAAGATCTGAAGGAGGAGATCCAGACTGAAAATAACAAGACTCCATGTGTAGTTTATTGAATAAGTAAAATGAATATGGCAGCTTTGCCTTACTTGATTGACTCTCTTTTTTCATAGAGAATTTGAGCCATGGATAATTAGTCTAAATAGTTTTTATCCACCAATTAATATCTACCTGTATAAAGAATTATCTCCCATAGATTATCATTAGTGTAGATTACTCACTCATCATTCCGGGTGCAAGGTGTCCCAGAATACAATATATAATAAACTCTTGTGCAGTGGATAGGACACACTACCAGGCCATTGGCGTGAATCTTTTGGAATACATGCAATGAATGACGTGCGATGAATGACGCACTGTGAATGATGCACTATTGCTTTTCCCCTTGGGTCTAACAAAACAAAATCACACAGCCTACTCGACACAAAATTATTGATGATAATGTGTTGGACTATTGATTCCACCTGCCGCCCGATTTATTTCCTGTAATACATACCCAGAATTTGCACATCTGTTACACAGCAAAGTAAAAGTTAACTAAAGTGGCTTATTCAATAAAGTTGTCCAAAGTGGTGTTACCCCAAGAACAAACTGACAATCATTCGTATTGCTTTAGGCTTATGAAACAAAGGTCTAACTGCTAGAGAAGTCTGCCCTGTGCATATTGTCTATGTCTTCAGTAACAAACATAGAATGTTATGTTTTTTACAAGGCAAAAGCAGCAAATGTTATCAACCAATAAGAAATTATCTGTATGCAGAGTGTAATTCTTTGCATAAAGTAGAAGTTGACATTAATTTCACTGTAATATTTACTATTAAATTTCAGTGAGTTCCAGTGGTCATGTAATAATTAGAATTCTACCATATCTGCCTTCCCTTTCTACTGGGTGTGGACCGTCTTGCTGCCAAAATAATAAATAACTGTGGGAATTGTATACTCTGCAATATATAACTTACTGCAGGACATACAACAACTGAAACTACACGTCTCTCTTGGATTCAAACAGGCAACCTGTAGCCTAAACCTGGAGCCAAACAAAAAGGACTTCCTGTAGCTCAGTGATCCCCTAAACTCTTCATATTGTCTCCCTGTACAGAACTTTGGCTTTACGCTGGAAAACGTATATCTTTCAATGAAGACATGCAGGTGCATGAACTTTTACATACATTACAACAGAATATTAATCTACTGCATGACAGCTAATGTGTGATCCGCCAGCTGGTCTCCGCTCAGAGCTTCATACACAGCAAAGGTCATTTTGCATCATATTGAACAGCTATGGTTATAAAAACATTTTCAAAAGCTGACTGGGCAATGTTTGTAACGTTTTGGTAAAATGTAGATTTTATTTAGCAAAGATATGAAATCCAGCTTGGTGTTCATATTTATGTGCTTGCTGATGATTTGAGGTGCCTACGGGTGTTTGGCTCTTGCCTGCGCTATGTTGTACAGTTGGTCAGTCTACCATTGTAGGTGGATGTGGAACCAAAGATGCAAGTTGATTATCTTCTTTCATAGGACTACTGGACAAGCAGTTAGCTGTCTATGGAAAATATTTTTCCCTAGGTCCTATATATTTAAGATCTTCTGTTCCAAGAAGCTCTTGGAGTGGTTTCTTGAAATCTCTTGGAACCAAAACTTTTAATGTATATGTTATTAAACTGTTTCACATACATCTGCGTATAATTCATGAACGATTGCCATTAAATCTGTACACAGAAAAAAAATTGTGTATTCATTTGCCATCTATTCAGCTTGTGATCACCTAGACACCCAGACAATAAAACTACTAGACCTACAGATCTATTATAGCTACACAGATAGTGCTAATCTTTGCTCCAGGTTCTCCTCATTCAGGCTCAGTAATACTAGCTTCTCTGGGTTCTTCTCATTCAGGTTCAGTAACACTGGCTTGTCTATGTTTTCCTTATTTAGGTTCAATAATACTAGGTTCTCCCCATTCAGGCTCAGTAATACTTCACTAGGTTCTCCTTATTTAGGCTCAGTAATACTTGCTTCTCTAAGTTTTCCTTATTTAGGTTCAATAATACTGATTTCTCTAGAATTTCCTCATTCAGGATCTATTTATCAAGTAGATAGCAAAGTTTAATAAATTAGAATTCCTCCGTTATCAGATTTCAGTAAACTTGCAGGTGGTCGGTATAATTTGAGGAACTTTGCAAGTAGCCACATTTTACTGCTGAAAATGGCAATTTTCAACTGCTTGAAGCGATTCACCTTTCAGATACACAATCATGTTAAAGGACAAAAATTAGAACATAATTTTCCAATATGCTAGCTGGGGATGGCCCACTGGGCTACTGGAAAACTGCCAAATTTCACAACACTAGGAGGTATGGATGAGGAAGCTGGATCCCAATCTTTGAATCATGGTGTGTTATAGAAGGGAGAAGTGCAGTGACCCCAGTAAAGGGGGCCCCTGAGAGGAGCCTTGGATATAGATCTAGGGATATCTGGAAGAGAAGTAGTGCCAAACCAGAGTCCAAAAAACATGTATTTCTTCATATGAAACCTAAGAAACAGGACAACGTGTTTTGGGAGATCAAAGTTCCCCCATCATCAGGGCTACAGAAATGTAAACAATACATAAATGTACATGATTAGGATAATGGATGGTATAGAAGAATGGCCCATAGCTGATTGCTGATATAAAGCTGGAGTAGTGTGATCCATAGTTGTATATACATACACACATCATTATATTAAACAACTATGAGTCAATATTTGAAACAGTCCATTGTACCAGTCATATATATATATATATATATATATATTGTGACAGCAGGAAGGTAAAGTCACCTGGTTGCATCCAGGGGGGTAGATATATTTCGCCCAGATTCAGGCTTTACGCCGACTTATACAACTAGGTGGAGAGTTGTATAAGCCCAGCTAAGGCTAGTGGGCTCATGGATGACTCATATGTCTAGGGAGAGTGTGGGGCGTCGTGCAGACAGGGAGTTGATGAGACCAGCTGAAGCTTGTCAGCTCATTTAGGCCTCTATAAGAACTCCCAGCTTCATTAGATGTTAGCTCATGCCTGGAACCAGACCTGTGTGGACTGTCTAGGGAGAGTGAACCCCTGTGCGGTGAGGCAAAGCCTGTGTGGCTATTTGTTTGGACTTTTACTAAACCAGGGACTTAGGGACTAGGACAGCACCAGGCTGATCCCAGTTGTTAGTTTAGGAAACCTGCATGTTTAGTCAGAGGTCAAACTGACCAGGATTTATTTTGTTTATGTTTCTTTTTGGCTTTGCTGTGGTTTTTGTCACTGTACATAGAGAAATAAACCGCACCTTTTGATTTTGAAAACCACAACCTCCGTCTGCTGGCCCTGTTTTTGTGTGGGGAGCCCAACCAGGGGGTCACACACACCCGCCACCGAGTTAACCCCCTCACAGTTGGTGGAGAACCAGTGGCAGTTTTTTTTAAGCCAGCATGGAGGAGATACTGAAACAGCTGGCTCTAGCAAATGCCAATCAACAGCAGACAAATGCAGGTTTGCAAAGGAGCCTTGCAGCCCAGCAGCAAGCTCATCAACAAGCCCAGCAGCAATCTGAGGCCCGCTTCATAGACCTGTTACAGAAGCAAGAGCAGAGACTACAACAAATGGAAGCAGTAATGCAGCAACGTCCGCAGACCAGTGAGGAAAGCCGTCCCACTAATACCGCGTCCTTTGGGGTGAGTCGTTTATTGACAAAAATGACTGGAGAGGATGATCCAGAGGTATTTTTGACCACATTTGAAAGGACTGCTGAAAGAGAAAAGTGGCCTGAGGAGCAGTGGGCTGGACTGGTGGCTCCTCTGTTAACTGGTGAATCGCAGAAGGCTTACTATGACCTAGAGCCTGACCAAGCAAAAGACTATGTGATGCTAAAAGCTGAAATATTGGCAAGGCTGGGTGTCACCCTGGCTGTCCGGGCTCAGCGTGTGCATAACTGGACTTTCCAGCTTGGAAAACCCCCCAGGTCTCAAATGTATGATCTCATTCACCTGAGCAGGAAGTGGCTACAGCCAGAGACTTTGTCCGCACCAGAGATTGTGGAACGTGTTGTAATGGATCGGTTTTTGAGAGCTCTTCCTACTGCCATCCAAAAGTGGGTAAGCCATGGAGACCCAGAGACGGCCGGTGGTCTTGTGGATCGTGTAGAGAAATACTTGGCTACAGAGAACCTGACGGCCTCTTCCAGAGACTCTCGGACTTTCCACCCTAAGACCAGACCATCCCCAGGGGCGGATAAGAGGATTCCAAGGGGTAAGGGTGGAGAGAGTGAGAGGGTGGGAGCTCTACCCCAAGTTTGGCGAGAACAGCCTGGGAAATCAGCGGCTCAAGAGGCGGCAAGAAGGATCGTTTGCTACCGCTGCCGGCAAGCGGGACATATTGCAGCAAATTGCCCGGTTGTGGAGGAACCCATGCAATGTGACTTTCTGATGGACAGACGTCAGTCGCTGTGTGCGACAGTCGCATGCACTGCCATTCGGGGAACTGAGAAACATTTATGCAAAATGTGTATTAATGGTAGAAATGTTGTGGTATTACTGGATTCAGGTAGCCTTGTGACCCTGATAAAGGCTGAATTAGTTAAAACAGAGGTCTCTGGGAATAGCAAGGTAGCTGTTATTTGTGTGCATGGGGACACCCGAGAGTATCCAGTGACTACAGTGTGTTTCGAGACCCCCAAAGGTACCCTCTCTCATCCAGTGGGGTTAGTATCTCAATTACCGCATGATGCCATTGTGGGAAGGGATTTTCCGAAGTTCTGGGAACTGTGGGATGATCCTGAGCCCCCCACTGGTGCCCCTATGTACCAGGAATGTGATAGCCAGAACTCCTCTGAGAGTGGTGAGGACTCTCCAGAATTTCCCTTGTCAGTATTGGCAGGGGAGACTCAAGAAACTGGAGAGGAGCCCACCTCCTCAGACGAAAACCTACCGTCTGTGGAGTTTTCTGATCTGGAGGTTCACAGGGAAAAATTTGCCACAGAACAGTTAAAAGACCCCGCCCTAATAAAGGCACGGGAAAACGTAGTGGAAATAGATGGCGAGTTAGTGAACCCAGATAATACCTGCACTTACCCATACTTCAGCGTAGAGAAGGACCTACTGTATCGGGTGGCAAAAAGGGCAGAAGAAACCGCTGAGCAGCTTGTGGTGCCCAAACCTTACAGGAAGTTGGTGTTGGAGTTGGCCCATGGGCACATTCTTGGAGGTCATCTGGGGACAGAGAAAACCCGAGAGAGGGTATTACAGAGATTCTATTGGCCTGGGGTGATGAAGGACATAGAAAATTATTGTTCCTCCTGCCCTGTGTGTCAGAGGTCGGCCCCGATGCCACATTTCCGTAGCCCGCTGGTCCCTCTACCCATCATTGAGGTCCCGTTTGAGAGAATCGCAATGGATTTGGTAGGTCCTATAATCAAGTCCGCTAGGGGGCACCAGTACATATTGGTTATAATGGACTATGCCACCCGTTATCCAGAAGCGATCCCTCTCAGAAATACCTCGGCCAAAACCATAGCCAAAGAGCTATCTCTTGTTTTTAGCCGGGTGGGTATTTGTAAAGAACTGCTTACGGACCAAGGTACACCCTTTATGTCCCGGGTTATGAAAGAGCTGTGTAAATTGCTCAAAGTGACGCAATTGCGTACATCTGTGTATCATCCCCAAACCGATGGGCTGGTTGAAAGATTCAACAAAACCCTAAAACAAATGTTGAAGAAAGTGGTGGATAGAGATGGAAAGGATTGGGACTGTCTACTTCCTTATTTGATGTTTGCTATTAGGGAGGTGCCCCAATCCTCTACGGGATTCTCCCCCTTTGAGTTACTGTATGGGAGACACCCAAGAGGGCTGTTGGATATTGCCAAGGAAACTTGGGAAAGTGAGAGTTCTCCCCACAGGAGTGTGATTGAGCATGTCGCCCTGATGCAAGATCGAATTGCACAGGTAATGCCCATCGTGAAGGAACATTTGGCCCAAGCGCAGTTGGCACAGCAGAGAGTGTACAACCGTGGAGCAAAGACCCGTACCTTTTCCCCGGGGGATAGGATATTGGTACTTGTCCCTACGGTTGAAAGTAAATTCCTTGCCAAATGGCAAGGCCCCTACGAGATAATGGAAAAAGTGAGCGAAGTGAATTACAAGGTCAGACAACCAGGAAGGCGAAAGCCCGAACAGATATATCACGTTAATCTGTTGAAAGCCTGGAGGGATAGAGAGTCCCTAGTCGCAGAAACTTGGTCACCAGCTCAAACTGGTTGCGTGATTCCGGAGGTTGGAATAGCAGCCACCTTGTCACAACCCCAACAACAGGAGGTTAAGGAGTTTGTGCTTCGCAACAAGGAGGTGTTCTCTGAGCTGCCGGGACAAACATCTGGGGTAGAGCATGATATTATTACCCCGCCCGGTGAAAGGGTGAAGTTAAAACCCTATCGGATCCCAGAGGCCCGACGGGAGGCAATACGGGAGGAAGTACAGAAAATGCTGAACTTAGGGGTGATAGAGGAGTCCCAAAGTGATTGGTCTAGTCCCATTGTGTTGGTGCCTAAACCGGATGGGAGCTGGCGATTTTGTAACGATTTTCGTCAGTTGAACAAAGTTACAAAATTTGACACCTACCCCATGCCACGTATAGATGAGTTGATCGACCGGCTGGGAACAGCCCGATACATGACGACTCTTGACCTCACAAAAGGGTATTGGCAAATTCCCCTGGCCAAGTCGGCCAAAGAGAAAACCGCATTTGTAACCCCAGACGGGGCGTTCCAATATAAGAGAATGCCGTTCGGGTTACAGAATGCGCCGGCCACATTCCAGCGGAAAATGGACCAGATACTGAGGCCCCATCGGAAGTATGCTGCGGCTTACCTGGATGACGTAATTGTCCATAGCACAGATTGGGCCTCACATCTGCCAAAAGTGCAAGCAGTCGTAGACTCTATCCGGGAAGCGGGGTTTACGGCTAACCCCAAGAAGTGTACCATTGGGCAGGAGGAGGCCAAATATCTTGGGTACACCATTGGCAGGGGAGTGATAAAACCCCAACTCAACAAAGTCGAGGCCATCCAGAGTTGGCCACGTCCCAACAGCAAGAAGCAGGTACGGGCCTTTCTGGGAATCGCGGGTTATTATCGGCGCTTCATTCCCCACTTTGCTTCTAAGGCTGTGCCCCTAACCAACCTGACGAAAGGGAAAGGGTCGGTCATGATTAAATGGACCCCCGAGGCTGAGGCAGCATTCCAATTCTTGAAACAAGCCTTATGTAGCCAGCCAGTGTTGTACTCACCCGACTTCTCTAAAGACTTTGTCGTACAAAGTGATGCGTCAGATGTGGGGTTAGGAGCAGTATTGTCCCAGGTCTGGAACGGGGAAGAGCACCCAGTCATTTACCTCAGCAGGAAGTTGAAGTCCCATGAGGTAAATTACGCCACGGTTGAAAAGGAGTGTTTAGCGGTGAAGTGGGCTCTAGATTCCCTTCGGTACTATCTGCTAGGTAGGCACTTTGACATGGTTACGGATCACGCTCCGTTAAAGTGGATGGCTCAAAACAAGGAAACAAATAGAAGAGTGAATAGGTGGTTCCTGGCCCTCCAGGAATTCAACTTCACAGTAAAGCATCGCCCTGGCGTTCAAATGGGGAATGTGGATGCTTTGTCTCGAGTACATGAATGCCTGATTGCTGGTGTTCCAACCCCGAGGTTAAAACAAGAGGGGGGGGTATGTGACAGCAGGAAGGTAAAGTCACCTGGTTGCATCCAGGGGGGTAGATATATTTCGCCCAGATTCAGGCTTTACGCCGACTTATACAACTAGGTGGAGAGTTGTATAAGCCCAGCTAAGGCTAGTGGGCTCATGGATGACTCATATGTCTAGGGAGAGTGTGGGGCGTCGTGCAGACAGGGAGTTGATGAGACCAGCTGAAGCTTGTCAGCTCATTTAGGCCTCTATAAGAACTCCCAGCTTCATTAGATGTTAGCTCATGCCTGGAACCAGACCTGTGTGGACTGTCTAGGGAGAGTGAACCCCTGTGCGGTGAGGCAAAGCCTGTGTGGCTATTTGTTTGGACTTTTACTAAACCAGGGACTTAGGGACTAGGACAGCACCAGGCTGATCCCAGTTGTTAGTTTAGGAAACCTGCATGTTTAGTCAGAGGTCAAACTGACCAGGATTTATTTTGTTTATGTTTCTTTTTGGCTTTGCTGTGGTTTTTGTCACTGTACATAGAGAAATAAACCGCACCTTTTGATTTTGAAAACCACAACCTCCGTCTGCTGGCCCTGTTTTTGTGTGGGGAGCCCAACCAGGGGGTCACACACACCCGCCACCGAGTTAACCCCCTCACAATATATATATATATATATATATATATATATATATATATATATATATATATTATATACAGTATGTGTATTGGAACCTCTCTGCTTAATATAAAATAATAAATGCATTTTGGACTCTATTATTTGCCTGTGGAGCTCCTTCTCTTCTAATATTCACAACACTATCTTTAAGTGATCATATCAGATATGTGTCATACAGGAAGGACCAAACTGTGGTGTATGTATGAATTCCAACACAGGCCGACTGAATTTTATTGCTTGCAGTTTAAAAGGAGGGTAACGTTTTAGACTTTCTCAACCTTTCCACCCCAGAGGAACATTTGAAATAATTTTCAGGTCACAGGAAACCCCAGGCAAGATTAGTCTATTAACCTCCCTGGCGGTATGATTCTGTCAGATTTTAGCTGCTGAAAGCGGTACCATTACAGGCATACCCCACTTTTAAGTACACAATGGGACCAGAGCATGTATGTAAAACGAAAATGTACTTAAAGTGAAGCAATACCTTTTTTCACTTCTGGGGCGTCAGGGGCTGTAGTGAGGGTGTCGGGGGCTGTAGTGGGGGTGTCAGGGACAGTAGTGGGGGTGTCAGGGAGTGTGTTTCCAAGTAGTGGGGAATCTGAACTATCCGTGGATGGATTACTCAGCTGCAGCTTTAGCTTGAGAGACACTTTACATACACTCACGGGTACGTCCTTACTCGTGAGTGTATGTAAAGTGAGTGTACTTAAAGCGGGGTATGCCTGTATTTTGCATGGAAATTTGGCGTTTTATATTGTAGACCTGTAATTCTTAGGAATAACTCACTTAAATCTGTCCAAACCAGAATCTAGTAGACATCCCGGGTTTGATAAAGTTCAAAAAACAAAATCAAAAATTATAATATAATAAATAACTATAAAATAATTATAAAAAATAATAACATAATAATAAAAGTGTTTTTCAGTGTTTGATGATGAATTTCCCCACAAATCACTATCGCTCAATTCTGCAAGTAATTTATTATCGCTGTTTTATAGCTGGTCTAAAACCACTTTTGATGTAAAGGGACACTTTTTGGTTGCTATGGACAATCTCCAGTTTCCAGGCAGAAAGAACAGTTTTTATAATATAAAAGTGCATGCAGGACACTGGACATACCAATAGGGACAAAGGGGTGTGTTATTATTCGAAACAGTACTGTAATCTGTAAGATTACAGTGTACTGTATGTGTATTGTGTGTTTCACTTTTTGAATTTGGCGCCGAACTCCGCCCCCGTGCGCCGCAACGTTGCAGGGAACGGAGCTTGGTGGCACTCGGCAGTGTGAATCGAGCGAGGAGACAGCTTGCTCACACAGCAGGGACACATCGCAGGATCCAGAGAACAAGGTAAGTAACTTCCCCTGTATCCTGCGATGCGATCCCGAGTCTGGCTCGGGGTTACCACTTTAGGTACTGAAATTCCACCCCGAGCCAGACTCGGGAATACCGCTAGGTGGGTTAAGGGTCATTGGTTAAATGTCCCATACGTTGGTGGTGGTAAGTGGGTAGAATGAGTAGCCAGAATTACACCCTTGCAGTCATGGCACTGGCTGTGCCAAACGGTGTTGGATCTGGAAATATCAGATGGGGGATCTGTTAACCACAGCTCAAGAAACCCCCTGCCATCCTTGGAAGAACTCTATGGTTCCGCAGAACCCTGGCTGCTTTATACTAAGCTTTGTATTAATTTTTGTATACGATTTGCATATGTTTCTCAGGCGTAGTATCTAAAGGTAAATTCACTAATTTCGAAGTTCGGCTTCAGAATTTTTGTCCTCTGAGCTTCCTACATTGAGCTGTGCTGAGCTGAGGAACCATGTGCAGGTCTCAAGCAAGGCTGGTGCAAGGATTTTTGACACCCTAGGCAAAACCTAATTTTGCTGCCCCCACCCTTTTGCCCTGTCCCATTTGTAATGAAGCGCCCATCAAATGCAGCCCACCAGCGCCCCTTTAAATGCAGCTTCACCAGCGCCCATCAAATGCAGCCTCACCAGCAAACAACAAATGCAGCCTCACCAGCACCCAACAAATGTAGCCTCACCAGCGCCCATCAATGCAGCCTACCAGCGCCCATCAATGCAGCCTACCAGCGCCCATCAACGCAGCCTCACCAGCGCCCATCAAATGCAGCCTCACCCGCACCCATCAAATGCAGCCTCACCAGCGCCCATCAATGCAGCCTACCATGCTCATTAGTGCAGCCTACCAGTGCCCATCAATGAATGTTTGCTTGCTTCCAAACATTTGGGAGTCAGGACACAGACACAGTCCTCCACCGCCAATGTGCCTCTGACACGATGTGCGAACAAAGCGGCAGCTGCCTGCTGATGCTGAGACTTAGTTGCTTGCTGCAGAGAGAAGAGAGTAGGAACACCAGTGGACAGGCGCCCTAGGCAGCAGTGCGTCCTAGGCGGCTGCTTAGTTTGCCTAGTGGTAGCACCGGCCCTGGTCTCAAGTCCCACTAGCCCCGTAGATACTTAGCAGTAGTGTTGTGATCAGCTGATCATTAAAGTGATATCTGACAATTAGCCAGCTAGAATGGGTGAGGTTTGGATAATTTTACTTTCTATCTAAAACTGAAAAACTTTTTCACATTCAAAGAAAATAGGTATCTATTGTTAAAAAAATTTGATTAGACTCTAATTAGGAGTGCTAGAATCTCAGTGATTTCATACATACCATTTACCCCATCAATCCAAAAAGTCTATTAATAACCAGCAGAGGGGTTTCTGGATCTATAGTTATCCACAACATATTTTTTTTTTTTTATCAAGAATAAGTTTTATTAAGTATTAAAGATCAAGAAACAGCATTACAGATTCCAGACAGTCTGTGGCATGTAACAATAAAACATATTCCCAAGCCCACATTCCAATAAACATTAATTTGCCCCAAATTCAAGGCATTTATCGTGTAATTGAACAAAACCTTACTTATTTATTCCATACCTTAACTGCATTTACCACAACAGTCTATCTAAAACCAATTCCACTTGGGAGAGCCCTGGGGTGTCCAACCATGGGTCCCATAATTTGTTAAATTTGAGCAGGGACTCTCTGTGTTGGTAGATGTACTTTTCCAACCGTGAGGTGTCCCCCCATCTGTGAGATCCATTCTTTAAGTGTGGGGGGGGGGTCAACTTCTTTCCAGTGCCTGAGAATGAGTTTACAGGCCTGAAAGAGGGCCCTGGCTATGGCCTTCTTAGAGTGTTCCTCAATTGGAATATTGACCTGAAATATTGTATTAATGGTTTTCAGTACCCCGGACCAGTACAGATGAAGTTTTGGGCATCTCCACAGTAGATGGATTAAATCACCATGATCCCTGGAACATCTGGGGCACGTGGAATCGTCCCTCACTCCCATCCTACACAGCTGAGCAGGTGTAAAATGCACCTGAAGGACTATGTAAAGTTGGGACAATCGCTGTGTTACATTGAGAGCATGCCGGTACTGCCTGAATAACCTCCTCCGACTGTTCTTCCTCGAATGTATCCACGTCTCTCTGCCACTTGCTCATAACTCCAGTAGGGAAGCCCCTCAAGAATATGGAGGATAACATCGAGTAGCAATTTGAAATAAAACCTTTGAGTTGAGAGACCTCAGCCATATATAAAAATATAGGGGTTCAGGGATTGTAATCACAGTTCCCCTTCCGATTGTGCCTTAATAGCATGCTGCAACTGCAAGTAGTAAAAGCTCATAGAGAGTGGTACGTTTAATTTTTATTGTAGTTCAGTAAAAGAAGATAATTTGCAATTGCAAAAGATGTTTCAGAAAAGTGATCCCATATTTTTTCCACCTAGGCCTGCTATCCAGTGGTAGCAGTTCAGGGTAGTATTTGTTATCCCAGATAGGGCTGTCGTGAAGCCAGTGATATTTTGCAATTGTCTGATCTTATTTCATGTCTTTTGCATGAGGGCAAACATGTTAAATTTGGTATATGCCAATGCCTCTAGACCCATAACTACATCACTAGTCCCAGTCACATGACCCATTAAGACAATAGTGGAATCCTCACTCCCTTCCACTGCCACCCGGTCCACAGGTAAAACGCAAGCAATGTGTTGTAACTGAGCTGCCATATGATATAGCTAGAAGTTGGCCAAAGCTAATTCCCCCCGCATCCTTATCCACAACATATTTATAGTGTAATACACTTATGGAAAGTGAAGAATCTGGAAATATTTAACTTGCAGGCACTTGGTTTTGACACACATGAATTCAGTGTATTTATAGAATTTAGAGAGAAACTTGAGCAGTTTAACAGTCATAAATGTTATGAACAAGTTTTATGTTTCTAAGAACAATATTTTATAATATACTTAAGTATTGAGGAATTTAATGTAAATGCAGTCACTGAAGTGTATAACATTATGTCCCTACCATGTGACAGTAACAGATCTTATTTACTAAGTCATTTGAAAGCTGTTTCGTTTTTTTTTTTTTCGGTCTTGGTCACACAACGTAACTTTGGGAAGCACTCTGCCCAACTTTCAAACACTCTTTCAGAGGTTCCAGCAGAGAGAAGTAAAGCCTCATACACACAATCGGATTTTCCGACGGGAATTGTGTGATGACAGACTGTTGGCGGAAAATCCAATCGTTTGTATGCTCCATCGGACAGTTGTTGTCGGATTTTCCGTGGACAAATGTTGGATGGCTGGCTTTAAAATTTCCTGCGAACAACGGTCTGTTGTCGGATTTTCCGAGCGTGTGTACACAAGTCCGTCGGACAAAAGTCCAAAGTACACACACGCATTCTCTGAAGCAATGCTCACCAAACACAACATTAGCAGAAGGTGCCCAAAGGGTGGCATTAAAGAGCTGAAAAAACACGTCGTTTTGTGTTTGTTGGCCGACAATTGTGTGCCGTTTGCATACAAAACAAATTCATAGCCAACGCCCTTCAGATAAAAGTCAGAGGCTTTGTCTGAGGAAAATCTGATCGTGTGTAAGAGGCTTTACACTGTATGTAGACTGTTTATTGCAGATCATACATTATGGGCAATACTTAGATCATGTGATGCAGCTTTGCTTAGTAGTGATTTGTCTTTAATCTCTTCAACTCCGGGAGGTTTACACCCCTTTATGACCAGGACATTTTTTGCGATACGGCACTGCATTACTGTAACTGACAATTGCGCAGTCGTGCAACGCTGTACCCAAATAAAATGGATGTCCTTTTTCCCCACAAATAGATCTTTCTTCTGGTGGTATTTGATTTGATTTATTTTTTGCGCTATAAAAAAAAAAAAAGGCTGACCATTTTGAAAAAACAAAACAAAAAAAACAATATTTTTTTTTTACTTCCTGCTATAAAACACATCCAAATTTTTTATTTTATTTTTTAAATCAAATTTCTGCATCAATTTAGGCCAATGTGTATTCTGCTATATGTTTTCGGTTAAAAAAAAAATCCCAATAAGTGTATATTGATTGGTTTGCGCAAAAGATATAGTGTCTACAAACTATGGGATATATTTAGGGAATTAATTTTTATTTATTTTTTACTAGTAATGACGGCGATCAGCAATTTCTAGCGGGACAGCGACATTGCGGCGGAGAAATCTGACACTAATGCCGCGTACACACGATCATTTTTTAATGACGAGAAAAATTACATTTTTTTAAATGGTCATTAAAAATGATTGTGTGTGGGCTTTCCAGCATTTTTCCCGACGATAAAAACGCCAAGAATCACGATGAGAAAAATTGGAACATGCTCTAATTTTTGGTGACTGCACTGTGGTGACTAAATACTGTAAATAAATTAGAATTATCAAAGGAATGGGAGTGTGATGGGGAAGGGAAGGGAAAAATGAGGGGATGGGTGAATCATAGGCTACAATGTAGCCAAATAGCAATGTTGTGCAATGTGCACAGTGACACAAATGGACTTACAAGTGTAATGTGTAAAAAACTAATAAACAAATGAAGACATATAAACAAATTCTCAACACTCCAATATTGCAAACATGATGGAGATTGGGAAAAAAATTCCTGGGGTATGCTGATAATAAACAACCAATAAAAATAGAACACACAAAGTGCATCTGCAAACTTAAACCAATGAGAAACAAAAATGTCAAAAGAACCTCAAAACAAACTCCCAAATAGGTATGATGAATATGCATAAAGTCATATATAGAAAAATAGAAAAATAGAAAAAATATAGTCCCATCACCAAAGGTGTGCTTGGAAGTTTTCCTGTAATGTCCACCCAGAGATCAGTAAGTCACAAAACGCTTACCTCCCTCCTAAGAGGGGGAGCAGTATATGATGGATGATGGAGCGTCCTTGTAGTGCAATCTTTATTTCACAGTTTCTTTATAGCTCATTGGAATGCATATGAAAAGATATAAAGCAGAGGGACATCAATAGCAGAACTTTGTGGGTGCGGCAAAGTGAATCGCTGAAGAATAAATATTCACACACTCACTTGAATGATAGTGAGCGTGGACCTCAATCCAAACGAGCACCGCGCTCGTACCAATGGAACACTGGATTGGCGTCTTAATGCAAACAGTGCAGTGCGATCCTCGGATGTCCGCAGCAGCAATCACAAAGTTGTAGCAATAAAAAAGAAGGGAAATATAGTGTGGGTCTGTAAACCCCTAGGGGTATTTATTCATACGCAAATGAAACTCACATTTAAAAGTGGGATAACGGGTCTGGTATCCTTACGAGCGGCGAGCTCGTCTCCTCTCGGTTCTGCTGGCGGTGTGTCTGTGCTATGTCCTAACGGACCAATCTCCATCATGTTTGCAATATTGGAGTGTTGAGAATTTGTTTATATGTCTTCATTTGTTTATTAGTTTTTTACACATTACACATGTAAGTCCATTTGTGTCACTGTGCACATTGCACAACATTGCTATTTAGCTACATTGTAGCCTATGATTCACCCATCCCCTCATTTTTCCCTTCCCTTCCCCATCACACTCCCATTCCTTTGATAATTCTAATTTATTTACAGTATTTAGTCACCACAGCACAGTCACCATCACGATATTTATTGTTTCACTGTTGACTTGGACCAGACTTCCCGGTGATTGCTGCAGTACTCTATTCCCTTCCCATTTCCTTGCACCACCCTACACTTATTTTCACTACTCAGCTAGCGCGAGGGTTCTCTTGTTTTTACATTATGCTCTAATTTTTCACGTCGTTTTTTACATCGTCGTTTTTCTCGTCATGAAAAACGGCCGTGTGTGGGCTTTAATGACGTGAAAAAAAATGCGCATGCTCAGAATTAAGTATGAGACGGGAGCGCTCGTTCTGGTAAAACTAGCGTTCGTAATGGAGATAGCACAACCAAATCATTAGTAAGACCTCATCTGGAATATGCAGTTCAGTTTTGGGCACCAGTTCTCAAAAAGGATATCGGGGAACTGGAGAAAGTGCAGAGAAGGGCAACCAAACTGATAAGAGGCATGGAGGAGCTCAGCTATGAGGAAAGATTAGAGGAACTGAATTTATTCACTCTTGAGAAGAGGAGAATAAGGGGGGATATGATTAACATGTACAAATATATAAGGGGTCCATATAGTGAACTTGGTGTTGAGTTATTCACTTTACGGTCAACACAGAGGACAAGGGAAAGGAAAAACGTACCGCTCAAAAGCTTAAGAATTCACCAAATAGCTGCTTCCGCCCGGTCACTCACACAGGTGCTGGCTCTGCACTGATGCATGGGAGAAAAAGAAACCCTGGACTGCCGCACTCTGTATAGACAGTTATTTATTCCAAAATTTCAAGTAAAAAATCCAAATTCAAAATAAATCCATAAATCCAAAACAACAAATGCAGATAGTGTGCATGCAGGGAAGGGTGGCTAACGCGTTTCACGTCACGAATTGACGCTTACTCATAGCTATGAGTAAGCGTCAATTCGTGACGTGAAACGTGTTAGCCACCCTTCCCTGCATGCACACTATCTGCATTTGTTGTTTTGGATTTATGGATTTATTTTGAATTTGGATTTTTTACTTGAAATTTTGGAATAAATAACTGTCTATACAGAGTGCGGCAGTCCAGGGTTTCTTTTTCTCCCACAGAGGACAAGGGGGCACTCTTTACGTCTAGAGGAAAAAAGATTTCATCTCCAAATACAGAAAGGTTTCTTTACAGTAAGAGCTGTGAAAATGTGGAACAGACTCCCTCCAGAGATGGTTCTGGCCAGCTCAGTAGATTGATTTAAGAAAGTCCTGGATACTTTCCTAAATGTACATAATATAACTGAGTACTAACATTTATAGGTAAAGTTGATCCGGGGTAAAACCGATTGCCTCTCGGGGGATCAGGAAGGAATTTTTTCCCCTGCTGTAGCAAATTGGATCATGCTCTGCTGGGGTTTTTTGCCTTCCTCTGGATCAACTGTGGGTATAGAATTGGGTATATGGGATTGTACGATATTTTGTATTTTATTTTTTTTATGGTTGAACTGGATGGACTTTGTCTTTTTTCAACCTGACTAACTATGTAACTATGTAGTACATTTGTCACGCTGTAACGGACTGAAAAGCACGAGGCTGAAAAGCGCGAATCGTCTCTCAACAAACTTTACTAACATGAAGGGTGGCACCATCCGAATGGAACTTCCCCTTTATAGTGCCGTTGTACGTGTTGTACGTCACCGCGCTTTACTCGAACATTTTTTTCCACGATAATGTGTAGGCAAGGCAGGCTTGAGAGGAAACACGAAAAATCACGTCGAGAAAAATGCAGTTTTTTTCAATGACATTAAAAATGATCGTGTGTACGCGGCATAAGTGACACTTTTTGGGGACCTGTGACACCAAACAGCGATGAGCGGTAAAAAAAATGCACTGTCACTGTACTAATGACACTGGCAGTGAAGGGGTTAACATCAGAGCTGATCAAAGGGTTAAATGTGTTCCCTGGGAGTGCTTGCTAACTGTGGGGAAGGTGCTTTGACTGGGGGAAGACAGAGATCCATATTCCTGCTTAGCAGAAACACAAGATCTCCATCTTCCCCTCTGACAGAACGGTGATCTGCTTTGTTTACATAGGCAGACCACGGATCTGTCTGTCTTGGGAATGATCTGCGGGTCCCGGCGGACATCGGGTCCGCCAGACTCGTTGATTGACTCCAGCTGTGTCCAATCACATCGGGTCACTGGCGGCACAGATGCGTGCCCCAGACCCGGCAATCGAAATCATGTACAGGTATGTCATTTTGCGCTGAAGGCCCGCTCTGCTGCAGCAAATGTATGTGGGGCGGTCCATAAGCGGTTAAAGTGTATTTATTCTCAAAAATCTAAAATCACATATTAATCTCGGAGATAAATCTAAAGAGTATTCACGCGCTACTGTGGAACAGCTGAATGACAGCTGTGAAGGGGTTAAATGTGAATCAACTGCTACAAACCACTGAAAGGTAAAACCAAGACCTGAGTGCATGAATATAAAAAGTAGTGCTGAGCTGTTGATAGAATCAAATGCAAAGGTATAAAAACACCCAAACATAAAAACAGTAATAAGTGCAAAGTGCAAAATATTGTGCAAGTGGCAAACTAAGTAACGTGCCAAACAATGCAGTGTCCAAATAAACCTCAAATGCTGAAGAGGTATATAACACAATGCAAAATAATCATGGAAAAAACTTCAAATAGTAAGTGCAAATGACATCTGCTCTGAAACAATCACATCTGCTGTGAAATATGTAAAATAAGCATAAAATGGGATGCAAAGGTGCATAGGTGAACATGGTAAATCACAAAGTGTGATGCTAGAAAAAAAAAAAGTCCAAAATGTGCAATCACACATAAAAAGTGATGTGTGCAAGGTGATGGCTTCTTCAGTGCCTTCTACTAAGGTGCAAATGTGCAGAGTGATGGCTCTTCAGTGCCTTCTGCTAAGGTAAATGGGTGGCCCCTTACCTCACTGCTGTGAGGTTAGAGCATAGAAGAAAAGCCTGAGTTTATCCAGCGTAATCCAGCCTGCCTGCATGGTGCCTTGGGTAATCCCTGGATATGGTCCCTGGTTGTGCGGAGCGGCTGTTACGTCCATGGTGTAAGGGGTCTCCGGATGCCGTGCATATATGATAGCAGGGAAGGTAAAAGGAATCCCAGGATAGTGTAGTATGTTTTAACTACAATTGCGTTTATTGCATAAAAAGTATACAAGGTACTCATATTCAAACAGTAAACAAAACATGTGTATCCACGAGCACCAAGCTCGCCTGTGTCACATCTGGTTGCCTCTACGTCCCCTGATGAAGTCACGTGATCGCTGACGATACATGTAGGGACGTAGAGGCAACCGGAAGTGATGCAGGCGAGCTCGGTGTTTGTGGATACACATGTTTTGTTTACTGTTTGAATGTGAGTATCTTGTATACGTTTTATGCAATAAACGCAATTGTAGTTAAAACATACTACACTGTCCCACAACCAGGGATTACCCAAGGCACCATCCAGGCAGGCTGGATTACGCTGGATACACTCAGGCATTTCTTATATGCTGTAACCTCACAGCAGTTAGGTAAGGGGCCACCCATTTACCTTAGCAGAAGGCACTGAAGAGCCATCACTCTGCACATTTGCACCTTAGTAGAAGGCACTGAAGAAGCCATCACCTTGCACACATCACTTTTTATGTGTGATTGCACATTTTGGACTTTTTTTTTCTAGCATCACAGTTTGTGATTTACCACGTTCACCTATGCACCTTTGCATTCCATTTTATGCTTATTTTACATATTTCACAGCAGATGTGATTGTTTCAGAGCAGATGTCATTTGCACTTGTACTATTTGAAGTTTTTTCCATGATTATTTTGCATTGTGTTATATACCTGTAGCAAGGTGTCACTTTTGCACGTAGCTTATGGGCTACAGTTTGTGCCTAATAAGAACTTGGCTCCTTTTGTTGTCCATTTGTATCATACTGCTGCAATTTGTTTGGTTCAGCTATGATAAGAACAATGCATGACGGACCTTGTGGTGTGGAGAGACAGAGACTCTATTGTTGTGGGTCAGAAATAAACTACAAGGCCCACAACGCCACTGTGCTGCCAGGGTACGCGGCGCCACGCACAGCCTGCTGGGAGAACTTATTTAAGACAAGGCAGGGCTTGTGTTCCGTCTCTTGGGATGCCATCTTGCAACAGGCAAGAGGCCGGCAGCAAGGGTGCTTAGGCCGGAGAAGCCTGGGCCTAAAGTGACGGAGATTGGATCACCTGTTGGAGGGATTCCTGACAAAGCCCTGCTGATCGGACCAGGGAGAGCGTCCGCTCTACGCTACACAGCATCCAGAGTCACCTATCCACTGACGCCTTGTGAGCGGATAAGCGGAGGGTCAGGGACCACGACCCGTCCAGAGGCTGAGAACCAAGAGGGCCCGGACGGAGCACACCGGCGAGGGGAGGCCTCATGTGGTGAGAGGGCACCTGCCCACCAACATAACTAACTGGGTCGCAGGAAGGTGACTTCCATAGTTTTGCTTATACTTGCTGGCAACTGCAGTGCCTTAAGTGGAGACACGCTACATTCAGGAGTGATTTAGCGCTTTGGGAAGGATCAGCATTCCACTTGCCCTTACACCACACATGTTAAGTGTTTAATCTTTCTTCACCCTTTTTGTTGGATTACAAATACTCAAGTGCACCAACAAAAGCTAGCCAAAGATTACTGGAAACTTTTAGGATCAATCATCAGTTCAACTCACTGACTAGGTTGATACAGTGGGACTCGCACCAGTAAAGCTGCCCACCAGGGGGAGCCAGATAGCTTGTTGAACTTTCATGTGTAAATCAACTGTTTGCATTTATCTTATTGTCATTGTGCTGTTTCAGTGAGCTGGGTTGGACTTGGTGGAGAAGTATCCCACTCCGGATATCATTACAGTGGGAGATTCCTCCACCGTGCACTTCCTCAGGTCTGACTCTAAGTTGAGTACATTTGGGTCTCTTAGTTTATAAGTGAAACCCTGGAACTGTTGTGTATATGTATGTCAGTTGACTTTCACAGGGATCTGTTTGAGTCAAATATCACATGTGTAATCTCTATTTCTTTACCAAGTAAACATATTACCTCTAGGTTGAACTACTTCTTGTGTGGGACTCTGTCTTTTGCAGCTGTGCGACAGGCAAACCACAACAAGGTAACAATATCTAATTACATTTATTGTTGTGTGATATCATTGTGGCCCTCTATAGCCTTTAGAGGCCCACAATCACATTATTGTTATTATTGTCCAGTTGTGCCAAGGGGGAATCGAGCCAAATTACAGGGGTTGATAGGCAGAGTACAGGCCCAAAACTTAAACCAGCAGCTCCTACGGTGGTAGTGCTACATACCTCTTCAGCATTTGAGGTTTATTTGGACGCTACATTGTTTGGCATGTTACTTAGTTTGCCACTTGCACAATATTTTGCACTTTGTACTTATTACCATTTTTTTTATGCTTGTGCGTTTTTATACCTTTGCATTTTATTCTATCAACAGCTCAGCACTACTTTTTATATTCACATATTAATCTCCACATTGTATTTAAATTATTTATAGCCTACACTTATTACACCGAATGAACTTGATGATTGTAAACTTACTTTGTGAAGATCCCCACATATTTACTTCCTTGAATACTGTGACGCTTAGTCACTCTGCCCTGTGAGTAGGCACTGCTGTGTCACACATTTCACAGAGCTTGCCTACTGAGAGGAGGATTTCCTGTAGGCAAAATCAACACAGGAATCACTGCTTGAGGGAAGCAAGGTACCATGGAATACATAGTCCTTAGAAATTGAGATGCTGCAAAGCATGCAGTGAATTCAGGAATTTGTGGAAAGAGATGTCCAGCAGACAGACAGTACTTACAACAGGGGTGCCCAACCTTTTGAAGAGCGAGGGCCACTTAAGTGACTTAGTAACCAGTCGTGGGCCACAATGAGCAGATGACAGGTCTGTGTCCACTCTGCGTATGCAAAGCGGACACAGACAGAGCCCACCCTACTCTATGGGCCCTCTCATCTGATCAAATGGAAGGGGACGGATCCACTTCTGTTTTTTTAGCAGATCGGATGGGAAATAGGCAGGTGTAAAAACGAACACAAGTCTGTTTTCATCTGCCACTCCATAGAGGTTAATGGGGGGTCCAATTGGGTCAGACAGATCATGTTAATAAGGCCTAAGGCTACTTTTACACTGATGGTCTGCGGTCTACCCACACCGTCGATGCAGCGAAGTGCACCAGTGGCTTTCCAGCAGATTAGCTGTACTTTGCTATAGAATTCTATCAAATCCTGCAGGTGTGGTGCACTTTTGAAAGTGCACCAAACGCACAGGTAAAACCAGAAGTCTATGGCTCAGTGCAGGTAAGCCGCAGGTACACTGCACTACACCTGCAGATCAGTTTGAAAGCAGCCCAGTACCACTGCAGAGCAGAGATGTCCATATATACACTGTGATTTTAGAAATAAACTTGCTGTCCCTGGCAGAGTGCATTTGGTATCACTCCACCTATTACAGGAGCCAGTGCTATAGAGGAAGCATTGGCTTATGCGGCTCTGCTCCGCAGCTGCTTGCTTTCTCTATTGCTGGCTTCATTCACAACACTGATGCTCTGGCATAGCGGGTAGGCAACCAGCAATCTGGGCTTGCCAACCCACCATCCCAGAGCAGGAGGTCGCGGGCCACATCAGAGGGCTCCGCGGGCCACATGTGGCCCCCGGGCCACTGGTTGGGCACCCCTGACTTACAACATGAAAGGATATTTTGAATGTAAGCTTATGTGGGTTTGTCAAAGATAACCATCATTTGTATCCCTATCACAATGTTGATGTTATAAAATAAGTGTATGCTGTGATCATAGATATCTTTTAAGCCACTTGGTTCAATACCTCCCTTCCAAGCAAACAGGGTGGAGCATCAAGAACATGCTCCTTTTTCAGCACCTGTGTAAGCCAGGCATTAAAGTGTTAATTGCATAACATCATTTTATTACCAGACATCAATTTTTTATTTCTCACACAGGTTTTTAGTAGGTCAGACACAGTTTTTATCATGTTGAACGAACGAACTGGTAACCCCTGCCAAAATAAACAATGTATGCATTTAGCATTACAAACCTGTGGGATTCCCAGTTGCAATGCTGAGTAACAGATTGTGGTTTTGGAAAACACAATGTAAATGTACGAGCAGTTAATTAAGTAAAATGATACTGCTAAGTTTATTGCATTATCTGCACAATAAACTAATAGCCATTATAAAAACGAAATACAAATATGCAACACTGTGCTTGCACATGATTGGAAGATGGAAGATAATGTAATAAACTTAACGGTATCATTTTACTTAATCAAATGCTCGTACATTTACATTGTCTTTTCCAAAACCACAATATGTTACTCAGCATTGCAACAGGTTTGTAATGCTAAATGCATATGTAGCGGCCTCACCCCATCTCCTTTGTCTAGGGGTATGTCACACGACAGGGTGAGATGCGCTACGGCCCATGTCCTCCCCATAGCTGTGGGTGAGGTGAAGGCCAGCACCAGATATTTCCTCGGGCCTATGTGCTTTTGTCTGGAATACAGTCCTGCTGCGTCAACACTTCCCTCTGCTCCCATTAACCAGAGTTCCACACACCGATCACAGTCCAACTCTTGCTTTATTGTACATCTCACAATAAACAGTGCTTCAGTAGCCAACTGGTTGCGACTTGATAACATTTTGATACGGGGAATGAGCAGGTCGAGGCACTATCCTGGTTATTAACGAAACCACTGCGACCTTTCCAGCGGTTACTATAGCGTTCAGCTAGTAAAGACTTAGAACCTGAGAGTCTCTACCAGCGACTCAAGAGAACGTAGATAGGAGTACCTTCGCTGCGCTGCGGCCCCTGTCAGGGGAAGATGTCCCTCCAAGGGAGTTACCAGAGGCCCATCCGTCACTGGGTTGATGCTGCTCCAGACTCTCCGGACGGGTAACCTCCCCGGCCTCCTCACCTCAGACATGGGCCCCATCCACCTTAGGGACCCTCGGACGTCTCCACCCTCGCGGGATCCAGTCGAAGTCACTGGACCCCAGGCCTCCTAGTTTAGTACCTCACCCCAGGCTGAAGGTGCCTGGGATGGACTCCAACTCCATTCCGGTCAGGCCTAGGGCGCCTGGGCCGGAATCCAGAACCGCCCGCACCCAGGCCTAAGGTGCCTGGGTGCGTGAAGAAGATTCTCCTGAAGACCTTGTGGTTAGGGCGTCTCCCCCTTTTATCTCCTCCCATCGACACCACGGCAGGTTCCCCGCCCTCGCCGTACCATCGCCACCCAGAGGCCAAGGAGATTATTACACCATCCAATCCTCTACGAACACAAGTGGTCCACTATTCCCATACTTACACACCTGGGTGTCCCACCTAAATTTAGAGACCCCGCTACACATACATTGTTTATTTTGGCAGTGGTTACCAGTTCATTTGTTCATAGGAGTAGATCAACCCCTATGTGAACTCCCTGGTCCCCTCTATGACTCAATCTAAAGAACATCCCCAGGAAATAAATACCCCCCACCCCTCCATCCATTCACTATTTTTAAAAATCCCATTTCTTGTTTTATTTTTTAACACCACCATATCGACCATAATGTGTCTCTCATCAGCACCTCCTTCTCCAGTGCTGACCAGAGATTCCACCTTGCAGTCCAGGCCTGCTGATTGTTCTTGTTGCCACCCTATGCCATGATGAAGAACGTCCAAACTCTTGGGATGGAAATCCCCTCTAGGTTTCCATCAACCTGTGTAACTGCAAGTTTAGGTGTATTACAAAGAATGATACATCCCTCAAAACATTATTAGGAAAGAGAGGATTTATCTAATGGTTCTCTGACCTTTTATAGTTATATGGTTGATAAAGTCCAAGGTGAACCCCAACATGTTAATTATTTTAAGCAGTAAGGTACAGTATATTATTTTATATATTATAAATTTATATAGCACCTAAATCTTCCATTGTGCTTGCAATCTAAAAAGAGAAGGAGAGGATAATAAGAATGGAGCTTTAGCAGTTAATTTTGATTTGTAGATAAGAAGTAGTTATGGGAGAAAATTGAATATTGTACCAGTGATGAATAGATGTCATGAATGAATCTGTCTTTCTGAAATTATGAATTTTATGGATGCAGTCAAAATTTGGAAAGGATGGTGAAAACCTGATGGCATGTGGGAAGAAATTCCACAGAAACGAAGCAGTAAGTGGCGCCCTGGATGTATGAATAAAAAGCAATGACTAAGGAAGTATAAAGTTCATGAGCGAAGTGATGGGTGTATATTTGAAGACTAGGTGTAGGTTTGTTGACATTTGTATATGTTAGAAGCCACAGTTAGCTTTCTAATGCCTGTGGCAGTAGCTGAACTGGGATCTGCACATGAGAATCTATTGTGGTCAGAGTCTTCATATAATTCACCCACATACAGCATTAGCTTATCAGTTCACTAGGAGCTAGATACATTACTCTCTGCTGTACATCATTCTCAAAAACTAAAATATCATTACTGGGTACACTCATTTTGAAAAGTGAATTATGTATTGAAGAGCTAAGAGAAATTAGGAAAAAAGGAATTAAGTATTTATTTGCTGTGCCTTTGCCAGAAGAAGGAAGATTTGATGACATTAAGGTACAACAACTTCACCTTATTGCCCCTTTGTAAACTCTCCTGGACCTGCCACCCCCCTTTTAAAGCCGATCTCTGGGACAAAATAAAAAAATTAAATGCTAGTCCTAAGCCTGCTCTTCTTTTCTGTTTACATCAGGCGGGTCTTTCTTCAGGTGTCTGTGTCACTACTCATGTGATATGAACACTTCCTATTGGTTGTCCAACAGCACAGTTCTCCCAGGGTCCATAAAAGCAATGACATCTGTGTAAGGGGACATTAGGGGACAAAAGATGGACCATCTGCACTGTGGGATTGGCAGTACCCTGCACCGGGAATTGGCCCTGGCAAGGGACCTGGATACTTGTTTCACCAGGTAAGAATAACTAAAAATCTAGCAGGATGCATTAAAGAGGGATAGGAATTGAGAGATGGAGAAGTGTTCATATTTTGTCTGGAAAAGGGCTTTAATGCAGCCTAGCTAGGATAATACTTGCCATCTTCCCTGATCCAGGGATTTTTCCTCTGACTTGTTACCTTCGTATTGCGTATGCATGCTATTGCTTCTGTTTCATTGATTATTGCTACCCATAGAAATAAATGGGGCTGCACTAAACATTTGCAGAAAATTATGAATGTGGGTAAGTACTGTACATGTATCAAGAGAAAGAAGTAAAATGAATACATGCACACAAAGCCAAAACCTAGAGGCACCTCTGTGTACCTCTAACCCTTTTGCACCTGGGGATCTTCATTTTCTTCTTGACTTTGACGCTGCCCTATTATAGTAATGGGCCCAAACGAAAATGGTGATTGCGGATAGGCCAACCTTCAATAGTACCAGGATTTTAGAGGTTCATAAAAATACCTTTAAAATGCTAACGCTGTATGTATCTATTATTTTTTTCTGACAGGTACACCTTGTAATGGTAACTTAGTAAAATACAAAAAGTACAAAAGGAAAGATTGGTTGTCACCAGATGATAATATTACTAACCAAAATATTTGAAAAAATATTATTTTGTTAACCAATAAACCTAAAAGAGGGCGATAGATGCAATAGGATGGTGCAGGGAGTAGAGACGCAGAAAGGCTGGTGATGGTGTTTTAAGATTGGACAAAGGTTTGATTGTTATTTTTTGGGAAGAGAAAAAAGACAAGAAGTGGGCACAGGCACAAAAGTAGAAGGAACAGGTGCTATAACAGTCATGAGTATAATACAAATAAAAATTGGGACAGACAAATATGTGCACAAGCTCAAATATGTGAATTTATTTTCAAAACCCCTAACAGAGGCACAAATAAGTTTACTACAAAAGATGGTGGGTGACCTTTGGTCCAAAAATACACATGGATTTATGAATTAGTTAAGGATATTCACCTGTGTCACAAAAAGATTTTAGGCATATGAAGATTTTAGCTGAATTATTGGAGGAAGGTCAATGTGACAATGTATTTGATGAGAATAGGTTTAAGAAAACAATGGTAGAACTGGTTATGGAAAAAAAAAAAAAACAGAAAGAAAATACAATTGAAGAATTCTACTTTTGTCCTTGAAATCATAATTGAACTTATTTTTCAAGTTGATAACTAAGGATATTAAACAAAACAAGAAGAAATACAGATGCATTTAAAAAAAATTGAATATCAAAGAGTTCATTTATTTCAGCAATTCAATGTCAGGATGCATTGGATGAGAATACGTTTGAGAAAACCATGGTAGAACTAGTTATGGGAAATTAAAAAAATTAAAAAAGAACAGAAAGAAAATAAAAATTCAAAATTACACTTTCGTCCTTGAAATCATGCTTGAACTTATTTTTCAAGTTGGTAACTAAGGATATTGAACAAATGTGGAGAAATACAGGTGCATTTAAAAAAAAAAAATAGAATATCATCAAAAAGTTAATTTATTTCAGTAATTCAAAAAGTAAACTAATTTATTATATATATTCATTACACACAAAGTGATATATTTTAAGTATTTCTTTCTTTTAATTTTGATGATTATGGCTTACAGCTAGTGAAAACCCAAGATTCAGTATCTCAGAAAAATAGAATATTACATAAGACCAATAATAAAAAAAAAGATTTTCAATATAGAAATGTTGGCTTACTGAAAAGTATGTCCATGTACAGTATAGTATGCATTCAATACTTGGTCAGGGCTCCTTTTGCATGAATTACTGCATCAATGCTGCGTGGCGTGGAGGCGATCAGCCTATGACACTGCTGAGGTGTTATGGAAGCCCAGTTTGCTTTGATAGTGTGTTCAGCTCATCTGCTTTGTTGGGTCTGGTGTCTCTCATCTTCCTCTTGACAATATCCCACAGATTCTCTATGTGGTTTAGGTCAGGCGAGTTTGCTGGCCAATCAAGCACATTGATCATTAAACCAGGTACTTTTGGCAGTATGGGCAGGTGCCAAGTCCTGCTGGAAAATTAAATCTGCATCTCCAGAGTTTTGCAGAGGGAAGCATGAAGTGCTCTAGAATTTCCTGGAAGAGGGCTGTACTGACTTTAGACTTGATAAAACACAGTGAACCAACACCATCTCAAAAGCCCTTAACTGACCTCGCAAACTTTTCAAACTAGTTGCTCAAACTATGAACCCCACCTGTCTAGATTTTCCAGCAAACGAAACACAAGAATTCTGTAATGAGCTATCAGATTTCTTTATCGACAAACTCGAAAACATTCGGGAAATAATTCAACAGAAAAAAACAACTAACCTCACTCAGCCTAAGCAAGAAGAGGAAATCAATACAAACATTATACAATCAATTAAATTTTCGCTGGTCCCGATCACCATTGACACCACCAAAAACATCATCAGAAGTCTCTGAGACAGCACATCACCAAATTACATAATTTCTACAAAACTCCTGAAAGAATGTACTGACATATTGGCACCCACCATAACACATCTCGTAAATCAATCGTTCAAAGAAGGTATTGTTCCGATTTCCCTCAAACAAGGCATAATCAAACCCCTCCTAAAGAAAACCAAACTCAACCCCAAAGACCCAAACTACCGCAGACCAGTAACAAGTCTTAACACCATCTCAAAGATCATGGAGAAAGCAGTAGCACAACAGCTACAACTCCATTTGGACCCCCACAAACTCTTGGATCCACTACAATCAGGCTTCCGCCCAGGCCATGGCACAGAAACAGCCCTTCTCAAAATATGGGATGACGCCCTCGAAGCAGCAGATGATGGAGAATCATGTCTTCTGGTGCTGCTGGATCTCAGTGCAGCGTTCGACACAGTAGACCACAAAACTCTACTCATTCACCTTTAAGAAGTAGCAAGAGTTGCAGACTTTGACCTACCCTGGTTTGCATCCTTCCTAGAAAATCGTTCCCAGACAGTGAAACTAGGAGCCTTCACCTCTGAAACTCGCACAATTTATTGCGGAGTCCCTCAAGGATCACCCCTGTCACCCGTGCTCTTTAACATCTACCTCCGCCCACTCCTCAAAATCATCAGCAAACAGGACCTGTGCTACCACTTATAGGCTGACGACACCCAACTCTACTTTCGCATCACCGGAAAAAAAGACCAATATCATGGACTGGAAAATTGCCTCACATTGATCAATGATTGGATGGCAGAGTTCCCTCAAACTCAATGGATCCAAAACAGAACTTCTCCACGCAAACCAAAAGACAAAAGCTAAGACTTCTTGGACACCACCCACCATCCTTGGACAGACTATTACCCCGAGCACCAAAGTCAAAAGTCTCGGAGTCATCTTTGACTCGGAGATGTCGATGGATGCACAAATAGGATCGGTAGTCAGTAGGGGTGCGCATCTTCACTGGCCTCACGATTAGATTTGATTACGATTATCATGTGAACGATTCGATTCCGCGATGCATCACGATGTATTCCATTTTTTTTATTCTGTTCTTTAAAAAAAAAAAAAGACAACACTTCCTGCATGTAGCAAAGTCTAAACACAGCAGACAACTTAAAGGAGCTCCAGGCTCTCCCCCCAAAATACTAAAGGAGATGTTTAGAGACTGCGGACATGCTACAGGAGATGATCAGAGACTGCGGACATGCTACAGGAGATGATCAGAGACTGCGGACATGCTATAGGAGATGATCAGAGACTGCGGACATGCTACAGTAGATGGTCAGAGACTGCGGACATGCTACAGGAGATGATTAGAGACTGCGGACATGCTACAGGAGATGATCAGAGACTGCGGACATGCTACAGGAGATGATCAGAGACTGCGGACATGCTACAGTAGATGGTCAGAGACTGTGGACATGCTACAGGAGATGATTAGAGACTGCGGACATGCTACAGGAGATGATCAGAGACTTTGGAAATGCTACAGGTGATGATCAGAGATCAGAAATGACATTAGAAAACACTTTTCCTTATTATGAAAATTGAAATTTTGACAGAAAAGGTGAACTTTGCCTTTAATTTTGCATATAAAATATTTTCCTTTTATAGATTTGGTTTATATTGCTGTTAATGTAAAATCTACTAAACATGCTTCACTGTGCCCAATGTCTCACTGTGCCCAATGCCTCACACTGTGCCCAATGCCTCACACTGTGCTCAATGCCACTCACTGTGCTCAATGCCACTCACTGTGCCCAATGCCTCACACTGTGCCCAATGCCTCACAATGTGCCCAATGCCTCTCACTGTGCCCAATGCCTCTCATTGGGCCCAATGCCTCTCACTGGGCCCAATGCCTCACACTGTGTCCAATGCCATCACACTGTGCCCCGTGTCTCACTGTGCCCAATGCCTCACTGTGTCCAATGCCTCACTGTGTCCGTGCTTCAATGCCCCTACCTGATCGGCGGCGTCCCGGCGGCGATTCCACTGTATTCAAAAGCCGCACCTCTTGGGTCCTCGTCGTCTGTGATAGGCGGAACTCTCAATTTCCCAGCATTCAGTGTTCCGCCTCTCACGGACATCCACTTATCCTCATAACACAGACAAGGATGAGAGGATGTCCGTGATAGGCGGAACACTGCCTGCTGTGAAATTGAGTGTTCTGCCTATCACAGGCAATGAGGACTCGGGAGGCGCGGCTTTTGAAAACTGCAATGGCCGCCATCTGTCTGCATGACACGCTGTTCAGGTAGGCAGACGGCGGCTTGCAGTTTGTTAGTGTTACATTACATCTACTCGCGGCGGCTGCGGCGAGTAGATGTAATGGGGGTAACGCCGCCCAAGTAATGGGCGGGGCTAGACATTGATTATTAGGGTCGCCTGCATCGGTGCCGCATCGGGGACACCCGAATCGCGATGCACCGATTAAATTTTGGCACCCCTAGTAGTCAGCGGATCGCACCATCTCCTGCGCCTGCTGCGTAGACTCATCCCCTTCATCCCAGAAGAGGACATAGCAGTAGTAGTTGGAACAATCATCAACTCCCGACTCGACTACGCAAACTCCCTCTACATAGGACTACTAAATACCAGATTTCACGCCTACAAGTCGTCCAGAACACAACAGCCAGACTGGTAACGGGGGAAAAACCCTGGGAATCCATCACCCCTTCACTGAGGACCCTGCATTGGCTAACCGTAAAGGATCGGGTCACATTCAAGACCCTCTGTCTCACCTACAAGTGCACACAAGGAAACGCTCCTCAATACTTATGCGAGAAGATAAAACACTACACCCCCAATTGGATTCTTCGATCAACCAACCAAAACCTCCTCCACATCCCCAAGTCCCACTACAAATCGAAGGGAGAACGAAGATTTGCAGTCCAAGGACCATGGCTATGGAACGCTCTACCCACGGACATCCACATGGAAGAAAACCATCGGGCCTTCAGGAAAAAAACGTAAGACCCGCCTCTTCTGAAGGATTAGGACATCACTGGATGCAAAGCGCCTTGAGGCGATTTAGTTTGCATTTGCAGCGCTATACAAGTTATTCACTCAATCACTCAGCAGATGACATGGCTCCCCAAATCATCACTGACTGCAGAAACTTCACACTGGACCTCATGCAAGTTGGATTTTGTGCCTTTCCACTCTTGCTCCAGACTCTGGAACCTTGATTTCCAAATGAAATGCAAAATGTACTTTCATCCAAAAAGAGAACTTTGGATCACTGAGCAACAGTCCAGTTCTTTTTCTCCTTAGCCCAGGTAAGATGCTGCTGACGTTTCTGGTTCAGGAGTGGCTTGACACAAGGAATGTGACAGTTGTAGCCCATGTCCTGGATACGTCTGTGTGTGGTGGCTCTTGAAGCACTGACATCAGCCGTAGTCCACTCCTTGTGAATCTCCCCCAAATTCTTTAATGGCCTTTGCTTCAAAATCTTCTCAAGGCGGCGGTTATCCTGGTTGCTTGTGCACCTTCTACCACACTTTTTTCCTTCCACTCAACTCTCCAATAATATGCTTGAATACAACACTCTGAACAGCCTGATTTTTTAGCAACTTTTGACCTTGTGGAGAGTGTCAGTGATTGTCTTGTGGACAACTGTCAAGTCAACAGTCTCCCCCATTAATTGTGTAACCTACTAAACCTGAATGAGAGACAATTTAAAGGCTCAGGAAACCTTTACAGGTGTTTTGAATTAATTAGCTGATTAGGGTGTGACACCATGAGTCTGCAATATTGAACTCTTTCACAATATTCAAAGTTTCTGAGATACTGAATCTTGGGTTTTCACTAGCTGTAAGCCATAATCATCAAAGATAACAGAAAGAAATGCTTGAAATATATCACTCTGTGTAATGAATCTATATAATAGACAAGTTTCACTTTTTGCATTGAATTACTGAAAAAAAAAATTTTTTGATGATATTCTAACATTAGAATAAGTAAAGCTAATTAAACTTTTCAAGAAAGAGAGGCTTTAAGAACATTACAAAGTGATAATGATGAGGTGATGACAATTGGGATGTCTGATAAGGAATTTAATGTAGTGATCATGGATCGAAACAAATAAGAAAACATTTTTTTTAAAGGATTCTAGAACAAGACAAAGTGGAATTTTTCTATTTGATCGATGAAGATTATGAGAATGGAAAACTTTACAGGATAGGTAAGAATTATATTGAAGGTGGAGCAACCCCAAGTTCCGATTTGCTATTAAATGCCCATACTACAAAAAAATCTTAAAAATCCACCAGGAAGACCAATCATTCTGGGTTGTGGTAGTTTAACGGAAATGGCAAGTTGCTATGTTGATGATATTTTAAAGCCCTTGGTCATAAGTTTCCCCAGTTTCTTAAGAGATAAAGGAGATTGGATTATGGTGGGTAAGATGCCCCAACAATGACTGAAATATGTCACATTATAGAAACCTGACATTGTGTTATAGACAATGTCATGCTTATATGGATATGGACAGAATTCCCAATAAAATTATTTATTGGAATGTTATCTAATGATCAATTACAACATATTTGAATCTTACAATAGCTTCTACATACAGTCAACAGACTAAAATTTTTGGATTAAACATTGCAGACTAACACAGAGAGCGGTTAACAGCTAAAATATTCTGAAACACTACAGCCAGTAATAGGAGCTTGAGAGCAGAAAGTTATCATCCAAAACATATTATAAACAGACTACCAACTGCACAATATTTGAGAAGTAAGGAAAAAAATGCTCAAAAGATACTGATTTTAAAAAGGCAAAATAATTAAAAATGAGACTAAAGAAGAGAGAGTACTTAACAAAAGGTGTTAGAAAAGGCATATGATAGGGTGAAATAGAGTAGTAGGGGAGAATTGTTAAAAAAAGAAAAAAAGTTGGATAAGAAAAATTATTGTGTTCAGTAATCAAACAGTTCAAATAATAAAATATTAGATAAACATTGGTACATACCGTATTTATCGGCGTATAACATGCACAGGCGTATAACACGCACTCTAACTTTAAGAGGGAAGTTTCAGGAAAAAAACTTTCCACAGCCCCCTGCGTATAACACGCAGGCACAGTTTACCCTCTATTTCCAGGGTAAAAAAGTGAGTGTTATTACGCCAATAAATACAGTAATTAAAAACATTTGGAAGGGCCAGATTTTTTAAAATATACTTGTAAAAAAGTAACTTCTGAAAAAAAGGATGATCCTCGTGAAATGAAAGGAAACTTTAGATGTAAAATGTATGTGCACTGTAAACATAATAAAGAAGAACATGGAACAAAGGTTCTAGATGGAAGGAAGATAAGGCTTTATTCCATGGTAGATTGTTTTTAAATTTATTTTAGGGGTGTCTAAAATACAATGCTTTCTGTATAGTTGAAAATGATTTGCCCCTAAAAGAAAATGATTTACAAACATTGATATCAATAAAAACAGGGAATATGTGCTCCATGATCAGCCGACATTTAAATTTAGAATGTAATGGGACCTCAGATAATTTTTATATATCAAAGTTCTGGTCCGAATCCATACAGATTCCGGAGGGGGGGGGGATCAACATCAAAATTTGCTATAAATAGAGAGCAGATGGATATATATATATATATATATGTGCATGACAAAATGGTTTTGTTCATTTGAAAATGTTCTTATATCTTAATAAATCAGTTTTTTGAGTGTTTTTTTGACATAAATGCATGTCTCTCGAGCAAGAAGTGCATTTCTCCTATACGTACAGTAACAAAAAACGTGTTTTCTATCTGTTAACTCCATTAAAAACCCATTAACTAACTGCTGGAAAACTAGTGAAACTTTAGTAACACATAGGTCCATACTTTTAAAGTAGTAAATGTTACTTCTATCAATTGACATTAGCTGAGTTTTCAGGTTGTTTTAAATGATTACTGATTACAATAATCTTTGATTTGTGAAGATTTATTATTATAACAATGCAACCTTGAAAAAAATGGCAATGCCAGAGAAATGTTGGGATGGACAGTCTGCTACGATTTAAGGATAAATTCACCTTTTCGGGCAGAATTTCACTTTTTATAATAAAATATAATAAAAGAAGCATTTTCCAATGCCATTTCTGGTCCAGCCATCCCAACATGCCTTTCTCTCACTTACCTTATCCACAGGAGGTTTAAAATCTTGTCAGTTTATCTGCGTTTCTGAAACACATGGCAAAGCGCGCATTTTCTGTGTGGTTTGCCATGCATTTGGAAACACACAGATGATTGTGATGTGAATGGAGCCTCAATATTCTTGTGTATATGCACCAATTTCACTTGCAGGCCCCATTCACACCTAGGGTAGTGGGAGCGCATGTTTTTTGGCAAATTTCTCCAGTGACACACATAGGGCAGCCTGTTGATTTCAATGGGCTGCGCTACATGTGGCAAAGTAGCTCATTTGGCATGTGCGAGTTGCACATTTTTTTTTTTACTGCGTGTATTGCTGTGTTTGTCACCCATTTTTTCATGTGGCAAAATGTGTCTTCTGTGTTTGCTGTGCCATTAATATTTAATGACACTGAAAGAGCAAATAGGTAATTTTAGGTATACAAATGTGGCCATACTCTATACAATCTGATTGTACAATTTCCTTTAGATTTACCAAAATGATATAATAGGAGGACACACCATCTATCCAATCAGGCAGGCCCTTACACTACATCAGGGGTGTCCCGTGGGCTGCATGCAGCCCCGGGGAGTTTAGCATGCGCCTTAAACCCATCTGGAGGGGTCCTGGGGAAGCTAGGCAAATGCACGTTTGGAGGGATGCTGGGAATGCCGTGCACACATAGTTGATGGGTGAAGAGTGTGCTAATGAGGTCAAGTGCAAAACTCCTTCCTGTGTCTCACTGGTTTCTCCATCTCAAATCTACATACCAGCAAGTGATGACGCTATATAAGAAATACAGCAAGGGCTAAGGTAAGGCCTTGATCGCGAAATCAAAGACATCTTTTATTTTTCTGCACCTGAGATACATTAACGGTATTCTGATACACAGAGGAGCTGGGTTTTAGGGGAAAAAAAAAGTGAATTTAGCCTTTAAGAACTCCTCTTGCCATAATTGGATTTGTGGACATATGTAATTTACTCTCAGTGCAAAATGTTTGTTGCCTACAGTGGGCAGACAGTTTCGTTAGCATGGAGTGTTGATCGCATCCTGATCTGCAAGAGGGAAAGTGTGTTAGAAGAACATGTTATTGAGCCAGCTGAACATAGGAGTTGGTGCAGCTAGCTGTTAAATGGGCCCCATGATGGCACTGGCTGTCCCCCAACAAGGGATTCCTTGCACGCTATAATATACAGGCTTTGCAGGATCTGCAATTTTGACATAACTATAAGTTGAAGGTATTGGATTACATCAAGAGGTAAAGATAGATTATACTAAAATGTAAATTGGCACATTTCTTGTTAAACTTTTTCTGGAAACAGAGGTTGTAAGCTATTACACTAGTTAAAACTTTATTATAGGCCCTGTTCAACCGCTTGCCGCCCGGCCATAGTACATTTACTGTGGCAGGACAGCACAGGCAAGCATGATCACATACATGTACATAACCAGCTAATCGGCGCACAGGTGCTCCCTGGGGTATGCAGCTCAGGGTTCCACATGATTACAATGTAAGCACAACTGTTATTAATGGGTTGCATAACAGCTGTTCTTAGGAATGTGAAGCTCTGATTGGCCCACAGCTATTACATGGTATGTGGGCCAATCACAGCACCCTGTAAAATGTGATAGCCGTGGGCCAATCACACCACACAATAGTAATTACAGCTGTTATGAGCTGCTAAGAATTGTGACAAAAAAATGCCATGTCAAAAAACTTGTCATGCCTCTTACTAAATACCTCAGACTGTCTATTTTCCAAAAAGGGGTCATTTGTACTGTTCCTGGCATTTAAGAACTTCAAGAAGTGAGATTTCAATCATATATACCATAGTTTGCAGACACCATAACTTTCACACAAACCAATTAACCGCTTTCAGTTGCCGCCGTGTGGTCGCGCACGCGCCGCCGGCGGCACGTTCGCGCCCCTATCGCGAGCTCCGTGACACGATGTCCGCCGGTGTCCCGATGTAAACATAACATCTCCCCGTTCTTCCTAGTGACATGTCACTGATCGTCTGTTCCCTCTCATCGGGAACAGCGATCAGTGATGTGTCACTTGTAGCCACGCCCCCTAACAGTTAGAATCACTCCCTAGGACACACTTAACCCCTTTAGCGCCCTCTATAGGTTATCCCCTTCACTGCCAGTGTAATTTTTATAGTAATCAGTGCATATTTATAGCACTGATCGCTGTAAAAATGGCAATGCTCCCAAAATGGTGTCAAAAGTGTCCGATGTGTCCGCCATAATGTTGCAGTCACGATAAAAATTGGTGATCACCACCATTACTAGTAAAAAAAAAAATATTCATAAAAATGCCATAAAACTATCCCCTATTTTGTAGAAGCTATAACTTTTGTGCAAACCAATCAATAAACGCTTATTGCATTTTTTTTTACCAAACATGCAGAAGAATCTGCCTAAACTGAGGAAACAAAATGTTTTTTATATATTTTTGGGGGATATTTATTATAGCAAAGTAAAAAATATAGAATTTTTTTAAAAATTGTCGCTCAATATTTGTTTATAGCGCAAAAAATAAAAACCGCGGAGGTGATCAAATACCACCAAAAGAAAGCTCTATTTGTGGGGGAAAAAATTTGTTTGGGAACCACGTCGCACGACCGTGCAATTGTCAGTTCAAGCGACGCAGTGCCGAATCGCAAAAAGTTGCCTGGTCTTTGGCCAGCCAAATGGTCCGGGGCTTAAGTGGTTAATATACATTTACTGGAATTTGTTTGTGTTTTTTTTTACCAAAGAAATGTATCAGAATATATTTTGACCTAAATTCATAAATAAATTAGATTTGATTGGATTAGAGAAAGTAGAAAATATTGTTTTATTTTTTTTTTAATATTCAAACAATTTGGTCTTTTTTCCTTTATATAGCAAAAAAAAAAAACTCACCAATCAATTACCACCAAAAGAAAGTTCTATTTGTTTAAAACAATTATATAAATGTTGTTTGCACACAGTGTTGCATGACCGCATAATTGCCAGTTAAAAAAGCACAGTGCTGAATAGTAAAAAAAAATGACTGGTCAAGGGGATAAAACCTTCCAGAGGTCAAGTGGTTAAAGTTTATGAAAACCCAAAAATTTGCTAGGGAGAGTCATCATTCTATTTGACCACTGTCTCAGTTACAGGAAGTGAAAGGAAATCCAAAATGATTACATGAACAAGAAGTGAGTAGAAATTTTCCACCTGTTCTGAATTTCCCCACATTTTAGAGAAGTTTCCTGTTAGGAAGTAAAGGGAAAACAACCTGACGGCATACAAACGCTACAAAAAAAAAAAAAGACTTTACATAACTTTCTTCTTCAGCACCATACATGCAAATTATTCACTGTCATCAATATAGGAAATTGCTTAACGAGGAATGATTGCAGAACCTTATCCAAAAAATTCAACTCAGTTTGGGTACAGCAGCCCAACACCGACTTGGCACTTAATAGACATCACTGTGAAATCAATAGTCGAGTGGCTGAAAATTCCTAAAACAAACCTGGCTAAAGGGGCGTAGGTTACATAAATTTAAAGAATGATCCAAACAAAGCAGTTAAAATGTTCATGTCTAGGAGGGCTAGGGAGGAGGACGGTCAAGATGTGACACCCCATTGGGTCTACATTACATAATCCGCTGACAAAACGGATATTTAATTTTGGCTGCTGCTGGGACGAACTGCTGAAAGGTTCCTGGCAGAACATGGCTCACACGCAGGTGCCAACTGTCTCTCGTGTTAGGACATTTGTTAGAATATTTCTTAATCTTTTGGATTACTCCTCTGTATCCTTCAACATGCATCATAAAAAACAGTAATAACTTTTACAAACCAATTGCCAATGGCAGGAGTGTATTTTGTTTTCCCTTTTTTTTTTACTCAATTACAAAATCTGAATTGACAAATGATAGCAGTGTATTAACGCATCTGTAAGGCTGTTTGATGCTTTGGGAGTGCTACATGGAGGACTGACTGAATCATAAGGGTGGTTGTTCAAATCCTAATAAAAAAAAGCAATGTGATGTATTTGAGCATCACTTCAGACATGAGAACTTAACAACCGTTGTTGTTCAGGTACAGCTTTTTCTGTGCTACAATATTTAATAATTCAGCTTTCGCCATACAAAAAAAATCATTATGATGAACATCAGCCCAAAAGTGCAGTAGATTCGGGTCAAGTGGCTATCAAAAGGCATCTGACACCCATCATTCTCCGTGACAGGTCAGCCTATCTATGGCAGGAAGCAGTACAGCACCCGAACTTGCAGAAAATGAAGCCAAAGGGAACATGGGTACTCATTTGGAAAAGATTGAAGTTAAGTCAGTGACAGATTAGTCATATCTCTTTGTTGTCCCTGCTCAAAGAAAATATTGTGTGCAACATTTCCACAGAACTGCCAAAAGCATGTTTTATTTTAAGTCATGCTTTCGCCAAATTTTTTGTAATGTTGGAAGAAGGTTTCACCATGAAAACTGTGAGAATTAAAGGACCCCGCCTAAAAGCATTTTGTTGTTGGAGTTATGTCATAAAACAAAGTCTTCATATGTTGGACTTACTGGAGTTGATTACCTGTAAGTACCGTATATACTCGAGTATAAGCCAAGTTTTTCAGCACATTTTTTTGTGCTGAAAAATGCCCCCCCTCGGCTTATACTCGAGTCACCTTTTTTGCACCTGATCTCCCGGACTTTGGGGACCCGGTACTGGTCGGCCGTAGGTCCCCTGGACCCCAAAATTGGCACACATATAGCCCCTCTCTTCCTCTACAAGTGTGCAAAGTTTGTTGTCCAGGAGACCTACGGCCGGGGAGCACCGGGTTTTCAAAGCCGGGCACCCCTTCCATAGACTCCCATGTTAAACGTCAGTCTAGTCATGGACACAGTGAGGCATGGGCACAGTGAGGCATGGACACAGTGAGGCATGCAGATGGACACCATAGGCTTATACTCAAGTCAATACGTTTTCCCATTTTTTTGTGGTAAACTTAGGTGCCTTGGCATATATTTGGGTCGGCTTATACTTGAGTATATACAGTACATAGACTGTAAGGGGATTTTCCAATAGTTTAGCGACTGAGGTAAGGGGGTAATATAAAATGCCCTTTGGAAAGTGAAAAGTCTCTTGCAAAGTGAACTGCCTATTTGCCTTTAGTAAATCTACCCCATTGTTTCACTAGTCTCTTATTGTGTGTGCAAAGGGAAGTCATTACCATGTATCTTTCAAGTTTCCCTTGCCAATCATTGCATTTTTTTGGTTCTTAAAAGGTTAGTTTACCTTTACCAAAAACTCCCTATGCAGGGAAGGGGTGACTGTAGATAAAAACAAACTGTGCAGCTTTGACCAAAGTTGAATAATGCCCTTGCTGTAGGTGTAGGCCATGTTTGTACCTCCCAAAGCCTTGTTTAAAAACACCCAGAGAAGGCATTATACCATCCTACCTTGTTGGTAGGACAATGCTTAGTCATCCCCCAGTCGATTCAAACCCCCATCCATGTGCCTTTCTCCCTTGTCACAGTAACTCTGAACTCAGCGATACCTAGGGTTGCCACCTCATCCCTTTAAAAACGAACACATAATAATTACACAGGTTCTGTGGCTGATTAAAGAGGAGTTCCAGCCTGTATTGAAAAATATAAACGTCAGCAGCTACAAATACTGTTGCTGCTGACTTTTAATATAAGGCACTTACCTATCCAAGGAGGCCGCAATGTCGGCACCCGAAGCCGATCCGTCCATCAACTTTGGCTGCAGGCGCCGGCATCCTTACTAAGGGAAACAGGAAGTGAAGCCTTGCGGCTTCACAGCCTGCTTCCTACTGCGCATGCGCGAGTCGCGCTGCACTTTTTGAATGATCCCATTGTCTTCTGGGACCTCTGTGTCTCCCAGAAGGCATTGGGGGGGGGGGGAGGAGTAGGGGTTGTAAATTATGTAGGTCGCCGCAGCACCCTTACCCGGAAGTGGGAGTGAGTACCTGTTTTTGACAGGTATCCGCTCCCCCCCCCCCGAAAAGGTGCCAAATGTGGCACCGGAGGGGTGGGGGGAAGCAGATAAGAGGAGCTTCCACTTTTGTGTGGAACTCTGCTTTAAGGTAGTGCCATATTTGCATTAAATTTGCCTCAGAACCTGTGTAATTCATGTGTTCAGGTTTAAAGGGATGAAGTGGTAACCCTAGCAATACCACACATATGTTTGGGTTTGAGAGATTGCTCCTATGATGGTGGAGGTGAGCAGTATCAGCTGGGAGTGTTTTAACAATGCCCTAGCAACAAGGTAAGATGGGATGATGACATCTTTGAGAGTTTTTTGTTTGTTTGCCAGGCTTCAGGAGGTAGGTAAATGGCATACACCTATAGCAAGGGCATTATAAAACTTTAGGCTGGATTCACACTAGTGCAAATTGGATGGGGGTTTCCCCCCATCCAATTTGCATAGCAGAAGATTGTGACTGGCTCTCTATTGAGCTGGTTCACACATCTCCTCAGCAGCTCCGGTGCGAATAGCACTACTGCTGTGAACTGAAGCGTGCTGCGGTGTGAACCCAGCCTTAGTCAAAGCTGCACACAGGATTTCCCACAAGGCCACCGAGGCCAGGCCTCGGGGCGGCAGTGGATGCAGGGGCGGCGACTTCTCGGCTTTCGCTGCCGCCCCCCGCACTATCATAGCCCCCGGCGGCAGCGGCGCGGGCAATTGCTACTTTGCCTAGGCTATGTGGAGGCGGCTGTGAGCGACAGGCGCTCGCGCGATGACTTCCTGGTAAGGAGAAAAAAAGGTAACTGGCAGAGGCGGAGCCTAATGCTCTGCCTACCCTCCTCTGCGCCAACTGCGCGGCCGGCATCATCTTCTCCCCCAGGCCAGGAGCCTCTGTGACCAGTGATGTGAAGGGAAGAGACAAGTCCCGAGTCACGAGAAAAAGAAGGGGAACCCTACCCTCTCTGAGCGGCCGGCATCATCTCCCTCAGGCCAGTAGCGGGGGTCTGAGACTGTGATGTCACAACCACCACAAGAAAAAAAAGGGGAACCCCCAGGCAGCAGCAGCCAGCAGGGATTACGCACTGAGTGCAGCCTTGCAGGTACCTCTTGAAGATGATTAATGATCATGTTGTGCATGTGTGTGTGCGTGTGTGCCAGGCCCAAGCAGAAGCAAGCAGCCATATTATAGTGCTAAATATGGATTATATATGCATAGCAGCCATCGATATCACAAATAAAGAGTAATATCACTTTATTACACTTTATTTATGATATCTATGGCTGCTAGTGCTATGCATATTTATTTTTTCCATATTGAGCACTATATTTGATTGGCTGCTTCTGCTTGGCACACACGCACAATCGCACATGATGATGACTTTAAGTCGTCATCGTCATGTGCGATTGTGCGTGTGTGCCAGGCCCAAGCAAAAGCAAGCAGCCAGTTAAATATAGTGCTAAATATGGATTATATAAATATGCATAGCAGCCATAGATATCATTAATAAAGTGTAATAAAGTGATTTGTGCAACAGGCTCATTAACCTCCCTGGCGGTATGATTCTGTCAGATTTTAGGTGCTGAAAGCGGTACCATTATTCTGCATGGAAATTTGGCGTTTTATATTGTAGGCCTGTAATTCTTAGGAATAACTCACTTAAATCTGTCCAAACCAGAGTCTAGTAAACATCCCGGGTATGATAAAGTTCAAAAAACAAAATTATACATTATAATAAAATAAATAACTATAAAATAATTATAACAAATAATAATATAATAATAATAAAAGTGTTTTTCAGTGTTTGATGACGAATTTCCCCACAAATCACTATCGCTTAATTCTGCGAGTGATTCTAATTTATTATCGCTTGTCAGGGTCACCTGTGGCCAGGTGACAGATGCACACCGTAGGGGGACAGGAGTGCACCGCGAGGTAGTGAACCCTATGGCTGGCTTCTGTGGATAGGAAACTGGGTGGTTGTGGAAAGCGGGACCAGAGGAGCACAACCGGGATCCCAACGGAAGCGAGAGCCAAGATTCCCCAGGGCGCGGAGTCTAAGACCCAGCTGGTCTTCTCCAGGGCCTCTAGTGGTGAGGATGTTACGCTGCAGGCTGGGACCAGGTCGCGGCCCCTGGAGTTTCCTAGCTCACGCCCCGTAGGATAAGGGGAAGCAGCAGCACACGATAGAGAGAACCGAATAACAAGCTGAAGGTCAGGGGCCACAAGCAGACAAGGATAACGAAGAACGAGCCGAAGGTCAAGGGTCACGAGCAGACAGGGATGGTCGGGGACAAGCCAATAACGTAACAGAGAGACAGACGTAGCACACGGCAGGCAGGAACCCAAACACACAATGCCTAACAAACACGTTGATCAGCAAAGCAGGCTTGCAGTGCACAGGTTAATATAGTGTTCAGTGATAGGGCCTGGGGTGGAGTCAGGCTGGGAGGAGATTATAAAGGAAGCCAGGTGAAGGAGGTCTGGTCTCTAGATGAACACATGAGGAGGAAGGTAAGATGGCAGACAGACATTAATGCATATCCATGACAGTACCCTCCCTCTTATGGGCCCTCCCCCGCCTGGACCCAGGCTTAAAGGGAAATCTCTGATGAAAACCTTCTCAACAGATGAGGTGCAGCGACATCAGATGCAGCGATCCAAGACGCCTCCTCAGGACCAAAACCTCTCCAATGCACAAGGTACTGAAGAATGCCTCTGCAGAGCCGAGAATCCAGAACTTGTCTAACCTCGTACTTAAAATTATCCTCAGAGACCGAAAACGAGGTAGGGAGATGACAAGAAGATCTATTGAGGACCAAAGGCTCTCTAGGAATAAGCAAGGGCATGAGAGGATCAACAGGAATCTGAGGAGGGTCCCCTAGACCCTTAAAGGGGAACTGGTCATCTTGCACAGGACCATCAGACTGGGCAGATGTCAGTGGAACCCTGAAGTCAGGTTGGTTAGAAGGTGACATGTCGCCGGAGTCAAGCTGAATAGCTGAAGGACAAGCAGAATGTCCCGAACAAGAAAAAGTAAGAGGCTCACTGGGCATGGGCTGGACTGGCATAACTAGTACAGAGGCAGAGTGAATAGCTGAGTCAGGTGTAGCGACTACCTGAATCGCATCGCAAGACGTAGCGACTGCAGGACTTGTAGACAAGCTAGCCTGGCTGTGCGTCCAAGGGTGGTTAGGGACAGAGAAATGTAAATGGTTATGCAACCTGGAATGAATGACCGGCTCAGATTCACAGGGGGCAACCTTGGGTAGACAGGAGGAGGAACAGGAGGGACCCCAAGCCAGGATCTGTCCAGTAGTCCAGTCCACATGAGGAGAATGGAGCTGTAACCATGGGAGACCCAAAATTATAGGCGTTGAGGCCTTGGGTAAGATAAGGAAGGATATCCACTCCTGGTGGAGTGTCCCTACCGACATCTTAACAGGGAGGGTCTGGAAGCGGATAGGTCCCCCTGGGAGAACAGTACCATCAATCGCCAAGACCACCAATGGCGTGGTGAGGGGCAAAAGAGTAAGTCTCATGGACGATGCGATTTCCCAGTCCATGAAATTACCAGCGGCTCCGGAATCCAGATATGCTGAGACCGAATGAGAAGAAGCACCAACATGAAGGAACACAGAAAGCAGAAGACGAGAAGGGGAAGGTGATATTTCTGGGTCCAATACTCCACTTTCCAGATGAAGTGGACCCGAACGTTTTTCTGGACAAAGAGAGCAAGTGTCACGAAAATGACCTTTGCCCCCACAGTAAAGACACAGACCAAGAGTTCTGCGCCTAGCACGTTCCTCGGGGGATAGCCTGGTCCGACCCAGCTGCATGGGTTCCTCAGCTGGTAGGAGATGCTCTACGGGTCGAAGAGAGGGGAGCTCAGGCTGACTAAGAACCAAGGAGTGCTGGCGTTGCTTTTCTAAGGTCCTCTCCTGAAAGCGAATATCGATCTGGTTACACAAGGAGATAACGCCGGCCAGATCAGTGGGGATGGTTCTTCCTGCTAATTCATCCTTCACTCTATCAGACAGGCCATGCAAAAAGGTTGCGACTAAGGCCTCATTGTTCCAGCTCAACTCAGCCGACAGTATGCGGAAATGAAGCGCATACTGTCCCACAGAAGCAGACTCTTGGCGGAGACGTAAAAGGGCGCTGGCCGCTGAAGAGACACGAGCCGGTTCTTCGAAGATATTCCGAAAAAGTTTCAAGAAGCCAGACAGGCTAGAAACCACTGGATCATTCAGTTCCCACAGAGGGGCTGCCCAGGCTAAAGCTTCACCAGAGAGGAGGGAAATGATATAGGCTACCTTAGCCCGGTCAGATAGGAAGCTTTGAGGCTGAAGCTCAAAATGAATAGTGCATTGGCTGAGAAACCCCCTGCAGGCCTTGGAGTCCCCAGAGAAACGGAACGGAGCTGGCAATCTTAGTGAGTGTGAGGCTGCGACTGGTGCGATAGGTACAGCCGCTGGTTGTACTTGGGGTTGCGGATTCGGGGTTCCCAAGGAGACCTGAAGCTGCTCGAATCGAGAAGCCAGATCCTGGAGGAATCGCATCACCTGGGTCTGATTTGATTCCTGGGTCTCAAGTCTGCGAACTATGCCCTGCAATGGATCATCCGCGGGAAGCGGGATGTCAGCCGGGTTCATGGCTGATCAAACTGTCAGGGTCACCTGTGGCCAGGTGACAGATGCACACCGTAGGGGGACAGGAGTGCACCGCGAGGTAGTGAACCCTATGGCTGGCTTCTGTGGATAGGAAACTGGGTGGTTGTGGAAAGCGGGACCAGAGGAGCACAACCGGGATCCCAACGGAAGCGAGAGCCAAGATTCCCCAGGGCGCGGAGTCTAAGACCCAGCTGGTCTTCTCCAGGGCCTCTAGTGGTGAGGATGTTACGCTGCAGGCTGGGACCAGGTCGCGGCCCCTGGAGTTTCCTAGCTCACGCCCCGTAGGATAAGGGGAAGCAGCAGCACACGATAGAGAGAACCGAATAACAAGCTGAAGGTCAGGGGCCACAAGCAGACAAGGATAACGAAGAACGAGCCGAAGGTCAAGGGTCACGAGCAGACAGGGATGGTCGGGGACAAGCCAATAACGTAACAGAGAGACAGACGTAGCACACGGCAGGCAGGAACCCAAACACACAATGCCTAACAAACACGTTGATCAGCAAAGCAGGCTTGCAGTGCACAGGTTAATATAGTGTTCAGTGATAGGTCCTGGGGTGGAGTCAGGCTGGGAGGAGATTATAAAGGAAGCCAGGTGAAGGAGGTCTGGTCTCTAGATGAACACATGAGGAGGAAGGTAAGATGGCAGACAGACATTAATGCATATCCATGACATCGCTGTTTTTTAGCTGGTCTAAAACCACTTTTGACATAAAGGGACACTTTTTGGTTGCTATGGACAATCTCCAGTTTCCAGGCAGAAAAAAAAAGTTTTTATTATATAAAAGTGCATGCAGGAGACTGGGCAGACCACTAGGGACAAAGGGGGTGTGTAATTATTACATACAGTACTGTAATCAGTAAGATTACAGTGTACTGTATGTATACTGTGTTTTTACTTTTTTGAATTTGGCGCCGATCTCCGTCCCCGTGCGTCGTAACGTCGCAGGGAACGGAGCTCGGCGGCATTCGGCAGTGTGTGAATCGAGCGAGATGACGGCTCGATCACACAGCGGGGAAGCATCGCAGGATCCAGGGGACAAGGTAAGTAACTCCTGCCTGGATCACTGCGATGCAGCCCGAGTCTGGCTCGGGGTTACCGCTTTTGGTGCTGAAATTTAACCCCGAGCCAGACTCGGGAATACCGCTAGGAAAGTTAAAGGGGTTGTAAAGGCAATTTTTTTCTTTTTTTAAAAATAACAAACATGTTATACTTACCTCCACTGTGCAGCTCGTTTTGCACAGAGGGTCCCCGAACCAGGTCTTCTGGGGCCCCTCGGCGGCTGTCTTGGCTCCTCCCCGCAAGAACTAACCCCCTTCATGCGAGCTCTCTCGCATATGGGTTAGTTCTTGCGGGCGCGCTCCCGTGATACAGCCGGCCCCTGTGTGTGTGTGTGTATGGGGGGGGGGCGGCATTGAAGGGGCGGCAAAGGGAGTAAATCCGGGCCTGGCTGCACAGCTTGTTTTTTTTTTCAGAAAGGTGAACTAACACTTTAATGCTGACTCTTTCTTTGTGCTTCTGCAGAAGATCTTTGACTGTATCAAGTCAACCATGTCTTGTTGCTCTACGTAGTCTTACCAATGTGTACAATTTTCACATTGAAGTTTTTTTTAGCAGCCCCAACTTGTTAGTAAAGCATGGTTCCTGGACAGGTGGCTCAATTTGATTTGATGATTGTATTTTAACCTACATTTTTTTCTGTTGATCCTAAGCATCTGTTTGGTATAATTGGTTGATCATGCCCTGGACCTTATACCTGCAAAATCCTTAAGACCCCTTTCACACTGTGGCATTTTTCAGGCGCTTTTGGCCTATAAATAGCACCCTTAAAGCGCCTGAAAAACGGCTCCTCTGCAGTCTCAGTGAGGCGATGCGCTGGCAGGACGTTCAAAAAAACTCTTGCAAGCAGAATCTTTGAAGCAGTGAAGGAGCGGTGTATACACCGCTCCTGCAATGAATGGGCAGCGCTGCCGAACCGCAGGCAAAGCGCCGCTGTGGTTTTAACCATTTTTAGCCTGCTAGCGGGGGTTAAAAGCGCCCCGCTAGCGGTCAAATACCTCTGCAAAAACAATGGTAAAGTGGCGCTAAAAATAGCGGTGCTTTACTGCTGATGCCTCAGTGTGAAAGCGGCCTAACTGTGTGCAAGTGTACCTGGGAGAATGTATGCTGCTTTTAAGGGTGGAAACCCCAAATATTGATTGGATTTAGGGATATTTTCTGTTTATGCACTTTGTAGGTTGGCAACTGCAAAATAAAAACTATAAATTTTATTATTTTTAACCCATCTTCACATTACAGATTACAGTGCCTAAAAACATTTTCTTAGTACGGTATTTACAGATAATTTATTTTATTATTACATTGGTCTTTTTTTTAAGAGAAATATAAATTCCAATAGTACTGATTATTTATAACGCTTATCTGGTAAATTTCATACAATTTTTTGGGGGGAGGAATAGTGCCCCATCGTTGGTGTCCATGGGAGGAATAGTACCCCACTATTGGTGTCACTGGAAGGAATGGTGCCTCAGTGAACAGTGCCAAGGGCCAATTTACCCAGTGAGGTCTATACGGCACTGGATAAACAGCTGTTGGGTGGCCAATCCGCTGGGTGATCAGTGTGTACCCAGTTGTCCAATGAACATAGACACTGTATCCAGCCGATCAGAGGGGCTGGGTACCATGTGATCGCTGTGGTTAGTCATCACATTGATCACTTGGTACTGTTTACTGTGCTGATTCCTACCCTTTCCCTAACAACAGGGGAAACAAAGAGATGTTTCATTATCAAAGGGAACGGAATGAATGGAACAGCAGCTGCAGATTCATTCATTCTGTTTCTGTGACACAGGGATGGATTTTTTTTAACCCTTTCTTTTTCATAGTAAATAATAAAAATCCCAGCAGTTATTAAATAACACCAAAAGAAAGCTCTATCTGTCTTATAAAAAGACAGCTTTGCATAACAGGGTGATTGTCAGTCAAACCATCACAGCACTGAAAACTGGCCTGGTAAAAAAGGGGTATTACAGGCTGGTACTCAATGGTTAATATGTAAATAATGTTTTCTTGACATTAGGGGCTTTAAAGTCCCTATAGTTAAACTAGTTTGGCAGAACAATACTGTATGTTTTCCCATTAAACTATATAAACTGCAAGGATTTAACAACCATATTCTCAGTATGTTAATAAGGAACACTGTAGAAAGCATTGTCCCTGTCACTCAATGAAGAAGACCTAAGGACATTGCACAGGGTGCCTTATTAAGGAAGTAAACCCTGATGGGTTTTACTTCCTCTTTATTTCCCTGCAAAGGTAAAGCATAATGGGCTACTACGCATCGCACAGTAGCCCATTATGTGTCACTTACCTGAAACCGAAGCCTGCTATGTCACCGCTGTCCCCTGTTGCAGGAAGCGTCCATTCTTCACCCCTCTTCCTCCTGGAGCCGCAAACCTTTGGCTCTGTGATTGGCTTTTGTGTCTCTTTTGTAAATATTTCAGAAACCGTGGAGGTTTAGGAAATATTTCCTGCACCTACAGGTAAGCCTTAATCTAGGCTTACCTGCAGGTAAAAGTGGTTGTACAGGGTATATAACCACTTTAACTTGGGCTCTATGCACACTTTTGGGTGAAGCAGTGAGACAATTATAGGAGCAGGGGGATGAGAAATCCTGTCTACAAATCGTAGTAGACAGTTAAAGTGATCGAAAGCAAGATACATTTGAAATACATTTGGCAATATTAGAAGAGCATAGCCTGTGGAAGATTGTAATCAAAAGCTCAATTTTAAAAGCATTAAATTATAAAATGGTTTGTGAAGGAATTTTGCAGCCATTTTCCATGTATAGATCCAGATTTGCTGGTTTACAGCACAGGCCGTTTACTGACCTGATTTATAGCAGAAATATTCAATCTGAATACAGAGCTAGCCATTCAGCATATATACTATACGGCTGTTTCAGGCTTGTCATTCTTCACCTATGTAAGGTATGGACATCATAGATTCTTTGTAACGTAGAAACGGTAGTTTATAGCTTTAGTGATCATTAAAGGAAACTGATTATTTGTGCCATAACTCCAAATTTGAAATGACCTCCATGCATCAATTTCTGGAAGGTTAGCAGCACAGTTCCTCTCAGGAATGATCTATGAGCTAAATAGTCTCATTTTATCTGTACTGCGGTACGCAGGCTCTCATACCACAACTGTCATTTTTTATTTATATTGATCTTACCGAGAAAGAAGAGAGAAGCCTCCACACTAGTGAATGAGGAGTCAAGCAAGACCATACAAGATAAACTACTCCAAGAATTTTCCTGCACAATCTGTGTGCACGGACTTCTGGGACATTACATATTTTCTTTCTGCACTGTGTATTTAAGATGTGCTTGGAGGTAATTTTTATACGAAGTAGGTTAGATGCAGACCAGCTTGAAAAAAATATTGAGCAGACTTAGGCAACTGGTAAGACTTCAGCTGTTGTGAAATTAAAAATGTCAGCCTATCAAGGCCATGTATATACGTAAGAAATACAAATAAAACATATTTGCTTGTTTTCAATGATGAGAGAATATAAAACTTTTTCTGCCAAACATTTTAGGCAGTATACAGTATACTCTTGCTTTCATACCTTCAGGACCAAACAGGAGAATGAAAGCATTCCACAGGCACTGTTCAAGCCTGAAGATTTTTTTATATTTTTTTTTTTGTTGCTTCCTCATCGCAGGATAAAAGGTCATGGCCTGGTCAGCCCTGTCCACACCTCCCATGGTATTGTTGTAATCCAACACGGCCTGTGGCTTCATGACATCCTTTCCACTACTGGTATGTACCATGACAGTAGAGGTGTTGTGGATGGTACTCATAAGGCACACGTGTCTTTTGTCATGCCATTTCAGTGCCATCATTTTGCCTTTCTGCCAGGCAACTATTTCTCCTGCCTTGAGTTTTTTATTGGCAAAGGTTGGCGGCATGTCACGCCAGTTAGGCCTAACGGTCCCATAGGCATCAGTTTTGTTCAGGAGCCGGAACTAAAAGAGTTCAGGGGGCGTGTAAAAATATCTGTGGTGACACAGTAGCCCTGGTTCAGCAGTGGCTCAATCAAAGAAAGGACCAAAGTGGTTGCCAATCCAAAACTGCTGAATCGTTCGCTGAATTTGGTCCCTTTCCCGGTGTACAGGACTGAATTCCAGATGTACCCAGAGCTGGATTCACACAGCATAAATGACTTTATGCCAAAACGAGCTTGCTTTGATGTGATGAACTGTATCCAGCTAAGTCTACCTTTGTAGGCCATAAGACTTTCATCGATGCTTATGTCTCTGTCCGGCACATAGGTCTGCTGGAAATTATTCAGACTAAGTTGATAAATATCCCCAATTTTTTTTCAATTTTGAAGCTGGATGAGAACTCTCATCAAACTCTTCATTATTTGCAAAGTGCAAATATTTCATTATGAGTGAAATTTTGTACTCTGACATAACGGTGCCAAAAAAAGGAGTGGCCAGCAATTTGTTGGTTGTCCAGTACCATTTTTGCAGGGGTTTCCCCACCACTCCCTGAAGTATTATAAGGCCCAAAAAGTTCCAGATGTCCTCTCTGGTTACCGCTTCCCATTTTCTGGTCCTTGAAAAGCGATGATGGGTAGCAGCTTGTTCCTCCTGGTAGCGATCCGTCTCCAGAACAAATTTGGCAATAACCTCAGTCAAAAAGAGCTTGAGGTATGCCAAGGGGTTATAGTCCTCAACTTCCACTTTGATCCCAGGTGCTCCTGTAAACGGAAATCTTGGTGGCGCTACGTGCTCCATACCACAATCAATCGAGCACCAAGTCCACACATCGCTGGGCACAGTCGCAGGATCATCGCTGAAATTGCTTTCTGCGTCTAATGACGAACTTCCCCATGAGTCGCTGTCACTCAACTCCTCTGCAACCCATTCTGAGACGCTGTTTTCCAGCAGGTCAAATAGCGATTTTGAGGTGGAGGCACGCTTTTTTGATGCCATGGTCGCTGTGCAGTTTACAGACACAAAGTACAGTAAAACTGCAGACAAGGGCACTGGAGAAAGCACTGGGGGGCAATCTAAGGTCACTTTATTTTATTTTTTATTGTAATCCAATAGGATTACATTGTATCAGTGTGTTTGTGCTTTATACATTTTGAATTTACCGCCGTTCCGCCCCCCTGCGTTGCGACGCTCGCAGGGAAGGGAATCAGGGGAACACACAGCATCAGGTGGAATATCCGGCCGCTGTACACTGCGGGAATACATCGCGGGATCCAGGGGACAAGGTAAGTCACCTCTTCCTGGATCCAGTGAGGCAACCCCGAATGTGGCTCGGGGTTACCGATAATGGCACAAAAATCTCACCCTGAGCCACACTCGGGAATACCGCTACGCTGGTTAAAGTGGAAGAAAAGCCTAACACTAACTATTCTTAAAAATATTCCTTTCCCATCCTCCTACTCATCCTGCATAGCCTGTGTAAAGACAATCTGTATACTTACCTTTTTTTAATCTGGTCCAGTCATATGTTCCTGCAGCTCTGGCTCCCCAGTGTAAAAGAGCGCTCAACAATGACTGTGAATTCCTGTAGCCATAATGTCACCCATATGCTCCCATATCTCAGCCGTTGTCGGGACTCCCTACTCTCCCCATGCAGCAGCAGCTGCTTACTGACTCTGGAAAGCCAAAGCTGCAGGATCATGTGACTGTACCAAAGCAGAATAAAAATTGCTGAGCACACAGATATTGTTAGACAGGGTATACAGGATAGATAAAAGGAGGGGGGAGGGAATGTTTAGCGTTAAACTTTTCTTCCACTTTAACCTCCCTGGCGGTATGACTCTGTCTGGAATTATGTACCAAAAGCGGTACAATTGTTTTGCATGGAAATTTGATGTTATGTATTGTAGGCCTGTGATTCTTAGTAATTACTTACTTAAACCTGACCAAACAAGAGTCTAGTAGACATCCCAGGTATGATAAAGTTTGAAACACAAAATCATAAATTATAATATAATAAATAACTATAAATAATTGTAACAAATAGTAATGTAATAATAAAAATTATTTAATAATGTAATCAAATCAAAAACACTGAAATTTGCTCAGTTGCAGAATTGTCGCTGTCATTAGATTTAGTGTTTGATGACGAATTTCCCCACAAATCGCTATCGCTCAATTCTGCGAGTGATTCTAATTTATTGTCACTGTTTTTTAGCTGGTCTAAAACCACTTTTGACATAAAGGGACACTTTTTGGTTGCTATGGAAAATCTCCAAATTCCAGGCAGAAAGAAAAGTTTTTATTATACAAAACTGCATGCAGGACACTGGACATACCACTAGGGACAAAGGGGATGTGTAATTATTACATATAGTACTGTAATCAGTAAGATTACAGTATACTGTATGTATACTATGTGTTTCACTTTTTGAATTTGGTGCCGAACTCCGACCATCATGCACCGCAACGTCGCAGGGAACGGAGCTAGGCACTCGGCAGTGTGGATCGAGCGAGACACGGCTCGCAGACACTGCGGGAGGACATCGCAGGATCCAGGGAACAAGGTAAGTAACTTCCCCTGGATACTGCGATGCAGCCCGAGTCTGGCTCGGGGTTACCGCTCTTAGCATAAAAAAATCACCCCGAGCCTGACTCGGGAATACCGCTAAGGAAGTTAAGGATGTAAATACATAATGCATAAAAAAACAAAAAAAAACACTGTTTAAAAAAAGTCACAATGATAAATCATTTAGTTCTTGTATAGATTGCAGCTTGAGCTACAGAACTTGTACAACACATTTTTTGCCACAGTCTGCTAAAGCAGTCTTTGAAAGATGTGAAAGGAGACTAAAGCTCCACCTGCTGGCTACAGGAAGACACATCATAATAATATACAATATTTCATACTTACGTCAATAAAAAGTTTTATTTCATTAATAACCATAATAAGTATAGAAAATATGTAAAACAAAAAAGCTACACTTTCCCTTTAAAAGGCATCCAAAGGCTTTTCCACTTATCATAGAGTAACAAACCACCCAAAGATTGTTGGGGCTTTCTGTGACTTGTAGTTGTACTGTGATGTCTGGGGAACCAATGACAAATTTTTCTTTTTATGCTCTCCAATTCTAACATATTTGTGATGGTCTGGTGGGGAGATACTGCTGCGCTGCTCAGTTATTATGACATCTTAAGCTCAGGAAACTATGATTACTGTATGCCAACATCTGTGCAATCAGCATTTTCAGGCTCCAGTGCAGGCAGATGGTCCGTGCCGGAGTGAGGCAACATCCCAGATATCACCTGTCATAGCACAGCTTAGTACATTGTGCCTATTGCATGCTGTAGGAGGAGGAAATTATCTCTTCACACGGGTTTGACCACTACGTATATGTCTAATATGCTGTTGATGTTGCTAATATAAATGGTTATTGATTTAAACACAGTCAGTGACTCTGAATGTATTCTCTACTGAGAAGAGATGATTAGGGTGGAATATGAATGCCATGTATAAATACATAAATGGTCCAATTGTGAACTCAGTACAAAGTTATTCATGTTAAGGACACCGCAAAGAACAAGCAGGCGCTTATTGTGATTGGATGAAAAGGCTTCCACTGCATATGGAAATGCTTCTTCACAGTAAGAGATGTGCAAATATGGAATAGATTTCCTGCCAACTCCGTTGAGTAAAAGAAAAAAAAAAATTGACTAAATATACAAAATAAAACTGGCTATTGGGGCATACAGTAAATAATACCGTAGGTTGTTGATCTTGGGATTATCTTATGGCACAAGGTGTCAGGAAAGAATTTGTTCCTTGTTGGAGCTGTAGGAGTGGTTGCCTTCCTCTGGATCAACTATGTGTTTAGCGTTCCAAGCAGTGGCGGTCCGTAATGCAGGGCGCCCCCCCTCTATCCATGCGCCTGGCTCCCTAATCTACATGCAGGGCACCAGATGCATGGATTCCAATCAGGGTTTTTTTTTTTTTTTAAGCAAGTGATTAGAGCCAGAGGCTCTAACAGGCTTCAAAAAAGCGTGGGCTTGGGGCGCAGAGCACTGTGCCCCAAGCCCACCCAGTTGTGTGACAATAGCGAATGAATATTCGCTATTGTCACACTGATTCTCCTCCTGGCTAAAAAGAGGAGCGTTCCAATTGGTCCAGGAGGAGAGAGGAGATGCACAGTGGAAGCCACTGTGATGCCGACGAGGAGACGCAGGGGAAGCCACCCGTCGCCCGGAGGGGGTAAGTGCTGGGCTCCTAACCGACAGACCGCCCGGGAGGGGTGATGCGGGTGACCCAACCGACCATGTGGGTGTCTGTGGATGCACTGTTTTTACCAAATTTACCACCAGACGCCACTGGTTCCAAAGAAGATAGCTTGTTAAGTTTGTCTGCTGCTTGAACTAGGTGGATATACACTCATAGCCAAAATTGTTGGCACCCCAGATTTTTTTCCAGAAAATCAAGTATTTCTCACAGAAAAGTATTGCAGTAACACGTTTTGCTATACACATGTTTATTCCCTTTGTGTGTATTGGAACAAAACAAAAAAAGGGAGGAAAAAAAGCAAATTGGACCTAATGTCACACAAAACTCCAAAAACGTAATATTTGGTTGCACACCCTTTGGAAAAAATAACTGAAATTAGTCGCTTCCTATAACCATCAATAAGCTTCTTACACCTCTCACCCGGAATTTTGGACCACTCTTCCTTTGCAAACTGATCCAGATCTCTCTTATTGGAAGGGCGCCTATTCACAATAGCAATTTTAAGATCTCTCCAAAGGTGTTCAATGGGATTTAGATCTGGACTCTTTGTTGCCATCCATTTCTGGGTATTTTTTGACGTATGTTTGGGGTCATTGTCCTGCTGGAAGACCCAAGATCTCGGACGCAAACCCAGCTTTCTGACACTGGCCTCTACAGTGCGACCCAAAATCCTTTGGTAATCCTCAGATTTAATGACGCCTTGACACATTCAAGGCACCCAGTGCCAGAGGCAGCAAAACAACCCCAAAACACCATTGAACCTCCACCATATTTCACTGTAGGTACTGTGTTATTTTCTTTGTAGGCCACATTCCGTTTTCGGTAAACAGTAGAATGATGTGCTTTACCAAAAAGCTCTATCTTGGTCTCATCTGTCCACAAGACGTTTTTCCAGAAGGATTTTGGCTTACTCAAGTACATTTTGGCAAACTGTAGTCTTGCTTTTTTATGTCTCTGTGTCAGCAGTGGGGTCCTCCTGGGTCTCCTGCCATAGCGTTTCATTTCATTGAAATGTAGACGGATAGTTCGCGCTGACACTGATGATCCCCGAGCCTGCAGGACAGCTTGAATTTCTTTGGAACTTGTTTGGGGCTGCTTATTCACCATCTGGACTATCCTGCGTTGCAACCTTTTATCAATTTTTCTCTTCCGTCCACGCCCAGAGAGATTAGCTACAGTGTCATGGATTGCAAACTTCTTGATAATGTTGCGCACTGTGGACAAAGGCAAATCTAGATCTCTGGAGATGGACTTGTAACCTTGAGATTGTTGATATTTTTCCACAATTTTGGTTCTCAAGTCCTCAGACAGTTCTCTTCTCCTCTTTCTGTATTCCATGCTTAGTGTGGCACACACAGACACACAATGCAAAGACTAAGTGAACTTCTCTCCTTTTTATCTGCTTTCAGGTGTGATTTTTATATTGCCCACACCTGTTACTTGCCCCAGGTGAGTTTAAAGGAGCATCACATGCTTGAAACAATCTTATTTATCCACAATTTTGAAAAGGTGCCAAGAATTTTGACCAGCCCATTTTTGGAGTTTTGTGTGACATTATGTCCAATTTGCTTTTTTTCCTCACATTTTTTGTTTTGTTCCAATACACACAAAGGGAATAAACATGTGTTACTGCAATACTTTTCTGTGAGAAATACTTGATTTTCTGGAAAAATTTCTGGGGTACAAACAATTTCGGCTATGACTGTAGGTCTTTTTTTAACCTAACTATGAACCTGAGTAAAGAATTGTTTTTAAATGTTAATTCTGCTCAAAAATTAAATATCAGCTTTGGGTCTACACTGCTAGGTGAGCAGTAGGGTGCTGCATGACCATCTATCCACTGTAGTGTTGGCTACCGATACCCTTCCCATCTTCCCTTGGCACAGCCCTAGCATAGATTAATTTCTGGTACCTGTACCCTTTGTTTATTGTATACTATTAAGAAATATGTAGCTGTGACATCAGCATGTTACTTCATAATGAAAACAACAGTTGGGGAAAACTGGGAATTTCATGAAAATTCTACCTGAGATCAGCAGCAACAAAGCAAAAAAAATAATTTTGGGTGATACTTTCCTTTACAATAGATCTCTCAGTTCATGTCACTTAATGCAGTTGAGCGAGTTAAGTAATTAAAGCAAACGTTCTTACAAGCTTGATCTTCCTGCAGGGTAGGCGAAAGCTCTTGTTTCATATTTTCCAGCGCGGTTCTCTGAAGCCCCAGCAGGCATATCACAGAAATGCCTGCCGAACACAATGACGATGGATTCTGTATCACTGTCCATTTCCCCACAGCTCAGATCCATTAACTGGCTTCATCTGTCCTGACCAGCCTGGATAAATGGTTCTTTTATTGGTGACAATGAAACGGCTTAATGCAGGGGCTCGGTGACATGGTGACACAGACAAAAGTGATCAGTTTTCCCTTCTCTAAATATGGTTTATACAAAGTATCGCCTTTCACGACACAGAACCCAACACTGTGCTTGCTCAGGCTCTGAAGAGAGACGGGTTTTGTTGTTCTGGAGCTGGACAGATAATGGCATTCGATGTAAAGTCTACTGAAGTGCCTGTGTCAGTCCTTGTAGACAAGCTTCCACTGAAGATTCTGATAACAAGTCAGGCGTGTGAAGATACAGCTTGGTGGTAAGTTGCTTAACTTTGCAAATCTGATCCTTTTAAGTTAGTTGGTTTTATTGTATATTGTTCAGCTGGTCACGCACAGGAAGATAACGTTTCTTGGCTAGAGTGGCAGTCAACAGAATTTCTCTATACACTTTGGAGGCCACACAAGTTGATATTGTTAATGATCTTGCATTCACATTAGCAGACAGGGCTGATAAGGATCAGATAAGGAACATCATGTTGGTTTGTGGACCAAAATACCTGCCAGCTGCAAGGAACACTATATTTCTTGGCACTTGTAGGGCTTGTAACTGTAGGAGCATCTGTGTTACAATATATTGTCTTGTAAGTCCCAGTACTGCCAAGTGGATTCAACCCTTTACCACCAAGGTGAGGAAATTAGAGAAAACAAGGAGTACAGCATCAAAAGAAGATGCAGTCCACATCTTGGCAAGTGCGCATTTTAAGTTTGTCCAGTACTTTCATTATTATACCTTGGTAGTCAAGACATGATCTGCAGATATTATGAAGATAAGTCAGGATTAACTGCTTGCCGACTGTCCTACAGCAGATTTACTGCTACAGGGCAGCCGCGCTGCGCAGAATCACACACACACACACACATATATATATATATATATATATATATTCTGCACTCCAGGGTAGGGGGCGTGGACGTGCGTGGCATCTGCTGTGATTTGTCAAAGCAGATGCCGATCAGCGGGTGCCGGCCCTTGGATGTCCGCTGGCACCTGCCGATCGTTGAGCAGAGACACAGGATGGAGCTCTGCCTATGTAAACAAGGCAGAGCTCTGTCCTGACAGAGGGGGGAGTGAAGGATTTTATTTCGCTGCAAAGCAAGGAATAAAATTCCTTAGTAAAAGCAGCACACACAGGGGTTTATTTACTAAAGCTGGAGAGTGAAAAAATTAGGCACACTTCTGCATAGAAACCAATCAGCTTCCAGTTTTTTTTTTTTTTTGCCAAAGCTTAATTGAACAAGCTGAGGTTAGAAGCTGATTGGTTTCTATGCAGAGGTGAGCCTGATTTTGCACTCTCCAGGTTTAGTAAATAGACCCCATAGTGTACACAAACACTGGCTAGGCACACATTTAATTCTTTGATCGCCCTAGCTGTTTAATCCCTGTAATTAGTACAGTGATAGTGCATATTTTTAGCACTGATAACTGTATTAGTGTCACTGGTTCCCATAAAATGTCAAAAGTGTCAGAATGTCTGCCACAATATCACAGTCCCGCTACAAGTTGCTGACTGCTGCCACTAGTATAAAAAATAAATAAACAAAAATTTCAGTATATATTCCATAGTTTATAGACACTATAACATTTGTGAAAACCAATCAATATATGCTTATTGGGATGTTTTGTTTGTTTTTTACCATGGAGCATATGTGGCCTAAATTTATAAAGAAATCTGATTTTTTTCACATTTTTTTATTGGATATGTTTTATAGCAGAAAAAAAAAAAATGTGCCCAAAAAAAAAAAAAAAATGTAGTGGTGATCAATCAATACCACCAAAAGAAAGCTCCGTTTGTGCGAAAACAATAACAGAAATTCCATTTGGGTACAACATTACATAATTGCGCAATTGTCAGTTAAAGTAACGTAGTGCCATATCGCAAAATATGGACTGATTATTGAAGGGGCGTAAATCGGTCAAGTGAGTAAATGGTAGATATAAGTAGGTTCTATAACCCTAAAAAGCCATTTAATGCCCACTGCACCCAAAAAAATAAGCCTCGTCTTACCCACTGACTCTAATTTATTATATTTTATCTATTTCACCAAAAAAGACAAAATTGCCCCCAAACCTCCCGAATTTAGCTGAGCTTTCAGGGAAATAAAAGCTCTCACTTTTGTTCATCCTTACTCCAAAGGACTAAAAAGCAGATTTTACAGTTATCATGCCATTTTCAGTGTGAGGAACACAACTTTTGATCGCAGCCTGATGAGAAGTCACACTTTGCACATGAAGGAATCACTTTTCTTGTGGAATAAGAACAGCTGCATATTTTCCAGTATAACAGACCCACCTTGAGTTGTGTACGCCATTCTTCATACAGGTTACTTATTTGTAGCCCAAGGGCTGAGTAAGGGATAATCAACAGCTTCCTCCATCACACTGAACAGTGTAGATAGAAGAATCTCTCCTGCTGGCTATTATGTTCAGACTGACAGCACAAACAGTTGTCTGAATACCCCAAAAAGTGACTGCATCTGATAAGATGCAGTCACTGTTTAGCTGAATTTTTTTAAGACCAGAGAAGACCAGCACCACAGTTATAAATAATTAAAAACAACTAATTAGTTAGATGGTCTGCTCTTGCTATATAGCTGGATCTTGCATTGGAGTCCCTGACTGACCCAGGCGGTGACTTTTCCAGCAGTCTATGTTAGTCCACTGTTGCAGTCCCTGCTGATGCTATACATCTGTCCATAAGCGCTTTTGTCTGCGTTGCCCACTTGGTATCTTACCTGTGGGAAGATTCAGCTGGACCATATATCGCCAATTGTCTACTACCATTGTCTTCCAATGATGTTGTTTTTTGTCTTTCTCCACCTATGGGACGTTGTCTTTGTTTGTTTTTGTTCTTGTTTGTTTTTGTGTCTCTCCACCTATGGGGCGTTGGCTCTTTGCCCTATGAGGGAGGAGCTACTGAGTTCCCGGGGGCTCCTCCCCCTCCACCTAATTAGTGGCCCACATGCACATGTCCCCATATAGAGGGTAGGTAGAGGTCTCAGCACTGCGTGGCTTTGATAAAGAAGTTTTACACTTCAAAACGCGTCAGCCGATAGTACGCCCCATCACGGTCTCCTTGATCGGTCGAAGTGTGGTTTGGGTTCACATGCTGCAGCTTCCAAGGCACTGTTTGTACAATGCAAACTTTTGTACTAGTTTTGTGAGTACCTTTTCATTGCTTTAATTTTAAATAAATTTTCCTAAACGATATCACACCAGGCTGGTGCGCCCTTGTTTTTTCCTTTTTTTCATTTGCTACTAGGACACCCCTATCCACGAAGGGCAGCAAGGCCAGTGCTTTCGTTGTAGACTATTGAATGGTCGATGGTCATCTCGTGCGCAGGATTGTTTGTTGTTTTTCTGCCATTTTAGGAGATATTGACCCTGATGTCAGCGGTGCATGTGCTCTGCAGGTCAGGCGTATCCTGCCGGAATGGAGGACTCCCACGCGCAGGTGCGGGAGTGACGTCATCGCGGCTCCGGCCACTTGCAGCACCTGAGCCAGCGATCCTAGAAGAAACGTAGAGTGAACATGGTAGCTCCCTCCGGGGTTGACTGGGCACCGCTGTAGGGCTTCGTTCTAAGGTAAGTATTTCTGCCGTTTACTACCACTTGAAAAGCTCAAAGATGGATGGGTTTAGCACAGGGAGGGAGGCCTTAATATCAATTCTCTGTGGTTTCATTCCAGCACAATGTGCACCTCTGCCATGGTATCCGTCTGTTAGCCGAGGGGCTTTTAACCACAGACGGGTCAAGAAAAAGACAATAGTCTGGCGTGAATCTGGAGCATTTTAACTCCAAAGAATGCCTGCACTTTGAAGTTGCCCTGTGACCAGATTCTATAAAGATAAAAGTTAAAAGCTTCACTTAGCATGGAAATTAAAAAAAAATATTAATTTGTTATACTTGTGAATGTGAAACAGTTTGATAATAATCCATAAATAGCTGCACTCAGTCCAGACTAAATCCTCATCATTCTTGTAATAATTATCTGCAGAATATCCAATACTTTGTCTGCGCTCTACATATGGGAGAAGGAGGCAGGGGAACTGTGGCAGCCAGCCAAGGATTTGCAGCCCATGGCTCGTATGAATGACACTGCTGCTGCTCTCTAGTGAGTCTTCAAGCTGTCAAGAGCATCCTGTGAGCCTCTTCTAAATCCCTGGAGGTCACAACTCAGTGAAGGGACATGCTGTCCTGTATAGTGTGATATATGACCCGAATGTTGACAGTTTTAGCAAAATACTGTTGCTTATAGCAACACCGTGTTTGCTTTTCTGATCAGGTAGAGGCTGATTGTGATTGGCCGTTGCAAACAACACCTCCATTTTTTGCTTGCCCATGTGACTGATGTAAGAAGCTGTGATTTGGATGTTCTGGAAAAACTATAAAACAAGGTACAAGTTGTCTCTTGCTTGAGAATTACACTGTACCTGTACTTTACCAATAAACGCAATGCTGAGAAAAAAGTGTGGGTCTGGAGATGGGCTTTAAATGGAACCTGTCATGAAAGTAACATATGTTGCCATTGTCAAATGGTTAAAAATGCTCATTGCCTGGCTGTCATGCTCATCCTCTGGCTTAAATGTTTTGCGTTACTGACCTGAAGCAAGTACATAGATTCAGAGTTCAGACATCACTAACTGCATACTCCTGTGTCAGCAACTCAGGGAGTGCAGTGACAAACATTTTCAGAAGAAGGTCATTGATAGCAATACCCATATTTCTCGTGTAGCGGGGTCCTAAATTTAGGGGAAGTGTTTGAGTGGTAGTTATGCTCAAACACCCCAATTGTCAGGATTCTATCAACCATTTTTTGTCCGCAGGGAGAGTATCGGTGTATAGTTCCCTGTGGCCTGCAGGTGGCGCTGCCATGGTAGGCGAGGGTTGAACCGCTGATACAGTGCTGTGCCTTGTGTGTCCCCTCTCAGCAGCCGTACAGTGGGTGTGGCAGGCCTGCTGTGCATTCTGGGAGAGGATATAAAAGGGGCAGACTCTGCCTGTTCGGGGTTCTTCGGTCGTCGGGAGTCCTACTCCCAGGAGTTGTGTTTCTGTCCGCCCTGGGCACCTTCGGCCCAGGGGCGGAGGTCGGTGAATCAGTCCCAGGCACCTTTAACCATGGGACTGCAGCAAAGGCCTTGGGCCCAGCACCTTCGGCTGGGGCCCATCAAGGATCGAGGAATTCCAGGGTGCCGCCTTGCGAGGGGACCCGTATCTTAGACGAGGAGGCCGGGGAAGGAACTGTTCCGAGGGACCGATGAGAAGTTACGGTGAAGGAAGGGGCCCGATAACTCTCTGGAGGGATGTCTTCTCCTTACAAAGAAGTCAAGTCTTGAAGCACCAGGTCTGTGGCAGAGACCAAGTTCACCAGGTCTGTGGCAGAGACCAAGTTCATCCAGTCTGTGGCAGAGACTGTGCGGTTAAGTTAGAGTACCATTTGGCTGCTAGTCCCTACCTAGGGAGACTATCCATCTGGAATGAGTCTGCTTGAGAAGCCGAGCAGTGAAGTGATTACGTTTGTGCCCGGACCTCTCCCACACCTTATGCTGTCCTGTCTTCTTGCTCCAACCTTTACCTATCAGAGACTGTTATTTTGCAAAGAGAAAATAAACGCTACATTGGATTTGCAGCTGGTGTGGACATTCAAGTCACTGGGGGGAACAAGGACTTATCTCTGTCAATTATAGAGGTGAGAATCATTCTCTGGAGGATTCTGGTTTCTGGCCGTGGAGACCCACCAACAACACCGCTCAACCTCTTTACACAGGAGGGTACGGGCTTGTGGCGTGGTGTGCCCTCTCTACCTGCGAGGAGCCAAAGGGCAGGTGAAGGGGGTGAGGTCGCTACACTCCTATAAAAGCTTTTTCTGAAAGCGGACCTTCACCCAATAAAGCAACTTACCTGCACCTGGCTCCTTTCCCCTCCCTCTTCCACAATTAGATTACAATATTTTTATTTTGCGTTTATGACACTTTTTCTCACCCAGTGGTGAATTCATTTGTGGTCCCCAGTCACTCTGATGGTGCTTGCATGCTGCCAGATCACATGCACAAAGATGCCACAGGGCTACAGGACTTGTGGCACATCTGCACACACACGGAAGGGTTCCAGAGCATGCACAAATACGATGTCTGTATGAGATCCCGGATCTCAGGGTGTCTGCTCATGTACAGGAAAGCCCACGCATGTGCGCTGATTTCCTGCCAGTATTTGGCAGGTCCCAAAAGCCTAGCAGAGCGCTTTGGCATATCTAAACAGGCACCGTTTTTTTTAAGATGGCCGCACTGGAGAGGAGATCAACAATACAGGGGATTGGAGTTCCTCTTTAGGGTATACGTAAACCCTGTGACTATTAGTTTGCTCTGTGCAACATAAACAATTGCTTTTTTTTTTTATACTTCTGTTTTCAAAAACCTTTTGTTACATCTCAGGCTGGGTTCACACTAGCTGTGGCACACAGCAGGGGTCCAATGCGTCCCTGTTCTCCATTTCTGGGACGAATCAGGCCCAATTGTAGCCTGAATTTGGACCTGAAACAGAACCAAAGATGCACAAGACCCCTGTGCAATCTGCTCCATGGCCGCCATGGAGATGTGTGAGCTGGCTCCATTGAGAGCCGGGCAACCTCTCCTGTCATGTGAATTGGATGCGGGGAAACCCACATCCAATTCACACTAGTGTGAACCCAGCCTCAGTGCTGTTGATCTGCTGCAGCCACTTAGCAGCTGCATTCTATCTACATGCACCCCAGTGATGGTTGTATGGCATTTTTCAGGGTGGGTTTCCTAATGATGACAACACTGGCCCATAACTGTATAATATGTATTACAATGGCTTACACTCTCCTTACAAGAGACTGTGACTGTATATAATATACAGTATATAAGCAGAAGTTTCACTATAAGGCTAAACTCCAGCCAAACAACTAAAGAACTAAGGAGGGTGTCTTAGCTGTTAGCAATTTATACACAGCACAGCAATGCAGCAGACACCACTTTCAGAGTTGTATCCTCTCTCTACCCCAGCCTTCTGACTGGACACTGAAGTGCAGCAGTAGACTGACAAAGTCACCCTTATCAGCATGCTCCTAGACAGCATATTTGAATGCAACACACCCATCTGGTCCCTGACCTTTAGTTCTGCCACCTCCGTCTCTAGGTATGAACTCACCTGAGCTATACATGGGACTGCTATAGGTTGACATCAAGTTAAACTGAGGTACTTACACTGCTTGCATTAAAAATATATATTTAATGAGCTATTAGTGAATATGGAGCTGAATAATTTTGTGTCTTTTGTATCTGTCTGGTGTTCATCTTTCAGTCCACAGTACATACTGGTAAATGCTAACAGCTGCATGGTACAGAAAGCACACATGCTAATGTGGGCAAACAGGACCTAAATAGCTCCTGTTAACTTTGAAAACTAGCAGACTACTTACAAATCAGTTTCTAATTAGAGGGTCATCATAATATTTGCTTTAGCTTTTGTTACATAATGGAAAATAAACTTTTCCATTTTTAATGAATAGTTCAGTGGTGCCAAATTATTTGGAATTGATTGTGATCAAATAAATTCTCCTCTTTAGTGATTGTTCAGAAAATGTGAGCAATCTTCCATACCTCCCAAGAGGACATTCACAAAGGCCCCTTTCACACTGGGGCGGGGAGGTGCACTGGCTAAAAATAGCGCCTCTATACCGTTGTTTTTACCGCAATATTCGGCCGCTAGGGTGATTTTAACCCCCGCTAGCGGCCGAAAAAGGGTTAATACTGCCGGCAATTCGCCTCTGCAGAGGCGCATTGCCAGCGGTATTACCGCAGTTTCCCATTGCTTTCAATGGGCAGCAGCGGTAAAGGAGCGGTAAACACACCGCTCCTTCACCGCTGCAAAGATGCAGCTAGCAGGACTTTTGGAGCGGTCCTGCTAGCGCACCGCTTCAGTGTGAAAGCCTTTGGGCTTTCACACTGAAGACTGCAGGGCATGATTTTTTCAGGCGGGATAGCAGCGCTATTTTTAGCGCTAAACCGCCTGAAAAACGTGTCAGTGTGAAATTAAGTGTTTGTTATTTTCTCATATACAAGCTACAAACAGACAGACAAAACTTAATCTTCAAACCAGCTTGGAAAAAGAAAGAGGATGGAATTCTGGGTATCAGGCAATACTCTATTATTCAGGGTGGGGCTATCATATTGGTATATTCCAGAATGCTGAGAACGAAAAGTGGACCTGTACTCAAAAGTAAAAGTACTGCTCATCCTGCTGCTACCTAGCCTTTTTTTTTCTGGGGAGCAGGTACCTTTTTTTGATACCTGCTCCTACTTCCTCAATTCTCTCCTAGGTAAGAATGGCATTTGGTTGAGCCCACTTCCTGGGACATGTCACACATCCTAGGAGATTGAGGGCCAATCCCAAAGCGCTGCTCTGTCTTGCACATGTGTAGTGGGGAGTTGGCTGTGATACATCAGGTAGTCACAGCCAGCTCCCAATTTAAAGATAGATGCACAGGATAGCCAAAGCCCTGTGAAGAATCGACTGCAGAGTAGACAGGACTTGAGGGTTGGTATGTGTCTGTTTCTTAAAAGTCAGTAGTAGCTACAGTATTTTGAGCCGCTGACTTTTTAAAAACCAAAGTGAAGTTTCTCTTTAAATGAGAAGTTGAGGATTTTTTATTTTTTTTCAGAATCATACTTACCTAGGATGATGCAGCATCAGTGCAATGCTGCACCTGTCCCCCGTAGGCTCTAAAGCTAAGAACCAAGGGATCAAACACAGCTGATAGCTCAGTGCTTCGTGAGCAGAGATCTGGTGACTGTCATCTGGTTGCGATCTTTCCCCAGCCTGGACCGGCTCTGTGCCCTCAGCCAACAGCGGGCTTCGGCCCGCTGTCTGCTGAAAATGGGTCACAGGAGTACAGAACAAACTGCACTCATTTGATCCACAGGAGAAGTACAACCAAACAATCTTTGGCTGTACTACTCCTTTAACTAAACCAGATTAAGCTAGTAATCAAAAACTACTTGTTCCCTTGTAACTGGTAAGGAAAAGTTGAGGTCTGGACAAATTTCATGACATGCCTTATTTTAGACAAAGAAAAATGCCATTACTTAGTCCCTGATCTTCTTTATGCAATACCAGTATATCATGGCTGGTGGGAGGGGCCAACAAGGTGCTGTACAAACATCACAGCAAGGAAAGGGGCAGCCAGGGACAGTCAGGCTGGGAAGGAATGAGTTAATTGACAGGACCGGACATCCCCTAGCCAAGAAATTAGGTGAACTCTATCTGATCTGCTGCAGCTTCCAATGCGACCTGAGAGAAGCTCACAGTGTGCTGTGAAATAATAGTAAGCGATTTTAGTACAGGATAGGAGCCTGTGCAATTATGCAAGGCTCAAGGTGAACCAGAAGCTCAGCTTAATCTTTAACACAGAACCCTTAACCAAACCATGAAACTTAGCACTTAACCTCCTTAGCGGTAATCCCGAGTCTGGCTCGGGGTGAGTTTTCAATGCTAAGAGCGGTAACCCCGAGCCAGACTCGGGCTGCATCGCAGTATCCAGGGGAAGTAACTTACCTTGTTTCCTGGATCCTGCGATGTCCTCCCGCAGTGTCTGCGAGCCGTGTCTCGCTCGATCCTCACTGCCGAGTGCCGAGCTCCGTTCCCTGCGACGTTGCAACGCACGGGGACGGAGTTCGGCGCCAAATTCAAAAAAGTAAACACATAGTATACATACAGTATACTGTAATCTTACAGATTACAGTACTGTATGTAATAATTACACACCCCCTTTGTCCCTAGTGGTCTGCCCAGTGTCCTGCATGCACTTTTATATAATAAAAACTTTTCTTTCTGCCTTGAAACTGGAGATTGTCCATAGCAACCAAAAAGTGTCCCTTTATGTCAAAAGTGGTTTTAGACCAGCTAAAAAACAGCGATAATAAATTACAATCACTCGCAGAATTGAGCGATAGCGATTTGTGGGGAAATTCATCATCAAACAAAAAATCTAATGACAGCGACAATTCTGCAACTGAGCAAATTTCAGTGTTTTTGATTTGATTACATTATTGAATAATTTTTATTATAATTACATTACTATTTGTTATAATTATTTATAGTTATTTATTATATTATAATTTATTATTTTGTGTTTCAAACTTTATCATACCCGGGATGTCTACTAGACTCTTGTTTGGTCAGGTTTAAAGGAGCACTAAAGCTTCCCTTTTTTTTGCTTAAAAATAACAAACATGTTATACTTACCTCCACTGTGCAGCTCGTTTTGCACACAGTGGCCCCGATCCTGGTCTTCTGGGGTCCCTCGGCGGCTGTCTTGGCTCCTCCCCGCAAGGACTCCACACCTTAATGCGAGTGAGCTCGCATGGTGTGGAGTGATTGCGGGCGCGCTCCCGTGATACAGCGGCGGCCATAGCCGCCGACTGTATCACTCGGCCCCGCCCCCCGCGTCATTGGATGTGATTGACAGCAGCGCCAGCCAATGGCTGCGCTGCTTTCAATCCATCCAGTGTAGCCAATCGGCGGCCAGGCTGAAAAATGAAGAGGATGACGGGGACGAGCATGGGACTTTCGAGGGGCCAGGTAAGAAAAACGGGGGCTCGGGGGGGGCGGTATTGTCGAATGTTTTTTCACCTTAATGCATAGGATGCATTAAGGTGAAAAAACATGTAACTTTACTACTCCTTTAAGTAAGTAATTACTAAGAATCGCAGGCCTACAATACATAACACCAAATTTCCATGCAAAATAATTGTACCGCTTTTGGTACATAATTCCAGACAGAATCATACTGCCAGGGAGGTTAAAGGCGTTTTTCACCTTAATGCATTCTGCATTGCCCCCTTTTACTTACCTGAACCCGGTCTTTCCAGCGACGGGGACGAGCACACCAGCTCCAGCCAGTGTCTCATGTCCTGATTGGATAGCTTGATAGCAGTGCAGTCATTGGCTCCCGCTGCTGTCAATCAAATCCAATGTCGCGGGAGCCAGGGGCGGGGCAAGTCCTACTGTATGTGTCAATGGACGCAGCAGCAGGACACGGGAGCGCACCCGCACGAGTGCCCCGAGGGAGAGCGGCTCTCCAACAGGGCATTCGAGAAGAGAAGGAGCTAGGAGCGCCGATGAGGGACCCCAGAAGAGGAAGATCGTGGCCACTCTGTGCAAACCCAACTGCACAGAGGAGGCAAGTATGACATGTTTGTTTTTTGTATTTTTTAAAAGAAACCTTTACATATCCTTTAAAGTGACTGTCACTAGATTTAAAAAAAGCAAAGAAAAAAGTTAATACTGACCTGTCCCACTGCCAATGTTTGCTCTTTCGAAGAGTTACAGTGACTGAGGACATTTTCAGCATCCATTACACTTCCATATGTCAGATGCTTAGTCCAAAAGTCCACACTGTGGTTTCATCTGCTGACCCCTATCACTATTGGACAGAGTAGGGGGGGTCAGGAAATTAGTTAACCACTTAAGCCCCGGACCATTTCGGGCCATTAGGACCAGGCCTGTTTTTGGGATTCGGCACTGCGCTGCTTTAACTGTAAATTGTGCGGACATGCAATGTTGTACCCAAATGAAATTTGCGTCCTTTTCTTCCCACAAATAGAGCTTTCTTTTAATGGTATTTGATTGCCTCTGCGATTTTTATTTTTTGCGATATAAACAGAAAAAGACCGAAAATTTTGAAAAAAAATGATATTTTCTACTTTTTGTTATAAGAAAAATCGAATAAACTCAATTTTAGTCATACATTTAGGCCAAAATGTATTCAGCCACATGTCTTTAGTAAAAAAAATGTCAATAAGCGTATATTTATTGGTTTGCGCAAAAGTTATAGCGTTTACAAACTAGGGTACATTTTCTGAAATGTACACAGCTTTAAATTTATGACTGCCTATCTCATTTCTTGAGGTGCTAAAATGGCAGGGCAGTACAAACCCCCCCCCAAATGACCCCATTTTGGAAAGTAGACACCCCAAGGAAATTGCTGAGAGGCATGTTGAGCCCATTGAATATTTTTTTTTTGTCCCAAGTGATTGAATAATGACAAAAAAAAAAAAAAAAATTACAAAAAGTTGTCACTAAATGATATATTGCTCACACATGCCATGGTTATATGTGGAATTGCACCCCAAAATACATTCTGCTGCTTCTCCTGAGTACGGGGATACCACATGTGTGGGACTTTTTAGGAGCCTAGCCACGTACGGGACCCCGGAAACCAAGCACCGCCTTCGGGATTTCTAAGGGCGCAAATTTTTGATTTCACTCCTCACTACCTATCACAGTTTCGAAGGCCATAAAATGCCAAAATAGCACAAAATCCCCCCAAATGACCCCATTTTGGAAAGTAGACACCCCAAGCTATTTACTGAGAGGCATGTTCAGTCCATGGAATATTTTATATTTTGCCACAAGTTGCGGGAATATGACAAACTTTTTTTTTTTTTGCACAAAGTTGTCACTAAATGATATATTGCTCACACATGCCATGGGCATATGTGAAATTACACCCCAAAATACATTCTGCTGCTTCTCCTGAGTACGGGGATACCACATGTGTGGGACTTTTTGGGAGCCTAGCCGCGTACGGGACCCCAAAAACCAAGCACCGCCTTCAAGGTTTCTAAGGGCATACATTTTTTTTTTTTTATAAATTGTATTTTTATTAAAGAAATTTTCACAAAATACAAAAGCAGGCATAACTGACAAAGCATAGGGAATGTCTGAGGTACATCATACTAGGCAAATGGAATGACTCTGGGGAGGCTGACAATGGAAATAATAATAATAACCAAACAAAATATTGAGAAAGAAAAAAAAAAAAAAAAAAAAAAAAAAAAAGGAGCCTGTGATCATCATACAATACATAATGTTGGACTTAGGGTATGAGTTTACAGATTCAGGGACATGATCAAATGTGGACCGGAGGTGCACCTAGGGCACAGAGATAGAGGATAAGAAGCCGAGAGAGTATCGAATGGTTTCTAGGCCAAGGGCGGCAGCCCGTACGTCGAAACATCCCAGGCCGCCCAGATCTCGTCAAATCTATCAACTCCATCCTCCACCATAGCTGTCATATATTCCATCTGTCGTATGCCCCTGACGCTTTGTATCAACTGAATTTGGGTAGGCACTAGGGTGGATAACCAGTTAGAGGGAATGGCTCTTCTGGCTGCAAGCAGAATAAAAGCGGCTAGTCTGTTTGCTGCCTTTCCTATCCCCGGGAAGGGAAGACCTAGGAGACAATGAATCGGGTCTAGGGGGATAGAGGCGGGGAGAACCTGTTGAAGCACTTGTGCCACCATGGACCAAAAGGGTACTATCCGATCGCATTGCCAAAAGATATGGAAATGTGATCCTTTTTCTTTCCCGCATCTCCAACACAGAGGAGAGAGAGAGGAGTCATACCGGTGAATAACCTCAGGGGTCTTGTACCAAAATAGTAGAACTTTGTATGCTGTCTCTCTCTGTGCCACACATCTTGAAATTTTAGAGGTCGAGGACCAAATTCTTGACCACTCCGAGACTGAAATTTGTCGCTGGGTGAGCTGCGACCATTTGTACATGTAGGAGTGGGTGTTTTCAGAAATTGTTGTCTGTTCCTGGAGGATGCGGTATATACTTGAAATGAGCTGTGCTTGATAGGGACCTTGGGAGCAGAGAAGTTCAAAGGGTGTTGGCTTGGTGAGGATGAGAGATGGGGACAGTGTCGAGAAATAATGGACTATCTGGAGGTACGAATACCTCAAATATTCTGGGATTTGGCTCTCAGTCTGGAGGGTCGGGAAGGGTTTAACCTTACGTGTGATCGGATGTACGAAATGTCGAAGTTGGAACAGCCCCTCTTTTGCCCAGGGAAACACACGTGTATGTGAGAGGCTATCAGGGATCAAGGGATTGAAGAGCACATTAGATAAGGGGGGGCAGATGGAAGATAATGCAAACTTGGAAAGGCATGAGCGCCACAATCTGAGCACAAATACCATGGGACTCAGGCAGAGATCGTGAAGTTTGGGGTCCCCCAATGTCCCAGGGGACCATACCAGGGAACAGGGGTGAGTTGGATAGAGGGAGCCCATTTCTATCTCCGACCAACGTTTAGGGGGCCTGAGGCTAGACCATGACACCAAGGTTCGCAAATGGGAGGCCAGGTAATATTTGTATATGTCCGGGGCTCCCATGCCCCCCTGATCTCTGGGGGAGAAAATAACCGAGCTTGCCACTCTATGGGCCCTGCCACTCCAAATGAACTTAAGAAACCACTGCTTAAGGATCTTAATCTGTGTCATCGGGATGGGGACTGGAAGGGTTTCAAAAAAGTACAATAATTTCGGCATTATTGACATTTTTAGCACATTTATCCTGCCTATCCAGGACAGGGGGAGGGAGGTCCAACGGGATAACATAGTTTTGATTGATTGAAATAGCGGGAGATAGTTGATGGAATAGAGGGACGAATAGGATGGCGTGATCTGGACCCCAAGGTATCTAAGGGACGAAGTGCACCAGCGATAAGAAAATGTACCTTTCAAGTTCAAGAGCTCATCCGAGGGTATGTGGAGGGGGAGGGCTTCTGTTTTCGCAGTATTGACCTTATAACCCGACAAGGAGCTAAATTGAGAAAGAAGGGCATGCAGGGAAGGGAGTGAGGTATGAGGTTTGGTTAGGGTAAGAAGGACATCATCGGCAAATAAGGATATTTTATATTCCCTCTGCCGCATGGGGACCCCCGTGATGTCTGGATGGGATCTGATAGCCTCCGCCAGGGGTTCTAAGCATAATATGAAAAGGAGTGGGGAGAGAGGGCATCCCTGCCTAGTGCCATTTGTCATTGGAAAAGATTGGGAAGTGAAAGATGCTAGACGTACCTGAGAGGAGGGAGTGGAGTATAGGGAGGTCAGGGCGGCAAGGAAGGGTACGTGTATGACAAATTTCGTAAGGGTTGCAAACATATAGGGCCAACTCAATCTGTCAAACGCCTTTTGGGCGTCTAAGCTAAGAATTAGGGCAGGGCGTTTGACTCTGTTCAACATGTCGATAAGGTCTATAGTCCGTCGAGTATTATCTCCAGCATGTCTGGTGGGAACAAAACCCACCTGATCTCGATCTATTAGTTTCGTCAGGAATTGGGAAAGACGATTGGCGAGGATTTTCGTGAATAGTTTGTAATCGGAGTTTAAAAGTGCTATGGGTCTGTAATTGTCCGGTAGGGTCGGGTCCTTGTCCTGTTTTGGAATTACTGTGATGTAGGAATGGAGAAATTGTTGGTGAGGGATGTTGCCCTGCAAGAGCGAATTGTAGAGGGACACCAGATGGGGAGAGAGAATTGGGAGGAAATTCTTGTAGTAAGAATAAGAAAGTCCGTCTGGACCGGGGGCCTTATGAGAAGGTAGAGACTTGACAGTGTGGGTTAATTCCTCTCCCGTAATGGGCGCATTGAGCATTTGCACTTCCGAGTCTGAGAGCTTGGGGAGTTTCAAATCTGACATGAACTCCTCGAAGGTCTCCGAGTCAAATGAAGGGTGATGAGTGGGTGCGAGACAGTTATAAAGTTTTTTATAGAATTCACCAAACACCTGAGTCATGGTCTGTGGGCAAAAGGTAGGGAACCCGTCGGGAAGTTTAAGATGTTCCGGGAAAGCGTGAAAGGGTCTTGGATTGAGTCTAGAGACCAGCATTTTGTGGGGCTTGTTTGAAAACTCGTAAAACTTCTGTTTAGCCCACAGGATCGTTTTATCTATGGAAGACATATCTAATGCTTTTATGCGATTTCTTAGCCCCGTGACCGTGCGCAGACGACCCACTGTGGGAGAGCGAAGCAAGGCTCTTTCTGCATCCAGTAGGTCTGATATTAGAGAGGACTTCAGAAAAGCTGCATCCCTCTTTTTTTGTGAGCTGAGGGCAATACATTGTCCCCTAAAAAAGGCCTTGTGGGCCTCCCAGAGGGTGGACACGCTGGGCACTGAGCCCTCGTTTAGGAGGAAATATTCCGTCAGGGCTGCCTCTAATTTAGTGTTGGTCTCGGGGTGTTTAAGGAGAGATTCATTAAGTCTCCAATGACACTTTCTGGAGAATGCGGCTGAGAAGCTTAAGTCTAGTGTCAAAGGAGCGTGGTCCGACCAGGTGATTGCACCCAGTTCAGAGGCCACTGTGTGGGAAATCAAGGGGGCGGTGACGAAGAAGTAATCCAATCTGGAGAACATCTTGTGGGGAGGGGAGTAGAACGAAAATTGCCTACCTGAAGGATGTTTTATCCGCCAAGTATCAAAGAGATGATGCGTTCGGATCAGTTTTCGGAAGGAGGTAGCCAGGGAGTATGAGGCCGGTGGGGGAGAGGTGGCGAACAAGGATTTCCTGTCACGTGTGGGAGAGAGCACAGCATTAAAGTCACCCCCTAGAACTGTAAAAGGAGAAGAGCACCTCTGTAGGCGCTCCAAAGCGTCTGTAATAAACTTAACCTGACCTGAGTTAGGAACATAGATATTCATGACCGTTATAAGGTTGGACAAATATGTTCCCTGCAAAATTATATATCTACCCTGTGGGTCTAGGTGAGTCTTCTCAATTTGAATAGGACACGAGCGTCTTATCAAGATAGCTACTCCTGCTTTACCAGAGGGGTCAGATGATACGTAGGACAGGGGGAAATGTTTAGAAGCAAACCTGAAGGTACCTCCGGCCCGGAAGTGCGTCTCCTGGACGAGAACCACATCCGCACCGGAGGCCCGGAACTCCCGAAGAGCAAGCCATCTCTTCTTTATAGAGTTCAATCCCTTAACATTATAGGAAACCAGTTTTAAAGCCATATCACGTCCGAACAGTCAGGCCAATGGATATGCAGTTCAAATGGCAGAGGTTCGGACACGACCCGGCCCAGGAGGGGCCCAAAGAGAGACCTAGACCCCGAGAACATACTAGTTATATGACAGTCAACAAAAGAGATGAGATTTAGCGTAATGTGGAATATACCATCTAGCAACCAATACAGACATAAAATATATATGAGAGCACCAGACTGTGAATTAGGAAAAAAAAAACCCCAGAGGAGTTGAAAAATAAAAATAAAAATAAAAGTAAAAATAGAACAAAAAAAGATGGAAAGGAAAGTAGGGGAGATTTCAGCCCCCCAAAAAAACAGGGGTGTATGATGGACCAAAAAAGGGACCATTAGGTACCGCGTAGCAGCACAACCACAAGGCCTACCAGGCCTAAAAAAAGAAACAATATGTAAAAAAAAAAACAGCATGTGAAAACCTGAGGGTATCATATCACTCAGGGGTCCTTGGCCATAGCTCAAGGACTTGGTGGGGAGCATAGCAGTCACCAACATAGGGGGTGGTCCGTGACAACCCGCCACGACGATCCGGAAAGTCGATAGTGTTGTTGAAAAAGCTCCTCAGGACCCTTCCATCAAGCACAAATGGCGTGTGAGGGGACCACGTTCGTTGAGGGTGTTATATCTGAAACGTGAACTTTAACTGAGAGCACAAAAAAAAAAAAAAAAAAAAACATAGCTGTCAAACGTGGCCCAAAGCCAATTGAAAGACCAGCTCCACAAAAAAGACGGGGAGCTGGTGTAAAGATAACAATCTCCTGCGAGGGAGAGCAAGGGAGAAACACAAGCCCGAGGGGGAATCCCTCAGGAAATCAGGTAGGTAGCCTGGCACGTTGAGAGCGTTGGGGTGTAGAGTAGGCCCTGGATCCTCTTCCTCTCACTGGGGTCCAGATTCTGGAGGGGGCTGATCCATGTCTCGGAGTGGCTGGTGGGCCTTGGTCCAACTCAGCAGGGAGCGGGGGCAGGCCCAACCGTTGTAGAAAAGCTTCACCTTCCTGGGGGTCCCGCAAAGTATGCTGGACCCCCTCCATGGTAACACTCAGACGGAAGGGAAATCCCCAGTAGTAAGGAACCTTGTGTTCTTGAAGGTGGCATGTGACTGGTCTCAGAGAGCGACGTTTGGCCAGCGTAATAGGGGATAGGTCACTGAAGAGCTGTATTTTATCCCCCTTGTACTCAATGGCAGACCGGTTGCGTGTAGCCTTAGTCAGAGCCTCCTTACTTTCATAGTAGTGGAAACGTACCACTATGTCACGGGGCCTGGCCCCCGAAGGGGGTTTGGGAGCCAGGGATCTGTGTGCCCTGTCAAGGCGCCAATCAATGTCCACTATTTCAGGTGCCAGGGTGTTGAAGAGGCCAAGAAGATAGGGCCTGATGTTATTGTCAGCTATTTGTTCAGAGACACCGCGCACTCTGAGGTTCTGGCGCCTTTCCCTATTTTCAAGGTCTTCCTGCTGTAGCTGTAATTGTGATACAGAGGATTTTAGGGTAGCGTTTTCCTCTTCAAGAGCCTGCACATATTGTATAGTGTCGTCAAATTTCGTCTCCAGGGTCGCTGTACGTTCCCCCAGAGCGTCTATCTCGCCCCTAAACTCCCTGGAGATCCTTCCCATCTCCTGGGCTATGTCTCTGGTGACTTGCTGGGCTAGGGCCTGGAGTTTAAGATCCATCAGCTCTGATGTGAGGATCTGCTGAGAGGGGAGAAGGACGGGAGGGTGGGGAGGCCGCTGTGAGGAATCCTCCGCCATCAGAGCGCTAATATTATCTTCCGGCTCCCCCTGTGTAATCGAGGCCGGGGATGCGGGCCTAGTGAGGAAGCGATCCATCGTGGAGGGAGGCCGCGGAGGTTGTGGGGCACGATATATTGCTCGCTGGTCCCCAATTTTACCCATGTAGTGCCTGGGAGGTGTGAGGAGGCTTTGAGGCTTACCCCTGTGGTGATGTAAGCCCGTGTTAGCTTGTTAGGGGACTCGGATCGCGGGACGGGACCGGAGCTCACGGATCACACATCCGCCATCTTGGAAAGCCGCGCATGCGCCCCAGGGCATACATTTTTGATTTCACTCCTCACTACCTATCACAGTTTTGAAGGCCATAAAATGCCAAGATGGCACAAAACCCCCCCAAATGACCCCATTTTGGAAAGTAGACACCCCAAGCTATTTGCTGAGAGGCATGTTGACCCCATTGAATATTTTTTTTTTTTTGTCCCAAATGATTGAATAATGACAAAAAGAAAAAAAAATGTACAAAAAGTTGTCACTAAATGATATATTGCTCACACATGCCATGGTTATATGTGGAATTGCACCCCAAAATACATTCTGCTGCTTTTCCTGAGTACGGGGATACCACATGTGTGGGACTTTTTGGGAGCCTAGCCGCGTACAGGGCCCCAAAAACCAAGCACTGCGAACGCTGCAGTTATGTGTGTTGTGTTTGGTAAGTGACAGTGATCGATCGATACTGCACTTGGGTGGGCTGGGCTGGGCTGGGCGGAGGGGCTAAACGCAGGCGCTAGCAGGTATCTGGGCTGATCCCGCTAACACTGCGTTTTTGGGAACCCTAAACCGCTGGGGATGCTAGTATAGATCTGATCAGATCTGATCAGATACTATACCACTAAGGGGGGTGTATGCTTTGCGCGTGGGTGTTAGCGTTACTGTCACTAACCTAACACTGCCTGGGGCGACGCAGACCCTCTCTGGCGCTAAAACCTAATTGATCTCACCCGCCGGGCGATCAGGGGGGTTACACCTTTATTGGGTTATATACGGCGGGTGCCCTGATGCTATAAAAAGCAAACTAATCAACCAGCGTCACCCGTAACCTTTATATGGTGATCACTGGTGAAAGGGTTAACTAGGGGCAATCAGGGGGTTAAAACCTTTATTAGGTTAAATATGGGGGTACCTGACACTATATAAAAACCTGACGGGTAACCTAAATAACTAAATAACTTACTGGCTAACCAGTGACACCAGTGACGCTTATACGGCGATCACTGGTGAAAGGGTTAACTCTAGGGGCAATCAGGGGGTTAAAATAATATATGGGGGTACCTGACACTAATAAAAACCTGCAGCGAACCTAAAAAAAAATAACTGCCTATCTAAAACACCAGCGACACGAATACAGCGATCGGAAAAACAATCGCTTAGTGACGTTGAAGTTAGGGGGTGAAAGGGTTACCTGGGGGGTGATCAAGGGGTTAAACCTTTATTAGGGGGGGTTAGGGGGCTACCCTGGACCTAAAGGGGCCTAATCCTAACTGCCCTGCAACTTTTTACAATCACAGATGACACTAAATGCAGTGATCAGTAAAATAAATGATCACTGCAATCAGTGACACTGTGATTGGGGGCTTTGGGGTGACCTGGGGGGTGATCTGGGGGTGACTGGGGGGTGATTTGTGTGCCTATGTGTACCTACGTGTCAGTGGACTGTTGGTGCACTAACCTGCTTCTTCTCTGCTCGGCGCCGGGAACGAAAAGACCGCGGCGAGGGAGATGACATCACTTCCTCCAGCCTTGTTTACATCACATGGCGGAGGAAGCATTTTCATTGGCCGGGAGCGATCGTGAGGGGGGGGCGGAATCGAGCGGCCGCCCCCTCATGCCTGATCGCTCCCGAACACTTAACGGCCGCTCACTGCAGTGAAGGGGGGTCCGGATGGACCCCCCAACTGCACAAAGGCGATCACGTAGATCTACGTGATTCTGTCTGTCCGTGCCATTCTGCCGACGTAAATCGGCGGTGGGCGGTCGTTAAGTGGTTAAATAAGGGACCCAGACAGCTAACTTAAAGTGGTTGTAAACCTCAGACATGAAATATGAACAAAGCATATCCCTCTATAGTGTGTACCTGTCTCAATTTAAAGCACTTAAGCCTCGTACACACGACCGAGTTTCTCATCCAAAACCGACAAGAAAACTGCCGAGAGAGCTTTCTTGTCGAGAAAACCGTTCGTGTGTATTGTTTTTCGTCAAGAAAACTGCCGTGAATCTCGATGAGAAAAATAGAGAACCTGCTCTCTTTTTTCTCGTCAGGATTCTCAATTTTCTCGTCGGCCTGTTTTGCGACGAGAAAACCGTTCGTGTGTATGCTTTTCCGAGTCTTCAAAAAGCGTGCATGCTCAGAATCAAGTATGAGGTGGTAGCGCTTCTTCTGGTAAAACAAGCCTTCGTAATGGAGATAGCACATTCGTCCCGCTGTAAATTATTGCATCGTTTAAATGTTGCGCATTTAAATCTTCTTTAGAATGTTACAATAATGAAAACTAAAGAACTTGTTTTGCTGCTGATATTCACACAGAGTTCTGACTAACTATTTTAAACCATTTTCATGCTGATCTTATGAATATTTAGCTGTATTATATCGAGCAAGATCTCCTTAATAATTATATTATTTTAATTTTGAATACAGATCTTCATTTTAAATGCTTCTTTATTTTATAGTGATCTCCATGATTTTATTTATTATTTTTGTTGTGTCAAGTTTACCCCTTATTTTTTTTATTTTTTTAGACCTTCAAGGAGATTTTTTTGTGTTATCTGTCCCTTTTATTTTGTTTGTTAAATTGTATCTGCCTACTCAAAAGCTAAATTTATCATTATTATAAAAACACATAGTCAAGTATTAACTGTAAAAATAAAAAACATTTATTCATGTATCTAACAAAATAAATAGAAGGCAGCGCTGGAGAACCTGCTGCCATTTGTGCATCCATGGGACCCCAGAGCACACATCAACCCTGTGTGGCCAATAAAATTGGGAGCTTGAGAAGCACAACAGTTGTGAGCACAATCTGATCCTGGACTCCCAGAGGTCAGGAACAGCAGCATACAATATACATGTCCCAAGTCTGTGGTACTACAACAGGCTGCCTTCTGTCAGACCACAATGAGGCAAGGCCATCACTTCCTGGTCTTCTTGGCAGCCTTCCTTCTGCGTGTGGTTGGAGGCTGTGCCACTGGAGGTGTACTCGTGTCCGGAGGAGGAGAAGGAGAAGAAGAAGGTGGAGGAGGAGGTTGAGGTTGGGCAAGGTGGGCGACCTCACATATGGCCGTATTGGGGGTAATTCTCCCCATCACCCCCTTTTTCAGCAAGGTGATCAGCAGGGGCTCGCATAGGAGGCGTTGTTCCATGCTCATCACCTGGAATTTGGCCCCAACTAGGCCGGCAATAGCCTCTTCAGGGGATGTGGGATCCTGGAGGGTGGTATGTGCCTCTCTAATCAGGGCCATTGCTGCCTCGCTTGTGCTCCTGTCCCTCCTGGATCTTTTAGGAAGGCGGATTGGAGGCACCTGAGATCTGGTCCTGCTACTTGGCCCAGCCACCTCCTGTGTGCCACTGGGCCCTGCCACCTCCTGTCTGCCACTGGGCCCTGCCACCTCCTGTGTGCCACAGGGCCCTGCCACCTCCTGGCTCACAGTGGGCCCTGCCTCCTCCTGGCTCACAGTGGGCCCTGCCTCCTCCTGCCTGACACTTTCCAGACCCTCCTCCTGGCTGATGTCATCCTGTGTATGAAAAAGGGACATAGTTTTAGTTTTTGGTTCATCATTTACACACAAATTATAGCTCATGACTGTTGCAAATTGAATGTAAATCAATAGAAAAGACTATTATTATGACCCCATCAGATTTCATTCTTCTCCGCCAATTTTGGGCCCACTACTGTCTATTGATATTGAGATCACTTTTTGCTCCCAATTTTTGGGGGGATTTACATATTATCTTTTTTTTCATGCATTAATTTTCTCACAATACATTTTGAGAAAATACTATACCTGGCTCCAGATGTCCAAATCAGGTTCTTCCAGGATGGCTGCCTCCTCTTGCTCCAGATAAGGCTCAGGTTGGCTGCAGGGAAGTCTGGGGGGAAGACTGGACACTGATGGCCTTGCCTCAAGGTGGTCGTTCAGAAAGGACATCCTGCTATAGTACCACAAATTCGGGACATATACATCAGCTTCTGCTGCTCCTGACCTCTGAGAAGCCAGGACCCTAAAGCGCTCAGTCCTGTATGTGCCTCTCAAGCTCCCAATTTTACTATCCACCTGTTGTGTGGTTGCTGTGGGTACCTTGGTATGCACAAATGGGAGCAGCCTCTCCAGCGCTGCTTTCCTTACACCTTTCTTCCTGTGAATGGGGTTTTTGGTCTCCCACAGAGCGGGCAGCTCCCTTACCCGGTCTATAAATTCACCCAGGAATTCCCTATCACTGATGAAAGCATTAATTTTGATTCTGCAAGCCAAAAAACAAGACAAAAAAAGTAATGTCAGTCACACAGTCTAACCTCCTGTAAATCTGATTCCCCATATATATCCTCCAACAATCTCTAGGCAGTATAGGCCACCGATTTCACAAAGTATAAAAATCACATACCTTCGTTCTCACGTCCGTCACTTTTCCTCCTCTCTCTGCACACCGAACGTAGTATCGTCACATGTGTGTTTGCTTTATATACACCACGCATGCGTGAAACTCCGCACACGTCGCCCGCCCATGACGTTCACAGTATCAACTTTTCCCCGCCCCTTCTCTTTCGACGCGCAGACAGATATGGCGGAATCACAGCAGGTGTCTGCTAATTCTTCATATAACGAGGAGGAGACCAGCCCAGACCGTGAAATGTCACGATCAAGGAGGAGATTCAAGGCATCTAATATGTCTTACGCAGAGATAGTGGACATATTGCTAAAGTCGGATTATGACGCAAAGCATGGGCCGTATACCCACCCTAATCTAAGGAAGTCCAAAATAATGAAGAAAGTAGTGAAAAGTCTGAAGAAGAATTTCGGGGTGAAACGATCAAAGGAGCAGCTCAGAAAGAGGTGGTCTGACCTCAAACTGAGGGAGCCGGAGCAGTTAAGGAGCATTAAGAGAATGCTAGAAAAAAGTAAATACTTTTCCTGTGTTCCTATTATTGTATTTCAGAACTTGCATGTTGCTCCATGTTGTTGCATTTTACTATTGTACCTTACAAAATGTCATCGTTAAAACTTGGTTTGGCCCAGTAAAGCCCTGTACACACGATCGGATAACCTATGGATTTTCGTCCGATGGATTTGACCATCGGAAATCCGATGAAACTGTTTTTCATCAGTCTTGGCCACACACCATCAGTCAAAAAACCGACCGTTCCAAACGTGGTGACGTAAAACACTCCGATGAGCCGAGAAAAATGAAGTTTAATGCTTCTGAGCATGCGTCGACTTGATTCTGAGCATGCGTGGGTTTTTTAACCGATGGACTTGCCCATAGACGATCGCAAATTACCATCGGTTTTTTATCCATCGGAAAAATTTAAAACAAGTTCTATTTTTTCCATCCGATGGAAAAAAGACCGATGGGTACCATACACGATCGGTTGGTCTGATGAAAACCATCCATCGGACGGTTTTCATCAGTTAAACCGATCGTGTGTACGGGGCTTTATAGTTCGTTACAGACACATTGTTCGCCCACTATATACAATGTTTTGCGAAGATACAGGGTTCCAATAATTTAGAGAGATGCCTGTTTTTATTCCATAAATGTTAGTACATTGTTGGCTAGATGATGTGTTTGGAAAGAGAATGAAATGCAAACTTTAATCAGTGTAAAGGAGAGGACACTCAGCAGCTGTTTCCACATCTGGACTCTTGAGCACTATAGTGTGGGTCACCAGAACCACCTTTTTAGGGTGCCCCACACAGGTGCATCAGTGCATTTTTGGGGTGCCTCCATGTGTAAAAAATGTCAGCTAAAGGTGAATAGTCAAGATTGTTTTTTTTTTTAAATAATGTCTTCAGCTTGAAATTCGTCCCAAACAGACACTTGTACCCCACTTCCAAGCAATGTATCATGTTCATTTTTTTTTACCTAAAATATCTGTGTGCTAAGTATACCTTTTGTTTGATTCTCATAGGGGAGAGAAGACTGGGAGGACACCACTCCAGGGAGCACAGGAACCCCACACCTTCTAAACAACCCCAACCTCACCAAGAACCCCAACCTGAGGATGTTGAGGAAGTTGAAGAGGTGGAGGAAGGAGAAGTGGATGACGTGGTGGAACTGGTCACCACAACAGGTCAGTATCTGTCACCACAGCTTCAGGTAAGAGATGTAAGCCTGCAGAGTTATAATACCTTTTGTATTTTTTTATAGGGGATGAAAATGTTGGGGTGAAAGAAAGTACGCATTTCTCTGCTGACAGTGCCCTACGAATCATCCAGCAAGTGATGGAATGTAGTACAGAACTGGACAGAATTAAGCAAGGAATTAATGTGATGGATCAAACCTTTAAGGACATCCTAGATGTTTTGGGGCGAATTGAATAAGGCACAAAAAAAGGGATTTTTATAACAGCTTACCTGTAAAATCCTTTTCTTGGAGTACATCACGGGACACAGAGCGACTTAGTCATTACTAATGGGTTATATAGATTACCTTCAGGTGTTGGCACTGGCCAATTCCAAACCGGAAGTACCCTCCCCTATATAAGCCCCTCCCACCCGGGAGCACCTCAGTTTTGTAGCCAAGCAATAAGTGTCCCAAAAAGAGGGGTGGGAGCTCTGTGTCCCGTGATGTACTCCAAGAAAAGGATTTTACAGGTAAGCTGTTATAAAAATCCCTTTTTCTTTTTCGTACATCACGGGACACAGAGCGACTTAGTCATTACTAATGGGACGTCCCAAAGCAATGCCAAATGAGGGGAGGGATACATAAGCTGGGCGCCATCAGGCATGAGGATCTTTTGCGGCCTGCAACACACTGCGCCCAAAGGCGACATCCTCCTGACTTCTAACGTCTACCTGGTAGAACCTAGTAAACGTGTGTACCGAAGACCATGTTGCGGCCTTACATACTTGAGCCAGGGAGGCCTGGTGATGCACTGCCCATGAAGTTCCAACTGCTCTTGTGGAGTGCGCCCTAACTTTGAACGGAGGCGGTCTCTTTCTCAAGCCATAGGCTTGTATTATGACCTGTCGAATCCACTTGGCTAAAGTAGATTTTGATGCTGCCTGACCCTTTCTGGGGCCTTCCGGCAGAACAAATAAAGAATCCGTTCTGCGAATCTGAGCAGTGGCTTTTAGATAAGCTTTAACTGCTCTTACTACATCCAAAGAATGTAATAACTTTTCCTCTACCGAGCTAGGTTTGGGGAAAAAAGAAGGAAGAACCACATCTTGGTTCAAATGAAACCTCGATACCACCTTAGGAAGAAAGGCTGGATGAGGACGTAATACTACTCTGTCCTTATGGACAACCAGATATGGCTCCTTACAGGACAAGGCGGCTAATTCCGATACTCTTTTAGCCGAACAAACGGCTACTAAGAAAATCAATTTCCTGGTGAGAAGAACCAAGGAAATGTGTTGTAATCGTTCAAACGGTTGTTTCTGTAGAACCGACAGAACCAGGTTTAGGTCCCAAGGACATATGGGAATACTAACCGGAGGGCTAATACGCATCACTGCTTGTATAAAGGCTTTGACTAGTGAATGCGAAGCCAAGGGCCTTTGAAAAAATATTGACAAGGCCGAAATCTGACCCTTGATAGTACTCAAGGCAAGCTTCCTATCTACAGCCCACTGTAGGAAGTCCAAAATCCTCCCTATCACGTACTTACGTGGATGCCATTTCTTGGCCTCACACCACGTAATGTATGCTTTCCAGATCCTATAATAGATCTGCCTGGATACCGGTTTCCTGGCATTGATCATGGTAGATACCACAGAATTAGAGAGCCCTCTCTTTTTCAGAATGTGGGCTTCAATAGCCAGGCCGTCAAACCTAGGGCTGGTAAGGAAGGGTGGTATATCGGTCCCTGCGACAGCAGGTCCGGACGATGTGGGAGGGTCCAAGGACTCCTCACTGACATTTTTACAATCTCCGCGTACCATGCCCTTCGGGGCCACGCTGGAGCCACCAGAATCACTGGTTTCTTTTCTACCCTGATTCTGCGGAGTAATCGCGGTAACAATTGTGGCGGTGGGAATGCATATATCAGCTTGAACTGATCCCAAGGGAACACTAGGGCATCCGAGCCGCAAGCTAGGGGATCCCTTGTGCGAGACACAAATCTGTCCACCTTTGCGTTGAATCTGGATGCTAGCAGATCTACATCCGGTGTTCCCCACCGCTGGCATATTGCCTGGAAAACCTTGGGGTGAAGAGACCATTCCCCCGGGCATAATTGTTGGCGACTTAGAAAGTCCGCTCTCCAATTTTCCACTCCTGGGATGAAAACCGCGGATATGGCTGGGACATATTTTTCTGCCCACTCCAGGATGCAATTTGCTTCCCTCTGGGCTGCACGACTCTTGGTGCCACCCTGGTGATTGATATATGCCACTGCCGTGGCATTGTCTGATTGAATTCTGACAGGGGACCCTTGGAGTTTGGATGTCCATGCTACTAGGGCATACCGGGCTGCTCGTATCTCTAAGAGATTGATGGGCAGGGCCTTTTCTGCTTCTGACCACTTGCCCTGGAGAGACCATTGCTCCAGTACTGCCCCCCAGCCTATGAGGCTGGCATCTGTAGTGACCACCTTCCAAGAAACCGGACTGAAGGGTTTCCCTCTTTCCAGATTCTGGGGCACCAACCACCAATGGAGGCTCTTGCGAACGGAAGGGGACAGGGACATTGGTAAGTCTAAAGCCTGAACTTTTTTGTTCCAGGCTGACAGTATGGCCCTTTGCAAATTCCTTGAATGGAATTGACCGTAGGGTACCGCTTCGAATGAAGCCACCATCTTTCCCAGCAGCCTCATGCAGAGGCGTATGGATGGTTTTCTTTTTGTACCCACTAAGTGGGTCAAATCTTTTAAAGACGACACCTTCTCTGGAGGTAAGAAAATCTTTCTCTGATTTGAATCCAGCCTTAGCCCTAAGTATTCCAGACTTTTGACTGGTCTTAGAGCTGACTTGTCCCGGTTGATAATCCAACTGTGATATTCCAGATACTCGATTGTCTTGTGAATAGCTACTTCCAGCTTTTCCACTGAGTGGTCTATTAGTAGCAGGTCGTCTAGATATGCCATTATCGTTACACCCTGTGTTCTTAGATTGGCCAATAATGGGGCCAGAATTTTTGTGAACACTCGTGGTGCTGTGGCCAGACCGAAAGGTAAGGCTCTGAACTGAAAATGGCGCCCTTCTACTGCAAAGCGTAGAAATTTCTGGTGGGCCGGAAAGATGGGAATATGCAGATAAGCATCCTTTATGTCGATCGAGGCTAGCCATTCCTGCCCTTGTAGGGCGGTGGCCACCGATCGGATCGACTCCATCCGAAAAGTCCTGATATTTAGGAACTTGTTTAGCCCTTTTAGATTTAATATGGGCCTCACGTCCCCATTTGGTTTGGGGACTGTGAAAAGGTTCGAGTAAAACCCGAATCCGCTTTCTTCCAGGGGAACCTTCATGATTACACCTTGGAGCAATAGTTGTACTAGTGCCAGAAGGAGGGATCCTCTCTTTTAGGGATCTCTTGGCACGTTTGACCTCATAAATTGGGCAGGAGGAGTGCCTTTTAACTCCAGCTTGTATCCCAGACTTACTGCGGAGAGCACCCATCTGTCTCTGATGGTGTCCCGCCAGGTCTCTGTGAACAACTGAAGTCTTCCCCCCACCCGATTGAGTGGGGGCAACGCTTCATGCCTTGGGGGGAGGTTTTGTACCTCTCTTGATCCAGGGCTTCTTGTTACCCTGTGATTGTCCCTGATTTCTGCCCCCTGAATTTGACCGCGGAGGCCGTCGGAACTGCTTCACAGCCGATGTGCCTGGGACTGGAGAAGTAGGCCTCTTAAAAGAAGGACTTCTACCCTTGTTCTTAACCGGTAAGAGTGAACTTTTACCGGCAGAAATTTTCTGGATATATTTGTCCAGATCTTCTCCAAATAAGCGTTCTCCATGAAATGGGAAGCTAACCAGCAGTTTTTTACAGGGAGCTTCAGCAGACCAGTTTTTGAGCCACAGAAGCCTACGCATATGTACTATAGACAGCGTAAAGCGGGAGGCCTGTTGGATTGTATCCTTTATGGCGTCCACCGCAAAACACAAGGCTCTAGGCAGGTCAGCTAGGGCAAGAGCCTGCTGATCTGGTAAGTCCCTTAAGACTTGTTTCAACTGATCTTTCACTGCTTGGCAGACTCCAATCGCTGCTACCGCAGGTTGTGTCACCAAACTTGCTGTAGAGAAAGCAGATTTTAGTAAAGACTCCAATTTTTTATCTATTGGGTCTTTGAACATTGGAACATTATCTACTGGACATGTCAGTGATTTGTTAACAGAAGAGATGGCTGCGTCCACTGTAGGGACCCTCCATTTTCTTATGAACTTATCCTCCATGGGATAGATCACCGGAAATCTCTTGGGGGGAGCACATATTTTATCAGGATGCTCCCAATCCTGGTAAATAAGCCCTTCTAATAAAGGGTGGATTGGGAAGGAACAGACAGCCTGGGGAGCTTTTAGCGACCCCAGCGAGGAAACCGTAGTGGATGGTGGTTCCGCCAGAGGCATTTTAAATGCTGATCGGACCATATTAGTCAGAGACTGAACCCATAATCTTTCAGCCTGAGAAGCTGAGAAAGGTTCTTCCACTGTTGATTCCTCCATAACTGAATCAACCTCATCCTGATCCCCTTCAGGTAGGTCGATCTCTGTGTGGGGCTGTTCCTCCACTAACAGGCACTCTGAAGGAGGAGACGGAGATCGGACGCGCTTTTCCTGAGACAGGGAAGCAGCGATCAATGCTGTTAATCTCTCTTCCAATCCTCCCAGAGTTGAGGATAAAACCTCCTCTGTTATATATACAGGAGCAGGTGGACTGGGGACAGCCGCAGCACCAGGCATTCCTGCGGGGTTTCTACGGCTACTGACCTCTGAATTCTCAGGGGAGATTGGTGCAGTACAAGCATGCCCAATATCCTCAGAGCCCGATGGAGACCCCTTTGGCTTCCTGGAAGATCTATTTCCGGAGCGTCTGGACGACATATCCTTTAAGCACAAAGCTGAGGTATTCCCGTCGTCATACACCAATTTTGCTGGTAATAGTCTAACACAGGTGCTGCTATATACCAGCTGGTGTCCACTAAAGTGCCTTTCTATGGGGATGCCTGCATCAACCGCCTCTGTGTGCCACTGTTTGTTGCTAGCTCTGTTTGCATGCAGCTGACACTTGTACTGTGTCTTTTAACCATGCTGGGACGCCCGCACATGCGCAGAAGCGCCGCGGCGTGCATCAAGCGTCATCCACCCGCCCCGCCCCTTTTTTTTCATAGGAGGCGCGTGCACGCGCCCGCGTGCGCCATTGGCGCCCTTTTCGAAATCAAACAGGGGACTAGGAGCCAGGGCCCTTTTTGCCGGAGGGCCTGTGCGGTGGATGAGCGCAGCAACAGGGCAGAGGAAGTGGATTCCCACAGAGAAACTTACCAGCTGCCTGGATCTTTTGACTTGAGAAAACCAAAGATCCACATGACAAGAAAAATGGACTACAGCGGCCTCTAGTGGTTTAACACAGGTACCGCGGTCCCTGTTTTTTTTTTTTTTTTTTTTCTTGACTACTATTAAAATTTTACATTTTCAGTAGTTATAGGCAAACACAGATATTTAGCGGGAATACCGTTAGGTAACAGACAGAAAGACAAATTAGGCTTGGGGGTCCCCCAATAGAACCAAGTTCCTGGGGGCCCCCACTTACCTGATCCCCGCCGCAGGACTTTGTTTGGTCCACAGAAGTCCAAACTTCACCTATCACGGCAGGCATTGTAATTAAACCTTCAGGGACCGGGTTCCCAAGGATTCCACTCCCCTGGACCTGTATAGCACCCTGCACAGACAACATCTTGGTCGTGGGTATGACCAGAGCTCTGGATCCCAGGGTCCAGCCCTCCTAAGAGAAGCATTACAGGCAAAACCTTGCTCTTCTGCTGCAAGGCCCGGGTACCGACCGTTTAGCTATGAAGCTTTTTTGGTGGGATCCGGAACAGCTTACTAAGGCCCAAAAGAACCTGTACGCAAGCCCAGTGAAAACACATGTTACTCTTTGGCCAACACCTTAGACACTGGCAAAAAACTGAGGTGCTCCCGGGTGGGAGGGGCTTATATAGGGGAGGGTACTTCCGGTTTGGAAGTTGCCAGTGCCAGCACCTGAAGGTAATCTATATAACCCATTAGTAATGACTAAGTTGCTCTGTGTCCCGTGATGTACGAAAAAGAAAACCCAATTTTTTTCCCCGATTGTTCTACCCCCAATTTTTTGCTTTTAGACAATCAATCAAGCCAAAATTTGAAGATGTACACAGTGTGTCAACATGTGCCATCTGCCATCAGGGGATATCCATGTATGGGTTTTGGGGGTGCAACCCCTTCCTCGCATCTCAAGTAGGTGAAATGAAGAAGGGGTTGCACCCCCAAAACATGTCCATTGATCACCCCTGATGGCAGATAGCACATGTTGACAATAGGGATCAGGAGTCAAAAATCCCTTTTTAAAAAGACTCTAAATTGTGTGCATCTTCAAATTTTGGCTTGGTCAGGGGTGCCAATACCCCATATTATGACGGGCAGATAGAGACATTTTTTGTGAAATTGAATGTCTGATATTGCCAAGAGGTATTCAATGTTGTAGTTTGTTGGATGCTAATGATGGTTTTGTATTTTCTTCCAAAAAAAAAAAAGGCCTGTTTCTGGGCATAAAAAAAACAAAAAAACATAGTGTTATATTTACCATGTGTGTGAATGTGCACAGAGTAAAATGTTTGAACAACCACAAAGTGTAGCTTCTTTATCAAATACGCTCTAACCTTATTTGTGTATATTTTTGGTGTTACTAGTGAAATGGTTGGTATTTACTAAAGGAAAATACACTTGGCATTACAAATGCACTAAGACAAACTAGGAGACAGCAAAAAAAAAAAAAAAAAAAATACAGATTAAACCAGATATTTATTTTGTTCTTTCTCAAAAAAGATTCAGACATGGCCTGGCATAGGAATTGCCCCCCTACCCGTGAAATATTCTAGATATTTCTGGCGAACCTCACGGGCATTTTGGGGGGGCAAGCCAGGACGGCCAGATTCTAGGCCCGGCAGGGTATTGCCAGTTGGAAGTCCTGCCTCAGGCACAATTGAGGCAATATAATTTGTGGATTTCCTTATCAGAAAATTATGTAGCACATAGCAACAGAAAACAACGTAGTTAATTTTGTACTCTGCCAAGTGAATTTGTGTCATGAAAAAGCGGAACCGGCTGGCCATTATCCCGAAGGCATTCTCCACAACTCTTCGGGCCCTGGCCAGCCGGTAGTTGAACACCCTCTTCTCCGGGGTCAGGGTCCTCTGGGGAAATGGCCTCATGAGATGCGGTCCCAGTCCGAAGGCTTCATCAGCCAAAAACACAAAGGGGAGTCCTTCAACATTCCCTGCATCCGGTGGCAATGCAAGGTCGTCACTCTGGAGACGGAGGGCAAACTCCGTCTGGTTGAAGGATCCCCCATCGGACATCCGGCCATTCTTCCCCACATCCACATAGAGGAATTCATACCGTGCTGACACCACCGCCATCAGCACAATGCTATGAAACCCCTTGTAGTTGTAGAAGTAGGACCCAGAACGGGGTGGCGGCACGATGCGGACGTGCTTCCCGTCAATGGCTCCACCGCAGTTGGGGAAGTCCCACCGCATGGCAAACTCCGATGCCACAGTCTGCCATTCCTGTGGCGTGGAAGGAAGCTGTGGAGTCAAACAAGATAAAAAAATATTAGTACTTTTGCACATAACATTGCAAGCAGATTCTAAGAAAATACATTCAAGGCCAACATCATTCTAAGTTTCCGTTTAATGTGTTTTAAAAAAACTCAAATAGAAGGCTCGAGTATCATATTCATCACCCCCTCTGATGGTCCATTGTAAAAATATTTGGGGTGCGGCTAGATGAGTTTGGGAATGCTCAAAAATAAGGAGAACTAACATTTTGAGAAATTTTAGGGGGTGATTAGGGGGGGGGAGGGTAAAGCACTACAATGGAGCTGAAAAAATACATTGGGAAGTGACTCGGCTAGGTGTGTTTGGGCCCAGGATAGCATTGCAGAGGCGGTGCGCTCATAGTGGGCGCAGGAGCGCTGCCCCCCCCTCTCTCCTGCGCCCGTCACTCAGAACAATACATAGGTTCATGCCTTGCATGTACCTATGTATTGTCGATGCCGCCCACTATTCAGGTGGATGGCCCCCTGTTGAGCGGCGGCCATCTGAATAACAGCGGCTGGTTTGTTTTTGGAAGTGGCTGTAATTGGCTTCCAAAAAGTTAACCAGGGGACGCAGGGGGGTGCGTTCCTTGGTTAAACACTGACAGGCTCCTCTGCCAATCATGTTCACCGGGTCTGTTTACCGGTAACCTGATTGGCTGATGCAACATCGAGGGCGGGAGAAGACATTGAGGAGAGAAGAAGGACGGCGCTGACCAGAGGAAGGTAAGTGCAGGGCTGGGGGAGAACTGCCTGTATTTGTAGACAAACTGGCTGCATTTGAGGGGACAAACTTGCTGCATTTGAGGGGACAACTGGTGGCGTTTAATGGGCACAGTGGCGGAAATGGATGTTTTTTTCATTTTACATTTTTTGGGTGGCCCCCCAAACATTTTGAGCACCAGCCGCCACTGCTGGAGAGGTTAGTGAAGGGAAATATGCATGGAGGAGAAAAAAGGGGCATTTAAAAGCTTACAGCATGCATGAGGACAAAGGGGACATTCTCAGCATATTCTAAGCATGGTAATTAGGGAAGGATGAAAGAAATACAGGACATTAGCATACATGAAATACATAGAATGTGATGTTAAAGGAGAAAACTTACCCTAATTAAGTCCTCCTGCAGGACTTGGATAATGGCAGAACAGGGATTATGACGCCCAGAGCCTGGGGGGAGATGCCTGTTGTGAACTTCAAGTCCTGCAGACTTCTCCCTGTCGCCAGGTAGCATAACGTGGCGATGAGCCTCTGCTCAGCACTGATGGCTTCCCGCATAACGGTGTCCTGCCTGGTAATATAGGGGGACACCAAAGCCAACAGATGCTGAAAAACGGGGTCAGACATCCGCAGAAAATTCCTGTAGTCCTCAGGATTATTCTCCACGATCTCCCGCAGCAGAGGCATATGAAAGAATTGGTCCCGCTGGAGCAACCAATTCTTGGTCCATGAACTCCTCCTCACCCCGTTCATGGACTCGTCTTGGTCCAAGACAAGCAGACCAACACCAAGCGCCCGCACAGCACGAACTCGACGACGAGAATGTACCCGCGACATGGCTAGGAGACGGTCGTCTGATCAGAACGTACTAAACAGAACGCACTTAAGAACAGCAAGGCCTATGAAGAACGAACTGAAATTCAGAAACGAACGGACAAGAACGCACTGTAAAACAGATACGACCTGCCTACACGCCCTGAAAGATAAGATACGAACCCACAAGCACAAACTGAACCGCAGAAAACAAACTGAAAGCACGAAGACTGAAAAGCGCGAATCGTCTCTTCCCAAACTTTTCCTTCACACGCGGTAACACGAGATCAGCAAAAGCAGCCCAAGGGGTGGCGCCATTGAAATCGAGCTTCCCTTTTATACTGCCGTCATACGTGCTGGACGTGACCGCGCAGAACGACGAGATTTGGAAATGACAGTGTGTATGCAAGGAAAGCTTGACAAGAATCTCGTCGAGAAAAACTACAGTTTTTTTACGTCGAAAAACTCGGTCGTGTGTACGAGGCCTAAGTGTAATTTCTGTCTGCTGCTTTGTTTCTCTGCTATCAGCTTGAGTCACTTCTGACAATTTTTCCTGACACAAGAGAAAAATGGTGACATGGTAGGGATCTCCAGCTAATTGACAGCATCAGCTCCGTTCCTGTGCAAAGGGGGATGTCTCTCCTCCAATCAGCTCTCAGACTCCTACTCACTGAGCTCTGTAGAGTGTAACTTCAGCTCTCCGCCCCCATTTTTCTGAGCTCATAGACAAGCTTAAAAATTCAGCATTTTGAGTGGATGTAGAGAAGAGAAGACTGCAGACAGACAGATAGAACTTACAGGTATGTAGGAGGGATTGTTTCATCTCTGTGTTTCACCTGAGGTTAGTCCCTTCACTCAGTTTATGTAAAGGTTTACAACCACTTTAGGTGAGTAAATCTTTCTTGACTGGGTATGATGGAAAAATAGCCTCACATAATGGGTTAGAGGAAAGTGGGAAGGAAGGGTGAGAACATTTACATTTTTGCCTGGAGTTGGGCAAAAAGAACAAAAAAAGGTTCCCAAAATTTTGATCTACATCTTAAAGATAAAAGTCAGATGTTCACAGCAGACCCATAACTAATAATAATGCAACTTCATAACTGATCTACTTAATGATGGTAAAACTCTCAAGAGGGACAAAAACTTCATGTTCCTTCAAAATGCCAAAACAATTTTGGCAAGACAGTCAGCAGCCATGTCCAGTATTTTCATTCACATAATGACCAAGATTCAGAAATGGGGTTTTCTGTTATTAATAAGCACAGTCCTATGACCCGTTAAGAACTTGCAGTTTCCCAGGAATAAGTGTCTATGACAACCTGTAAAAATGTATATTTATTTAGCAATAGTGGATTCCACAAACGTGTCTTCACGTGGGTGTGGTACCTTTTTCCTTTGTACAACAAATGCCTCCTGGTTTATCGCCAGCAAGAACAGGGGGTTCTTCCAGAGTCTACATCAATCAAGTTTGGGACCCCTCCAAACTTCTGGGATATGTCTTCACGTAGATATATCTTTAAATAGAAACAGATATCACAAACCATGGTGGGTTTGAGTTGAACCCTATGACCAGAACCCTATCAATTAGAATTTCTGTAGAGACCCAGCATCTTGTAGTTCCTCTCTAGTATGTCATAACCTTAACGTCTTTTCACGGTTCAACCGATTTGACCTGCAGTGGTGATTTTTAGGGTAGTAAGCCTTACAGCAGAGCCTCATGTGCTTAAGCAGGGAGCCAAGGACTGGATTGCATTATTGGGGCAGAAGGTTAATATTCAAGACAAGGTTTAGTATGTAACTGACTCTTCTCCATGGAGAATTCTCACAACTCTGAACATCAAACCAAAATATAACATTAGGCAGATAAACGGCCTCAATGACCTTTCTAACAAATTATAATCCGATTGTAGGTTTTCATTATGATATAACAATATCCCTGGCTTAACTGACTGTAGTTACTTCTCCTTGTTATAATGCATCAGTCAAGTTGTATGGGCTACGTCAAACTTATTTTTTTAATTTTAGCAAGATGCAAAACTGACTCATAGTCCCAGATAATAAATCTTCACGTGCTTAAAGCAATGTACAGAATCCTTTGTGAACCACTTTATTACAGTACGGGGTAAAGAGTTTTGTTTACGCTGATCTGTCTTCAGATAAGGCCAAGCAAACGTTTTTCAGTGGGTTCATATTTTATGTTACTGTTGTAACGTTTATCTGAAGTCATTTGTATAGTGACCTTAACATTTTACCTTTATTGTGATACATATTTAGATTATTGCGTTTTATACACAGTAAATTCTTCCTAAGTAGACACTCTTGCTTAAAGCTGAACTCCATGGATACAGCTAGATACACAAATGGAATGTATATGTAGCGGGGTGCTAAAATTAGGGGAAGTGTTGGGTGGTAGTTGTGCCCAAACACCCCAATTGTTAAAGTTCTTGCAACCATTTTTGTCTGCAGGGAGAGTGTTGGTGTATAGTTCCCTGTGGCCTGCAGGTGGCGCTGCCATAGTAGGCCAGGGTCGAACCGCTTATCCAGTGCTGTCCCTTGTGTGTCCCCTCTCAGCAGCCGTACGGTGGGTGTGGCAAGCCTGCTGTGCATGATGGAAAAGGATATAAAAGGGGCAGACGCTGCCTGTTTGTGGTTCGTTGTCGGGGGTCCTACCCCAGGGTGTGTGTTCCTGTCCGTCCTGGGGTGGAGGTCGGTGGATCAGTCCCAGGCACCTTTAGTCCTGGGGCTGCAACAAAGGCCTGGGCCCAGCACCTTCGGCTGGAGCCCACCAAGGATCAAGGAGTCTCAGGGTGTCGCCTTGCGAGGGGACCTGTATCCTAGATGAGGAGGCCGGGGGAGGAACCGTTCCGAGGGACTGGTGCAGAAGTCACGGTGAAGGAAGGGTCCCGGTAACTCTCTGGAGGGATGTCTTCTCCTTAATAGAGGCCAAGTTCACCAGGTCTGTGGCAGAGACCAAGTTCATCAGGTCTGTGGCAGAGACCAAGTTCATCAGGTCTGTGGCAGAGACCAAGTTCATCAGGTCTGTGGCAGAGACCAAGTGTAAAGTTTGAGTACCATATCGGCTGCTAGTCCCAAGCTAGGGAGACTATCCGAATGGGCTGAGTCTGCTTGAGAATCGGAGCAGTGAATTGGGTTACGTTTGTGCCTGGACCTCTTCCACACCTTAAGCTGTCCTGTCCTCCCTCCAACCTTTTCTGTCAGAGACTGTGTTTTACAACTCTACGTTGGAGTTTCAGCTGGTGTGGACATTCAAGTTACTGTGGGGATACAAGGACTTGTCTTTATTTAATATAGAGGTGAGAAACATTCTCTGGCTGTCTGACTGTGGAGGAACCATCAACAACACAGCTAAACCTCTTCACACAGGAGGGTACGGGCTTGTGGCGCGGTATGCCCCTCTATTCCTGCGAGGAGCCGAACAAGGCAGGTAAAGAGAGGGGTCTGTGTGCTATACATATAAGACAGCTGTTTTGCCTGCCAAAAGATTTGGCATGATTTATACAGCTCTGACACACAGCACATGTGGGCAGATGACACCACTTTCTCTGTTACAGATAAGGAATCTCTCTACCTTCAGCCTGCTGACTGGACAGTGAAAGAATAGCATCAGATTGATGAGGTCATTATTCTGCTTTCTCCTCCTGTCAAGCTATTCCTTGTCAGTACACCTGATTGGCTCTTAGCTCTGCCCCTCCCTCGTTAAATCTGGTTGCTGACAAGGAGGCTGACACTGAGCCAAATTCAGGTACTTACACTGCTTATATTAAAAATACAACAATGTGTCGAGATTCGAGGATATGCTTTTGCAAGCTGACCCCCCAACACATATGGTCTCCCAACTTTACTCCTTATTGTTCAACACTTCTTCTCCTGACCTCCCACTATACAAGTGAGCCTGGGAATCAGAACGGCGTTAATCTATCTCTCTTATGGATTGACAGAAATGCTTTATTTTGACACATTGGGGTTGATTTACTAAAGGAAAATCCACTTTGCACTTGAAAGTGCACTGAAAGTGCACATGGAAGTTCAGATGCTGTAGATCTGAGGGGGACATGCAAGGAAAATAAAAAACAGCATTTTAGCTTGCACATGATTGGATGACAAAATCAGCAGAGCTTCCCCTAATTTCAGAGCTTCCTCTCAGATTTACAGCGATCTACAGCGACTGCACTTCCATGTGCACTTTCAAGTGCAAAGTGGATTTTCGTTTAGTAAATCAACCCCATAAGCTCTCCTTAGCCACAAAGACTCAGGAAAAGGGGTTTAGGTTGGTGACAAGATGGTACAGATGTCCTTTGACTATACAACATTTAAACCCGTCATTACCAGATACCTGTTGGCGATGTATGATCTCCAAAAGTACCATGCTCCACATCTGGTGAGCTTGCCCTCCTGTAAAGAAATTCTGGCAACCAATCTTCGAATTATACTGCAGGTGTTTGGTGGCCTCTATTCAACTCTCACCTGAGGTAGCCCTTTTGTCTATGCTCCCTGGACCTTTCAAATTTGTAAAGAAAGATGTACTGCGACACTTCTTGGCTGCGGTCAGGGTAGTGATTCCCCTACACTGGAGATCGAAACATGCCTTCCCTTGGGGATTGGGCTACTGAAGTGGACCATATTAGGGTCCTAGAACGTCTGTTGGCACAGTACACTGGAAAGGATGACCAGTTTTCCCTGACCTGGACTTCATGGTACACATATATACAGTCCCTGACAAAAGTCTTGTCGCTTGTGTACAAATTGACCTGAAGTGCTGCTAAAATATATTTCTAATCAAGATTTTGTTACAAGAAATGGGTAATTTTAATCCTAACAGCTTTTGTAATAATGTTTCAGTGCAAAACGAAACTGACAAAAAGTATTCTAATATTCACAGCTTGGTAAAGCCCATTGAGTCAATTTTTGCCAAGACATAAGTGTTGTCGCCTTGTTATATGAGCTTTACCTGTGACTAATAATGGATCAATTATGTCTCAGGTGTGTATAAAAAGAACACCAGTACACTAGACCTCTGCAAACATGCCCAAGATTCACCCGGAGACTAAAGTGTTGATTATTAAGAGGCTGAAGACCAGATCCACTGCTGATGTGACAGACACCTTCAATGTGTCTCAGCGTCAAGTTCAGAGGATAAAAAAAAGATTTGAAGAGACTGGAGACGTTTTGGACAAGGCCAGGTCAGGCCGACCCCACAAGACAACTGCTCGAGAGGACCGTTTGTTGGCTCGAAAATCCAAGGCCAGCCCATTTTCCACTGCAGCAGAGCTCCACGAGACCTGGTCACCTGAAGTCCCTGTGTCAACCAGAACAGTTTGTCGGATTCTGTCTCAAAATGGCCTCCATGGTCGAATCAGTGGCCATAAGCCAGCACTAAACAAAAGACAATTAAAAAACCGTGTGGCATTTGCCAAGGGCCACAGCCTGCTAAAAGGATGGACTCTGGAAAAGTGGCAGAAGGTGGATTTTTCAGATGAATCTTCTGTTGAATTACACCACAGTCACCGCAAATATTGCAGGAGACCTACTGGAACCCGCATGGAGCCGAGATTTACCCAGAAAACAGTGAAGTTTGGTGGAGGCAAAATCATGGTCTGGGATTACATCCAGTATGGGGGTGTGCGAGGGATCTGCAGGGTGGAAGGCAACATCAATAGTCTAAAATACCAAGAAATCTTAGCTACCTCTTATATTCCCAACCATAAAAAAGGCCAAATTTTGCAGCAGGATGGTGCTCCATCGCATACTTCCATCTCCACATCAAAGTTCCTTAAGGCAAAGAAGATCAAGATGCTCTACGATTGGCCAGCCCAGTCACCAGACATGAACATCATTGAGCATATGTGGTGTAGGATGGAAGACGAAACCAAAGAATATTGATGAACTCTGGGAGGCATGCAAGACTGTTTTCTTTGCTATTCCTGATGACTTCATCAATAAATTGTATGAATAACCTTGCCAAACCGCATGGATGCTGTCCTTCAAGCTCATGGAAGTCATACAAGATATTAAATTTGGATCTCACAGCACCACTACTTAATTTGCTGACATATTTTTGGATTTTCTGTAAAGTTGTTCAATTTCTGTATAGGCGACAAAACTTTTGTCTTGCCAAAATTTGACCTGTCTGTCTTGATTAAATGATAAATTAGTTTCACTGAAAAAAAGATTTATTTCAGTGCATTAAACATCATTTGGGAGGGCTTTAGCTTTTCATAGGAGCTATTTCTAACACCAATTGATTAATTAAAAGTCAGTTTAAAGCGGAGTGTCACCCAAAATAACATCTATATACGAGCACACTCCTTACACTACTAACATGTCCAGTAGCCACATCTTTTTTTTTTTTCTTTTGTACATACCGTATTATGGCTATGTCAATTTCGGCTTCCGGGTACTCACTCCCGCGGGAGTAGGCGTTTCTATCCTCCCGCAATGTAATCTGGGAGTTCGCATGTCCTGCAGAAAAAGTTCCCCGGCGGATAAGGTTCCCCCCCCCTGTACTGCGCATGCGCGGCACGAACCTCAACGGAGTTTCCGAAAGTAGCCGAACATGTAGAGCTGTGAGTCGGCTCTACACGGCGCCTGCGCAGTCAGCTCTACACGGCTCTTAGGCATTGCGCAGGCGCCGTGTAGAGCTAACTCGCAGCTCTACATGTTCGGCTACTTTCGGAAACTCCGTTGAGGTTCGTGCCGCGCATGCGCAGTACAGGGGAGGGAACCTTATCCGCCGGGGAACTTTTTCTGCAGAACACCGTCCACCGCTTCCAGGAAGTCAGTGCTTGTGGGCTTCACAATGCCCACAAGCAAAATGGAAAATTTCTATAGCTGATTTTAAAAGTTCATCTTTTGCCCGAAAACAGACAGGAGAGGTTTGAAGTCACCAAAAACGTGAGTACTAATTGGTGATATAAAAATACATTGAATGCAACCAAAAACAAAAAAATTATTTGCCGCGGAACCTCCGCTTTAATAGCAGGAGTTTCTACAAAATAGAGAAGCGACAAGACTTTTGTCAGGGACTGTATGTGTACCCAAATAAAATTTAAAAAATTTTTTTTCCCACAAATAGAGCTTTCTTTTGTTGGTATTTGATCACCTCTGCGGTTTTTATTTTTTGGGCTATAAACAAAAAAAAAGAGCAACAGTTTTGAAAAAAACACAATATTTTTTACTTTTGCTATAATATCCCAAATTTATTTAAAATAAATAAATACATGTTCTACTAAGTTTAGGCCGATATTTATTCTACATATTTTTTGTAAAAAAAAAAAAAAAATCGCAATAAGTGTATAATGGTTGGTTTGCGCAAAAGTTATAGCGTCTACAATATAGGTTATTGATTTATGGTATTTTTATTATTATTTTCTTTATCTTGACTGTGACATTGCGGCGGACAGATCGGACACTTTTTTAAAACCATTGACATTTAAACAGCGATCAGTGCTATAAATAGCCACTGATTACTGTGGAAATGTCACTGGCAGGGAAGGGGTTAACACTAGGGGGCGATCAAGGGGTTAAATGTGTTCCCTGACTGTGTGTTCTAACTGTGGGGGGATGGGACTGACTAAGGGAGGAGACCGATCAGTGTATCTATATACTAGGAACACACGATCTGTCTCCTCTCCCCTGACAGGACACACACAGATCCAAGTTCCTGCTCTGTCAGGAGAGATCGCGTGTGCTTTTATTACTTTGTGCCAGTTTAGCTTTGATAAATAAAAAAAGGAGATATCCAATAATATTTAGCACCAAATGAAAGCCCAATCTGTCCTGAAAAAACGCAGTATAATTCACCTGTATACATTAAATAGAGATGATGTGTACAGTTTCACCAACACATGTCAAAGTTGCAAAACTGTGTTCAGGCATTAAGATTTGTTTTACCTTCCATCATAAAGGGGTTAAATAATGGTGATGTTTCTTAGCAACTGCCTTTTCTTATCTACAAGTCTGCAGCCATTCACTGCCTCTAAGCATAAGGAAAAATTTAGTGCATGAGCTTAAAAAAGGAGTACGTTATGCTATATAGACTTCCATACTTCCTCTGTTCTCTCGGAGACCACCTACTCATACATCGAATGTTTAATGCGTTCCAGATACACATGCTGCTCGACATTACACTGCTCCCCCAACATGCGTGTTCCAGGTGCTCTGCCGTCAGTAGAACAGCAGGTCTGGGAGAGGCTGAGACAGTGAAAACTACGATGGATTGGACTCCGAAATATTTATCTTTTCATAATAACTTTCATTCCAGATGTGTTTGTACTGTGTTCACACCAGGCCAGATGTGGGCTATTTGTTAACACAGATTTCCAAGCTAATCCAACAAAAGGGAAAGAAAGAAAATCGTGGAAAAATCCGATGTAATTCCATTCTAGTGTTATGTGCCAGAAAACTTGGAATATACGTCTACAGACTGGAGGAATCACAGCACAGGAATGGATCACTATAGAAATGTACTTCTATATATAATACTGTGAATGGCCATGTTTAGTCTATAGTATAAAATGTACAGGACAAATGAATATGAGACACACAGAGTATATGTTTATCATGTCTTTTTTTGTAAAGGAAAATAACCTGTCACCCAAAAATGAGGTTTGTAATATCTAGTGTATTATTATTCAGTTAGTGATGTCAAACAGGCATGAGATGCTAAGTGTTAAGAGGCATAAGGTACGATCATCCTTTATGTGGGTACCAGGCAGCTAGTAGAAGCCTGTATTTGCCCCTCTGTCCATTGTAAGGCCTCGTTCACACAGACGTAATTAAGTGTACACTCATGTGAGGGCCTAGTTTTCCCTGCACATGATGCACAGGTGTTTCATGCACCCCCCCCCCCCCATGCAGGCAGTCCCGTTCATTTTAATTGGGAAGCAGTGGCTGCATGGGGCACAGCCTCCACTCCAAATTTGACATCTGTGTGGGTGAGGGTGCACAATGTCTGCATTCTGAGACCTGCGCCCGCACCCACATTGATGTCAAATCGGGAGCAGTGGCTGTCTTCGTGCAGCTGCTGCGTATCGATTGACATGAATGGTTCTGCTTCTAAGTGGATGCACTGAACACCTGTGCTGGCAAACAGGACGATGCATGGGTGAACGTTCAACTACATCAGTGTGAATGAAGTCTTATTCAAATGAACATGTATGTCTGGGAAATCCATGTGTGCATTTTGATGTTATGATCATTATAAATAAGGTATTTCAGGGTCAGTTGGGGCCATGTGCCTGGCTGCTAGCTAATGTCCATGCCAAATCAGCAATAATATAAATTAAGTTCACTTCCAAAACCGGTGGATTGCTTGGCAATTAAAAGATAATTTGGGTTTTGTGCTATGGGTAACTACACACAGCTAAATGACTGCACTTTTTCGCCTTATTCAATAAAGATCAGTAGGCATACCTGGTATACTTGACACATGGGGCAGATAATTTTGTTGACCCCAACCCAATACATTAAACGTTTTTCCAGTAATAATCATCAAGTGAAACATCATGCATGCTGTGGTGAGAGCAGAATTCGCTGGTGGAGAGTGGACAGCAGCAGCTATAGGTCTGACTGTATGACTGTAGCTTTATGCAGAGAGGCTGAACTTAAAATATCAATCCATCCAACGAGCAGGAGCTCAGAGACACTATCTACTGCATAGTCACCAATATCTAAAAGACACTGCTCTAAAAAATTAAAGGAATACTTTGAAATCGCATCAAATCTCAATGGGGAAAAATTGAATGCTGGATATCCATACTGATATGGACTGGGTAATGTGTTAGAAACGAAAGGATGCCACATCGTTTGATGGAAATGAAAATGATCAGCCTACAGAGGGCTGAATTCAAAGACACCCTGAAAATCAAAGTGAAAAAATTATGCAGTAGGCTAGTCCATTTTGCTGAAATTTCATTGCAACAACTGCAAATGGTACTCAGTAGTTTGTATGGCCCCCACCTGCTTGTATGCATGCCTGACAATGTCAGGGCATGATCCTAATGAGACGATGGATGGTGTCCTGGGATATTTTCTCCCAGATCTAGACCAGAGCATCACTGAACTCCTGAATGGACTGAGGTGCAACCTGGCAGCGTCAGATGGATGGAAACATAATGTCCCATAGGTGTTCTTTTGGATTTAGGCCAGGCGAGCGTGGGGGCCATTCAATGGTATTAATTCCTTCATCCTCCAGGAACTGGCTACATACTCTCATAACATGAGGCCGGGCATTGTCGTGCACCAGGAGGAACCCAGGACCCATTGCACAAGCCTAGGGTCTGACAATGGGTCCAAGGATTTCATCCCGATATTTAATCGCAGTCAGGGTGCTATTGTTTAGCTTGTAGAGGACTGTGCGTCCCTCCATGGATATGCCTCCCCAGACCATCACTGACCCACCAAACAGGTTATGCTTAACAATGAAACAGGCAGCATACTGTTCTCCACGGCTTCTCCAGACCCTTTCACGTCTGTCACATGGCTCAAGTTGAACGTGCTCTCATCTGTGAAAAGCACAGGGCATCAGTGGCGGACCTGCCAATTCTAATGTTCAATGGAAAATGCTAATTGAGCTCCATGGTGCCGGGCAGTGAGCACAGGGCACACTTGAGGATGTCGGGCCCTCAGGCCAAACTCATGAAATCTGTTTCTGATTGTTTGGTCAGAGACATTCACACCAGAGGCCTGTTGGAAGTCATTTTGTAGGGCTCTGGCAGTGCTCATCCTATTCCTCCTTGCACAAAGGAGCAGATACCGGTCCTGCTGATCAGTTAAGGACCTTCTACAGCCCTGTCCGGCTCTACTAGAGTAAATATCTGTCTCCTGGAATCTCCGCCATGCTCTTGAGAGACACAGCAAACCTTCTGGCAATGACACGTATTGATGTGCCATTCTTAAGGAGATGGACTGCCTGTGCAATCTCTATAGGATCCAGTATTGCCTCATGCTACCAGTAGTGACATTGACCATAGCCAAATGCAAAACTAGTAAAAAACTGTCAGAAATGATGAGTAGGGAAACAAAAAAGGTCAGTGGCCTCCACCTGTAAAACCATTCCTGTTTTGGAGGTTGTCTCATTGTTGCTCATTTAGCGCACCTGTTGTTAATTTTATTAATACCAAAGCAGCTTGAACTAATTAACAACCCCCTCTGCTACTTAACTGACCAGTTCACTACCCAGGAGTTTAATTGAATTGCTATACTCTAATAAAAAGTGTTCCGTTCATTTTTATGAGCAGTTGTAACGCCGAGCGCTCCGGGTGTCCCATCCTTCCCGGAGCGCTCACGGCGTCGGTCCCCCTGCAGCGCTCCGGTCAGCCCCCCTGGCCGTGGGCGCTGCTCTGTTACCGGTGGGGATGCGATCCACGCGGCGGCACATCTCCGTCCGCGGATCGCATCCCATCCTACTCACCATCCCCCTCCTGCTCCTTCCCGGCGCGCGCGGCCCCGCTGCGCTCTAGGGTGCGCGCGCGCCGGCCTTCTGAGATTTAAAGGGCCAGCGCACCATTGATTGGTGCCTGGTCCAATTACTGTGTGCACACCCAAATCTGTTATAAACCCACTTCCCCTTCCTGTCCTTGCCGGATCTTGTTGTCTTAGTACCCTGTGGAAGCGTTTTGTGAGTTGCCTTGCCTGTGTATCTGACCTGCTGCCATTGTCTCAGACTACGAACCATTGCCGCCTGCCCTGACCCTCTGCTACGTCTGACCTTGCCTCTGCCTAGTCCTTTTGTACCGCGCCTATCTCAGCCGCCAGAGAGGTGGAGTCGCTACTGGAGGACACGACCTGGTTGCTACCGCCGCAGCAAGTCCATCCCGCTTTGCGGCGGGCTCTGGTGAAAACCGGTAGTTGCTTAGAACCGGTCCCTCAGTACGACCCGTGCCATCCCCTCTCTGGTACAGAGGATCCACCTCCTGTATCCCCACTAGCCGTCAGTCCGGCTCGTGACAGTAGATCCGGCCATGGATCCCGCTGACGCGCCGCTGCCTAGTCTCGCTGATCTCACTACCGTGGTTGCCCAGCAGTCGCAATTGATTGCCCAACAAGGACAGCAGCTGTCGCAGTTGACCGCCATGATCCAGCAGCGTCTGCCGCCACAAGCTCCAGCATCTTCCCCTCTCCGAGCTGCCGCTACTACCTCGAAGATCCGCTTGTCTCTTCCGGAGAAATTTGACGGAGATCCTAGGATGTGCCAGGGATTCTTGTCCCAATGTTCCCTGCATCTTGAGATGATGTCAGACCAGTTTTCCACAGAACGGTCTAAGGTGGCATTCCTGGTCTGTCTGTTGTCTGGGAAGGCCTTGGCCTGGGCCACGCCACTCTGGGACCGCAATGACCCTGCTACAGCCACCGTTCAGTCCTTCCTTGCTGAGGTTCGTAGCGTTTTTGAGGAACCAGCCCGAGCCTCATCCGCTGAAACCGCCCTGCTTAACCTTGTCCAAGGAAACTCCTCTGTGGGCGATTATGCCATACAGTTCCGCACACTGGCCTCAGAGCTAGCCTGGAATAATGAGGCTCTCTGCGCGACCTTCAAGAAAGGTTTATCCAGCCACATCAAGGATTGTCTGGCCGCACGAGAGACACCCTCCTCTCTGACGGAGCTCATCCACTTAGCTACCCGCATTGACATACGCTACGTTGAAAGACGCCAAGAGCTTCGCCAGGAGAAAGATCTTGTTCGCACCAGGCGTTATCCGCGCCTGGCTCCTCTCTTCCTGAATCCAACGCATCCTGATACTATGCCTTCCGTCGAGGAGGCCATGCAGGTGGACCGATCTCGCCTGACCCTACAAGAGAGGACTCGCCGTAGGAATGAGAACTTATGCCTTTATTGTGCGAGCTCTGAACATTTCCTAAAGGACTGCCTTATTCGTCCTCTACGTCAGGGAAACGCCCGCACCTAGTGAACGTGGGAGAGGCGTTACTAGGTGTGAATTCTTCCTCTCCACGTCTGACTATTCCTGTGCGGATTTTCCCTTCTGCTGGCTCCCCCTTCTCTGCGGTGGCCTTCCTGGACTCTGGTTCTGCAGGAAACTTTATTGAAGCCTCTTTCATCAACAGGTTCAACGTTCCAGTTATCCGTCTCATCAAACCCTTCTTCATTTCCTCTGTAAATGGAGAGAATCTGGATTGTACCGTGCGTTACCGCACCGAACCCCTGCTCATGTCCGTTGGTGTTCTTCACCAAGAAAAAATGTAATTCTTTGTTTTGCCGAACTGTACTTCTGACATCCTTCTTGACCTACCCTGGCTCCAGCGCCATTCTCCTACCCTCGACTGGACCATTGGAGACATCTCCTGGAAGGATCCCTTCACCCTATCTCCATCTACACTGACCATAAAAATTTGTCCTACCTTCAGTCCGCTCAGCGCTTAAATCCTCGCCAGGCCAGGTGGTCATTGTTCTTTGCCCGGTTCAATTTCCAGATCCATTTTCGTCCCGCAGACAAGAATGTCAGGGCTGATGCCTTGTCCCGTTTCTCCGATACCTCTGAAACCGGGACTCCCCCTCAACACATCGTACCCCCTGAGTGTCTGATTTCCTCTGCTCCTGCTTCTCTGGTGCCAGTTCCTCCAGGAAAAACTTTCGTTCCTCCATGTCTTCGTCTCCAGATACTCAGGTGGGGCCATTCCTCCCATCTAGCCGGTCACGCTGGGATCAAAAAATCCATACAATTGATGGCCAGACACTATTGGTGGCCTACCCAGGAAAAAGATATGACTGACTTTGTACGGGCCTGCACTATCTGTGCACGTGACAAGACTCCACGCCAGAAGCCTGCAGGTCTTCTCCTTCCTCTACCTGTGCCTGAACAACCATGGTCCCACATTGCCATGGATTTCATCACGGACCTTCCTTTGTCTCATAATAACACTGTCATCTGGGTGGTCGTTGACCGCTTTTCGAAAATGGCTAATTTTGTCCCGCTTCCTGGTCTGCCTACTGCACCTCAGTTGGCGAAGCATTTTTTTCTTCAAATTTTCCGTCTCCATGGGCTACCCTCACATATCGTCTCTGATAGAGGCGTTCAATTCATCTCAAAATTTTGGAGAGCTCTCTGTACTCAACTAAAGATTAAGTTGAATTTTTCTTCCGCTTATCAACCACAATCCAATGGACAGGTGGAGAGAGTTAACCAGGTCCTTGGTGACTACTTACGACATTTTGTCTCCGCCCGTCAAGACGATTGGGTCGACCTATTGCCCTGGGCAGAATTCTCATACAATTTCAAGAACTCTGAATCGTCCTCCAAATCACCTTTCTTTGTGGTCTACGGCCGTCACCCATTGCCCCCCCTCCCCATCCCCACTTCTTCTGGAGTTCCTGTCATGGATGAATTAACTCAAGACTTCACCTCTATCTGGAAAGAGACTCAAAAGTCGCTATCGCTGGCCTCTGCCCGCATGAAGAGACATGCAGATAAAAAAAGAAGAATTCCTCCTGTCTATGTCCCTGGTGACAAAGTGTGGCTCTCCTCCAAATATGTTCGGTTTCAGGTACCTAGCTACAAGCTGGGCCCTCGTTACCTCGGACCTTTTAAAATCAAAAACCAAATCAATTACGTCTCTTACAAACTCCATCTTCCTCCTTCTCTTCGTATCCCCAATTCTTTTCATGTGTCTCTTCTCAAACCCCTCATTCTTAACCGATTTTCCCCCAAGGTCACTGCTCCTGCTCCTGTCTCTGGTTCTTCCGATGTCTTCTCGGTGAAAGAAATACTCGCCTCCAAGGTCATCCGAGGTAAAATATTTTTTTTAATTGATTGGGAGAACTGTGGTCCTGAAGAGAGATCCTGGGAGCCTGAGACCAACATTTTAGACAAGGAGCTCATCCGTAGATTCTTGGGTTCCAAGAAAAGGGGGAGACCTAAGGGGGGGGTACTGTAACGCCGAGCGCTCCGGGTGTCCCATCCTTCCTGGAGCGCTCGCGGCGTCGGTCCCCCTGCAGCGCTCTGGTCAGCCCCCCTGGCCGTGGGCGCTGCTCTGTTACCGGAAGGGATGTGATCCACGCGGCGGCACATCTCCGTCCGCGGATCGCATCCCATCCTACTCACCATCCCCCTCCTGCTCCTTCCCGGCGCGCGCGGCCCCGCTGCGTTTTAGGGTGCGCGCGCGCCGGCCTTCTGAGATTTAAAGGGCCAGCGCACCATTGATTGGTGCCTGGTCCAATTACTGTGTGCACACCCAAATCTGATATAAACCCTCTTCCCCTTCCTGTCCTTGCCGGATCTTGTTGTCTTAGTACCCTGTGGAAGCGTTTTGTGAGTTGCCTTGCCTGTGTATCTGACCTGCTGCCATTGTCTCAGACTACGAACCTTTGCCGCCTGCCCTGACCCTCTGCTATGTCTGACCTTGCCTCTGCCTAGTCCTTTTGTACCGCGCCTATCTCAGCCGCCAGAGAGGTGGAGTCGCTACTGGAGGACACGACCTGGTTGCTACCGCCGCAGCAAGTCCATCCCGCTTTGCGGCGGGCTCTGGTGAAAACCGGTAGTTGCTTGGAACCGGTCCCTCAGTACGACCCGTGCCATCCCCTCTCTGGTACAGAGGATCCACCTCCTGTATCCCCACTAGCCGTCAGTCCGGCTCATGACAGCAGTGTAGTTAAGAATGAAGTTTTAAAGGAAGCAAAAATAAAAATGCCTACCGAACTCCAGAAAGGCATGGCCAATAAAGTGGGTGTCACTTTGCGGTGTATTGCTTGTAGTGTGGGAGTAAAAATAGGATCTGTCATTGGGGTCAGTGGCAGTAATAGGACCCTCCAGCACTGTTGTAAGTGGCCGTAATACTTCCCTCCCCCATTACTGGTGATCAGTGGTAGTAATGTTAACCTACCAGTATTGGTGGTCAGTGGCAGGTTGATCATTCCACCACTTTCAGTGCAGAGATCGCAGGGCACCCTCCAAGTAAACAAACTAGATGTGGACTGCGACCCCACCTATAAACGACACTGATAAAGAACTATTATTTTCCCATACTAACTCCTACCAGAACTGTGGATTGCAGGTCCTTAGAAGCACTCAAATTAATATTCAAGTATGTGTGTGCGCTGGAGTTGCATTATACTTGCACTTGGTCCTATTCTTGCAGATGCCTGGAATGAACCAAGAGTGTACACTATACTGCACATGTTGCAGCAGTGGCAGAAGAAACATACCAAGTCTCATCTACCCAAAAATTTTACTTTCCAACAATTTCAGTTTTGCTTTACGTGCAGTAAGCCAAAGCAACAAATCATAATTCACCCAGTTAAAGATACAACAGTACAACGTGAATTGTGATTGGTTGCTATAGGTTATTGTACCTAAGAATTCACACTTTAGAAAAAGGTAAATTATTTTACACACTAGTGATGTTAATAGTTTCTTCGACCTGCATGCACACAGATAGAGTAAAGCTACCTAACTTTTGTTTCTGCAGCATGCATCAAGGTTAGCTGCTTAATAAAACCTGTGTGTTGTCCATTTAGTGAAATTAAGCAGGTTTTCTTTAATCTCTCACCCATTCCCAGTAAATACTTATCTTACCTTCACTCCCCCGACACTTTGTTCACTATTGTAAACCAAAGGAAAAATACCCAGTATGTTTTGGTATTAGGGAGCAAATGACTCACTTCATGAGGCATCACTGTGTCAATCAGAGCTGTCACATAAGACATCCATAGCCAGGGCCTGCCTGAGGATTAGGCAGAATTGCTGGCCGCCTTGGGCCTTCAGCAAGAAGGGGCACAAAGATAGCAGGAGGGGGGTATTTTGGTCTTTTTGTTGCACTGTCCATAACCCTGTATAAGCAATGGCCATGGTGACTTGTATCTTACACAGGAATATTCTTTATTTGGCAGAACAGAGTGATGGGAAAATGACACAAAGTTAAGTATATGCTGCTGGTCAGGGCTTAAAATGTACCTACCACTCTGGCATACATGAGCAAGCACATAGACCTAATGGTGATTGCAAGAAATGTAACTGTTTAGAGCCACACAGGGGGGGGGGGGGGGGTGTCAGTAAGTAGGCCTTATCAAATTCTAAACATCTGTCCATATATACAGAAAACAGGTTAGTAAAATGGAAGGTAAAAATGTAATCTACAATGTAGATCTGTGAAGCCATCCTTTAATGCTGGTGTGTTTAGTGGGTGACGGGCATTACCAGGCTGCTGTCAAAAGACCGATGGCCTACGGTGGATAATGTCTTGTGTCCCATCATTCCTCTTCTCATCTCTCCTCTGTGCTGCCCTCACTTCCAGTATCACAGTAAAGCCTTGAAATTTGGTGTATCAGTGTGGTGCACAAGCCTTGTTATTATTCTTGGCTCAAGATTCCTAAAAGGCTTTTTTCTGATGTTGCTCTTGCTGAGCTTTTTTTTTTAAATAAAGGACTTTTTTCTTCTGACTTTTGATCCTTTTTTCCTCCTGCACTTGGTCCTTGATCGTATAAATGGTCTGTCTGGATTCAGTATTTATTTTTATTTTTTAAATGTCTGCACATGAAGACTGTCTAATTTTATATAATTTGGCCATTATATGGATAGCAGCACTATGCTCAAATTTTAGACATTAAAGAACTGATATTTATGCACAAAAGACTGCTTTGCACACAAGTACTGTATGTTCCCATCGGGTTCCCAGAGAGAGGTCAGCGATCTGCAGACATTCTCCAGAAAGTGATTGGATGGATGAAATGTAGGCGATCCAGCAGCCATCATTCTCCAATGTTTGCAGAAAATTTTGCAGTTTTCCAGTATGGAGGATACAAACAAAATAATTATTTACATAACAGTTAATTACTTTTTTTTAATGTGTTCTGCACTGTAAATAAAATTCACCAAATTAGGATGTGGTCACATCTGGCTAGATTTTGGATAACACGTGTTCCCAGGATGTTGCAAACTTTCTCAGGCTCTGATGACTTTTAGCAGGTTTTATTGACTGTGTTTTATTGATTCACAAACTGAAGTGTACCTAACTTATTCCAACACAATCAACAAGCAAGGTGATCATAGCCATGGCATTGTGTTTAGAAGAGAACATCAGTACGAATGCCTGCTAGGATTGGCTAGCAATTGGTATTATGTATGATGTAGAAATTTATTTTGCTGTTATTGGTTGGCCAATAGCTGTCTATAAGGTTTCCAGAAAACCCAAATACTTACTATGATCTCCTGAATCAACCAAAATTTGACAATCATCCTATGTGTACACACAAGGCTTGACAAATTTCCAGGCACAAGGTCGCCACTGCGTATAGAAATTGCGCCCTGGCGCCTGGGCTTTTGTCAGTGGCCGGGAAGTGCGGGGTCTTGGCCAGAAAGGTGAACGTGGACACAGAGCACTGCCTGGGAACGCGATTAGCGGCAGTGGCAGGGACAGAGCAGGAAGAGAGCGGCGCAGCAGCTGCTAACACCACGGGAGGAGAGAGCAGCCATCAGAGTGAAATCCAGCTGGGGATCCCCAGCAGCCTGTTATCCCCATGGATGCTGCTGCCCTCTCCCAGGGTATTGCGGAGGCCGCGGCCCATTTCTAGGAAGGAGGCGGCCCGGCTCAGGAACATGGGGGCGCAGGAGTTGGTGGTCTCCCGACACCAGAATGCCCTGCTCCTCTAGCTGGAGGAGAGGCTGAGCCTGGGAGAAGAGGTGCTGAGCCGGGAGCAGTTCATAGAAATGCTGGAGAGCCGTGAGGAGGTAATCCCCTGCTTGCCAGCATGTCCAGCCCGGGCACACACTGCGCACAGCAGATTGTTGTTTTTTGTTATCAACTGGATGCAGAATTGACAAATCTCTGCTTTAGATTTTTTTGTCCTTTTTTGTTTTTTTCCTCCTATCATATTCTATATTTTCCCATAGTAGGCTTGCTAAACCTAGCAGTCCTCCAGACTTTTCATTGTATATATTTTTTTTTTTTCCTTTTGCAGCAAGGAAGTGTATATAGTCAATTTAATGTTAGCCCATAATGAAAAAAAGGGGGGAAGTGCTAATCCCATGTGCAAACCTACAAAATGTACAGTATATGTATACATCACTGTTACCCTGTGCAATGTATCAAATATTACTCCATTCATGTACATAAAACACAAGACAAATTTCCTTAATTCACGTGCAAATAAAAAAAACAATATATCATTCTCTAATAAAGTGCAAAGTGCCTTGTGCTAATATAAACCAAATTGCATATATAAAAAATTTCCAATTATAAAGTCCAACTATTTCATGTCAAAAAATATCAAGTTCCGCAAGCCACTAATAGATGGGATTAGCGCTTCCCCCCCTTTTTTCATTAAAATAATTTTTGATGTTATCAAAAACAGGATAGCAGCTGGTCCCTTATCCTTTTTTATTTTTGTATTATTTCACGGGCTTGTTGATACCCAGTAAAGTCCAGTAGTGCAGGTTTTCCTCTCTCTTAACACAATGTTAGCCCCATGTATGACAGCTTGGCATACAGCCCTGTACATAAATTGTCTGAAACTGATTCAGGGGGGCTTGCGATAGAAGGTGTGTCCCCCCCCCCCCCCCCGAAACATGCCACCACCTGCCCATTGCCGCCACCAGCCTCCATGTGCAGCCCTCTCCGCAAGGACAATATATGACCGCAGGTGTTGAATCTGAGCTCGTCACGGAGTCATACCACCTGGCTCCTAACTTTTTTAGCTGGGTCCTAGTTTCAAAGTAAATTTATCAAGCCCTGTGTACACATATCTTTTGCATATGCTACATAATTTTAAACAAGAAAGAAGGAAAGCGGGACTTTAATAGTATCAAAGTACTGTCAAAAACTAAATTCACATATTTTAAACCAGTAAATGTTAAAAATTTCCATAACACTATTAAAGGAGTAAAGTGATAAAATGACCCATAAAAGTAATAACCTCCTACTTAAATCCCATTAATGTAATATACATCTGTATTGAAAAGTACTGTATACTATTATATTAGTTCATTATATATCTTATGCAATCACAAAAGTCTTCATGATGTGATATCCAGTTTTCTACACATTTCTTATTCCAATGGTCTACTTCCTTATGGAGATCAAAAAATATTTTGTGTGTACTTTTTACAATAAAATTTATTTAAAAACAATATCCCAGTAGAAGAAAAACTAGACAAGTGCCTGGGGAGATTGCAAAGGACCTTCAGTAATAAAATATCATTGGCCGTCTCTAATAGGGTGATCTGTCTACCAGCACTATCCAAGTAATCACATCTTTCAAAGCACAGATGAGATTTTAATATAGCTCTGACATATTTCAAAGTGTTGCCCAGAAAGCACTGAGACAGTCACATCAGTCTTTGCATCAGAGAAGCTTACACTCTAATGCCCCCCCCCCCCCATAGTCACACACTGCAGTGTTGTACAGGAGAATGCTGAACCAATCTCCTCGGTCTCTGTCTCTGCACCAGAGGAGCTTACATTGTAGTGTTCCCTACAATCACACACTTTTATTTAGGGATGCACCAAATGGGTTTTTTGGTGCCGAAACCGATACCGAAAAGAAACATTTCAGGATCCCGAAAACCGAAACCGGTACCGAAACAGCACCGAAACCGAAAATGACTGTTTTAAAAAAATATTTTTATACAGGAGATGGTCAGAGACTGGGGACATGGTACAGTAAATGGTCAGAGAATGGGGACATGGTACAGGAGGTGGTCAGAGACTGGGGACATGGTACAGGAAGTGGTTAGAGACTGGGGACATGGTGCAGGAGATGGTCAGAGACTGCGGACATGGTACAGGAGATGGTCAAAGACTGCGGACATGGTACAGGAGATGGTCAGAGACTGCGGACATGGTACAGGAGATGGTCAGAGACTGGGGACATGGTACAGGAGGTGGTCAGAGACTGGGGACATGGTACAGAAGGTGATCAGAGACTGGGGACATAGTACAGGAGGTGGTCAGAGACTGGGGACATGGTACAGGAGGTGGTCAGAGACTGGGGACATGGTACAGGAGGTGGTCAGAGACTGGGGACATGGTACAGGAGGTGGTCAGAGACTGGAGACATGGTACAGGAGGTGGTCAGGGACTGGGGCCATGGTACAGGAGGTGGTCAGAGACTGGGGACATGGTACAGGAGGTGGTCAGAGACTGGGGACATGGTACAGGAGATGGTCAGACTGCAGACATGATATAAGAGATGGTCAGAGAGTGCAGACATAGTACAGGAGATCAATGCAGCCTCACCAGTGCCCATTAAATGCGGCCTCACTGTGCCCATCAATGCAGCCTCTGTGCCAGTCCATGCAGCCTCACCGTGCCCATCCATGCCGCCTCACCGTGCCCATCATTGCTGCCTCACCGCGCCCATCATTGCCGCCTCACCACACCCATCATTGCCGCCTCTCCATGCCCTCATTGCCACCTCTCCATGCCCTCATTGCCACCTCTGCATGCCCTCATTGCCACCTCTCCATGCCCTCATTGCCGCCTTACTGCTTCCTCATTGTAGCCTCAGTGTGCACTCATTGCAGCCTCACCATCGTTGTAGCATCTCCGGCTGTGTCACAGAGCTCTGTGTGAAATGTTATGCCGTGCTGTGACAAAAGTCCCGCCCTCCTCCTAGATCAGCTGGTGTGATAGACAGAACACTGTGTCTATCACACGAGCTGATCTAGGAGCAGGGGGGGACTTTAGTCACAGCGCGGCATGACATTTCACAGTGAGCTCCGTGACACAGCGGTCTCCTGCTGTGTAACAAGTAAGGAGGAGGAGGGAGGGGATCGTTGTGTCAGAGGGGGGATCGTGGCAGGGAGGGAGCTTCCATCAGCAGTGCGGCTAACGGAGATCGCAGCAAGGAGGGGAGGAGGAGGGAGCGGAGGAGACTCCCGCAATGGGCGGCACCCGGGGCGGGATCCGCCCCCTTTCGGTATCGGCTGATTTTTGCTATCGGCCGATACTGAAAACACAGTTTACGGACGATGATTTTCGGCGGCCGAAATTTCGGTGCATCACTACTTTTATTATTATACATTTTTAAAGCTCTGACATATACTGCAGTGCTGTACAGGGAACACTGAGCCAGTCACATCAGTCTCTGCACAACAAAAGCTTACAATCTAAGGTCCCTCCACAGTCACACACTAATAACAAATATACATTTATATAGCTCTGACATATTCACTAGTGCTGTACAGAGAGCACTGAGCCAATCACGTCAGTCTCTGCACCAGAGGAGCGGACAATCTATAGTCCCTCCACAGTCACACACTAATATTATTATACATTTATATAGCTCTGGCATATTTGAAAGTGCTGTACAGGGAACACTGAGCCAATCACATCAGTCTCTGCACCAGAGAAGCTTATTCTCTAAGGTCTCACCACAGTCATACACATTAGAGCCAATGCTGGGTATGTTTTTAGAATGTGGATGGATTCTGGGGCACCAGTAATCTAAACAAGCACAAAGATAACATACAAACAATTATACAGTTATAGCTCTGGTGGAACTGAAATGTCACATGATAATTACTATGCCCTGGTTCTGTCCATCTTAGTGTAAAAACCTTTCAATGTGGGTCCTGGAGACCTTTAAATAGATGACAGATGTCTGAACCCTGTAGCCCTCCACCCGGAGATGAATAATCATTTTTTGGTGGACTTTACTTCCAGGATGTGGTGGAACACCCCCACCTGTGCTCCCATAGTGGTCTTCATAATAAAGACATGTACAAGAAAACCCTGGTGAGAAATGCGGGAGCAGTGTCATTCCAGGACACAGAACACACAATGAATGGGCTCCAGTTTACACAACAGAAGCATTGTATTGGCCAGAACTTAGTACAGTGAAAGCTGCCTTAGAAAGATTGTTATTCCAGAGCTCGTTGGGGTTCAGATAAGCATCTGTTCCATAACAGTTGAAAATGTTCCCTTTGTTGCCTTATTAAATGTTTTTCAGACATCTTTCAGCGTCCTGAATCCTCTCAGAACTTGTTTATTTTGTGATGCTTTGTACAACATTAGAGAGAGTTGGCTCATAATAAATAAAATTGTCCAACTTGCAGCCATTTCATCGTACTTTTGGGAGCGCAGGCAAAAATATTGCAAGCTGTCCAACAGAGCAGATCACACTTTTTGGAATTAATTTGATATGCCGGTCTGTATGGTATTGTTGCATGTATTTAAAGCTGATACTCAGTCTTCTTACAACTTCACTGGACAATGAAATTTGGCCACACACATCACAATCTGATTGTACAAATGATGTGTAATCTATGTCAATGTTCCTAACAAGGGTGTAGTGAGAAGAACTACCTAACCAATCCATTCAATTTACATCCCTCAGCCAGGCTCTTAAATGGCAGTTTTTGGTAACTCTAATTCTGACCATAATTGTGTCAGTCCAAAACTCCTATGAAATAAGTGTTTTGATAATCTGATCAGATCTAGTAGAAGTTCACACCTTTCACTTTTCTTGAAGATGAAGAATTTCCCTGTGTGATTACAAGTTCTCCTGCCTTCCTAAGAAGCTTAAAAATTATATATATTTTGTCACAGTGGTATCGGAGCCCGGTTCTCCTTCATTGCATCTATCCTTCTGCTTCCGATTGTTGCTGGCGCGCGTTGACAGCTTTATCTGGGGACATTAGTACACGTGGACTTGCTTCTCTATAAAAGCATTTTGGGCCCAGATTCTCCAGCTTTATGCCAGGGTCACAGATGTCATTGTGCCTAATTTCCCTCAGGTAGTTCTTTTCTATGATTCATTGATTTTTTTAAAAAGCCAAGAGAGATATTCTTAGACATTTTCTTATTGCGGCCTAATGCCGCGTACACACGACCGTTTTTAATGTCATTGAATAAAACTGCATTTTTCTCGACGTGATTCTTCTCAAACCTGCCTTGCCTACGCACTATCGTTGAAAAAAAAATGCTTAAGTAAAGCGGCACTATAAAGGGGAAGTTCCATTCGGATGGCGCCACCCTTCATGTTAGTAAAGTTTGTTGAGAGACGATTCGCGCTTTTCAGTCCGTTACAGAGTGACGAATGTGCTATCTCCATTACGAACGCTAGTTTTACCAGAACGAGCGCTCCCGTCTCATACTTGATTCTGAGCATGCGCATTTTTTTTTTCACGTCGTTAAAGCCTACACATGGCCGTTTTTCATGACGAGAAAAACGACGAGAAAAATTAGAGCATGTTCCAATTTTTTCATGGCCATTTTTCACGTCGTGAAAAATGCTCTGAAGCCCACACGTGATCATTTTTAATGACCATTTTAAAAAATTGCATTTTTCTCGTCATTAAGAACGGTCGTGTGTACGCGGCATAAGCTGTAATTCCTCGCCATTTGAAATGTGTGTAAGCAAGTGCCTACTATATGGGTATATCGCCCCATGTTATTGGTTTGCCCTGTATTGTAATAAAGTCTATGCTAGTGAGTGTTTGTGTGACAGAGGGTTAGGAAGTCTGCTCACTTCTGGGTGTTCATAGCTTTGCTCCCTTGTGGAGGGCTATAAATACAAGGGAATGCAGTATCTTAGGACTCTCCCCATTCCACATGGAAATAGGACAGGAAGGAACATGTGGCCTTGTTTTTGGGGTATCCAGTCAGGGTACCAGATGTCGGATATGGACTCTTATGAAAGGACTTGTCTTACCTAGAAGGTATGACTTGGGCAGCCTGAGCTAGGATAAACTAGAACTGTGTATGGAGGAACCTATGGGATGTCATATCAATAATGGTTGAATCCACGTGTTCTTTGAAAGCCTTTCGAAATTAAGTAGGCTGGGCCGACTCCACATGCTAGTCCAGAGTTGTGTTGTCAAAGAAGGTGGGAGCACACTATATTTCTGGCACATTAACAGTTATTTTTCAGTACTAGCAGCCTATTTTAGGGATAAAACATGGGAAAATGTGCATGTGTTACAGAAATGTACTAAATATATGTATATTTTTTTGCCTTGACATATGTTTTACATCAAATAATGTATTCACCAAAATTGCGCCACACTTTCCCTTTATTGTGTGGGAAATATTTTTGCACGAAGTAGAACTTAAATAACATTGTCTTTTCCTCTGTCAAATGCACATTCATGTAACAATCCTTGGTTTAATTGATGGGGGGAGTATTGCGATGTAAACCCTCCCTCCGTCATTCAGGGGTCAGGATAATCTAAGCTTGCAGTGTCACAGTTGGAAGATATTACTTAGTTATGTTAATATTCACCTCTGAGGCTGCCAAGTTAAACATGGGGATTAATTCCAAGGTGTTTTGGAATTTTAAACAATAGAACACCAGCCTGAGGTTTGTGTGTGGAATGAAGCCATTGCTCAAAGTGTTCACTAATTGCAACCCCTAATTAATTTAAATCTTTAAAAATAACTTACTTTGATTGGTGATGGAGATCCTCCTGGGGGGGGGGGGGGGGGGGGTGTACTGTCTTTTTTCCAGCTGAAAAAGAAACGAACAATAGATTTCTAAAGGCAAAGTGACACATTTATTATACTATTATATTTCAGAGATGAAGATGTGGCTGGTATTTACATTAATGTATCTCTAAGAATCGACTTTGGTACCCTAAATCCACTGCCCCATGACCAGCAGATATTCTGTACTAGAGCAGGGAGATTCTTGTCCTCCACACAGAACGCAGGCTACCTTTTTTATGAAGGTGGTTAAGGAAAGTAGCCTATGAACTCTACAGAAATTAGGAAAAAAAATGTTTTCCCCATCATATGCAAATAGTACCTGAGTACTTTGAATAAAAACTGTGTTGTAAAAGCTGGCCAAAAACAGCATGAAAAAATATATCCAAACCCCCGCCCCAAAAAATGTAATATATTTCATATTATCGGTTCTTAGACATTGGTTGAATGAATGAATAAATGAGTAACTTGTATAGCGCTACAAATGCGAACTGAATCGCCTCTAGGCGCTTTTTGCAGCCAGTGTCTGCCCGTAGGATCTCAACGCGCTTGGGACACACATACATACACATATATATACTGGGCCAATTTGGTTACACAATAGGTTGGTAAAGCTAAAGAAAATATATTCATTCTTTTAGGACACTAGCAAAGCATGTCAATGTTAAAAGTGTTTGTAAAGGTTAATTAGAAAAAAATAAAAATAACAAATATGTCATACTTAGCCCTGATCCTCCTCTTCTCGGGTCCCCCGCCGGCGCTCCTGGCCTCTCCTCCTTGCTGAGTGCCCCCAGAGCAAGCTGCTTGCTCTGGGAGCACTTGTGTGTGCTCACTCCTGAGCAGCCTCTGTTTGTCTATGAGACACACAGAGCACGGCTCGCCACCCCCCCCCCCGTTCCCTGTCTGTGATTGACACCAGCAGGAGCCAATGCCTCCTGCTGCTGTGTTCCAGCCAATGAGGGAGAGCTTCTGCTCTCGTGCACGTTACTGGATCGAGATCGGGCTCATGTGAGTATAAGGGCTAAGGGGGGAGCTGAACACTGAAGGTTTTTTAGCTATATGCATAGAATGTGAGAAGGTAAAAAATCTTCAGCCTTTAGAACCACTTTAATGCAGACCTTCAGAGGTGATGTTGTGCTACTCTGCCTTCTCTCCGCCCCCCCCCCCCCCTCTTGGAAATTGTATTTTTTTTTTAAACAAAGCAATTTATTTGTCCTGCAAAGTAGTATTTTCACATTTCTCACCTAGAAGTTCTCCCCACCATGAATGGACATGGCTTGGGTCCTCAGGGGTTTCCCACACACATGCAAAGTCTGCTACTAGGGAAGTCTGAAACCTTTCTTGTCTTTGCACATGAACAGAAAATCAAAGCCTGGGCACATCTGCACATGCACCTTAATGGTGGTGCTGAATTAATAAGCAAAGCCAACTGGAACACAGACTGAAATTCAGCTTTAAAGTGTATGTAAAAACTGTAGCAATGATCTTTTTCATTGTTTAGATATGCCATTAAATGTGTTTTGTTATATCTGTTCGATAAGTGTAAAAAAATACCTGTTGATCATGTCAGAAGTTTAGCGCGGACCTGTACTCACTTCCTGTGTTATCTCAAGAAGTCTAATTAGCGTGCCTGGTTTTTATTTTGAACTAGAGGATAATCAGTGTCTATGTATATAAAGATGAGGACAGTATGAGTAGTTAAGCACATGACAACTGGGCAGGGCTGACACCACTCAGTCCACAAAAATCCTGTTTTGTCAGGTGACAGGAAAGTATGTAGGAGTGGAGACAATTCTGGCAGATCATCTGGTATTCTTTAGTACCTAAAAATATGAATATTTAAAAAATAGTGTCCATATTCAAAAAATGTCCACATTAAAAATAACTCATAAGTCATGTCCATTGTGAAAAAGTGGTGCAAATCTTCATAAAAAACTTAAACTTAAAATCACCAAGAATCCTTCACCAAAGTGATCAAGTGCCAATTACTTTTTTTTATAAAAATTGTTACCTAAGAGGTTTTACACTATTGGAGGCTCTGTGTTGATCACTTTGGTGAAGGATTCTTGGTGATTTTAAAGTGATTGTAGTCTCATTTTTTATTTTTTTTAAATAACAAACATGGCCCCGATCCTCCACTTCTGGGGTCCCTCGGGGCTCCTCCCCGCATCAGATAACCCCCCTAAGAGAAGCGCTCTCCCGGGAGGTTACCTTGCAGTGCGCTCCCGAGTCCATCATTTGCGTCCATAGACCCAAATGCCGGACTCGACCCTGCCCCCCCCCCGCGCTCGCTTTATTGGATTTGATTGACAGCAGCGGGAGCCAATGGCTGCACTGCTATCAATCTATCCAATCAACAGCCGGGGACCCCATGGAGAGAGGAAAAGTGCTTCTCAGCTGATGGAAATTCAGGGCTCAGGTAAGTTAAACGGGGGTGGGGGGGGGCGATCACTGCTAAAAGTTTTTTTCATACAACCCTTTTAAGTTTACGTTTTTTACGAAGATTCACACCACATTTTTACAATGGACTTTTGATTTATGAGTTTTTTGATATGGACAATTTTTGAATATGGACAATATTTTTGAAATATTAATTTTTTTATGTTCATGTATATTATTTTAATTGTGCTACTGTGAATGAGTAGTTTAACACTACATCTGTTTTCACCTATTTTACATATTATTTTAAAGGGGGGTTCCACCCGCGATTTTTTTTTTTTTAAAAGCCAGCAGCTACAAACACTGTAGCTGCTGACTTTTAATAAGGACACTTACCTGTCCTACTCGCCCGCGATGTCTGCACCCCCAAGGCCGATCCCTCAATCCTGGCAGCTCCCGGCGCCGCCATCCTCAGTAAGGGAAACAGGCAGTGAAGCCGTGCGGCTTCACTGCCCGTTTCCTACTGCGCATGCGCGAGCAGTGCTGCGCTTTGTGAATGGGCCGGCTGCTCTCTGGGATACACACAGTTCCCAGAAGGCAGTGCGCCCCATTCACAAGAAGACACCGAGTGTAGGACGAGGAAGAAGATCCACCGCGGAGGATGAAGAGGCAGATTAGGGACTTCCGCATAGCAACCACTATTTCTGGTAAGTAAAATAGGATTTTTGTACTCACCGTAAAATCCGTTTCTCTGACATCCATGGACTGACACAGCTCTAATACTGAAACACGTGGGTATATGTCCCTGCTCGCAGGAGAAGATCTAGGCAGAATGTTAGATGTTAGAAACATAGATTTTAGAACAAACCAGAGTGGAACAGCCCCGCCCAGGGGGACGGTTCCACCGGACATAACCCTCCTACCTGCAGCCAGCAGCATCAGTTTGTAACAAAGCAGTAAAAACCTTAAAAGAAGGGTGGGTGCTGTGTCAGTCCATGGACGTCAGAGAAACAGATTTTACGGTGAGTACAAAAATCCTATTTTCTCTTATCGCCCATGGACTGATACAGCTCTAATACTGAAACACGTGGGACGTCCCAAAGCAGTATCAGAAAAGGGTGAGAGCAGTAGTAAAGGAAAAACCCCAAACTTCACTCCAAACAAGCAGAGCTCCTCAACGGAGGAGTTGCAACATTAAACAGCGGCCTGCAACACTTTGCGGCCGAAGGAAGCATCCGAAGATGCCACCACATCAACCTTATAGAATTTAGAAACGGTATGAATGGACGACCAGGTCGCCGCCTTGCACACTTGTGCAACCGACGCTTGATGTCGGAAAGCCCAGGAAGCACCAATTGCACTGGTGGAATACGCCGTAACCGGAAAGGGAGGCGCCCGCCCCTTAATGGCATAGGCCTGTATAACAGTCTGTCTGATCCACCTAGAAATGGTGGCAGACGACACCGCTTGGCCCTGTTTTGGACCAGAGACAGACACAAACAGTGAGTCAGACTTCCGAATAGAAGCAGTAGCCGCCAGGTACACCCGTAAGGCTCGCACCACATCCAAATTGTGAAGCGCAAACTCTCTGGGATGCGATGGGTGAGGGCACAAGGACGGAAGGACAATGTCCTCATTAAGGTGAAAAGCCGAAACCACCTTTGGAAGAAAAGACGGTTGCGGGCGCAACACCGCCTTATCCTTATGGAGGACCAGGTAAGGCGACTTGCATGACAGGGCCGCCAACTCAGACACCCGTCTAACAGAAGTTATGGCCACTAAGAAAGCCACCTTCTGAGACAAAGTTAGAGAGGAATATCTCTGATATTTTCAAAGGTAGGTTCCTGGAGAACCGAGAGCACCAAATTCAGATCCCAAGGAGGGAGAGGAGACTTGGCAGGGGGAATCACATGGCCAACCCCCTGTACAAAAGTGCTAACCAAGGAATGACCTGCTAGTGGTCGTTGAAAGAAAACGGCCAAGGCCGAAATCTGACCTTTAATTGTGCTCAAAGCCAGCCTTTGGGCCACACCACGCTGCAAGAACCGCAGGATCCTGGGGACGGAGTACGTCCATGGACGCCAGTCTAGCTCTTCGCACATAGCGATGTAAGCTTTCCAGGTACGGTGATAGATCTTTCTAGAGGAAGACTTCCGTGCCCTCAGCATGGTTGAAATAACCGAATCTGAAAGGCTGTTAAAACCAGAGACTGTAAAGCAGGATGAAAGATAGGACCTTGAGACAGAAGGTCCTCCCTCATGGGCAGTAGCCAAGGGACATCCGCGATGAAACGTACCCGATCGGCGTACCAATGACGCAGAGGCCAATCCGGGGCAATAAGGATCACCGGGATTCCCTCGGCCGCTACCCTGCGCAGCAGACGAGGAAGCAACTGCAGCGGAGGGTAAGCATATATCAAGCGATACTGACCCCACGGGCCACCAACGCGTCCGAGGCGTCCGCTCAGGGGTCCCTGGACCTGGCCACAAACCTTGACACCTTGCGATTGAGTCTAGGCGCCATCGGGTCCACGTCCGGCGTGCCCCACCGCCGACAAAGGAGTTGAAACACCTCCGGATGCAAGGACCACTCTCCCCGGTCCAGGGACTGGCGACTCAGATAGTCCGCCTGCCAGTTTTCTACGCCCGGAATGTAGACGGCTGACAGAGCCGGCACGCTTCTTTCCGCCCACCTTAGGATGTGGGCGACCTCGGATGCCGCAGCCGAGCTCCGAGTGCCCCCCTGATGGTTGACATATGCCATGGCCGTGGCGTTGTCCGACTGGATTCTGATCGAGCGGCCCTGTAGCCTCTTCGACCTCGCGGAGAGACACAGTCTGATCGCTCGCAATTCCAGAACGTTGATCGGTAGACGGGATTCGTCCGGAGTCCAGAGCCCTTGAGCTGACAGGACTCCCCAAACTCCTCCCCAGCCCATCAGGCTGGCGTCCGTCGTGACCACCGTCCACTGGATGGGGAGGAACGACCTCCCGGACCGAAGAGCCGGGGATCTCAGACACCAAGTCAGGGACGCCCTGACAGAGTGACTCACCTGGATCTGAAGATCCAATGACAACGGGGACTTGTCCCAAATGGACAGAATCTCCTTCTGCAATACCCGAGTGTGTGCTTGGGTATACGGAACTGCCTCGAAGGAGGCCACCATGAGTCCCAGGACTCTCATGCAGAAACGGATTGACGACCATCTTCGGGACGTCAGGACACGTACTGCCGACTGAAGTGTCTGTAACTTCTCCGAGAGTAGAAACACCTTTGCTGCCGAAGTGTCCAGGATCAGACGCAGATACTCTAAACGCAGAGTCGGGACTAGGACCGACTTCTGCATGTTCAGGAGCCACCCGAAGTCCCGTAGGGGCCGACTGACTATTGTCACATTTTCCTCCAACTCTGAGCCATTTTCTGCTCTTAGAAGGAGATCGTCCAGATAGCCCACGATAACAATGCTTCGCTGTCTCAGCAAAGCTAGAACCGGGGAAAGCACTTTGGTGAAAACCGGTGGTGCCGATGCTAGGCCGAAGGGCAGAGCCACAAACTAATAGTGGACCTCGCCAATGGCAAAGCACAGAAACTTCTGGTGACTTGCGCAGATCGGGACGTGCAAGTAGGCGTCCTTGATGTCCAAGGACGCCAGAAAATCCCCTTGGTGGAGTGTCGCGATCACCGTGCGAATGGATTCCATACGGAATTTTTGTACTTTCACATAGGCATTCAAGGCCTTGAGGTCCAGGATTGGCCGGACCCCGTCCTTCTTTGGAACAACAAACAGGTTTGAGTAAAACCCCTGAAACCTCTCCTGTGTCGGAACCGGAACAATTACTTCGTACCCGAGCAAATCCTGTACAGCCCCGAAGAGGGCTGCCCGGCGGGCAGGGAGGAGAGGGAGGTTTGAGGGAAAGAATCTGTTTGGGGGCCACGAGTGGAACTCTATCCTGTACCCCGAGGTGACCACCTCGCACACCCACCGGTCGGAGATCCGGGAGGTCCCCCGAACCGTGAACCTGCGAAGACGTCCCCCCACCCCAGAGTCGGGCAGGGGCAAGACTTTATGCGGTGGCGGGCTTGGGAGCCGGCTTGGTTGGCTTACGCACCCAGGGACGCTTCTGTCCCCCAGCCGCACTTTTTTCAGTCTGGGAGGGCTTACCCGTGGATTATGACTGACGAAAAAACTTCTTCTTCGCCGGAAAGGAAGGGCCCGGCCTACGGTGAGGCTCCTTTCCCTTAGCAGACTGAGGAAGGAAGGTGCTCTTAACCCCTGTGACATCCTTAATAATGTCATCCAAACAGTCTACCGCCCTTAAAGGGCAAATCAGCCAGGAGCCTCTTGGAAGCTAGGTTGGCCGACCAGCATTTCAGCCAGATAAGGCGACGCAACACCACAGCAGAGATAGAGGCCCCATATATTAAAGGGGCCGCATCCAACGTGGCATCACACACATAGACTAAACCCTGCGCAAGTTGGTGAGCCAGGGCAACGGTCTCTGGTGGGAGATTATGCTCCTGCACCGTCTGGTGCAAAATCTTTGCCCATTCTGTGAGTGTCTGAGACACAAGGGTCGCCGCCACTATAGGGCGTAAGGCAGACCCCAACAAGGTAAACATAGTTCTACTCACCACTTCTGACCTCCTGTCAGTGGGGTCCTTGAATGCAGGAGTCCCCTCCATTGGGGATCGACCACTGAGGGGAGGGCCCATTTTTTAACCAGGGCCTCCTCAAAGGGGTATCTTATGGATAGACGCAGCGGGACCATCAAAGTCTTCTGTGGCTTATCCCAGACTTGGTCAATGAATTTATCAAAAAAAGGCACATATGGAAAGACCTTTTTTGAAGAAATGGCTTTAAAGGAACCAAAGGAGACAGCCTCCACCTGAGGTTCCTCAGCCGCATCATTCAGCTTGAGAGTGTCCCTCACAGCAGCAATGAGTTCACGTACAAGCGCCCTGTCAGTTACTGGCTCAGAACTGGGGTCTTCCTCACAAGGAATGTCCTGTTCAAAAACATTAAAATCATCAGAGCTAGGGTCCTGAGCAGCAGCAGCTAGGCCCATATCTGAGTCAGAGCACTCCCCTACTGAAGAATGTGTGGGGAGAGGGCGCTTTATAGCTCCCTTGCGCTCGCACACCGCTTCCATCCTGACAAGGAATGATTCCAGGACTGCCGACAACTGGTCCATAGGGACCGCAGGTGCAGGAGCACTGCTTGTTGCCTCTGACAAGTGTGCGGAAGCAGGTGAACCAGACTCCAGACTCGCCACCCTCTGAGACCTTACACACTATAAAGTGAATAATACAGTCCACCCACTGGCTGTGCTGAGGCTGAGGAGGGGATACCCAGAGGACTCACCAACCCTTGTAAGGACCACTCAGCTCCGCTGTATGTCATCGTGCTGCCAGCGCGATAAAGTCTGAGGAGAGTGTGAGGAGATTCGCGCCGCAGGAGCGGCGATAGAGGCCAAAACCAAAAGTGAAAGCGTTGCGGCGTCAAGAAAATGGCCGCGTGTAAGCAGCGCCATTGATTTGCGGCAAGATGGCCGCCGAGTGCAGCTTAAACAGTAATAGCCATGCCAGCTAATGGCTTCTCCAAACACTCACACCTCACAGTCCCAGCACACAGACATGAGCGCCCCTGCCAGGCCAGAGTGACCCCCAAGTACCCCCGCACAGCACAACGCCAGTACAGGGTGCAGAGAGCAGCATAACAGGGGGGAGACAGGGAGAAACCCCCCAGACAGAGAAACACAGCCAGCATACTCACCTGAAGCAGGAGAGACTACTTACCCGTCCCATAGAGACCCACTGGCTTGTTTCAGACAGACCTATCACAGAGTACTACTGAGTAGCTGTCGGCCCGGTCCACTGCGAAAGATACAGCAGGTACTGTTCAATCTTGTGAGGACCGCGGGAGCATAAAAGCCACCCGGCCACCCCTGGAGTCATGGGGCATGTCGTGAACTGAGTCTCACGCACACAAGGCGAGGATCAGCGCGCTCGATGGTCGGACAGGGAAGACTACGAGGATACCAGTGTACCCAACCTGTTGCCCAGCCGACAGTTGATTGAAGGTCTCAAAAATAAAATAATAAAATTCCCAAAGGAATAAAATAAAATCTTCCAGGAGACTGGCTCCTGAGAGAGCCACGTCTTCTCCTTCTGCTAGGCAGAAAAAACTGAGGCTGCTGGCTGCAGGTAGGAGGGTTATGTCCGGAGGGACTGCTCCCCCTGGGCGGGGGTGTTCAGCTCTGGTTTGTTCTAGAATCTATGTTTCTAACATCTAACATTCTGCCTAGATCTTCTCCTGCGAGCAGGGACATATACCCACGTGTTTCAGTATTAGAGCTGTGTCAGTCCATGGATGTCAGAGAAACGGATTTTACGGTGAGTACAAAAATCCTATTTTACTTACCAGAAATAGTGGTTGCCATGCGGAAGTCCCTAATCTGCCTCTTCATCCTCCGTGGTGGATCTTCTTCCTCGTCCTACACTCGGTGTCTTCTTGTGAATGGGGCGCGCTGCCTTCTGGGAACTGTGTGTATCCCAGAGAGCAGCCGGCCCATTCACAAAGCGCCGCGCTGCTCACGCATGCGCAGTAGGAAACGGGCAGTGAAGCCGCACGGCTTCACTGCCTGTTTCCCTTACTGAGGATGGCAGCGCCGGGAGCTGCCAGGATTGAGGGATCGGCCTTGGGGGTGCAGACATCACGGGCGAGTAGGACAGGTAAGTGTCCTTATTAAAAGTCAGCAGCTACAGTGCTTGTAGCTGCTGGCTTTTAAAAAAAAAAAAATTGCGGGTGGAACCCCCCTTTAAAATAATATGTAAAATAGGTGAAAACAGATGTAGTGTTAAACTACTCATTCACAGTAGCACAATTAAAATAATATACATGAACATAAAAAAAAATTAATATTTCAAAAATATTGTCCAAATTAAAAAAATGTCCATATCAAAAAACTCAGTCAGTCCATGGACGATAAGAGAGAAAAAAAAAATCCTTTTTTTTTTCATTTGTCTAGTTTTGGGGATTTTTTTTTTTTTTTCAGGGTGGAACTCCACTTTAAGTAGCAGCACATTTATTATGCATTTACTTTATATTAGCGCAGTGCTTGTTTGATTATTCTTTAGTACCTGTAGTGTAATATGGTGAAACAATATTTTTTTAACAACAAACATTCTAAAATAACTATTGGCTAAAAATTGTATAATCTGAGGCAAATACTAGCTAACTAATATGGTTAACATTAATATTGCACTTATGAAGTAGACCAACTACATGGAGTGTCACCTTAAAAAGGACAGTTTCTTGAGTTTGTTACATATGCCTTCTTGTACTATTCCTGACAGGCTGTGTGTGAATTGTATTTTCAGTTCTCAGGGTTCATGAGCTACAGTCAGGGGTCAATCCACAAATGTTTCGGTTTTGTAGTACTTGTTGTTCCAGAAAGTGATCAGCTGTATCACAAGACATAATTATGTCCGGGAACAGATGTAAGTCCAACACCTGGACACAAGAGCGAGCCTATGACCTCACTGCCATGAATGAAGCCCAGCTGGTAATGACTTTGTTACAGCAAAGTCTAATCAGGCTTTAATTACACAAACAATGTTAGCAAGGCTTACAGGACTTGATGTCACCATTTGCACGAGAATGATGCTCGAGGGTGGAGTCACTTGCCAATTTCAAAGCACTGATCTGACCAGGAACTGAGATTACCAAGGGTAAATCTCCATCCTGGTTACATTTAACATCACTTGTTGATAAGGCCAAAGGATTTGATCTTTTTCTTTGATAATTTTAGAAGTTGCAAATCATACATTAAACTAGTTAAAATGTTACCTCTGATATGTATTTATTTTATCATTTATTTATATAACTCTGACAATTTACAAAGTACTTTACTTTTTGTACATTTACATCGTCAAAGGTTGTAAAAGAGGGGTTGGCAAGAAAATGTAGAATAAAGGACAGTATTAGTCCAATCTAGAAGTCAGCATGTACTACTGAATATTACAACTTTCTGAAGACATTTAGCAGCCTATTTAAGGCAACAGTCAGCACTCCAATTAATGTCTCCAAACTGTAGTTGAACCAAACTGTAGCTAACCTGTACTTCAAAGGCCTAAAAAAAGCTGCTTGAAGCTTTCCATAAATGTTGCAAATGTTTCGTAAAAGTGTTCTATTCGCACAAGGCCCATGTAAAGAAGGCCTTAGTATTCAGTCTCTGTGAAGGTTCCTAGGACCCTAAGCCTAAACTATTCATAGGGTCTGGACTTTTCTTCATGTTGAGATTCAGGCTGGGTTCACACTGTCAACCTACTTTGCTCTGCGACATTGGTCCTACATCAGTCCTACTTCCATCCGACTTGAATGAACAAGATAAGATTTTGCTCTGACTTTGAGATAGTCTGACTTGTCCTTTGACCAATCAAAACAATTACAGTGTGAGATAATTTCCTTTTACCGCTGCTGTAATTACCATGTCGGATGTCACAAGTTGGATGGTTAGGACAAGGATCCGACATTGATGATATTAAATGGGCTGACGTAGGACAAAAGTCATACCAAAGTAGTGCAGTAACCTTTTTCAAAGTCGGACCGACTTGTGTCGGACTAGTTAAGACGGGAATCATTGATTTACACACGTCATGCGACATGAGCTCCCAATGTCGGAAAGTATGTTGTACCAGTGTGAACCTGGGCCTAAGCCTCACCACTCCTGGCAGGAAATCACACCACTTGTTATTTCCATTGTCAGAGGCCCAGTGGGAACAACAGAAGTTAGGTGGTAATTTTTAAAGAAAAATTCCAGCCATGGCTGTATTATATATAGTTACATAGTTGTTCCAGCTTGGACCATTGTGATTATGGATATACCATACCTGACCAATCTCCCTGGAAATCACTGAAGTGTACACCACTACTACATTAATCTCCACTTACTTTCAGGTCCTGTGTTGAATGACTGCACGCCTGCTCACTGAACACAGGTCAGCCACTTTGCCAAAGCAAATCATTTTCTGATTGGATGAGGTGGGGCAGTTACATCAAGCTCTCCACCTTGTCCAATCAGACAACATTTTGCATTCACTGAGAAAATACGTTTCTGAATGGTGCCAAAGCTGAGTGGCCGACCAATCAGAACGGAACCTAAAAGCATGTGTAGATCACTGTAATAGCAATGTGTACTTCAGTGATTTCCAGCTTCCAGGGGCATCGGCCAGGAATGTTATCTACATAGTTATTGTACATTGGTGCAACCTGGACCAATATAGCTATGTATAATATATATAATGCCTGGGAATATTCTTTTACGTCACATTTTCTCAAGTACAACATTTTTAAACATTGTATTCTTTAGTTTGAACATAATAAAAAAAAGATTTTTGAAAGCATTATACAATATGTTTAAACAAGACTGTTCAGCCAAGCTGAATGTTCCTGTTAGTGGCAGCACTAGCTAGAAATGCCAGATGGTGGTCGCATCGTGAATGCATGTCTGACCACCCTTGGAAGGCTTTGGAAAACCTTAGCCAGCTTACTTTTATAATCTGATACTCATTAGGTCTATATAGTAAATATACATTTTTTTTTCTTTTCTTTGGTTTAAAAATGTCTGACTACGTCTGCTGGCTCTATGTATACAGTATATAAGAAATATACACAGTTCCTTTGATTGTATTGCTTTTTGTTTGATATGTTAACAGAGTCTTGTGAAAAACATTTGCCAATAAAATCTAAACAGTGCAACTTGTGCGTTTAGAATAGATGGATCTTTGAGAGGAACCTAATCTAGGATCGGGGAGGAAATCATTCATTAACACAGAAAATCTCTTTGAGGCTGACGGGCATGTTTCTGCTCTCTGGGTTATGTCATTAAAAGGAAGAATCATGTTAAAATGTACAGAGAGCTTAAATAAAAATTGGCAAACGTGCAAATAGAAACTTTATAGCCGGATCACAGGAAACACAGTGTGTGATGTCATTGGGAATGAAGTACAGTCATGTTATCAGCAGCAGATCTAAGGTATGTTCCCTTGGCCCAATCTGTTCTCCCACAGTCGCACAAAATTGCTGGACATAAGGGAAAACCACCAGAGCAGACAACTGTTACATTACTTTTATGATACTGAGGTCAACGCTAGAAAACAAGAGATGAATCCTACTTGTACTGGGCTCTCCTATTACATGTAAACCTCTAGCTGAGCTTGTCACAACTGATGCAATATCACAGCTAAAGTGTAAATGCACTAATTGTATCAATCAACCTGCCAACCAACTCTAGCTCCTTCTCAATACTACAAAACAGACCAGGTCCAGTGTGCTTATTGGTTATGGCTGAGGCTTTTTCTCTTCAACTTGCGCCAGTCCCATACCCCTAAATGCATGCATGTACACTGCACTCCCACAGGAAGAAATGGTGCCCATAATATGAACTGTACACATGCATAGAGTAGAGCTTATGCACACAGTTTAGAGTAGGGTTTTTAAACTGGGGTGCTGCAAAGAGTCCTCAGGGGTGCCACGGACACATCTTGGTCTGAGTGCTGCTACTCTGTGTTAACTCCTGTGCAGTATGACTCTGTAAGGAGAGAGAGAGCCCAATACACATAGCTGCAGGGAGGAGGATAGAGCCATGCGGGCTGTGCTCTCTCTCTCTCTCTCCTTCCAGTGTCACACTGCACAGGAGTTAACACACACAGCCCACACACTGCACAGGTGTTAAGTACAGCCCACATTTGTGCTAGGAGAGGGTATTTAAAGAGGGGAGGGAATTTGAGAGGACTCTGCTGGGAGAGGTGGTGATTGGAGTGGGGTTTTTGCTAGGAGTGTGGATTTGGGAATAAAGGGTTTGTGCTGGGAGGGGGTTGTGCTAGGAGGGAGGATTTGTACTAGGAGGAATTGGGGGGGGGGGGGTAGTGCTAGAAGGGGAGGATTTTGGGGTGTTTGGGCTAGGAGGAGGATTTTAGGGGGTTTGTGCTACGAGGATTTTTTTTTAGGGGGGGGGGGTTGTGCTAGAAGGGGGAATTCAGAAGAGTTACAACCTAAGATCACCAAACTTTGCCTCACAGACTACATTTTAGGGCTTGTTCACACCAGGTGCAGTGAGGTAACACGTGCAAAATTGCACGTTTTCCTGTACCACACAAAAATGTGCTTCCTTTTCCAGTTGCATGTGGGTGTCATTAGTTCTGAATGACACCCCCATGCATCTAGCAAATGCATGTACGTTGGGCCAATTAAAAAGTGTGATATACGCAAACTGGTGTGCATGAGTCCTCAGACTGATGTGCCACAGGATTGTGCACAGTTCAAAAGGGTGTCATGACTAAAAAAAGGTTGAAAAACACTGGTTTAGAGTACAGTGATCAAAGTGCAATAAAGAGAAGGCCCAACCCTTGGCCGACAAACATCAGGTAGGACCAGGCAGTGATAAGTAGGATATTTATACCTAGCAGTAATAAGGAGAGCCTGGGGTGAAATTTCTTCACTTTGAAGTGGATCCCGCTGTCCACATAAACTAAAGCCAATGTCACGAGTTTGATACGATATTCCGGTGGTGGGTGTAATCAGAAAGGCAGAGAGAAGGTCAGGAGCTGAGTATTGTCTACTTATGGAGGACCATGTTGGAGGGTGTGATATTTAGGTGATACCCCAGTGATGGGCATAATCAGAAAGGTAGAGAGAAGGCCATGAGCAGAGTATTTTCTGGAGGGTCATGTTCAGGGGTGTGATATCCCGGTAGTGGGTGTAATCAAAAAGGTCGAAAGAAGGCCAGGAAAGAGTATCATCTATATAAACTAGGGCTGTTACTGATTAAAATTTTCGTGTTCGATTAATCGATTTTTTTTAAATCGATTAATCGACTAATTTCGATTAATTATAACGCACATAGATATCCAACTACTTTTAGCTGATCTCCTTGCAAGGTGGATTCCCAGTGCAGCTACCAACCACTGGAAAAATCGATAGCAGGATACAAAAAACACACAAAGGCAGCGCTCGATGGGAATAGCATTAAAACTTGTATAGTCTTCAAGTAGGTAACAAAATAAATATTGCACTGGAGATAAAATCTATGGTAGCAAAAGCAGTCATAAAAACATATATCTAAGTATGATACTGGTATAAAAATGTGTACAACGATACCACTGCTGAATCCAGATGAGAAGGGGCTAACATCAGTCCGTTGGCATGTAGATGTCCTGTGAAGGGAACTATCACAACTCTCAGTGGATGGCTGTAGAATCCCAGGTTGATAGAGGGAAGTGATAGAGGGAAATGTAACAGCCCTTGCGTGTGGCAGATAGTAAGGTCCTGCCGGCATGCAGATATGAAGGCACAGCAAAGGAGCCATTCAGATGGACACGGCAAGCCCAAAGAATTTTGATCGAATTTTGATCGATCAAAATAATTTTTTTTATCGATCAAAGCAATTAATCGATTAATCAAGGAATTAATAGTTAATTTCCACAGCCCTAATATAAACCCCTTCTCATTCTCGGCTTGTTGGTCTTGTCTAGGGGTTTAGTACTGGGGGGGAGGGATGCGATACACACCGGCCCATGTCCTCCAGAGAGACTGGAGGTGAAAGCCAGAACTATTGGGTTTTGTGTGTGTGTCCCAGAGTCAAATCCTTTCCTCGAATTGACTCCCTTTGCTCCTAGTAACCAGAGTTCCACACACTGAAAAGGTCCAACTCGTATATATTATCTTCCAGCAATAAATAGTCATACAGCACAGACAGGTTGAGACCCATATAACACTTCAGTATTTGTGGGGAGTAGGTCAAGGCACAATTCTTTAAGTAGAGCTAACCACTGTGGTGTCACTAATGGTTATGATGTATAGTCACTGCCACGACTATATAGAACAAGAGCATGAATTACCTTCGCTATCACAGCCCCTGTCAGAGGGAAGACATCCGTCCAAGAGAGTTACCGGAGGCCTCTCCGTCACCGGCAAATGCTGCGCCAGACTTTTCGGAGAAGTTCCGCTCACCGGCCTCCTCAATCTCAGACACGGCACCCAAGGCGTTAGGGCCCCCTCGGATTCCTCCACCCTCGCGGAACTCAGTCGAAGGTACTGAGTCCCAGGCCTCCGCATTAGTACCTCACCCCAGGCTAAAGGTGCCTGGGATGGACTCCATCTCCCGCTCCGGCCAGGTCAAGGGCACCTGGGCTCGGAACTCCGGAACGCCAGCACCCAGGCTGAAGGTGCCTGGGCGCGGCTGCGTCCTCCGACTCTCAACCCCAAGGTCAGTGCGTCCGCCCCTTTTATCTCCTCTCCCTTTGCGTCACAGCAGGTTCCCCGCCCCGCTGTACCAGCGCCAGGAAAGGACAAAAAGGGATGCAGTCTTGCGGTGAGTGTTCAGCTCCGGCCCAGGGCGACAGCGCCACCTGCAGGCCGCAGAGAACCTCACACCACCAGAGTCCTCCAAGAACCATAAAAAGGGTCTCAGATTCCCTATCAATCAGTGCATCTGGGTTACACTACCACCCAGATGCCTCCCCTAAAATCACATACCCGCTACACTCTCCCCCTGGTGATTTGACACTGGTCCCCAGTGTCTGGTGCAAACCCATGTCTCCCAAGGAGTGGTAACATAAGTTCGACCCAGAGACCAAACTACACATAGAATCCAACCTCACAATTTAGTCATGAATTGTGCCAGGACCTAAAACGGGAAAGGGAAACAGGAATATAAAACAATGAACTTGGTACATAAAAAACTTTAAATGACTTTACACATTGAAATTCCCCCCCTCGCTATCTAAGAACCACCCCATTCTCATCAGCCTTGACAGACGAGTCTCCTGCAGAGGGAAAAGAAAAGAAAACACACATCCTAACACAATGTATATGTTTTCTTGGAAGGAATGGGCCTATCCAAGGAGAAACCCACTCGCTCCAATGATCATGGTGTATAGTGTACAAAAAAACACAATCGTTGCGCAACACCGCCACCTGGTGGCAATGCCCCAGTCAAGACACTTGACTGGTGGAGGAATCCGAGGGGGCCCTAACGCCTTGGGTGCCGTGTCTGAGATTGAGGAGGCCGGTGAGCGGAACTTCTCCGAAAAGTCTGGCGCAGCATTTGCCGGTCAAGACACTTAGCAAATCCAGATGAACTTTTCTCTCTTCTTTGTACTGTGACCCTATACTAGCTATGCCCCAAAGTCACAGATTTATTTTCTTGATGAAGGAAGAAAGAAGGAGAACAAAACAAACATAACAGCTCCCGTTTCTCCAAAGAGCAAAATACCCAAAATGTAGGGCGCAGTCCCTGTGTTCCAGCAAATACTCTGGATAGTTCAGCAGCAAAAAAAAAGGAAAAAAAAAAGATTATAAAGGAGTCTTTTGCTCCTATAAATAAAACTTTGGATGTGGCAGAAACAAAGGCTTCAAATGCTTGTCAAAAGCCTCCACGTTGTACTCAATGTTCCCTCCATCCTTCCGACAGATAACCACCCTGTCCGTATGGATGTGCCTTCCCAACATCCACTCCGCCTTACAGTCCTTGAATTTCTTGGTAACTGTAGGGGAACACGAGAGGTATCGGCGTGCGTGAGGTACCTTAAGCTTTGTCCATACAAAATCATCGTACCACCGCTGCCGAAAAACTTCCACCTCATAAAACAATTCTCGGGGTAGATATGGGTATTCCCACCCATATTCTCGGGCAACCTTCTGACAAAAGAGACAATGCAGCCTTGCCAAGGGTGGCATTGTGGCACGGTCTCCTCCAGGCAGAACGATTGACTCAGGATGTCGAGGTACTCCAACCACCTCGGCAGACTTGGGCCTAGGAGCCCGCAGTGATGCGCGTTGCACTCCCGCAACAGGAGCAGGTGAAACACTTGATGATTCAAGAAGAAAGGGTATAGGCAGGGGACCAGATTCTTCCCTAGGCTCCGGGGCCTCCACCTGGGGTGTACTATCCCCAATGGACATAGGTGGGTCCCTTGTAACACGGGACAAGGGTAACTTCATCTTGTCCCATCCCTTCTTGTGGAAGATTTCATCTATCTCCCCATCATCACCGGCATCAGATAGTGACTCTAGGTCGGAGGTGTCATAACACTCTGCGGGCAGGAAATTCCCCGTAGACACGGAATCACCCCCCTCGATAGGGTTCCACCGACTCTGGGCTCCCGACACCTCCAACCACACACACAGTCCCAACCCCTGGCTCACCTGGGCCTTTTGAAGAACAGGGATGTCCAGGGCTCTTCCCTCCGGATCCATCCAGGCCAGGCAAGCGACGGGGCGAAGCTCTTCCACGACCACAGGATGCCTTTACCAGGCCGACTTTCCTCTTCGGCGGTGGGAGCTTGTGGTGACCGAGGCAGCATCCTCTGATTTTTCTCTCTCAATCTCCTTTGGGGCATTCCCTTCGCCCTGGTCAGTGCGCGCAGGAAACGCATAGGCATCGATCTCTCCCTCTGGAGTGGCAGTCCCTGTGAGGTAGTTGAGGTGGAAGGCGCAAGGCCTTTCTGTGGATGGCTCCACCTCGAAGAGGAACTCTTTGCAGACCTCACATCGCCCGAACGGCTTCAACTGCACCACCAGTCCCGAACAGCTGGGACAGATCACACCGAGGGCCTCTATGTCTCAGGTATACAGAGCCAACCGCCCCCGGGGCCTTAGTCTTATTCCTGTATCCGTGATCGGAGCAGCAAAGGAAGTCATCTCCGCTGTAGAAGGAACAGAAATCCACATAGTACTTGAGGTCATCCTGACTGGCTGCTGCTCCAATGCACACTGACCCCTTTGCGCCGGAATCCCCACGTGTGTCCTTCCACATGGCCAGACTCCTCCCACACTCTGCATTTGTTCGCAGGCTTTCTCTTCTTCCCGCACAAGTGTGAACCCAGGCTAAAAGAAAAAAAATGCTTGAAATATATCACTCTGTGTGTAATGAATCAATATAATATAAGAGTTTCACTTTTTTGAATTGAATTACTAAAATAAATTAACTTTTTTGATGTTATTCAAATTTTTTGAGATGCACCTGTAATAGAGGGTCATGTTGGAAGGTCTCGCTTTGGCTTTTCTTGCATTTTGTAGAAAAACAGCTGTCTACATTTGTATATCTTCTCACAAACAAAGACACAATAAAGACAGAGATCCATCATATTCAGACTTTGGACTATGAACACACAAGTGTTTAAAGGGTATCAATCCCACTAAGAAGCAGAATGTCTACCAAATCTGCAGCACTCCACACTCCTGCCACACTGAAGCCTCATACACACGACCGGTTTTCCCGGCAAGAAAACTGCTGAGAGAGCTTTTTGCCATGAAAACCAGGCATGTGTATGCTCCCTCGCCGGGAAAACTGCCAGGAATCCCGGCGGGAAAAATAGAGAACCTGCTCTCTATTTTCCCGCCTGGATTCCTGGCGTTTTTTTCCCCTGCAAGATTTACTACACTTGCCAATGGAAAACACTGCGAGGCAGTGCTGAGGGAGCATAAGCCCTACACACACGGCCAGGATTCCCGGCCAAAGCTCTCCCCGCAGTTTTCCCGTCGGGATTCCCGGCGGACTTTATACTGCTGGGAATCCCGGCCGCATGTACAGGGCTTGAGATGTAAAAATCTGTAGATCAGCCAGGGAATTTCATGTTGTGATTTTCTGCTAATAAATATATTGTCTCTTTTATGTCTTTGCCAATTGAGCACATGCATGTTTTCTGTTCTCCTATAACTTTACAATGTAGCATCTTACTCCTACAATGAAGCAGAAAAAAAAAAATAAGATCAGCAAAGTATTTAAAAAGAATGGCTTCTCTTCTCTCACAGAGATATTTAGGAGGAGTGTTTTCTGCCGTGGATCTCTCTCCCACACACTATGAGAGAAATTCCGTATACTAATGTAAAGATTAGACTTATAAACTTATTTTAGTTTACTGTTGCTTTTAATTGTTCTGGAGAACAATGGATTTTGATAACTTTTAAAACATGAAAATTGCTGTTTGAACACCTGGTTTGGGGAGTTTCATCGACCTTTACTTTTTCAATAAAAAAATATATATTTAAAAGTAAAAGTTTTTAACTAATACTAATTCAGAGCTTATGAGGAACATGACGTCATGTATTTCACTAAAGGAAATTGCAGATAGACCTCATCCTAAGAAAAAAAAAGAGAATTGGTTCCAACTTTCATATGTTAGGCCTCGTACACACGGCCGAGATTCTCGTTGAAAAAAACGTCGTTTTTTTTGACGAGATTCTTGGACAAGAAACTTGTCCCGGCCGAGTGTACACACGCTCGTTTCAAAGAACCCGCGGTTCTTTGAATGGAGCGTACGCGGTGACGTCATCGACTACGACGAGCATACGCTCGTCACATTCGATGCCGTCGCCGCCATCTTGGTATACCCTACGTATGCCTAGGAAGCTACCGCGCATGCGTCGAATTCATTTCGAACATGCGCGGGCTTCCGGGAGGACAGGTAAGTGTACACACACTCACTTTTCTCGTCGAGAAACATGCCGAGGAGAATCTCGACGAGAAAATAGAGAGCAGGTTCTCTATTTTCTCGTCTAGGTTTCTTGTCGGTTTTCTCGACGAGAAACCCGATAGCAGCGTACACACGACCGATTTACTCGGCAAGACCTCTCTGCCAGCAAGTTTCTTGCTGGTTCTTGCCGAGAAAATCGGTCGTGTGTACGAGGCCTTAGGTTAGGGGAATGACAGAACTAATTTAAGTGATAACTATGGGCAATACTGAGACAATCTGGTTCCTTGAGGCTTATTCTAGTATGAATGCTCCATACAGATCATAAGTTTACCAAAATCAGCCAACTGCTGTTTCTATTTACTTTCATTCCTGTGTGCAAAGAGCTAATTATGTTCATTCTGTGCTGGTCACACCAGTGAAAGTGGGTCATTTGTAAACCATATGCTGGACTAAATCTGGATAATTTATCAGTTATGACTGAAAATCGCCCATATCATCAGGAAAACATGTGTGGCTGGTTTGTGAATCATGGAAGATATTGTTAGATACTGTAGCTCTGGCATCTCTCCACCACTCCATCCAATAAGGACCATCTGTACTTGTATGTCATAGGTTTCCTCTGTTCCCCTTATTCAAAGATGAAGGTGCGACCATGGTGATTTAGAATTTCAAACTATTACTTGCAATAAATTCAAATCCACATATTTGTACATGCAACCCTGCATGCATGTGATTGGGAAGCTCGGGTAGAGGATAGTGTCTTTATTCCTGAGAGATAAAAGTGGTAGTAAAGTCTTTTTTTTTACTTGTACCTACAGGTAAGCCTATAATAATATCTCCTAAACTTGCACTGCTTAGGAAACATTCACACTGCATGCAGCTGGTGACATCACCGACGCATGCGCTCTGAAGGGATGGCATACCCGTGCCATCCTTTCAGAGCTTTGTGTCACGGCTGTGACTCCTGCGCGCATTATTGGGATTGACGTCATCATGGCTCGGCCAATCAGATGGCCAGAATACTCAAACCCGTAAGAAAGACTGGATGAAGATGGAAGCCCTGTCAGCGGGGTGAAATTAGTTCTAAGGTAAGTATTTCATAATGTGCTAGTATGTGATGCATACTAGCACATTATGCCATTGTCTTGCAGGTGCCATTTACTACCGCTTTAACCACTTCAGCCCCAGAAGGTTTTACCCCCTTAATGACCAGAGCAGTTTTTGTGATTCGGCACTGCGTCACTTTAACTGACAAGTGCGCAGTCGTGCGACGCTGTACCCAAACAAAATTGACGTTTTTTTCCCCCCCACAAATAGAGCTTTATTTTGGGGGTATTTGATCACCTCTGCGGTTTTTATTTTTTGCGCTATAAACAAAAAAAGGACGACAATTTTGAAAAATATATATATATTTTTTTTTTACTTTTTGCTATAGTAAATATCCCACATTTATTTTAATTTTTTTAAATTTCTACATCAGTTTAGGCCAATATGTATTCTTCTACATATTTTTGGTAAAAAAAATTGCAATAAGTGTATATTCATTGGTTGCTGGTAATTGCGGCGATCTGCGATTTTTATTGGGACGGCGTACAGATCGAACACTTTTGACACTTTTTTGGGACCATTGACATTGACATAGCGATCAGTGCTAAAAATTGTCACTGATTACTGTATAAATGTCACTGGCAGGGAAGGAGTTAACACTAGTGGGAGATTAAGGGGTTAACTGTGTTCCCTATGAGTGTTTCTAACTGTGGGGGGGGGTGGACTTACTGAGACATGACAGAGATCACTGTTCCCGACCACTGGGAACAGTAGATCCCTGCCATATCACCTGTCAGAATGAGGAAATGCCTTGTTTACATAGGCATCTCCCCATTCTGCCTGCATACAAGGCAATTGCGGAACGCTGGAGGACATCGAATCCTCCCAGCCCGCGGGCACGCTCCCGCCCACAACTGAGCCTGTGTGAGCCGCCGTACACCAATGGCGATTTGCGCAGGGGAGCCATTGTGCCACCGTCCAAACCTGGATAATGGCTGTGTACTCAAAATCTAGTGCTAAGGTTAAGGTAAATGGCCTTTTTTTCCTCTGGATTATCCCATCAGGAATTGCACAAGGTAAGGGTTGTCCCCTACCGCCCCTTCTCTTTGCCCTTGCTCTCGAGACTCTTTTATGCACCGTGTAAGCAAACCTGGATATCTCCGGCCTGATGGTGGGCAATACTGAGCACAAGCTGTCAGCTGATGATGTACTCTTCCACCTCACAAACCCCCTTGTTTCTTAGCCTAACCTGATGCGGGAACTTAAACTTTTCGGAAAACTCTCCAATTTTAAAATCAATCAATCACACAAAATCAGAGATTCTACCCATCCTGCTACCTTCCTCCTTGGCTTTCCCTTTTACCTGGGCTAAAATGTCTCTGAAATATTTGGGCACTCAGCTTACGAATGACTTTGACACCCTATATGTTAATAATTTTCCCACGTGTTAGATGGGACTTAGCCTCCTGGACTAAAATAGCCTTTACCTGGATAGGGCAGTTGAATATTATAAAAATGAATTTCCCTCCTTCCATCCACGGATACTCTTTTTTATTTATTTTTTTGCAAATGGTACCGATACCCCTATCTAGGGGCTTCTTCACCCACCTTAACAGTATGCTGACTGGGTTTGTGTGGAAAGGGCAGAGACCACATATCGCTTTGCGTTCAAAGGGTAGAGGCAGTCTGAGAATCCCAGATGTCCTGAGGTATTATAGAGCTATAGTCCTCCAGTGGATCCTTGACTGGTGTTTCCATACTAAGTCTAAATTATGGGTGTCCTTGGAGAAATGCATGGCGGGCAGAAATCTGTCTTCTTCCCTATGGTTGGCCTGGGAGCACAGTGGATTATAGGAGGGCACCTCTCCTTTGGCGACTCATGCTCTTCGAGTTTGGGATCGTAGCAACCAATTATGGGCTCTGGTTCCTCCTGTGTCCCCATTGGCCCCGCTTAGGGGATTCCCACATTAAATACAATTCTGTTTGCTTGATGGAAAATGTAGTTTGTATTAACGGTTGAGTGAGAGGAGGAGGCTGTGACGTGATCCCTGCAGCTACACCTCCTCCTTAGCCCGGCATAAGCTGTTTATTTTTGAATTAGATGAGGGATGGCATCATGATTATTTTATTAGACTTTTCTCCAAAACGGTGAGGTTTTTTCAATGGATTACTTATTGTTTAGTGCTTTATATAGATTGTGTACTAAATGATTTTGTGTGGGTATCCTGGAGTTCTTCTTTAAGCTGTGAATAACATAAATTACTCAACGTTAAACAGTGTGGATGGACAAATCTGCAGGGTCAGTTACTCTGTTCTGATCACCCAGAGAAACCAATGAGCACAGAGGGGGACCAGGAGATGGACTCTCGGTTTCTGAAGAGACTTCAGGTGACAATGGGGGTCATATAGCGCAAATATGCGATTGTGTGGTACATGATAATAGCGCCCAATTAAGACTGCAACTGGGCGGACATGCAAATGGAAAATTGCACTATTGCTGGCGAACATGCCTGTCAAATCTGCATATGTGGAAATAGTTAAAGTCAATGGGGCTCGAACCTGCAAAATCAAAAGTCCTCAAAGGGTTTGGGCGCTATGGTGAATTTGATTTTGGGAGTATTTTTTCGCCAGCGCTATTGTGAATTGGATTTGGGTGCTAATTAGCGTTTTGAGCGCTAATTACAACGCAATCGCATATTCGCTCTATAGTAAATGACCCTCAATTCGTCTTCCATAGAGTGGCCTTCTAATAGGTAATAGGAATTTACACGCACTAACCCTGGCTGGTAATGTTATAAAAGGCCTAAGGTTTTCCCGGTCCCTTTACAGATCACAGGAGCTCTTCTGTATGATTGCCTTTTATAACACATCTCATTTCCGTCTGACGCAAGTCTACCCAATGTAGAACCATTTCCTCTAATTCCCATCAGGCACTGACAACATCTTCTTCAATGACCTGAACAACGTTTCAATTTTTTAAATTAGGATCTTCAACATCACTGAAAACCTCCTTGACCTGAGCAAATAAGACATCATGATAATACTTAACCTTCAATTACAAATGATGACATTAACTTTATCCCATGACATGTATGACCTATATGATCCCACAACAACAGTGACTTTCTGACCCCTAAGAATTAAGGCTTATTGTGCATTTCCTTCCTCTCACATATCAGTGCTTCTTGACTGCCTTTTGTATTGCACACTCTGGCTTAAATTTAGAAATTTCAAATATATATGAATATGTCTGATGTAACAATCCTGCCTGAAGCAACCCTGTCACTGAAATCAAATATTAAAAAAATATTTATTTTTTTCATGCAAAGACATAGTCAGATCTGCTGCGATGGATTCTGCAGATCTTTAGCGGGGTGGGTTCTCCTTATTACTGCAGAGACAGCAATATTAAATGTCTTCTTTGCAGGGATTTCGTTTTTCAATGTATCTATCCATCTATCTATCTATTGCACTTTTCTGGCTGGTCTCATCTACAAAATATCAGAAAATAAAAACCCATGCTCAAAATTCATTATTTTTTGATATTTCAAAGCACCTAACTACTCATAGAAATATGAAATTAAACAGCATGGGGTTTGATTCTTTGAGATAAAAACATCTAATTCCTGCTCTGTGTAATCACTGATTGTAATGCAAACTCTCATCTCCTTCATTACAGGAATAATCAAAGTCATAATTCTAAAATCATGGATTGAGTTTACAGCAATACGTGTAATTAAAATCAAATGAAATCTAGCTCACAGCTAGCAGATCTATTTTTTACATCATAAGAGGCATCCTAGCTGCCAGTCACTCCATCATTATAAAATTAAAAGTATACATATCTGACAGGTTGTAACATGTCCTTAGGCTTTAAATGTCTTTAGATTATAATAGGGCAAAGATAATGTGCACCTCACCATCACTGTGCCATATTTATATTGTATCACTCTGATTTGCAGAAGTTCAAATCGAGGGTTTGAAGAGCAGTGGTTTTGGGTAGGAGGGTCAGTGACTGATCAACCCTGCTCCTTAATTGCAAAAGCACATGGACTTGTGAATTTTTTTACACACTGATATGTGCTTTCTTGGAGAACGTGTTATGCAAATTCGACAAGCAATGTTCAAGAAAGAGGGTGTGCATACTACAGATAGAGTATACATTTTTAAAAAATAGATGAATTTTTAGTTCAGTCCCACTTAAGAAACTCCTAGTCTTTTGAAATGCTTATACACCCCACAAGTGTGCAATATAAAGAATGATTTTTGTTTACAAGTATGGTAGTGCCGCGCTTAAGGGCCCATTTAAGGACCCATTTAAACTGGTCTGACATACGCTCCGACTTCGAGAGCACAAGTCGCATGACATGTCAAAATGAATGGTTCCCTATGAGAGCCGTCTTAACTGGTCCAACTTGTGTTGGTCCGACTTTGAAAGAGGTTCCTGCACTACTTTGGTCTACCATCTTTACTGATCCAACTTGTGGCATGTGACTTGTGCTCTTAGGATTCTGAAGGTGAACCCCATGGGAAAATTCGGTCTGGTATGGATTTTGAGGGGAAACTCCACGGCAAAAAGAAAAAACAACGTGCCCCCCCCAAAAAAAATCCATACCAGACCCTTATCCGAGCATGCAGCTCGGAAGGTCAGGAAAGTGGGGGTGGACGAGCAAGCACCCCCCATGGACCATACTAGGCCACATGCCCTCAACATGAGGGGGGTGGGTGCTTTGGGGCAGAAGGGCTCTGCATCCCCCACCCCAAAGCACCTTGTCCCCATGTTGATGGGGACAAGGGCCTCTTCTCGATAACCCTGGGCTGTGGTTGTGGGGATCTGCGGGCAGGGGGCTTTTTGGAATCTAGAAGCAAGCCCCCTTTAACAAGGGTCTCTCAGATCCCACCCCCAAAGTGAATGAGTGTAGGACACCCATTTACCCAGAAAAAAAGAAGTGTAGTGTAAATAAAAAATAAGAGACGGTTTTTGACAAGTCCTTTATTAAAAATGAAGAATGTCCACCGTCGTAGCTCCAACGTGTCTTCTTTCTCAGATGTGTTCTTCCTCCAGTCTTCTCCCTCCGCTGCTAACTTCCCCCTCTGGGGATGTGTTATTCCTCCAGTCTTCTCCCTCGGCTGCTGTCTTCTCCCTCCAGTGATGTGCTCTTACTCTGGTCTTCTCCCTCTGCTGCTGTCTTCTCTGCCGCCGACCTAGTCCTCCTTCAATGCTGGCTCCCACCATTGTGTCATCTCTGATGTCTGGCAGTTCTTATATAGCCATGGGGCTTGGCCATCTGGTGACGTCACCATGAGACTCCGTGCCTTGCCCCAAGGCACCCAACCCCTACATGTTGAGGGCATGTGGCCTGGTATGGTCCAGGAGGGGGGGCGTGGGGGTTTCCCCTCAAAATCAATACCAGACTTGAAGGGCCTGATATGGTTGGATGAAAGTCTGATTCCATTCATTGAAGTCGAATGGAAGTTGGACATGAAGTCGCAGGGCAAAATTGGATTGGAAGACGCCCGACTTCCGTGTGGGAGCAGTGTGTATGAACCCGGCCTAAGGCCCCTTTCACACTGGGGCGTTTTTCATGCGGTTTAGCGCTAATAATAGCGCTATTATACCGCATGAAAAATTCCTGCCCTGTAGCCTTCAATGTGAAAGCCCGAAGGCTTTCACACTGAAGCGGTGCGCTAGCAGGACCGCTCCAAAAGTCCTGCTAGCCGCTTCTTTACAGCGGTAAAGGAGCGGTGTGTTCACCGCTCCTTTACCGCGGGTGCCCATTGAAATCAATGGGACACCGCGGTAATACCGCCCGCAAACCGCGGCAATAGCCGCGGTTTGCGGGCGGTATTAACCCTTTTCCGGCCGCTAGCGGGGGTTAAATTCACCCCCCTAGCGACCGCATACCGCGGTAAGAACGACGGTATAGCAGCGCTGAAAATCGCGCTGCTATACCGCCACCGCTCCTGCCCGCCCCAGTGTGAAAGGGGCCTAAGGCTCCATTCACATTTGTACAACTCCAAAGTTGCACCGACTGCGGAGTGCAACTTTGACACAACTTTGGATGGGTGCAACATTGAATACGACTTTGGGTTTGACCAGTGATAATGGACAACTGTTGCATTGTATAACATTTAGGTATGACTTTTATGCAACTTTTGAGGGTTAACATTGAAGTCTATGGCCCTCAAGTTGCATGAACATCAGACCAAAGTCGAGCATGAACTACTCTGAAGTCGCTGCAACTTTAAGTCACACATACATGAATGGTTATCATTGGAAAACAAGGGGAACGACTTGTCATGCAACGTTGAGGTCCAAAGTTGCATGACAAGCCCCACAAGTGTGAATGGAGCCTTACTGACCCCAATATCAGACTTAGACAAAGGAATAATTTTTGTTTAATAAATATGGTATGGTCCCAATAGACTGGTCCTTGCCCTGAGTCTAGATCTGGGCAAAGAGCATAGAACTTAGGGGACTCTCAATTCAGGAGTGTAACAACCAAGAAACACTGCAACCAAGCCTTCACTTAAACAGTAAAAAAAAAAAGGATGAAAAATTAACATGCTAGCTTTGGTTATCTGGCTTCTAGTATTTGCTCAGCTTTGCTGAGTCCACATATGCCATAACGTTGACTGGCAACATGAATGCACAGCTACTGTACAACTATACTGAATTTAAGGCTAGAAAGTCTTGATAACCCATAGGTGTCGCTCTTGTCCCTTTTGTCACCCCACCAGACAAAAAGCATCCCACAAAAAAACTAAAAATTACAGTTTACAATAATAATGAGAACAGATAAGGCTGTGCTGCACCCCAAATCTGCTGGCCTTGCAGAAGCGCTGTAATCACATATGCAGCACAGAACTGTGTACAACAAACACAGGGTGACCTCAGCTACACAAACACTCCCGTAATCACATCCAGATCAAGTGCTTGCTTTGATCCGCAGCAGATCACTTCATCTTCTGATATATGTTCAGCAGTCCCTGGGCTTTTATTCTCATGTCTTGGACTGATATAAATCAGATCATTAGTTTATAAATAAGCAGAAGAAGAGGGAGACAGGAGGGGGAGGGGGTTATGGCAACATGTCATTTTAAATGATCACAATTCCATCTATATACAATTCACTGTGGGTCTGGCACCTATTCACTGACCCGGCTCACACAACTGGATTCACTCCAAGGGGATCAGCAAAAAGAAGAAGAAAAAAACAAAAAAACTTGACAGTGCCATTTCTTTTTGTCTGTCTGTTAATTCCCAACCAGCTCTCTTTGGGACCCTATCTTCTCTACAATTGCTTTCTACTAGAACAACACCACTGCACCTCTTTCTCCTCCAGAACTGTCCCCCTCTTCTGGACCTAAATTCATACATCCCTCTTTCCCTCTCTCCTCCATAACTGTCCCTCCACTGAACCCAAACCCCTCCATCGTTTCCTACACGGTTCTTCTAGATCTGAATCCCTCCATCTCTCTCTTCTCCAAAATTATCCCTCTTACAACCCGAAGCTCTCCTCCCCCTTCTTAGAGACTCAAACTCCTCTGCCACTCTCTTCTTCACAAATGTCAGTCTTCTTCAACCAAACCCTTCCTTTCTTCCTAAAGACCAAAACCCTCTGTCCCTCCCTCCTCCATAACTGTCACTTTTCTGGACCTTCACCCCACTGACCCTCTCTTCTCCACTTTTATCCTTCCACTGGACCCAAACCCCTCCATCCCTCCCTTATACACAACTGTCCTTCCTATAGACACAAACCCCCATCCCTCTCTCCTCCACAACTGTCCTAACTATAAACCCAAACCTCTCTGCTCCTCTGTCCTCCACAACTATTCCTCTTCTGGATCGAAATATATTTTTCTCTCCTTCAAAACTGTCCCTCTTCAGGATCTACATCTAACTGTACTCTCTTCCACAATTGCCCCCTCTCATAAACCCATATCTGGCCTTCTCATTTTTCTTTACAAATCTTCTTCTTATCCCAAATCCCTTCATCCCTCTCTCCTTCAAAACTGTTCCTTTTATCAATCCAAACCCCAATCCATCCCTCTTTCCTTCACAACTACTTCTGGACCTACACCCTTCGTGCCTCTTTCTCCTCTACAACTTCATAAAGTAAAAGTTGTGATGTTGCCCTAAAGAAGCAGATGAATGGTAATATGCAATCTGTGACTTTGTAGCATTATTTTCTTGCAAATGATCAGTAAAGGTATTTATGAATAAATGAGGTCTCTCTTGCGCATGATACAATATTAGACTGCTTTTTCCTTTTCAGTATGTGTGCAACTGCAAAATGCAATTCCTCATGTTCTGCAGGCATAAATCTGCTTAGGTTTACTTGGATATGTGAAAAAGTAATTTCTCTAGTAGAGACCCAAACATTTTGGTCCCCTTAGCAGTTCACATTCTGTTAACCTCCCTGGCGGTAATCCCGAGTCAAGCTCGGGGTGAGATTTCAGTACCAGAAGCGGTAACCCCGAGCCAGACTCGGGATGCATTGCAGGATACAGGGAGACTTACTTACCTTGTTCCCTGGATCCTGCGATGTCTCCCCGCAGTCTGTGCAAGCCGTGTCTCGCTCGATTCACACTGCCGAGTGCCGAGCTCCGTTCCCTGCGACGTTGCGGCACACGGGGGTGGAGATCGGCGCCAAATTCAAAAAAGTAAAAACACAATACACATACAGTATACTGTAATCTTACAGATTACAGTACTGTATAAAAAAATTACACATCCCCTTTGTCCCTAGTGGTTTGTCCAGTGCCCTGCATGCAGTTTTATATTATAAAAACTGTTCTTTCTGCCTGGAAACTGGAGATTGTCCATAGCAACCAAAGTAAACGTTCTTTAAAGGTTGGTGACATCAAACGAAGAAACACCCAAGAACAGTGCTGAGTTTTCAGACAGAAAAGGATCCTCCACCTCTAAAACCACTGCCGCTTACCGGAAAGATAGATCCCAAAGAGGGATCAGGACACATCCATTGAAGAAGCAGGGACATCCGAGTGAGCTATATAGAGACCCTGGCTGGGGTACAAGCCATCTCCCTGGCTGGGGTACAAGCCATCTGTGATTACTGTTCTTTAAAGGTTGGTGACATCAAACGAAGAAACACCCAAGAACAGTGCTGAGTTTTCAGACAGAAAAGGATCCTCCACCTCTAAAACCACTGCCGCTTACCGGAAAGATAGATCCCAAAGAGGGATCAGGAAACATCCATTGAAGAAGCAGGGACATCCGAGTGAGCTATATAGAGACCCTGGCTGGGGTACAAGCCATCTCCCTGGCTGGGGTACAAGCCATCTGTGATTACTGATCCCTCTTTGGGATCTATCTTTCCGGTAAGCGGCAGTGGTTTTAGAGGTGGAGTATCCTTTTCTGTCTGAAAACTCAGCACTGAAGGGTGTTTCTTCGTTTGATGTCACCAACCTTTAAAGAACTTTTGATTTTTGATTTATTGGTCTTCCTTTAAAGAACTGCAGGATTATCAGCACTCAATTGCTAACATCTGATTGTGATTTATTTTGGGATGGACTAATAATCCACATTTGTGCAGTCTCTATGGTGATTGGTGCGGCAGTGTCTAACAATACTGGGTGCACTTCCAATTAATACTCACTGTACATTTGTGGCCTTGTTCGTTATATGTATTGTGACAGCAGGCAGGTAAAATCACCAGGTTGCATCCAGGATGGGAGATATATATGTCCTAGATTCAGGCTTTATGCCAATTAATACCACTAGGGGGAGTGCTGGGAGTCTTGCAGGGGAAGAGTTAGGGCTCTTTCACACGGGCGGATCCTGTCATGATCCGCTCCGTGAATATCCGCTTGCTCAGCCGGCGGATGACTTGTCCGTCTCTGCACACTGTGCAGAAACGGACCGGTCGGATCGCCACTTTCCTCTATGGGGGGATCGGATGAAAACGGACCGTCTGTCCGTTTTCATCCAATCCGATCCACAGACAGATGGAAAAGTAGGATTTTCCTCCGTCATGCTAAACGGTCCATAGTGGAGACTGATGTCGTCGGATGTCAGCGGATGTTCCATAGTGGAGACTGATGTCGTCGGATGTCAGCGGATGTTCATCCGCTGACATCCACTATCCCATAGGGATACATGTACGTCCGATTTTCATCCGAAAACGGATGGATGAAAAACGGACATACGGAACGTCCGTGTGAAAGGGGCCTTAATGACCCCAGCTGAAGCAAGTGGGCCCTTTAGGGCCTCTACAAGAACTCCCAGCATGCTAAGGGAGATGCTCCATCCTGGAACCAGTTCTGTGTTGTGTAGACTGGGGAGTCTGCTTTCTGTCCTGTGTGGTGAGACAAAGCCTGTGTGGCTAAAACTTCTAAAACAGGGAGATAGGGGCTGGGGCAGCACAAGGCTGCACCTAGTTGTTAGATAGGGAAACTACGTGTGTAGTAAGCGGTCAAGCTGACCAGGATTTATTTTCATTTTTCTTTTTGTTTTGCTGTTATATTTTACACTGTATATAGTTTAAATAAACCACACCTTTTTGTTTTTCACCTACAACTTTGTCTGTTGTGCCTGTTTTTGTGTGGTAAACCCAACCAGGGGGTCACACACACCCGCTGCTGAGCTAACCCCCTCACAGTTGGTGGAGAACCAGTGGCAGTTTTTTTTAAAGGCCAGCATGGAGGAGATACTGAAACAGCTGGCTCTAGCAAATGCCAATCAGCAGCAGACAAAATGCAGGTTTGCAAAAGAGCCTTGCAGCTCAAAAACAGACAAATGCAAATTTGCAACAGAGCCTCGCAGCCCAGCAGCAAGCTCATCAACAGAGTCTGGCAGCCCAGCAGCAAGCACATCAACGGAGTCTGGCAGCCCAGCAACAAGCCCAGCAGCAATCTGAGGCCCGCTTCATAGACCTGTTGCAGAAGCAAGAACAGAGACTACAGCTACAAATGGAGACAATGCAGCAACATCCACAGACCAGTGAGGCAAGTAGTTCCACTAATACTGCGTCCTTTGGGGTGAGTCGTTTACTGACAAAAATGACTGGAGAGGATGATCCAGAGGTGTTTTTGACCACATTTGAAAGGACTGCTGAAAGGGAAAAGTGGCCTAAGGAGCAGTGGGCTGGACTGGTGGCCCCTCTGTTAACTGGTGAATCGCAGAAAGCTTACTATGACCTAGAGCCTGACCAAGCAAAAGACTATGTGATGCTAAAAAATGAAATATTGGCACGGCTGGGTGTCACCCTGGCCATCCGAGTTCAGCGTGTGCATAACTGGACTTTCCGGCTTGGAAAACCCCCCAGGTCTCACATGTATGATCTCATTCACCTGAGCAGGAATTGGCCAGGCTACAGCCAGAGACTTTGTCCGCACCAAAGATTGTGGAACGTGTTGTGATCGATCGTTTCCTGAGAGCTCTTCCTACTGCCATCCAAAAGTGGGTAAGCCATGGAGACCCAGAAACGGCCGATAATCTTGTGGATCGTGTGGAGAAGTACTTGGCTACAGAGAACCTGACTGCCTCTTCCAGAGACTCACAGACTTTCCACCCTAAGACCAGACCATTCCCAGTGGCGGGTAAGATGATTCCAAGGGCTGAGGGTGGAGAGAATGAGAGGGTGAGAGTTCTACCTAATGTCTGGCAAGAACAGCCTGGGAAGTCAGGGGCTCAGGAGGCAGCAAACAGGATTGTTTGCTACCGCTGCCGGCAAGAGGGACATATTGCAGGAAATTGCCCGGTTGTGGATGAACCCATGCAATGTGACTTTCTAAGGGACAGACGTCAGTCGCTGTTTGCGACAGTTGCATGCACTGCCATTCGGGGAACTGAGAAACATTTATGCAAAATGTGTATTAATGGTAAAAATTTTGTTGTGTTGCTGGATTGAGGTAGCCTGGTGACACCAATAAAAGCTGAATTAGTCACTACAGAGGTCTTAGGGAATAACAAGGTAGCTGTTATTTGTGTGCATGGGGACACCCGAGAGTATCCTGTGACTACAGTGTGTTTTGAGACCTCCAAAGGTAACCTCTCTTATCAGGTGGGGTTAGTGTCTCAGTTACCACATGATGCTATTGTGGGAAGGGATTTTCCAAAGTTTTGGGAACTCTGGGATTGTCCTGAGCCCCCCACTGGTGCCCCTATATACCAGGAATGTGATAGGCAGAATTCCTCTGAGAGTGGTGAGGACTCTCCAGAATTCCCCTTGTCGGTATTGGCAGGGGAGACTCGAGAAATTGGGGAGGAGCCAACATCCCCAGACGAAAACGTGCCGTCTGTGGAGTTTTCTGATCTCGAGGTTCACAAGGAAAATTTTGCCACAGAACAGTTAAAAGACCCCACTCTAATAAAGGCACGGGAAAACGTAGTGAAAATAGATGGCGAGTTAGTGAACCCAGATGAGACCTGCACTTACCCGTACTTCATCGTGGAAAAGGACCTACTGTATCGGGTGGCTAAAAGGGCAGAAGAAACCATTGAGCAGCTTGTGGTCCCCAAACCTTACAGGAAGTTGGTGTTAGAGTTGGCCCATGAGCACATTCTTGGAGGTCATCTGGGGACAGAGAAAACCCGAGAGAGAGTATTGCAAAGATTCTATTGGCCTGGGGTCATGAAGGAAACAGAAAATTATTGTTCCTCCTGCCCTGTGTGTCAGAGGTCGGCACCGATGCCACATTCCGTAACCCGCTGGTACCTCTTCCCATCATTGAGGTCCCCTTTGAGAGGATCGCAATGGATTTGGTAGGTCCGATAATGAAGTCCGCTAGGGGGCATCAGTACATTTTGGTTATATGGACTATGCCACCCGTTATCCGGAAGCGATTCCTCTCCGAAATACCTCGGCCAAAACCATAGCCAAAGAGCTATCTCTTGTTTTTAGCCGTGTGGGTATTTGTAAGGAACTGCTTACAGACCAAGGTACACCCTTTATTTCCCGGGTTATGAAAGAGCTGTGCAAGTTGTTCAAACTGACACAATTGCGTACATCTGTGTATCACCCCCAAACAGATGGGTTGGTTGAAAGATTCAACAAAACCCTAAAACAAATGTTAAAGAAGTTGGTGGATAGAGATGGAAAAGATTGGGACTGTCTAATTCCCTATTTAATGTTTGCCATTAGGGAGGTACCCCAATCCTCTACGGGTTTCTCACCCTTTGAGTTACTCTATGGGAGACACCCAAGAGGGCTGTTGGATATCGCCAAGGAAACTTGGGAGAGTGAGAGTTCTCCCCACAGGAGTGTGATTGAGCATGTGGCCCTGATGCAAGATAGAATTGCACAGGTAATGCCAATCGTAAAGGAACATTTGGCCCAAGCGCAGTTAGCACAGCAGAGAGTGTACAACCATGGGGCCAAGACCCATACCCTTTCCTCAGGTGATAGGGTATTGGTACTTGTCCCTACGGTTAAAAGCAAATTCCTCGCCAAATGGCAAGGCCCCTACGAGATAATGGAATAAGTGAGCGAAGTGAATTACAAGGTCAGACAACCAGGAAGGCGAAAGCCCGAACAGATCTATCACATTAATCTGTTGAAAGCCTGGTGGGATAGGGAATCCCTAGTCGCAGAAACTTTGTCACCAGCTCAGTCTGATTGCGTGATTCCTGAGGTTGGAATAGCAGTCACCTTGTCAAACCCCCAACAACAGGAGGTAAAGGAATTTGTGCTTTGCAACAAGGAGGTTTTCTCTGAGCTGCCGGGACAAACGTCTGGGGTAGAGCATGATATTATTACCCCACCCGGTGAAAGGGTGAAGCTAAAACCCTATTGGATCCCAGAGGCCCGACGGGAGGCAATACGTGAGGAAGTACAGAAAATGCTTAAGTTGGGGGTGATAGAGGAATCCCAAAGTAATTGGTCCAGTCCCATAGTGTTAGTGCCTAAACTGAATGGGAGCTGGCGATTTTGTAACGATTTTCGACAACTGAACAAAGTTACAAAATTTGACATCTACCCTATGCCACGTATAGATGAGTTGATCGACTGGCTGGGAACAGACCAATACATGACAACTCTTGATCTCACAAAAGGGAATTGGCAAATTCCCCTGGCCAAATCGGCCAAGGAGAAAACTGCGTTTGTAACCCCAGACAGGGCGTTCCAATATAAAAGAATGCCGTTTGGATTACAGAATGCACCAGCAACATTCCAGCGGAAAATCGACCAGATACTGAGGCCCCATCAGAAGTATGCCGCGGCTTACCTGGATGATGTAATTATCTATAGCACAGATTGGGCCTCACATCTGCCAAAAGTGCAAGCAGTCCTAGACTCTATCCGGGAAGCTGGGTTTACGGCCAACCCCAAGAAGTGTACCATTGGACAGGAGGAGGCCAAATATCTTGGGTACACCATTGGGAGGGGAGTAATAAAACCCCAGGTCAATAAAGTCGAGGCCATACAGAATTGGCCACGTCCCAACAGCAAGAAGCAGGTACGAGCCTTTCTGGGAATCGCTGGTTATTATCGGCGATTCCTTCCCCACTTTGCTTCTCAGGCTGTGCCCCTAACAAACCCGACAAAAGGGAAAGAGTCGGTCATGGTTAAATGGACCCCAGAGGCTCAGGCAGCATTCCAATTCTTAAAAAAAGCCTTATGTAGCCAGCCAGTGTTGTACTCACCAGACTTCTCTAGGGACTTTGTCGTACAAAGTGATGCATCAGACGTTGGGTTAGGAGCAGTATTGTCCCAGGTCTGGAACGGGGAAGAACACCCAGTCATTTACCTCAGCAGGAAATTGAAGTCCCATGAGGTAAATTACGCCACAATTGAGAAGCAGTGTTTAGCGGTGAAGTGGGCTCTAGATTCCCTTCGGTACTATCTGCTAGGTAGGCACTTTGACATGATTACTGATCATGCTCCTTTAAAGTGGATGGCTCAAAACAAAGAGACAAATAGAAGAGTAAATAGGTGGTTCCTGGCCCTACAGGAATTCAATTTTACAGTAAAGCATCGCCCTGGCGTTCAAATGGGGAATGTGGATGCTTTGTCTCGAGTACATGCATGCCTGATTGCTTGTGTTCCAACCCCAAGGTTAAAACAAGAGGGGGGGGGGTATGTGACAGCAGGCAGGTAAAATCACCAGGTTGCATCCAGGATGGGAGATATATATGTCCTAGATTCAGGGTTTATGCCAATTTATACCACTAGGGGGAGTGCTGGGAGTCTTGCAGGGGAAGAGTTAATGAGCCCAGCTGAAGCAAGTGGGCTCATTAGGGCCTCTACAAGAACTCCCAGCATGCTAAGGGAGATGCTCCATCCTGGAACCAGTTCTGTGTTGTGTAGACTGGGGAGTCTGCTTTCTGTCCTGTGCGGTGAGACAAAGCCTGTGTGGCTAAAACTTCTAAAACAGGGAGATAGGGGCTGGGGCAACACAAGGCTGCACCTAGTTGTTAGATAGGGAAACTACGTGTGTAGTAAGCGGTCAAGCTGACCAGGATTTATTTTCATGTTTCTTTTTGTTTTGCTGTTATATTTTACACTGTATATAGTTTAAATAAACTGCACCTTTTTTTTTTTTCACCTACAACTCCGTCTGCTGTGCCTGTTTTTGTGTGGTGAACCCATCCAGGGGGTCACACACACCCGCTGCTGAGCTAACCCCCTCACAGTATAGACTATATAGATGCCATTGATTGACTTCAACAGCACTGTACTTTTAGGATTATTTTTATATTGCGCAGCTTATATTTATACTTATTATCATTTTTTGTGTGTGTCTCACATTTAAAGTTGCAGCAAATTTTTGTATTACATTCAGTCAATCTTTATCTAGGATTGTCTTAGTTGACAGCGCAGTATTACACACCATTATCACATTATTATAATTTATGATTTTGTGTTTCAAACTACTTTATCATACCCGGGATGTCTACTAGACTCTTGTTTGGACAGATTTAAGTAAGTAATTACTAAGAATTGCAGGCCTACAATATATAACACCAAATTTCCATGCAAAATATTTGTACCGCTTTTGGCACAAAATTCCAGACAGAATCATACCGCCAGGGAGGTTAAACACTGAATATTCCACTTAATGCTTTACTGGTGGGAAACACTAGAACTGACCATGCGTGCACTTGCTATGATCTTTCTAAATAAATACTAAGCAGATGGTTCTGTATCTATACAGCAATTACATGATAAATCACTAAAACATGGCACCCCATGCCTCCCATTAGACAGACAGTTCTTTCATCAAGCTTTTCCACAAAAGTTTAACATCCCATTAAAACTAAGGACATTATTGTGGATTGAATATTCTATGCAGTAGGCTGCCTTTAATTTGCTCTAAAGTGGTTGTAAACCCTTACACATACCTAGTGAATTAACTGGCCTCAGGTAAAACACAGAGATGAAACAAATCCTCCTATATAAGTTATACCTGCTTTACTTCAGTCTTCTCTTCTCTACATTGGTTCAAAGTCCAGAATGTTTGAGGCTCTGTTCACACTGGAACCGGCTGTGGATCGCACAGGAATGCAGTGTGTCCCTGTTGTTCGGTTCAGGGCCGAATATTTGCCTGAATTTTGGCCCTGAAACTGAGCCAAAGACAAATAGCGTTTCTGTGCAGAGCACTCCGCAGCCTCCCCGGAGATATGTGAACTGGCTCCATAGAGAGCCGGTCACATTCTTCTGCTATGCGAATTGGATGCGGGGGAAACCAGCATCCAATTCGCATAGGTGTGAACCCAGCCTCAAGCTTTTCTGAGCTGCCAGAAAAAAAAAGGTGGAGAGTGATCGTTACACTCTACAGAGCTTTGTGAGCTGATTGGAGGAAAAGGACACATCCCCTTTCACACAGCACAGAGGAACAGAGCTGAGGCTGTCAATCAGCTAGGGATCCCTAGCATGTCACCTTTATTCTCTTGGTGTCAGGAAAACTTGTCAGAAGTGATTCATGCTGATAGCAGAGGAACAAAGCCAAAGACAAAAATGACACTTAGTGCTCTTAGTTGAGACAAGTACACACTATAGGGGAATATGCGTTGTTCATATTTTATGCCTGATGTTTACAACCACTTTAAAGAGGTTGTAAACCTCCATTTTTAAGTTGTACCTATAGGTAAGCCTATAATAAGACTTACCTACAGGTACAGTAAATATCTCCTAAACGGCCCTCACTGGCGAGTGCCGTGACTGGAGTGACGTCACGTGACTCTGGCCAGTCAGAGAGCCAGAGTCCACGGCCCAGAAAGGAAGAGGGGCGAACATGGATGCGGCCTCCAGCGGGGACAGCGTGGGCTTTGTTTGCAGGTAAGTGTCACATAATGTGCTAGTATGCCATGCATACTAGCACATTATGCATTTACTTTGCAGGGAACAAAAAAGGAAGTAAAACCCTTCAAGGTTTACTTCCTCTTTAAGCTCTGTGCGGACTTCTGAGGGAGGTAGTAAGCCATTTAAGGCACAGAGGAAAAATAGTTCAGGGAATTCCTGTCTACAAATTGTGTCTTGCTATGTTTAGAAGAAAAATATTATTTGGCAGCTATAGAAGGCTGACCTTAGATTGAAGTAGCAAGGATAATTATAATTGCATTGCATTAAAAATGGCTTGTGAAGTAATCATATACTATATAAAATGTAATTCACATTTTTCTCCTATAAAAACAAAACTTTATTGAATGAATTAATGTGGAAGAGTCTAGCCCTTGAGGGTTGACTTCTCTACAACCAAATCGCACACTTCAAGAATTTTCATTGGTTATTAAGTGAGGGATAAGGCTCCAACTGGAGCACAGACATCAACAAAAACATTTTGGAAAAAAGGTTAGAATTTCTTTGATGTTTTCTGTCTCCCTGTCCTGGTGACACCTTTTCCCAACCCTATTTCTTGTCCTAGTGTCAGAGAGATACAAAAAAAGGGGGATATATTCAACTGTGACCTCAATTATATTCAAGGTCACACTGTAGCTAGTAATAGTCAAATTCAAGAGGACTTGTTCTGTGATGTTGAAGATGTTTGATTGTTTATCCATACCACTTCTTCAATAAATGTCAGGAACATCCTAGATAGCAAGGATAACTTGCCACAAATTTGTGGCAATGTTGAATTGTAAGTCTTGTTAATTTGCTGCACATTTTTACTGGAGTTGTACACTTGCAGAGCACTTGAAGCACACGTTCTAGTTGACACTTTTCCAATTTGTAGCAAATTTACATGGCAAGTCTCTAGCAAGAGCTCTGCAACTCACAGTGACCCCTGTGGTGGGATAGTTACATAGTTAGTCAGGTTGAAAAAAGACACAAGTCCATCCAGTTCAACCATAAGAAAAAAAAAATATATCGTACAATCCCATATACCCAATTCTATACCCACAGTTGATCCAGAGGAAGGCAAAAAACCCCAGCAGAGCATGATCCAATTTGCTACAGCAGGGGAAAAAATTCCTTCCTGATCCCCCGAGAGGCAATCGGATATTCCCCGGATCAACTTTACCTATAAATGTCAGTACCCAGTTATATTATGTACATTTAAGAAAAAATCCAGGCCCTCCTTAAAGCAATCTACTGAGTTGGCCAGAACCACCTCTGCAGGGAGTCTATTCCACATTTTCACAGCTCTTACTGTGAAGAAACCTTTCCGTATTTGGAGGTGAAATCTCTTTTCCTCTAGACGCAAAGAGTGCCCCCTTGTCCTTTGTGTTGACCGTAAAGTGAATAATTCAACACCAAGTTCACTATAATGACCCCTTATATATTTGTACATGTTGATCATATCTATCCCCCCTTAATCTCCTCTTCTCAAGAGGAATAAATTCAGTTCCTCTAATCTTTCCTCATAGCTGAGCTCCTCCATGCCTCCTATCAGTTTGGTTGCCCTTCTCTGCACTTTCTCCAGTTCCCCAATATCCTTTTTGAGAACTGGGGCCCAAAACTGAAATGCATATTCCAGATGAGGTCTTACTAATGATTATTAGGATGACTATTGCACAACATAACTGAAACAAAACTTGCAGCAGACTTGCAGAATGTTTGCAAAGAAAATTGATCTGGGATCATGGAATGTGGACTTGCTGCAATTGTGTGAAGCACTACCCCCGTAGGAGCTACTGGTTATTTTTGGTCCTGCCGTTACCCAACAGTTCAACGTATAAAAACTTGCTTGGCTCTAAATTGGGCAATGAGCCCACAGATGCATGCACCAGTCACATAGTCTTTATTTCCAATGCTTTTTATTAACACAACTTGTAGCAGTAGAGGGATGGAGGGTTAGGGGAATTCAGATACCTTGTGTAGATCACTGAGGAACTTGAGATCCTGGAGACAAGTACTCTTGCTGTCAACGGATCTTGCTCACCCAGATAGGCCACTCTCACCGGCCTAGCAGCCGGAACGATGCACCAACAAAAGTCTCTGTCACAGACTTGATGATAGTAATAACTATTGAACAATCCTCTGCCACAGGATTTGGAAATCAGTAATTACTTGAGCGAACACAGCTACACAGTACCAAAGACCTTTAAGAACATCCGGCAGTACTGTGAGGTAGATTGGTTAGGATGCATCCTCCAATTGAGTCACCAGGTTCTTTTTGAGATACCAGCCTTTTGCTCGGTCCTCTCCAAGAAGAGTCCTCCCCTGGATCCTCCAATTGCTTGGCTTCTTCCCACAGGCAAAACAGCACAGGATCATCCCCGAAACAGTAGGCCCCAGACAGACTTCTGGGTCTAATTAAAGTAACGTAGCCTCGGGTCAGCAGGGCCCCAAGGCAGAAGAGGAGTTGTCACATACCTTAGGCCAGGCGGGCCATGAGGTCAAAGAGACAGAAAAATGGTGTCTGCCCCTTAAGCATCCTCTCCCAGAAATCACAGCGGTAAACCACTCCCACTGGGCTGTTTCTGGGGAAGGGACACCCAATACACTCCAGCCTGTTGTATTTCCAACACTGGCCGGCGGCGACAACGACACCTACCGGCGACAGTGGGAAATGTTCTCAACACAACCAAAGCTGGAACAGAGGCTAATTTATCCATAAACATTACGTTCTGAACTATGTACAATTCAGATGACCCACTAAATTTACACAATAGCGCCTGGTCAACAGGAGCAGGGCGCTACATGTGCAACAAACTTGTGAAGCCTGGTAAGTCTAGCAATAGCTTAACAAGTCATTTTCAAACTGCAGCTCAACTGCTTGCTACCCGGGATACCCCAGCATCTACAGTATATCCACACAGGTTGCAGTGCCAACTTAATCCAGACTGCACTTCCATTAAATCATCCACAAGGTCACACAAAAACATGGGACAATCGAACAGAGGGGCGAAGTAGAATATATGGTTATAGTCATTTTGTATGTAGATGGAGTGTCAGAAAATTTCAGAAGGATCTTTAACCACTTGCTTACTGGGCACATAAACCCCCTTCCTGCCTGTCACGCTTTGAATGACAATTGCGCGGTCGTGCGACGTGGCTCCCAAACAAAATTTACGTCCTTTTTTCCCCACAAATAGAGCTTTCTTTTGGTGGTATTTGATCACCTCTGCGGTTTTTATTTTTTGCGCTATAAACGAAAAAAGAGCGATAATTTTGAAAAAAAAAACACAATATTTTTTGATTTTTGCTATAATAAATATCCCAATTTTTTTTTTCTCAGTTTAGGCCGATACGTATTCTTCTTCATATTTTTGGTTAAAACAAAATCCCAATAAGCGTATAGTGATTGGTTTGCGCAAAAGTTATAGCGTCTACAAAATAGGGGATAGAATTCTGTTTTTTTTTTTACTATTAATGGCGGTTATCTGCGATTTTTGTCAGGACTGCGATATTGCAGCGGACAGATCGGACACTTTTGACACATTTTTGGGACCATTCACATTTATACAGCGATTAGTGCTATAAAACTGCACTGATTACTGTATAAATGTTACTGGCAGGGAAGGGGTTAACACTAGGGGGCGAGGAAGGGGTTAAATATGTGCCCTATGAGTGATTGCTACTGTGGAGGGAGGGGACTGACTGGGGGAGGTGACCGATCTGTGTCCCTATGTACAAGGGACACAGCATCGGTCTCCTCTCTCCCTGACAGGACATGGATCTGTGTGTTTACACATCGCGCCCGCCAGGTACACGCATCGGCATCTCAGTGATGCGCCGGGCACGCGCGAGCGCGCGCCCCTCAGTGGCCGAAGGCCGTATAATGACGGCCTCCTGGCATTTTAGAACCACTTTGCAGCAGTCATTTGTCGTATGGCGGGCGCAAAGTGGTTAATAAACATCTCATTATGTAAATGTATTCTTAATTGAATATTGGTGTGCTTTGTGTATTTCTTCCAGATCGGTGCGGTATACCAGTGTGGAATTTTGTCTCTTTGCAGAAGCCAGTTGCTGCTGATCTCTGTCCCCTGCAGGGTGACTGGTCTCGTCTCCACCCCCTGCTGTAGTTTTTTTTTAAAGCAGCCTGTGGTGGGTGGGGCCTGTTGGGCTCATCCTATAGCTCTGCTCTCTCTTTGCAAGGTGACTGGTCTTGTCTCCGTCCCCTCCTGGAGTTTTCTCCATCCCCTGGAATTTTCTGTCCACTCCTGGAGTTTTCTGCAGGCAGCTGCATGCAGCTCAATCATTGCTACTTTTACAAGGTAATATATGAGTTTGCAGAGGCTTTTGGTGCACACAAAGTGGATTTATATTCTTTGTGGTTATTGAAAAACATACAGAAGTATACTTCAATAAAAGTTTTTGTGTCTGGAGTTCAGCTTTAAGTGTTATACTACCCAATTCTCACATACATCATCCTGCACTAATATCAGTCACAGTGCTTCATTTTCTATGTCAATGAGTTTTGCTTCTGTTTGTAATACTTTGATGTTATAAATACAAAATAATTACACACAAGAGGCCAGAATATGGCATGGTGTGGTCACTGCGGACGCATGTGGTTGACCATGACCGGCATGATATGGCTCCATATGAGCGTCTTTTTTTAATGTGACAAAAGACTGTGTGCTTGTGTAAGCCACAGACACGTGTGACCAGCAGGCTTAACATACCATTTCAATAGCTGGATAGCTCTTTGATTCCTGTGACATTACTAACATCAAAGCCCCCGAAGACCTCATTATGGTGCTTCATTTCCAGATAGTATTAAATCTGTACAAAATCAAACTTCATTCTTGCTTAACTAACCCTACTATGGTTGTATTGTAAGCTGTCATGGGCATGTCATACCTCCTGTTTAGTGGTGCAACGGATCGTCATTGATCCGTGATCCGAACGGGTTAACATGTTCGGATTGGCACACCACGCGATTCGTGGATTGAGCTCCGCTCCTCTGCCATAGGAAAGGCTGCGGCTTCGGCCTAGCTCCGGAGCGGCAGCCATCTTGGTACACCCGGCGGCGGCCTAGGTGAGCGGCACGCTGACATCATCATCACCCGCCTCAACTGCTTGTGGATCTGCCTGCTTGTGTAGTGGTAAGCAAGCAGACAATCGTATATACAGTGGGGGAGATGTGGACATCTCCCTCACTGTAATATCCACATCTCCCCACTGTAATATCCACATCTCCCCCACTGTAATATCCACATCTCCCCCACTGTAATATCCACATCTCCCCCACTGTAATATCCACATCTCCCTCACTGTAATATTCACATCTCCCCCACTGTAATGTCCACATCTCCCCCACTGTAATATCCACATCTCCCCACTGTAATATCCCCATCTCCTCACTGTAATACAGTGGGGAGATGTGGATATTACAGTGGGGGAGAAGTGGATATTACAGTGGTAATTTCCTACTTCTCCTACTACAGAATTTTCTACTTATACTGTGGCAGCATTCCAAAGAAGAGAAGAAGAACTGTAAAGCCGTGTACACACGATAGGTGGACTGTTTTCATCGGACAAACCAACCGTGTATGGGCCCCATTGGTCTTTTAAATTTATCCAAAGGTTAAAAAACCGATAGCAAATTACTATCGTCTGTGGGGAACTCCATCGGATAAAAAACCCACGCATGCTCAGAATCAAGTCGACACATGCTCAGAAGCATTGAACTTCATTTTTCTCGGCTCATCTGAGTGTTTTACGTCACCGCGTTTGAAGCGGTCGGTTTTTTGACTGATGGTGTGTGGGCAAGACTGATGGAAAAAACCATTGTATTAGAATCCATAGGATATCCGATCGTGTGTACAGGGCTTAAGACTTTGCAATCCCTTTTTTGCACTTGAATTATTAAGGTAATTTACTGAAGTTCAATTGGGCTTGAATTCCAATATTAGGTCTCAATCTTAAGGCTACTTTTAAACTGGGGCCACGGCAGCACTAAAGTGCTGCTCATTTTAGCGGTGCTTTAGCGCTGTTTAGGCCTGGTTCACACTGGGGCGACAAACACTCCGACATTGGGAGCTCATGTCACATGACGTGTGAAAATCAATGTTTCCCTATGGGAGCCGTCTTACCTGGTCTGACACACGTCGGTCCGACTTTGAAAATGCTCCCTGTACTACTTTGGTCCGACTTTGATCCGACTTCAGCCCATTGACTATCATTGAAGTCGGATCAAAGTTGGACCACAGTCTTGCATGATCCGACTTTGGCATGCGACTTGTGCTCTGCTGCTCTTGAGGGGGAACTCCACGCCAAATTTTAAATAAAAAACCGGCATGGGTTCCCCTCCAGGAGCATACCAGGCCCTTAGGTCTGGTATGGATTTTAAGGGGAACCCCTACGCCGAAAAAACGGCGTGGGGGTCCCCCAAAATCCAAACCAGACCCTTATCCGAGCACGCAGCCCGGCAGGCGAAGAGGGGGGTCAAGAGAGCGCCCCCCCTCCCTCCTGAACCGTACCAGGCCGCATGCCCTCAACATGGGTGGTTTGGTGCTCTGGGGCAGGGGAGCGACCTGCGGCCCCCCCACCCCAAAGCACCCTGCCCCCATGTTGATGAGGACAGGGCCTCTTCCCGACATCCCTGGCCGTTGGTTGTCGGGGTCTGCGGGCGGCTTATCGGAATCCAGGAGCCCCCCTTTAATAAGGGGGCCCCCAGATCCCGGCCCCCCACCCTATGTGAATGAGTATAGGGTACATCGTACCCCTACCCATTCACCTGGTGGAAAAAAATGTCAATAAAAAAAACACACACAGCTTTTTAAAGTAATTTATTACACAGCTTGGGGGGTCTTCTTCCGACTTCGGGGGTCTCCGGTGTCGTCTCCGCGCTCTCCGGTTCTTCCTTCCTTCTGCCGGGCCTCCGCTATCTTCTTCCAGCTCTTTTGCTAGCGGGGCACGGTCTTCTCCGTCGCCTTCATCCCTCTTCTCTCGCTCTCCGGTTCTTTCTTCCTTCTGCCGGGCCTCCGCTATCTTCTTCCAGCTCTTTTGCTAGCGGGGCCCGGTCTTCTCCGTCGCCTTCTTCCCTCTTCGATGTTGACACGTCGCTTCCTCCCGCTGTAAAGCTGGCTGTGCGGTGCGCTCCGATTTATATAGGCCTCTCATGACGTCACAGTCACATGCTCCGGGTGGCCACATGCTCCCATGACGTCACAGTCACATGCTCCCATGACGTCACAGTCACATGCTCCGGGGCCACCCGGAGCATGTGACTGTGACATCATGAGAGGCCTATATAAATCGGAGCGCACCGCACAGCCAGCATTACAGCGGGAGGAAGCGACGTGTCAACATCGAAGAGGAGAATAGGGAAGAAGGCGACGGAGAAGACCGGGTCCCGCTAGCAAAAGAGCTGGAAGAAGACAGCGGAGGCCCGGCAGAAGGAAGAAAGAACCGGAGAGCGAGAGAAGAACCGGAGAGCGGGAGAAGAAGAAGGCGACGGAGAAGACCGAGCCCCACTAGCAAAAGTGCTGGAAGAAGATAGCGGAGGCCCGGCAGAAGGAAGAAAGAATCGGAGAGCGCGGAGACCCCCGAAGTCGGAAGAAGACCCCGAAGCTGTGCAATAAATTACTTTAAAAAGCTGTGTGTGTGTTTTTATTGCCATTTTTTTTCCACCAGGTGAATGGTTAGGGGTACGATGTACCCCATACTCATTCACATAGGGTGGGGGGCCGGGATCTGGGGGCCCCCTTATTAAAGGGGGCTCCCGGATTCTGATAAGCCCCCCGCCCGCAGACCCCGACAACCAACGGCCAGGGTTGTCGGGAAGAGGCCCTGTCCTCATCAACATGGGGGCAGGGTGCTTTGGGGTGGGGGGCCACAGGTCGCCCCCCTACCCCAAAGCACCAAACCCCCCATGTTGAGGGCATGCGGCCTGGTACGGTTCAGGAGGGAGGGGGGCGCTCTCTCGTCCCCCCCTCTTCCCCTGCGGCCTGCCAGGTTGCATGCTCGGATAAGGGTCTGGTTCCCCTTAAAATCCATACCAGACCGAAGGGCCTGGTATGCTTCTGGAGAGGGAACCCATGCCGTTTTTTTATTTAAAATTTGGCGTGGAGATCCCGCTTAGGATTCATACCAAACACAGTGCCTGGTATTGGCAGGGATCCAAGTCGGATCCCCGTTCATTGAAAGTCGGATATATGTCGGCTTCATATAGCAGGGCAAAGTCGGATCCAAAGTAGGACGGCTGTCGTGTCACACAAGTGTGAACCCAGCCTTAAGCATTTTGCAGCACTCCCAAACTGCCCCAAAGATGCTGCTTGATGGACTTTTTCTAACATCCTGCAAGTGCACTGCCCCAATGTGAAAGCTCTCGGGCTTTCACACATGGGAGGCAGTTTTCAGGCACTTTACAGGCGCTATTTCTTGTGCTAAAACTCCTCAAAACTGCCTCAGTGTGAAAGGAGTCTCAAAAGTTGTCCCAGGATCAGGTGTGCGCATTGGAGGTTTAGTCCTCACTTCTTGCTATTGTGACAGCTTTTTTTTTTTCCCCTCACTTTCTGGGTTGGTGAAAAAGGTCCCTAAGACAAACAGAGGGATGAATATTCCCAGCGGAGACACAGACATAACTTAAAAAGGCTTTTACCCTTCTACTCTATCCAAAAATGTTAACCCCCCTTCAGTCCATCATGAATGCTGCTGCCAGACTCATCCACCTTACCAACCGCTCTGTCTCCGCTACTCCTCTCTGTCAATCCCTCCACTGGCTTCCGATCACCCAACAAATTAAATTCAAAATATTAACGACTACCTACAAAGCCATCCACAACACTGCCCCCAGCTACATCACTGACCTAGTCTCTAAATACCAACCTAATCGTTCTCTTCGTTCTTCTCAAGACCTCCTGCTCTCTCATCACCTCCTCCCATGCTCATCTCCAGGACTTTTCCAGAGCCTCTCCAAGCCTATGGAACTCCTTACCACAATCTGTCCGTCTATCTCCTTCTTTATTAGCTTTTAGAGGATCCCTAAAAACACTCCTCTTCAGAGAAGCCTATCCTACCTACACCTAACAACTGTATTTTTATTTTGTCCACCTGATCATCCCCCACAGCTACTACCCTTTGTTTCACGTGACCCTCCCTTCTAGACTGTAAGCTCTAACGAGCAGGGCCCTCTGATTCCTCTGTATTGAATTGTATTGTGATTGTACTGTCTTCCCTGATGTTGTAAAGCGCTGCGTAAACTGTTGGCGCTATATAAATCATGTATAATAATAATAATATCCAATTAAAAAAAAAACATCCTTTACATACATTTTAAATGACCAGATGGGCCATGATACCAGATTTAACCAGTAGGTGGTGCTGCAGGTAAAATTGCAAAGTCTTTGAAATTCTATTTTCTTAAAGGGGATAAATAGTGTTTTTTGTAAATTATGGTAAGTATGCATGTGGGTAATGGTGAAAATACCTAAAAAATAGGACTCATTCACACTTTCAAAAAGAGGGCAATTAGTGGGCGGTTCTGATCCCTACCAGCCCTTCTGAACAACCAAGTACAGGTGTGCACTGAGCTGGATGGTCTAGTATACGCAATGGTGGTCAGGTGTTGTAGTGGTCCTAATATCTAACCATTCTTTTTTTCAGGTGGGGAACAGTTCTGCCTCAGGTGTAATACTGCTAGAAAACATACTGCCTTGGAGGCTCTTTTGTAGTGTTTGAACAGCCTATAATATTGTACAAAATTAGTGCAATACTGCAATAGAGAAATCCAACTGGCATTGGGGTGTGACATACTGTATAGCCTTCAATTTATTCCATTTTGTATCAGCTGTAAGAATGAACTTCATACTTTATTAACCCTTTCCCGCCTAGCCCCAATGTCCCTTTAACTGGGCTATTATGCCTGAGGGACAGGAAGGTCTGCTCAATTAGGTGACCACTGTGGTTGGCTGTCACAGTAGTCACATGATTTGGAACTGGTCCTGTCAGTTTTCAATCATTACTCGAGACCAGGAGCTGTCTTTGACAGCTTGGTCACTGGTCATGGACGGCCCACTCTCTTTGCTGCCGCACATATGTATTACATGGACTACAAGAGGTTTTCTGGTTGCCACTTTTATGTACAGTAGGCATCATACCAGGGCTGGACACATCCCAGGAGCCAGGTAGACAATACTCCTTAAAAATTACAGCCGGCGCCTAACTTTGCGGTTTTCTCTAGTTGTTGCCAATGGAGCTGGCTCCTATAAAATAATCCTGCTGGCTCCTGGACTGGACAGGCTGGCTCCTGATACCAATAATATTTGTCCACCTCTGCATTGTACAATGTGAGAATATCTGAATCTGCAGACTTGTTTCTAAAGACTGGCAGAGCAACTGCTTTTCTTCTTATCCAAATATGATGACAATATGAAAATTTCTTAGACCAGACAGATATTCCATGACAGGCCACTATAAACGAATATGGGACTTAGCAATCTCCAAACTGAACGTCCCCCCCCCCTTAATGACTACACACCACTGTGGTACAATAGGACACTACAACACTTTTTTGATTTTCAAGATGCACACCTCTGGATCAAACAGGGAATTTTTTACATACACCACCTTATAGTCAATGGATCAATTAAAACATTTGACACGCTAAAAACTGAATTTGCATTACACGACCGAATGCTATTCAGGTACACCCAACTGAGACATGTAACCCAGACGCAGTTCCCACAGTCTCATCTGATACCTACTCCAAATCCTATCATTGCCGTGGTTAAAGGAAAAGACCCCAAAAAACGTATTTCTTGCTTCTATAGCATGCTCGGTGCACCAAACTCAGCTAAAATAGCATATGGATTGAAACCTAGATGGGAAAGAGATTTGGGTCCACTTGAGGACGAGGAGTGGGAGGAGGCTCTGGAAACTAGCAAGCAAGTGTCCCCTAAGCTTTCAGATAGGCTGTCACAACTATATGTACTACATCGCGCTTATCTCACCCCACTTAGGGTAGATAAATACAAAAAAGATCAAACTACCACCTGTCCCATGTGCAATACGGCTAATGGCACCTTCTTCCATCTCATTTGGGCCTGCTCAAAATCGCAGGGATTTTGGCAACAGTTAGTGACGTTCCTTCATGACAACATAGGCTCCCCACTGGCATTGGACCCTAAACAATGCCTCCTGGGGATATTTCCAACCATTATTGATAGGCCCACCAAGACATTCCTCCAGGAGACTTTGTTCTCCGGCAGGAAGATGTTGGCGAAGAAGTGGATGAGGTCTCAACCACCCACTTTTTCAGAATGGATGGCGGATATAAATGCTTCGCTCCCCTTCCAAAAAATCCTTTATATAAATAGAGGTTGTCCGGAGAAGTTCTACAAGATATGGGATCGATGGCTCCAGGACTCGGGAACATGTACCTGAATTAGTCAAAGGGTTAATGGAAATATCGTATCTTTTCTGATTATATGTATATGAGTGACTAGAACAGTATTTTTTCATCCTTTTGGATGATGTATACCTGTGACTTTGTATTATGACGTGTACACATGTTGTAATTATTTTATACCTGTGATCAATAAAAAACCTTTTTTGAGTGAAATATGAAAATTTCTTGAGTTTGTGTTATGTCACTTTATTAGGAAATGTTTGGTTCTATGTTATGTATTTGAAAGGATGCTGGTTTCTTTGTACTTTTGTATAAATCTCACTCATGAATCCTGCTCTCTTTACTGCTTTGTGGCCCTCACTGTAAAATAACTGATGCGCCCCCCGTTGGATAGAGAAGCATGTTACTGCCTCATGTGATGCATTGTTTGGGGCCAAGCAGCTAATTTCTAGGTGTGAGCACTGTCACATAACAGAAGGGGGTATCATCACTGCTCCCACTTTTCTGACACTAAGGCTAGGTACACACATTTTTTTCATCGTTCAACCCAGCAGGCTGAACAAAGAAAAACGTAGAGTTCACTGTACTAAGGCCCCCTTTACACTGACGGACCGATTGGGTCCGTCAGTTTTTCAGGAAGACCCGATTAGACCATCCAATTGTCTCTATGGAGCGGCGGAAGTCAGCGGATATGTGTCCCCTGACATCTGCTGGCATCCGATTCTGTCCGCTAAAATCAGACGGATGGTGATCATTCCCCATCCGTCCGGCGGATCAGATGACAGTCAGATTGAAAAAGACAGGCCCCATAGAGCAGTGTTTCTCAACTCCAGTCCTCAAGGCGCCCCAACAGGTCATATTTTCAGGATTTCCATTATTTTGCACAGGTGATTTGATCAGTTTCACTGCCTTAGTAATTACCACAGCCGTTTCATCTGAGGGAAATCCTGAAAACATGACCTGTTGGGGCGCCTTGAGGACTGGAGTTGAGAAACACTGCCATAGAGAACAGCGGTCTGTGTCCGCTCTGCATAGCGGAGCACACACAGACCTGCCATCGGCCTGCTCAACAGAGATCAATGGACAGATCCCCCGCTGTGCAGGTGGATCCGCTTGATGGAGTCCACCCCGCATGAAAGGGCCTAAGCAGTGTTATTGCAGGAGTTTCCCCCACTGTTCTATTGTGTTCGGACATGGTGACTGCCCCCCTGCCAGAACACACTGATCAGCACTTCCAGAAATTGGCTGCTGGTCGGATGCTGATTTTCCAGCAAGACCATTCAACATAAGCCGAGTGTGAGACCGACTTCTATCAGACAGACAGCTGTACACACAGTCTAAATGTCTGACGGTTCCTGCTGAACCAGCATAAGTATTTCGGTGACGACTATGACAGAGGAAGGAGCGGTAAGGGAGTGCTAGAGATTTAAGTATAAATTGGTTGGAGGAAGAGGAGGTAACACAGACACATTGGAGTTGATTTACTAAAGGCAAATCCACTGTGCACTACTACTTCATCTTGAACGTGCAAGAGGTGACAGTGGGGTTGATTTCCCAAAGTTAAATAGTCTGTGCACTGCAAGTGCAGTTGCACTAGATCTGAGGGGAACATGCAAGGAAAATAAAAACTGCATTTTTACTTCCACATGTATAGATGATAGAAATCAGCAGAGCTTCCCCTAAAATCTAGAGCAACAATTCACTGTTAGACAAGCATATTTAGATGCACTTGACCAACAAATCAAAGCTGAACTTCAGCGAACACATTATAAGTAGTTACAGTAACAGTATTTTTTTCCTTTTGGGATAAAGATTTTACATAAATGAATAAATAACAACCATTATAAGCACCCCTATCAGTGGTAAACGGTTTGGCTTAACCCTCTGACTGCTACTTTGTCTAGACAGCTTGATCTGTTAACCACTTACGGACCGCCCGCTGCAGGAATACGTCGGCTGTTTGAAGAGGAATACCATTGTTATGGTAGCAGCTAGCTACCATAACCCCGGTATCCTCTTCTTCAGCAGGCGGTCTGCTACGAGATAGAAGTGGTCTCTGCGGAAGATTAGCCGCAAGATCACTTTTATCGGCGGTGGGAGAGCCCCCCCCTCCCGCCGCTCTCCGGTGCCCTCCGCTGCTTACCGGAGCCATCAACAGCGGCAGAGGCGATCGTGGCTGTCCCTTTTCTGTGTATGGAGACGAGTGAGGGGAAGATGGCCCCCACCTGTCTCCATATCACTGCAGGGTGGAAGCGACGTCTAGTTATGCCATCATCTGCATTTTAATCTATTTTATGGTATGGCATGTTATCTAGAACCCCCAGAAATGTACACAGACATAAGAGTTTAAAATGTAATTCATTCCTGAAAACTGCACTATGTATGTGAAATGCCACCAAGCCTCTGACCCCTCGGTAACCGTTTTGGAGCTTATAAAGTGACATTTTAAAACCAAAATAAAAAGCACCTACCGAATCCATTAGGGTTTCTTTTTGTAAACAATCGTTTTACAGCCATATCTAATTAGGCAGCTGACTTTGATAAATAATCCCTAATAAGTTAAAATTGTTGAGCCTGAGGAATGTGAAAACACTGGAATCCTTCAGAGAGGATTTGCAGAGTCCTGTTTGTATGATTTGTGATTTAAAACTAAAGGAAGGCTACGAGAACTGGATGTCAGAGCTCATAAATCAGGAAGTCAGGCTTATTTTCCATCATGTTTGAGGTTAGGACAGAACTTCCTACTGATAATTTACAGTACAGCCGCTTACAGTGTATATATTCATACTGTATACTGTATGTGTGTATTTACTTTAACATAATCACATGTGATTACAGAAATTCTCATTTAGTTTGAAGCTGTATTGGTGAGAAAAGTTAAACGTGGAAGGGAGCCCACATCACAGGGAGAATGATGCCAGTGATGGCCGGTGGGTGCAGCATCTGGCTGTAATTTTTAAATTGCCCCAATAAAAGATATCGGTTTTCAGTCCAGAGTCTTCTCTGTTATGTCAGGCTCCTGGAACGAAGTGTAACTGGTTTTTGTGCTAGGCATCTTGCAGGAAGTTTGAGAGATACGCAATGTAACACCAAGAACTCCAATTCTAAATCCAGACCAATTTTTGGTTAATCAGAGATTTGGATGTATCCAAATCTCTGAATGAAATAGTAACGAATGTCATTGAAGTTTGTTTATTCATTTTCTAACGAATTCCAAATATTCTAAAAGATTTGAATTTGGATCGGTCGAAAAATAATTGACCGATTCAAATTCTGTGTGAGGAATAGCTGGTTGTTAAGGAGCAGGCCGGGAAGCCGGACGTCGCATCCTTAACAATCGAAATGTAAACAAAAGAATGTCGGCAATAGAAAAGTCAGAAGAAAACAGCGTGTTGATGGGGACAAGGGCCTCTTCCCCACAACCCTGGGTGGTGGTTGTGGGGATCTGCGGGTGGGGGGCTTATCAGAATGTATAGTACCCCTACCCATTCACAAAAGTGTAAAAAGTGACCAAAGACAGTGCAAAAGTTTTTGACTATTCCTTTATTAAAAAATAAAAAACAATGTCCCCCAATGTAGATTCAGCCTCAATCACGCCTGCCGTACTGCACTGAAATGAATTCTGAAAGTAATCAACAAAACAAAATTAATAACATAACGGATCTATCCGAAACAAAAAATATCCGTTCTGCACATGTCTAACCCCAAATGACTTAAAAATGTACTATAATAGGTACACTGTAGTGGAATGTATGCAGCCAAAATACAAAAAATGTATTAAATAAATTACCAAGAAAAAAATAACAATAACCTGAAAGCAATCAGTTACAAAATCCCCATACAGGATAGGTATAAGTTTAATCCAAGAGCAGGGCTCTAACAGACCAATTGTCCCATTCATCAGAAAATGTAGGCAATGAATGTGAGAGGGTGTGGAAAATGATTTCCATCAGCATAACAGGTACAACTCTGTCCCTGACTTGGGTAAGAGAAATGGAAGAGGTCTTCCAATTTAGAGCAACAGCCCACAGTGTAGCAACCCATACTGTGTGGATCAATTTCTCAGAGCACTAGGAAGCTCCTGGAATAGTGACAAACAAAACTCCCATGTATACTGTGAGAGAAATAGGAGTTCCTGCAATATGGGAGACCTTTTGCCAGATAGGCTGCAAATTTTCACAGCTTCAAAAAATATAAAAAAAAGATCCCTGTGCAGAGCAGCCTCTAAAAATACAGGTCAGAAGAATCTGGAAACATCAACCCAAGTTTAGTCAGGGTATAATACCATCTGGTAAAAACCCTTAGCACTGTTTCGTGGATGGAGAGGGACTGTGTACCTTTACAGAGAATGAATTGGACTTTTTAGGGCATCAATCACTTCAGTAATATATAAAAGAGTATATTTTATTGAAAAAAGTAAAAAAATATATTCCATAGCAAAATGCAATAAAAGAAGAGATGCAGTTTACAGATAACCATTTGCTCAGTCAACACATGGGTTTGACGAAGACAGTAATAGGCAAACGCGTTTCAAATTTTAACAAAGTTTAGCCTTTTCTTCTTCAGGGACAATTAAATGTCAAAAGATAGTTATCTATAATACAAAAAACAGCATTAAGACCATAATAATTTTAACACAAAAAATATTGCATAGGAATATATAGGTATATCCACTGACCTGTTAAAGTAAGAGGAATTGCATCTGTAACCACATAAAAGTTTAAAAAGGGAAGGTTTATCCTTTGCTGCTATAAGTCACAGGAGGAGCGGCAGACAAGGGGGGCCCCACGAGAGCATCCTCTCCCCCAGCCACTGAGGGATAGATGGTCCCCACCACAAGGTGCCTATTGTTTGTACAGGGTTAGCCCAATCTAGTGAACCAAAGGGGAGTAAATAAATGATTGTACGTATATATATGAATGGGCTGAACTAGGGTAAGGTTGGAACAAGAGTAATATTAACCACTTCCCTACCCGCCCATAGTCAAATGACGTCCACAGATGGGATCTCCCATCCTGGGTGGACGTCATATGACGTCCTGGGCTTTGTGGGGGGATATCTGAATGATGCCTGCAGCTAGAGGCATCATTCAGATATCCTTCTATTCTGCCGGCGATTCTGCGCACAATAAGAATGATCATAGCGGCAGTTCTGCCGCTTGATCGTTCTTATAGGCGGGGGGAGGGGACACCCCCCCTCCCGCCGCCATTTGGTGCTTCTCCGGGCTCTCCCGTGCCATCGGGGGCCCGGAGAATGAATTGTCCAGAGTCAGATAGGAAGCATAGAGATGACTGGTGACCAGATGGTCACCAGTCATCTCTATGACCGTCGAAGGCCCGGGCGCGATGTGATGACGTCACACCCGGGTTCTCAAAAGTAAACAAAGCTGCCATTGCGGCTAGTAAGCATGAGATCGGTGGCATTTTATTCACGATCTCATGCTTTCCAGCCTGGAGGAGAGATGTGGGGTCTTATTGACCCCGCATCTCTTCATAAAGAGGACCTGTCACATGTTTACATTCCTTGTAATAGGAATAAAAGTGATCAAAAAAAATATGTAAAAAAAGTGTAAAAATAAAAAAAATGAAGTAAAATAAAAAATAAATAATAATTCATTTTTTTTTAAAACGCCTCTGTCCCCGGTAGCTCGCGATCAGAAGCGAACGCACACGTAAGTCCCGCCCACATATGTAAACGCCGTTCAAACCACATATGTTTGAGCGCATGCAACAATTCTAGCACTAGACCTCCTCTGTAACTGGTAACCTGTAAAAATTTTCAAAGCGTCGCCTATGGAGATTTTTAAGTACCGAAGTTTGGCGCCATTCCATGAGTGTGCGCAATTTTAAAGTGTGACATGTTAGGTATCTATTTATTCGGCGTAACATCATCTTTCATATTTTACAAAAAAATTGGGCTAACTTTACTGTTTTGTTATTTTTTAATTCATGAAACCATTTTTTTCCAAAAAAAGTCGTTTGAAAAATTATTGCGCAAATACCGTGCCAGAAAAAAAGTTGCAATGACCGTCATTTTATTCCCTAGGGTGTCTGCTAAAAAAACATATATAATGTTTGGGGGTTCTGAGTAATTTTCTAGCAAAAGAATGATGATTTGTACATGTAGGAGAGAAGTGGCAGAATAGGCCGGGTATTGAGGTGGTATAAAAAGCCCGGTGTTGAAGTGGTTAAATAAACTTACTTGAGTTTCCTAGAAATGTAGGTAGGCACACAAAAGTATCTTAATAAAAGGACATCAAGCCCATTGGATTTCATAACAGGATTCACGGAGATAGGGATATTACTTCTAGAAACTGATTGAAGTTTGAATCATTCATCAAGGAAGGATGAGAGTATAAAAAAAAATCAATCCTGGTATTCAGTATCTAAAGGATATCAAATGATGTCTCAAAAGAAACCCCAATTGGAATGCCTAAAGAGACAGTATATAGAAGGAAATTAAAATCCACAAGAAAAGGTTCGCACAAAATAAGCAGGTAGGTTGTATATTGAAAAAAGTTTTAACTGTGAAATCCAGACCTACTTGGCAACAGTGGAGCAGCAATGCTGGTTGTAACACAGGGTGCAACTTGCTATATACTATCCAACTGATTGCTGGATAGGAAATAAGTGAGGACTTGTGGGTGTATGGGGCACGGGACCCCCCCCCCCCCCGAGTCTCAGGTGTGTGGCCGTGGAAGGCAGTCAGCAGATTAAAGCAGCCGGAATAGAAGGGTGCGGAACCGAAGGGACTGGTGTCACTATGACGCTCCGGACCGCCCAACAGCCTTGGACACACATCCCGTGCCAGAAACCCACCGGCGCACTATGCTGCCATGACAACTGGGATGCTGTCCCGCTGTCTAGACCAATGAAAGGGCCGCCGTCAGCCAATGAGCTGCGAACGGAGGCCCCCATGTCCCGGGTGGATAGGAGAGTGGGCGAAACCCACAGCACTCCCCCTGATGGCACACAGAAGAAGGGACACCACAGCAGCAAATGGAACAGAAAGATCACGGAAAACAAATATCACTTTATACAATAGTCCAAAATATATGCGAAACACCTGTATAACAATAGAATAAAGTAGTGCAAATATAATAATCAAGTACTTAAATGGCAATCATCATTTTTAGGCACAAAAACATGATTAGAGAAATAAGAAAAAGGAATGAGAGAAACAACAAAAGCCGAATGTAACATTATTTACATATCAATACCCCTGATTCAAAACCCTCAAGGAATGGTCTGAATGAAATAGATTAATTCAAGCCCAGAGGGCGTGTGGCATCCAGTCTAAAAATCCAAGGTTGCTCATGTTGTAGCAAGATTTTGTTCCAATCACCTCCCCGCTGTCCAGGATGTATCCAATCCAGGACCACAAAGGAGATTTTTGGAAAAACCCCCCCATGGATGGAAGACACATGTCTTCCCAATAGAAGTTCTAGGTTACACGTACACATACTTAAGACATGTCAGTAAACCCTTTGCCAAAGCTCCATTTTCGTTTTGCCAACATAAAAGCAAGAACAATTTGCAGTTGGCAAAATGTTGACCTTTAAATAATTCCCCATTTGGGAGGATAATATAGCAGTTGAAATTCATGTATCATGTATTCATGTATCTACAATGATTACAACCTCTACAACAAAATGTTCCTAAAAGTTTGCATGGATCTTTTTTATCACTTTTGAACTCACTAGTGACAAGTCTGTCTTTTAGAGATTTTGCACGTCTAAGGCTGGGTTCACACTTGTGCGACACGACAGCCATCCTTCTTTGGATCCGACTGTGCCCTGCGACATGAAGCCGACATATGTCCGACTTTCAATGAACGGGGATCCGACAGGCACTGTGTTTGGTATGAATCTTGAGGGGGAACTCCACACCAAATTTTAAATAAAAAACCGGCATGAGTTCCCCCTCCAGGGGCATACCAGGCCCTTGGGTCTGGTATGGATTTGAAGGAGAACGCCCTACGCCAAAAAAACGGCGTGGGGGTTCCCCCAAAATCCAAACCAGACCCTTATCCGAGCACGCAACCTGGCAGGCCGCAGGGGAAGAGGGGGGGCCGAGAGAGCGGCCCCCTCCCTCCTGAACCATACCAGGCCGCATGCCCTCAACATGGGGGGTTTGGTGCTTTGGGGCAGGGGGGCGACCTGCGGCCCCCCCACCCCAAAGCACCCTGCCCCCATGTTGATGAGGACAGGGCCTCTTCCCGACAACCCTGGCCGTTGGTTGTCGGGGTCTGCGGGCGGGGGGCTTATCAGAATCCGGGAGCCCCCCCTTTAATAAGGGCCCCCCCAATGTGAATGAGTATGGGGTACATCGTACCCCTACCCATTCACCTGGTGGAAAAAAATGTCAATAAAAAAAAACACACACAGGTTGTTAAAGTAATTTATTGCACAGCTCCAGGGGTCTCTTCCGACTCTGGGGGTATCTTCCGTCTTCGGGGGGTCTCCGGTGTCGTCTCCGCGCTCTCCGGTTCTTCCTTCCTTTCTTCTGCCGGGCCTCCGCTATCTTCTTCCAGCTCTTTTGCTAGCGGGGCCCGGTCTTCTCCGTCGCCTTCTTCGCTCGCTCTCCGATTCTTTCTTTCTTTCTTCTGCCGGCCCCTCCACTATCTTCTTCCAGCTCTTTTGCTAGTGGAGGGGCAGGTCTTCTCCGTCGCCGTCTTCTTCCCTCTTCTCCTCTTCGATGTTGACTCGTCGCTACCTCCCGCTGTAATGCTGGCTATTCGCTCAACAACGATTTATATAGGCTTCTCATGACGTCACAGTCACATGCTCCCATGACGTCACAGTCCCGGAGCATGTGACTGTGACGTCATGAGAAGCCTATATAAACCGAGCGCACCGCATACCCAGCATTACAGCGGGAGGAAGTGATGTGTCAACATCGAAGAGGAGAAGAGGGAAGAAGGTGACAGAGAAGACCGGGCCCCGCTAGCAAAAGAGCTGGAAGAAGATAGCGGAGGCCCGGCAGAAGGAAGAAAGAACCAGAGAGCGCGGAGACGACACCGGAGACCCCCCGAAGTCAGAAGAAGACCCCCGGAGCTGTGCAATAAATTACTTTAAAAAGCTGTGTGTGTTTTTATTGACATTTTTTTTCCACCAGGTGAATGGGTAGGGGTACGATGCACCCCATACTCATTCACATAGGGTGGGGGCCGGGATCTGGGGGCCCCCTTATTAAAGGGGGCTCCCAGATTCCGATAAGCCCCCCGCCCGCAGACCCCGACAACCAAGGTTGTCGGGAAGAGGCCCTGTCCTCATCAACATGGGGACAGGGTGCTTTGGGGTATGGGGGCCGCAGGTCGCCCCCCTGCCCCAGAGCACCAAACCCCCCATGTTGAGGGCATGCGGCCTGATACGGATCAGGAGGGAGGGGGGGCGCTCTCTCGACCCCCCCCCTCTTCCCCTGCAGCCTGCCAGGTTGCGTGTTCAGATAAGGTTTTTTTTGGCGTAGGGGGTTCCCCTTAAAATCCATACCAGACCCAAGGGCCTGGTATGCTCCTGGAGGGGAACCCATGCCGTTTTTTTATTTAAAATTTGGCCCGGAGTTCCTTTTCAAGATCAGCAGAGCACAAGTCGCATGCCAAAGTCGGATCATGCAAGACTGCGGTCCAACTTTGATCCGACTTCAATGATAGTCAATGGGCTGAAGTCGGATCAAAGTCGGACCAAAGTAGTACAGGGAGCATTTTTAAAGTCGGACCGACATGTATCGGACCAGTTAAGACGGCTCCCATAGGGAAACATTGATTTTCACACGTCATGCGACATGAGCTCCCAATGTCGGAGCGTTTGTCGCCCCAGTGTGAACCCGGCCTGAAGGTAAAGGCAGGAACTTCAGACACAAAGGGACCTAATTGTGGATCCATGGTTAAAATATGACAATACTTTTGAACAATTTTCTTAATGGTTTGATGTTGGTTGGATTATTTTCCTTTTCGACTTGTGTATGTGAAGAATTGTACAGTAAATCATTGTACAGTAAATCATGACGTGTTTTGGTTAGTGCCTTTATGTAGGCTTTTGTTTTTAGGCAAGTGGATGATTGAAGTATAATAGTTGAATACTGCATTTTTATGGAAGTCTACAGTGGCTTAGTAGTTAGCACTGGGTTTACCAGTTTGAATACTGGTCAGAACACTATCTGCATGGCGTTAGCATGTTCTCCCTGTGCTTGGGTGGGTTTTTTCCAGCACTCTAAAGACATGCTGGAAGTTAAACTGGATCCTGTACAAACTGGTCCTAGTATATATGTGTGATATATATACACATTAGACGGTAAGGTCCTTGAGGACAGAGACTGATGTGAATGTGCAGAATGTAAGGCACTATATGAATTGTCTGCATATAAATATTTTAATAATAACAAAGTCTATACATCAGACCAGAGAAGGACCAATTTTGTTCCAGTAGACTGTGCCTTCAAACTATGGCCCATAGGCCACATCTGGCCTGTGGTTAGGGTCAGTGACATATCCTCAATGTGCACAGATTGAGGATTCAAGTCAGCAGAGCCTGCCTATGGTTTCTGCTTTGAATTGATATAAAGGGGACTCTGCTGGGATTCCTGATGTAAAGGTGGGATTCTGATGGAGACCAGGATGTAAGGGGCACTAATTTATTTTTTTAAATTATCTTTATTTTTTTAACCCGTGAATATTTGTAAAATATACTATGAGATTCTTGCAATGAAATTTGTTGGGGACCCCTGCATCAGACACACAGGAGCTTTGTTTGTGGGGTCTTTTGAGTAAAGAGGATCTTCAGCTTACCCCCCTTTCTTTTTTTTTTCTATACCCCTGCTTACCTGGTGGTGTTGTAGGCACAGTATGGATAGTTAAAAAAAAAATGTCATACAGTTTACTTCAGCGGCGCTTCTATCTTTGTTTTACATGTTCCTGGAGTTTTTGCTTCTGCTTCCCTCAAGAGGCTTGCCCTAAGTACAGAACTGTCCCCCATAATCACCATCGGACCATCATCATTTGCCTGTACATAGACTTATTCCCCCTATCTACATCATCCACAGGCCCCACTTAGACTGCTGACCCCTGATTGAGTGGTTTTACTCCCTCATCTCCTGTCAGATTAAGCATTTTTGTGTAACTGCTTGCGCCAGTATCACCCTATTGTAAGACAGTATGGATAGTTACCCAGCCACCTGATCCAGTGTTGTCCCACTGACAACCTTCTGTGACCACTCACAGCTCAGTTCCACGCCGCCATCTTACTCGTGACAGCAGGTTCAGCTGGCGGGGCCTCGCGATGACATGCCACTAGGTCCTCCCCCCTCCTACTAGCTGAATGGAAGACTCAAAGCCTCCTGGGATATGTGACATGTATATCCTAGGTGGCCCAGCGAGTGCTATGCACGTCATTCATCCAGGCAAATGAAGTGCAGAGGGGCGGGCTGCGCTTTTATGAAGAAAAAAGGCGACAAAGAAAAAAAAAACGAAAAAAAAAACTCTGCCCTATTTGTGTAGATTTGGAGAGCAGGGGTCGAGAGGGGGGAACTTCATAAAGACGGTAAAGTCCCGCTTTAAGTTAAATATTCTCTAACAATTAACATGTTACCTCTGATATGTTTGGATCTGATACTTTAGTGTGAGACAAGGGCAGACATTTTTTATCAATCTACTGGGCCCCATTATACAGTAAATATGGATATTCTGAGAATGCTCTATGACATAATGCTTTTGCAGTGATATAAGGAAATTAAACTGATTACTGCAGAGTATAGAGAGTGAAGAGACAAATATTTGTTGATCTGGCAGGAGACCACAAACCACAGATTCACATTGCTGGTTAGACTCATGAACTCGGCAAACTTCTTCTATCTGAGGCTCTGCCACAACATAATCAGGATGTGAAGCACTTCAGAGATACAAATCTAACTTTGGCTATTTTGGTCACCTTGGGGTTAACAGCATTACACTGCTATCAAAATGCTCTAATTAGGATAAAGTGACTTCAGATGCACAATGGCAAAGAATGAATTTTAGAATTCTGGTTTTAATTGATCATGAAGCTGGCCTGATAGAAAGCATGGCTTTGTGTCCGGGATTTGTAATCTTTGGCAGAGAATGAATTAGTGGGAGGAGATAAGGGACACTGCCAAAAGAAGGCTTTCACTGAATGTAGTTTTTATAGTTTAACTTGTTATTTGCTAAAAGAAGACCTGGAAGACATCATATAGGACAAAGGGACCAGAAGCAGCTAATGTGAGTGTATATTATTAACATGTGAACAGAAATTATATCTCAAGTGAACCTGACATATGCGCAGTAGGGAACCGGCTGTGAAGCCGAAAGGCTTCACTGCCAGGTTCCCTTACCAGGAATGGCGGCGGCTGCACCCAACAGCCGATCTAAGGACTGGCTGGGATGTCGACATTGCGGGCTCCCTGGACAGGTAAGTGTCTATATATTAAAAGTCAGCAGCTGGAGTATACTCCAGATACTGATTTAAAATTTTTCATGGTGGGGCTGGACCTCCTCTATTAAGACTGTCATACAGCCAAGCTCTGTCAATTTTTTAGATTGACTTTCTTGAGCTGGGTGGTGCTTACAGGGCCACCCATGGCTTGCATTTCTGCCAATTCAGCAACAACCAACCAAAATTTGAACTGTTTATTGGGGGCCTTAAAACTTCCACAAGCATTCACAATGCCATATGAAGGAATAGTTCTACAGATAAGAAAGTGATCTGACAGCACTGATAGCACTTTGTTCAACATCATTCATAAAGTCTGGTGCAGGCAGATTTTGCAAAAGTGTTTCTCATGCATTCTAAAAGTGGCAAAGAATGAGCCAAATTCATATATCTGTCTAGAACTTGTACTTGAATTTGGCCTTTTGCTGCGTCACATTTAGAATGCACAAAAGACACGTGCAAAATCTGTCTGAACCAGTTTTCTCTGTGTGTGCCAAAAAGAGAGTTGGTCTTAATTAGCTTCACTTTTACATTTGACGCATTCAGGCTGGGTTCACACTAGTGCGACACGACATCTGTCCTACTTTGGATCCGACTTTGCCCTGCGACATGAAGCCGACATATGTCCGACTTTCAATGAACGGGGATCCGACTTGGATCCCCGCCAATATCAGGCACTGTGTTTGGTATGAATCTTGAGGAGGAACTCCAGGCCAAATTTTAAATAAAAAACCGGCATGGGTTCCCCCTCCAGAGGCATACCAGGCCCTTGGGTCTGGTCTGGATTTGAACGGGCGCCCCTACGCCGAAAAAACGTGGGGATCCCCCCCAAAATCCAAACCAGACCCTTATCCGAGCACACAACCTGGCCGGCCGCAGGGGAAGAGGGGGGACGAGAGAGCGCCCCCCCTCCCTCCTGAACCGTACCAGGCCGCATGCCCTCAACATGGGGGGTTTGGTGCTCTGGGGCAGGGGGGCGACCTGCGCCCCCCCCCACCCCAGAGCACCCTGCCCCCATGTTGATGAGGACAGGGCCTCTTCCCGACAACCCTGGCCGTTGGTTGTCAGGGTCTGCGGGCGGGGGGCTTATCGGAATCCGGGAGCCCCCTTTAATAAAGGGGCCCCCGGATACCAGCCCCCCCACCCTATGTGAATGAGTATGGGGTACATCGTACCCATACCCATTCACCTGGTGGAAAAAAATTGCAATAAAAAAACCACACAGCTTTTTAAATTAATTTATTGCACAGCTCCGGGGGTCTTCTTCCGACTTCGGGGGTCTCTGGTGTCGTCGCCGCGCTCTCCGGTTCTTTCTTCTGCCGGGCCTCCGCTAACTTCTTTTTAGCTCTTTTGCTAGCGGGGCCCGGTCTTCTCCGTCGCCTTCTTCTTCTCCCGCTCTCCGGTTCTTCCTTCCGCCGGGCCTCCGCTAACTTCTTTTTAGCTCTTTTGCTAACGGAGGCCCGGTCTTCTCCGTCGTCTCGTCCGGCTCTCCGTTGTCCTTCTGTCGGCCCCTCCACTAACTTCTTTAGCTCTTTTGCTAGTGGAGGAGCCGGTCTTCCCGTCGCCGTCGGCGTCTTCTTCCCTCTTCTCCTTCTCGATGTTGACGCGTCGCTTCCTCCCACTGTAATACTGGCTCTCCGCTCCGCTCCGCATTAATATAGGCTTCTCATGACGTCACAGTCACATGTTCCGGGGCACATGGCCCCGGAGCATGTGACTGTGACGTCATGGGAACATGTGACTGTGACGTCATGAGAAGCCTATATTAATGCGGAGCGGAGAGCCAGTATTACAGCGGGAGGAAGCGACACGTCAACATCGAGAAGGAGAAGAGGGAAGAAGACGCCGACGGCGACGGGAAGACCGGCTCCTCCACTAGCAAAAGAGCTAAAGAAGTTAGTGGAGGGGCCGGCAGAAGGACAACGGAGAGCCGGACGAGACGACGGAGAAGACCGGGCCTCCGTTAGCAAAAGAGCTAAAAAGAAGTTAGCGGAGGCCCGGCGGAAGAAAGAACCGGAGAGCGGGAGAAGAAGGCGACGGAGAAGACCGGGCCCCGCTAGCAAAAGAGCTAAAAAGAAGTTAGCGGAGGCCCGGCAGAAGAAAGAACCGGAGAGCGCAGCGACGACACCGGAGACCCCCGAAGTCGGAAGAAAACCCCCGGAGCTGTGCAATAAAATACTTTAAAAAGCTGTGTGGTTTTTTTATTGCAATTTTTTTCCACCAGGTGAATGGGTAGGGGTACGATGTACCCCATACTCATTCACATAGGGTGGGGGGGCCGGGATCCTGGAGCCCCCTTATTGAAGGGTGCTTCCGGATTCCGATAAGCCCCCCGCCCGCAGACCCCGACAACCAATGGCCAGGGTTGTCGGGAAGAGGCCCTGTCCTCATCAACATGGGGGCAGGGTGCTATGGGGTGGGGGGCCGCAGGTCACCCCCTGCCCCAAAGCAGCAAACCCCCCATGTTGAGGGCATGTGACCTGGTACGGTTCAGGAGGGAGGGGGGGCCGCTCTCGTCCCCCCCTCTTCCCCTGCGGCCTGCCAGGTTGCGTGCTCGGATAAGGGTCTGGTTTGGATTTTGGGGGGACCCCCACGCCGTTTTTTCGGCGTAGGGGCGCCCCTTCAAATCCAGACCAGACCTAAGGGCCTGGTATGCCCCTGGAGGGGGAACCCACGCCGGTTTTTTATTTAAAATTTGGCCTGGAGTTCCCCCTCAAGAGCAGTACAGCACAAGTCGCATGCCAAAGTCGGATCATGCAAGACTGCGGTCCGACTTTGATCCGACTTCAATGATAGTCAATGGGCTGAAGTCGGATCAAAGTCGGACCAAAGTAGTACAGGGAGCATTCTCAAAGTCGGACCGACATGTGTCGGACCAGTTAAGACGGCTCCCATAGGGAAACATTGATTTTCACACGTCATGCGACATGAGCTCCCAATGTCGGAGCCTTTGTCGCCCCAGTGTGAACCAGGCCTCAATGCGACATAATGTAAAGTGGCACATTCAATGTGACACAATGTAAAAGTGTTGCACTGAATGTGCATGAGTCCCTGTCAGAACCAAAAGTGTCTCAAATGCTTCATGATTTTGGCACAATATATAAGCAAGAGGGATTAACACCAGAAAAGTGGTGCCAGCAGCTTTATTGAATTCCCTCCAATGTGCAGCCAGGTGCATGTTCATTTATTTAAGCGCCAGAGGCTGATGTGAATATAATTTACTGAAAGTGCTACACGTTCACAAAACACAATAAGCCTCATGCACACTAGGCGTTTAGCCCCGATGCATGAGACGCCAGCATTTAGGTGCAGGTAGAAGGCAAAGGCCCTGCTGCCGGCAGGCTGTAGAACCCTATAAAAGGTGATGCTGTGGCTGGAGGACATTATGCATCCAGGATCGATTCCCTGGAACACAGACTGCTTGTGTTTCGGGCATTCGTCCCTGGGCACATACTGCCCTAAACATGGAACCATCCAGCGACAGTAATTGTCAGACTCTCATAGTTTTACAGGCTGACAGCAGTGAGGCTGGATGGTGCACCTGTGCATTCCACCTGGACCTAAACGCCGGGATCTCAAGCACCGAGCAGTGGTAGATTACCAAACAGTCAGAGTAAGCAATGGCCTATGGGCCCCACGCTGTTTAAGGGCCCCGCGACAATGTATCAAAATAATACTGATTTGATTTTGAATAAATTACAATGAAGCTTTTCTAAATTTTTTACGAAAGGATAGAAAAAATGAATCAACTCAAAGAAATTAAAACTTATAGAGATAATACGGTATTAATGTAACGTACCCAACAAAAACTTAAAGTACATACACTATAGACATCAGGTTCACATTACAGTTTGTCTCTTAAAAGCTCATCTTCTTTCAGCAAACAGTTTGTAAAACAAATTGGTGCAACCTATGTATGTGTAATGTACAGCAGTGATGGTAATCTCCATCTAATGGCCAACGTGCACACTACTTAGCTCAATGTTATCCCACTAGGGCACATGCATGAGAAACCTCCAGAAATCTGCAAGAGGGACCACAAGGTTACCACTGCTTAGGGGCCTCCACAGAGTTTAATCTAGCACTGGCACTGGAGCTAAATGCTCATTGTGCATGAGACCTAAAACACACAAAAAAGGCATACAGTCTTTTCAGCTATCACATTTTGTGTCAATTGTGAGTTTTGCCTTAAAGCGGAGTTCCACCCAAATTTGGAACTTCCGCTTAATCCACTCCTCGCCCCCTTACATGCCACATTTGGCATGTAATTTTTTTTGGGGGGGGAGTGGGGGCTTCAGTAGGAGTGGGACTTCCTGTCCCACTTCCTCCTTCCGCCCAGGGGTCACCTAGGCAATTTGTCATATCGCCTTTTGGCGGCCCCTCCCTGTAGGCGATCACCTGGGACACGTGACAGGTCCCAGGCGATCGCCTGTCCACTCAGAGAAAGCTGCGCCGTTCGCGCATGCGCAGTGAGTGCCCGGCCATGAAGCCGAAAGCTATCACGGCCGGGTGCCCACACTATGAATGGAGGCGCCGGCGGAGAAGGGGGGGGGAGAGGAGCGAAGCTCCGGGTGGCGTGGCGCTGGGCAGTGGAGCAGGTAAGTGTATGTTTGGACAAATGCAGAGTGTTTAAAAAAAAAAGAAAAAAGAAAAAAAAGAGTTTTGGGGATTGGAACTCCGCTTTAAGTGAACCTGCCATGAAACTTTATGTAGCTACCTGAATGTGTGTGGTTATCACCCCTGATAAAAGTGGTGTTCATTGTCTAATCCAATTGGTAATCTGATCCAATCTTTTAACTGTGCATTATGGGAAAAATTTACTAAAACTGGTGCACACAGAATCTGGTGCAGCTGTGCATAGTAACTGTAATGGCACCCCAATATAAAGGAGTAAAACGCAGTTTACGATGTTCCCTCTCCTAGACACACATCCACTCGCTACCAATATCCACAGCCAAATGACCCTTTCCCATAGGAACCAATCCCTCTGGAAGAAAACGAGACGCACTCTGTCTTCTTCTGTAATAGGAAAACTTTATTATTGAGAAACATTGTAACTTTATACACAATTCAATACACCTGATTTAACATGAACAAGGGCCCAGCTCCACCCACACATCCCAAGACTCAACACCTCATCCTGACGTCTGCTAGGCTTCAAAAGATCCCACACAATACACATCTTCTCACAAAGGGTTGGCAGCCAGTCTGTCTGGCACTTTACAATACACACAAGGACAGACTTAATGAACAATAGAATGCAAAACACCTTAATTCCTCACAGCAATGATTACATAACCCCCACATACAGTATACATCCAATCTATATACAATGTATATACGGCCTTGAATATGGCTATCACAGACCATATCGGGGGTTTCTTTTATTCACCCTGTGTCCAAAGTGACCCCACTGTCACACATCTCCCCTTTCGGCAGGGGACTAACAGAGGAGGGGACCCCAGACGGGTTGACTCCGCAGTTAGTCCATGGGTCCATTCTTCCAATGCTGGTATCCACCCAGTACCACAAATGAATTGCTCCAAACAGAGCATTACTTACCCAGCCAACCTCTGCCTCTCTCAGAGAACATACCCGCCGCTGGGGAGAAGACAGGGTGACTGGGCTCAGTCCGTCATGCTGTTGGGGATCTGGGTCGACTGCCCGGCATCCCTGGGGTATACAAGTGGAGACTGAAATCCCATCCACTTGTGGTAGGTGGAAGTCCCCCAGTGCTTGCAAAGCAAGGCTGACATCCTCCTGTCTCAGTGTCACACCATTTTCTGGGGTTGTGTCAGTGAGGACTGAAGTCCCATCTACTACCACAGGAACTCCCTCTTCTGTTAGTTGAGAGCAGGGGCCCGTGGCACTCGGCTCTGTTGCCAGCTCTTCTGCTGGGTTGCTGTGAGTGGAGACCGCAGTCCCATCCACCGATATCCGCTCAAGTGGCAGTTGTGTGCAGCGGCCAGTAGCATTCTGCCCTGCTGCCAGTGATTCAGCTGGGGGTGAAAGCTTCACCCCCTCAGCTTGTTGCTGGAGAGAGGGGCCAACTGCCCCGGCTCCCTGAAACTCCCCAGTTGTTTCCGGTGCTGGGCAGAGGTTGCTATCACTCTGCCCTGTTGCCAGCACTTCTGCTGGGGACTCCACACCATCTGCTCTGGCTAGCTGTTGGGGAGGGAAAATGGCTGCTTCTCCTCCCTGCATCTCTGAAATCCACTCGGAAAGAGGAACCATCACCTTCTCAACTCGGGCCTCCAAAACTGCCACGGGTGTAGAGCAGGGGTCTGTAGTACTCTGTCCTGCTGCCAGTACTTGGGCAGGCGATGCATAATCCCTAACATCCTCTGAACAGTCCCTTAAGTCCATACCTTCTGTAATCTGTGGCTGGGGAGATGAGCCAACTGCCCTAGCTCCCTGGAACTCCATATCATCCACTTCGGCTTTAGGGAGGGCAATCTTCAGCTTTTCCACTGCCGATTCTTCAGCCAGGCTAGCTCCCTGGAACTCTGTATCATTCACTTCGGCTTTAGGGATGGCCATCTTCAGATTTTCCACTGCCGATTCTTCAGCCAGGATTTCATAGTTGTCAACTGGTATTTCCTGATAGTCCCAGGCAAAGGGAGCCCCACCCTGCTGCTGAGCAGATTCTAGCAGCTGTCTGTAGGCGATCTCCGATTGTCGTATTTCCGCCATTCTCCACTCATGTTGCCGCTCTAGTTCTCTCTTTTGTCGCGCATCCTGCAGCTGGATGCCTCTAATGGCTTCCTGAATGGCGGTCTCTGATGGGTTAGCACCATATAATGCCAACCGCTGTCGCACTCGTTGCTGAAACAAATCTTCAACTGACCGGGGTCCTGCATCACCATCTCTCTGGTCCATCTCGGCTCTCAAGTAAGTCTTTCAGCGTGACTTTCCTGCAGGCTGCATAGCTGGTCATTCACTGTGGTGGCTTGGAGTGTCCCAGGAACTGGAGGGAAAATCCCGCTGCTGCCAACCAATGTAATGGCACCCCAATATAAAGGGGTAAAACACCGTTTACGATGTTCCCTCTCCTAGACACACATCCACTCGCTACCAATATCCACAGCCAAACGACCCTTTCCCATAGGAACCAATCCCTCTGGAAGAAAACGAGACGCACTCTGTCTTCTTCTGTAATAGGAAAACTTTATTATTGAGAAACATTGTAACTTTATACACAATTCAATACACCTGATTTAACATGAACAAGGGCCCAGCTCCACCCACACATCCCAAGACTCAACACCTCATCCTGACGTCTGCTAGGCTTCAAAAGATCCCACACAATACACATCTTCTCACAAAGGGTTGGCAGCCAGTCTGTCTGGCACTTTACAATACACACAAGGACAGACTTAATGAACAATAGAATGCAAAACACCTCAATTCCTCACAGCAATGATTACATAACCCCCACATACAGTATACATCCAATCTATATACAATGTATATACAGCCTTGAATATGGCTATCACAGACCATATCGGGGGTTTCTTTTATTCACCCTGTGTCCAAAGTGACCCCACTGTCACAGTAACCAAAAAGCTTCTAACTTCAGCTTGTTCAATTAGACCCCTTTCACACTGGGGCGCTTTGCAGGCGCTACAACACTAAAAATAGCGCCTGCAAAGTGCCCTGAAAAAGCGCTGCTGTCTCTCCAATGTGAAACCCCGGGGGCTTTCACACTGGAGCGGTGCGCTAGCAGGACGGTAAAAAAAGTCATGCTAGCAGCATTTTTTGGAGCGGTGAAGGAGCGGTGTGTATACCGCTCCTCCACCGCTCCTGCCCATTGAAATCAATGGGACACCGTGGCTATACCACCGGCAAAGCACCTCTGCAGTGGTTTTTAACCCTTTCTCGGCCGCCAGCGGGGGGTAAAACCACACCGCTAGTGGCTGAATAGCGCTGCAAATCCGCCGCTGACACATCTCCCGCCCCAGTGTGAAAGGGGCCTTGAAGCGGAGGTGCAGGAAAAAAAAAAAAGTCAGCAGCTACTAACAGTGTAGCTGCTGACTTTGAATAAGGACACTTACCTGTCCTACTCGCCCGCGATGTGGGTCCTGCCACGGCGATCGATCGCTGCTGGCAGGCTCCCGACTCCTCCATCCTGAGTAGGGGAAACAGGCAGTGAAGCCGTAAGGCTTCACTGCCCGTTTCCTACTGCGCATGCGCCACTCGCACGGCGCTTTGTGAATGGGCGGCTTGCCTCCTGGGATACACACAGTTCCCAGATGGCAGCGCGGCCCATTCACAAGAAGAGGAAGCGGAAGTAGACCCACCACGGACGGAGAAGAAGAACATTAGAGGCAGATTAGGGGACTTCCGCATAGCAACAGGCATTTAGGGTGAGTATAATTTTTTATTTTTTCTATAAATTTTTATTTTTTTAGGATTTTTAGTGTAATGATTTTTTTGGAGTGGACCTCCACTTTAAGCACTGACAATAAAAACTAGAAGCTGATTGGTCATTATGCACAGCTGCACCAGATTCAGTGTGCACCAGTTTTAGTTAGGCTACATTTCAACTATTGTGACCCTAAAGTCGTGTGATTTAGAATGCCACTTTGAGTGTAGGTTTGATTCAACTTTACAGTCTCTGGATCAAAGTTACATCAAAGTAGTGCAGGAACCTTTTCAAAGTTGCTGCAACTTTATGTTGCATAAATGGGAACGGGTGCCATTGAAACCAATGGGCGGTGACGTGTCCAAAGTCGCATGACAAGTCGCACTAGTGGAAATGGAGCCTAAATCTCCCCCTATATGTAAATCTTTGCCCATCTGACCTGCCAGTTTCCTGTCTTCCCATAATTCTCTGTGTTTTTAACTTTTGTAAAACAACAGTGGGTTGGTATTTTGAGCTGCTGTATCTGATAATCCAACAGTTGCCATTAGACACAAAGATGAATGTGCCAAACTGTGAAATCACTATTAGTGTACAGAGACTCTTAACCACTTGGCAACTGGCCCATAGCCGAATGACGGCTACAGGGCGGTTCGTTAATTCTGGGAGGGCGTACATTGACGTCCTCCCAGAATCGCGCTCCAGAGGACCCGGCGCATCACGGATAACGGTAAATGGCCGCTGATCGTGGCCGTTTACCACGTCATCGCTCCGTCAAATGACGGAGCAATCACTTGTAAACAAACAGGCGTCGTCATGTCATGACGCCGGTTCCTCTCTCCCCTCTCTGTACAGTGTGAGAGGAGAGGGGGAGAGAGTGGATGGCAGCAGCGTTGTGGGCTGGATCTGTAGTGCCCACAGCGCTGCTCTGTGACAATTGCAGTCACAGATTCATCTCCATCCATGCTCTGCCATCCCTGCAATACTCTGCCATCCCTGCAATACTCTGCAATACCCTGCAATACTCTGCAATACTCTGCCATCCCTGCAATACTCTGCCATACTCTGCGATACCCTCCCATACTCTGCGATACCCTGCCATACTCTGCGATACCACACCATACTCTGCGATACCACACCATATTCTGCGATACCACACCATACTCGGCGATACCCCGCCATACTCGGCGATACCCAGCCATACTCGGCGATACCCAGCCATACTCGGCGATACCAAGCCATACTCGGCGATACTCAGCCTCTGTATGTAGCCAGGCTGTGGAAGTCTCACACATGTGGTATCACCGTACTCACTTACGGGCAGTGAGAGGGGACGTCCCCACCTCCCGCCGCCCTCCGGTGCTTCTACCGACTCACTGCTACGATCGAAGCCAGGATCTTTTTTTTTTTTTCAGGCTTCCCAGCCTAGAGGTGAGATATGGGGTCTTATTGACCCCATATCTCACTATAAAGAGGACCTGTCATGCCATATTCCTATTATAAGGGATGTTTACATTCCTTGTAATAGGAATAAAAGTGATCAAAAAATGTATTTTTGGGAAAAAAGTGTCAAACTAAAATAAATAAAGTAAAATGAACAATAATTATTATTTTTTTTAAAGCGCCCCTGTCCCCGTGTGCTTGCATGCAGAAGCGAACGCATAAGTAAGTCCTGCCCACATATGAAAATGATGTTCAAACCACACATGTGAGGTATCGCTGCGAACGTTAGAGCGAGTGCAATAATTTAGGCCCTAGACCTCCTCTGTAACTCAAAACATGTAACCAATAAAAAAAAATTAAAAGCGTCGCCTATGGGAATTTTTAAGTAGCAAAGTTTGGTGCCATTCCACGAGCGTGTGCAATTTTGAAGGGTGACATGTTAGGTATCTACTTACTCGCCGTAACTTCATCTTTCACATTATGCAAAAACATTGGGCTAACGTTACTGTTTTGTTTTTTCAAAAACACAAAACAGTTTTTTTTTCCAAAAAAAAAACTGTTCGAAAAATTGCTGCGCAAATACCGTGCGAGATAAAAAGTTGCAACGATAGCCATTGTATTCTCTAGGGTCTTTGCTAAAAAAACACATATATATATATATATATATATATATATAATGTTTTGGGGTTCTATGTAATTTTCTAGCAAATAAATGCTGATTTTTACATGTAGGAGAGAAATGTCAGAATTGGCCTGTGTGCTCCAGAACGCCTAATGGTGCTCCCTGCATGTTGGGCCTCTGTATGTGGCCACGCTTTGTAAAATTCTCACACATGTCTGGCATGGTAGGGAGATAGGCTGTCGGCACTTCAGGTGTGATCTATTTTCAGATATTAGCACCATAGTTTGTGGACTCTATAACTTTCACAAAGACCAAATAATATACACCAATTTGTACTTATTTTTACCAAAGATATGTAGCAGTATAAATTTCGGCCGAAATTTATGAAGAAAAATAACTAATTTTGATTAATTTTATAACAGAAACAAAGAAAAATTCATTTTTTTACAAAGATTTCGGTCTTTTTTCATTTATAGCACAAAAAAAAAAAACCCAGAGGTGATCAAATACCACCAAAAGAAAGATCTATTTGTGTGGAAAAAAAAGGACGGAAATTTCATATGGGTACAGTGTTGCATGACTGAGTAATTGTCATTCAAAATGTGAGAGCACCGAAAGCTGAAAATTGGTCTGGTTATTAAAGGGGTTGTAAAAGTTTGTTTTTTATTTTCTAAATAGGTTCCTTTAGAGCTGGTTCACACAGGGGCATCCTGGGATCCGACTTCAAGTCGCCCCAAGTCGCGCAGTTTAGAAAAGTAATGGAAGTGAATGGAGCCGTCTTAATGTACACTACTGCAGTCGCTCCGACTTCAGAAAAGGTTCCTGTACGACTTCAATCCGACTTCTAAGCGACTTGTACCCATTGATTTCAATGGAAGTCACCTCCAAGTCGGATCCCCGTTCATAGTGAGGCAACTTTACAGGAAGTCGCCCCTCTGTGAACCGGCTTTAAGGCAAACCCCTCCCTCCCACAGAGCTGGTATTTGGTATGAATCATGAGGGGGAACTCCACGCCAAATTTTAAATAAAAAAACGGCATGGGTTTTTAGCTTAAAGGAACCTATTCCTTTTTTTTTTCTAGCTTAAAGGAACCTATTTAGAAAATAAAAAAGGAACCTTTACAACCCCTTTAAGGGGGTTTAAGTGCCCAGTTGGCAAGTGGTTAAGCCAGGTACACACGTTCAGATTATTGGACACATTTTTTTCTGATTTTTGTTGCATGCCAGTCTCATATCGAAAGTGAAGAGGTTACTCAACATAAGAAAATTCTCGTACGACTTCAGAAGTGATGTTATGTGTTGAATTGTTTTGTATGTGTTCTTTCATTTCTGAGCATGCATAGTCTTGCTCTTATGATTTTTTCGGACGAAAACCGGACTAATTAAAAATAAACCGGACGCTGTGTTCTTGTACGACAAAAATTTGATAGCCTGCGCATCCAGTTGTCGTTTGCAATCGTCTGTTGAAAGCACCATGATCAGAAAATCAGCAGATCGTTCGTCGGACGGAATTTTACTTCAGATTTTGAGAGAGAGAGAGAGAGAGAGAGAAGTTCAAGGTGGCACATTTTTCCCCCCTTCTCCCAGTGTTTTAGGATCTGGTCTGTTGCACATGGTTAGCAATGCTCTGGATGCTGTCACAGCTGACAACAAATGCATGATGACTACAGTGCCCTCTACTGTTTAAACTGTATACAAACACCATTGACATAATTTACTGTATGTCAAGCTGCAAGGAACTGCAGGAGTGATTACTGAAGTATATTAAATGGCTAAAAAAACAAAAAGATGTCTTTTAAAATATATTGATGGTACTATGCAAATATGCATATTAAAAAGTCAGAGGAGAATAATCCTGATTTCAATGTAAAAAACAGGTTGGCTGTAAAGAAATCACAACTTTTATTTAAAGTGATACTAAAGTCTTGCTTTTTTTCTGTTTAAAAATAACAAACATGTTATACTTACCTGCTCTGCGCAGTTGGTTTTGCACAGGGAAGCCCAGGTCCTCCTCTTCTCGGGTCCCTCATTGGTGCTCCTAGCCCCTCCCTCCTGTCGAGCACCCCCACAGCAAGCAGCTTGCTTTGAGGCACCTGAGATGAGCCGCTGCTATATGTTCATTCAGACACGGAGTCACAGCTTGGCCCCACCCCCTCTCTCTCCTCATTGGCTCACTGACTTTCATTGACAGCACCTGCTGTGTGTCTCAGCCAATAAGGGAGAGACCTGACAGCCAAGTCTCTTGCAAAAACATCGCTGGATTGAGGTGGGGCTCAGGTAAGTATTAGGGGGGGCTGTTGCACAGAGAAGGTTTTTTTTTTTTTTCTTAATCACTTCAACACCGCAGGCCGTCATATGGCGTCCTTGACTTTGTGCGGTGATATCTGAATGATGGCTGCAGCTACAAGCCTCCTGCATGTATTCCTACCTTGCAAATGTTACCCCCTTCAGCAGTATGAGCACTACAAAACTCTGGAATCGGTGGGTGTGTCTTTTTGCCTGGGCTTGGTGGTGATGTCACAAGACTCCCCGACCACCTCCACACTCTCCTAATGTCCTATTCCTGAGTTTTGAGTAACATCCAGTCAAAACTCAGGAAAGGCACCACATGACTTCAGCATACCCAATCATGCTGAGGTGTGGAGCAGCCAATACTGGGAGAGCTGGCGAAGAAAGGAGGCAGTTCATGAGATAAAGAAATGAGATGTCAAGTCACAGCAGTGGGGGATATGACACAAACTTATCTGTGTGTCATTTTTTATCTTACTACAAAAAAGACAAGAGGATTGCTAAGAGCTGGATTAACTTTTTGTGTCAAGAATAGGCACTAATGACTTGACAGCCTCTACTGTACTAGGTAGAATTCTTTATAAAAAAATGTGTTTCAGGTTTACATCCACTTTAATGCATAATGCATTAAAAGGGGTTGTAAAGGTTCGTTTTTTTTTTCTAAATAGGTTCCTTTAAGCTAGTGCATTGTTGGTTCACTTACCTTTTCCTTCAATTTCCCTTCTAAATGTTTTTTTTCTTTGTTTTCTTTGTCTGAATTTCTCACTTCCTGTTCCTCCTCAGTAAGCTGTTCAGTAAGCTGTTCTGGCTGACTAAACACCACTCGAATGATGGTGTGAAGTTTTCTGAGGAGAAACAGGAAGTGAGAAATTCAGACAAAGAAAAAAAACATTTAGAAGGGAAATCGAAGGAAAAGGTAAGTGAACCAACAATGCACTAGCTTAAAGGAACCTATTTAGAAAATAAAAAAAAACGAACCTTTACAACCCCTTTAAGATAAAAAACATTCTGCCTTTAGAACCACTTTAACCACTTAAGGACCACCTGATGCAAATATACTGCGGCAGGGCGGCCCTATTGCGCGAAACGACGCTCCCGTACATTGTCTTTTCATGCACGGATCACTGTGGGCGCGTGTGGCCGCTGCACAGCGGGGTAGCTCATGCACGGGTTTGTGGGTGACCGGCGGACATCGCGGCCGCCGGCCACCCATGATAGCTCCTTTGGAGAGGCAGAACGAGGATCTGCCAGTGTAAACAAAGCAGATCCCCGTTCTGACAGGAGAGTTCAGTGAGATCGTCTGTTCCTAGTGATCAGGAACAACGATCTCAGTACTCCCAGTCAGTCCACCCCCCCCCACAGATAGAAACACCTCCCTAGGACACACTTAACCCCTTGATCGCCCCATAGTGTAAACACCTTCCCTGCCAGTGTCATTTATACAGTAATCAATTGCTGCTCTGACCACTGTAATGTCACTGGTCCAAAAAAAAAAGTGTCAAAAGTGTCTGTCGCAATCCAGCTAAAAATTGCTGATCACCGCCATTACTAGTAAAAAAAATAATAATAAAAATGCCATAAAGCTTTCCCCTATTTTGTAAACACTATAAACTTTGCGCAAACCAATCAATATACGCTTACTGTGACTTTTTTTACCAAAAATATGTAGACAAAGACATATTGGCCTAAACTGATGAAGAAATTTGTTTGTTTTTTTTTACATTTTTGGGGGGGATATTTATTATAGCAAAAAGTAAAAAATATTGTTTTTCTTTTTCAAAATTGTCGCTCTTTTTGTGATTATAGCGCAAAAAATAAAAGCTGCAGAGGTGATACCACCAAAGAAAGCTCTATTTGTGTTAAAAAAATGTTTTTTTTTTCAATTTTGTTTGGGTACAACGTCGCACGACTGCGCAATTGTCAGTTACAAGGATGGAGTGCAATTGCAAAAAATGGCCTGGTAATTAAGGGGGTAAATCCTTCTGGTCCTTAAGTGGTTAATATCAGAGTCTGACAATAAGTAACAGAATGATATAAAGGGTGGACTGTGAGCAATAGATAGATGTGTGGGAGGTAAAAGGGGCATTTATTTCTACAGATCTACCTCAGAAGAAGGGCAATGGTTAAGGGAAAAGAAGCAGACGGATCTGTGTTCCCTCCAATTTCCATTTCATTTTGTTTAAAACTGTAACAAAAGCAACATACCTAGTCAAGGCAACGCAGTTCAAATATTTGCAGTGGTTATACAAGATTTAAAACCTAAGGCCCTGTTCACATCTGGCGATTTGGGATTGTGGGCAGAATCGCCATGATTCTGTCCGCGATTCCAAATTGCACTGCAAAATTGGCAAAACACACAACGCATGTTTGTGTGCCATTCATTTGTAATGGCACCTCTAACGTGGTGCGGTTTTGCTGCGATTGTGGCACGGCAAAATGCATTGCATGAAGCTTGCTGCCCATAAAGAAGCAGGAGATTCTTTTGGGGAACAAGCTTCATGCAATATAGTTTGCTACGATTGCCACCTAGTTTATCACACGACAATCGCGGCACAACCGCAGCGCATTTGAATTGTCATTACAAATTAATGGCACCCAAACACGCGTGGTGCGTTTTTGCCACTAATACAGTGCAACTGAAATGGATGACATTTTTTCACAAGAAAAGAGAGAAAGAAATGGATGACATTTACTTCTCTCTGTGCACTGTACAAATAATTGACGCGTATTAGGGTCCTTTCACACGGGGCGGATCAGTCATGATCCGCCCCGTGAAGCTCCGCTTGCTCAGCGGGGATCGCTCCGTTGATCCCCGCTGAGCCGACGGATGACTGGGCGGTCCCCGCACACTGTGCAGGGACCGCCCTGTCAGAGCCCCTCTCTCCCCTATGGGGAATCGGATGACGACGGACCGTAGAGTCCGTTGTCATCCGATCCGCTCCGCCGACAGAAGGAAAAATAGGGTTTTCCTCCGTCACACTTTGGCGGAGCGGATGTCAGCGGACATGTCTCCGCTGACATCCGTGCTTCCATAGGGGTGCATGGAGGATCCGTTTCAGGTCCGCCTAAAAAACTGACAGGCGGACCTGAACGGACCTCCGTGTGAAAGAGCCCTAAAATAAAATACTGCTTTCAGCTTTTTATCATCCTTTGTTACATATTAGTGATGTCAGTCTCCTGCAGGCTCTTTGCAACCACTTCCCACCTCCATGCACTCCAGCAAGCGCTGCATGGCATTTCTCCGGACAAGTTTTCCGATGATGACAACAGTGGACCGTATATGTGTAATGCGTACTGAAACGGCCACTCATAGACTCAATCAAAATCCCATATGACAGAGTGGCAACGCAGGGGCACAATTGAGTGACAGGGAAAGAACACGGACACCTCATAACAAGTAACAGAACAAGGACCTTTACAGCGGGATCACCAGGGATTATTTTAATGAAAGCTGCTGAAATATTAAAAATTACTTTTAAAATTACGATATTTTGTTAGAATTATATTTTAGGTCCCATTCACACTATGTGTGATCTGGTCCTGTTGTACTGGGCCCAGACCTCATCAGCTAAATAGGGGGTCCCAGGGCAACTTTATTGTTCATTTAATCCTAAATAAATGGATTTTACTAGACCACCCTCCCTTCCCCCGCTCGTAGTTGTTTACCAAGGCCTAAATTACATTTCCTTGGGCCCCATCAGGTCAACAGAGGGGCCCAGGAAGTGGATTTTTATTTTCTATTTCAGGGCATAGGGGGGTAGAGTCAGTGCCACCGTTTTGCTGCACCCCAGGGGGGTGGGTGGGGTGTAGGCAGGGTTGGGGGGCCCTGTCAGGAAGGCTGTACAGGGCCCCATGATTTCTAACAGCAGCTCTGTGTGTGGTGGCTGGCATTTCTCTGAATTTGATCAATGCCAGCCATCACAAGGGCACTTAGAAAACAATTGTTCACACTTGTACCTTCAGGTAGGTTGCAGTGCATTGCAAAAAAATGACAACAAGTTTCTTACCTTTTCACTTGCTGAAAATTCCTAACAACTTCTCCCCTGTATCTACTGTTAAGAAGGGATCTATGGAATAATGTTTGCCACAATTAAACCTGTATGTATTTTGCTGGCAGATTTCATTTTTAGTTGTAAGCTACAAGTCCTCACAAAGTCTTAGGTTTCAGCATACAGAGCCTACAGAATTACACACTTGGGACCTGCCGCTGCCATCTACAGCCACCCACTAATGCCTTGTACACACAAGCAGAATTTCAATCGGAAAAAAGTTGGATGGTTTTTCAGACGGAATTCTGCTCAAGCTTGGCTTGCGTACACACGGTCACACAAAAGTTCTCTGAACTTTTGAGCGTTAAAGCGGAGTTCCACCCAAAAGTGGAACTTCCGCTTTAAGCACTCCTCACCCCCTTACATGCCACATTTGGCATGTAATTTTTTTGGGGGGGAGCGGGGGCTTCGGTAGGAGTGGGACTTCCTGTCCCACTTCCTCCTTCCACCCAGGGACCGCCTCGACGACTCCTCCTCTCGCCTTAGGCGGCCCCTCCCTCTAGGCCAGTGGTTCTCAACCTTACTAGTGCCGTGACCCCTTGATAAAATTTCTCAAGTTGTGGGGACCCCCAACAATAAAATTATTTTCGTAGCGTGGGTTGTCAGCACCCAAGGCAAGACAAGTAATTTTTGCCCCTAACCCACTGAAATTTAGCGCTCCCAGAGTCCTTTCCACTCGTACAGTATTAAAACCCCTTATGGTACATTCTAGGATGTACCACTCGTTCTCCTGCCTTTCCCTTTTATCTCTCTCTATCCTAATTTCTTGTTTTTTCCCCCCATCCCTCTCTCTAGCCGTATTTCTTGTTCTTTCTCTCCCTTTTTCTTTGTTCCTCCCACTCTTTTCCTCTCCCTTCCATGTATTCTCTATATTTATTCCATCTCTTACTCCTTGTTGGGGGGATGGGGGAAATGGGATGAGTGGCAATGCTGGGGGGAGTTCTGATCAGCCAACTTAGGTGATTTTGATCAAGGTCAAGGTCAGTTAATGGCAACTATAATCACAGGAAGTGTTACTCACTGTGTCTCCGGCTTTACTGGGTCTCTGACTTTGTGGTGTCTCATAGCAGTGGCACCTATGCCAAAATCAGGAGATAGGGTCTCCTCCAGCCTCTCACTTGACATTCCTCACCAGTTAGCTGACCTCTTGTCTCTGCCCCCCCCCCAGCCATGCCGTAAACTGAATGGGCAGCTGCGAAGAGGCTGAGTGGGTGACCACGGGCTCCAGTGACAGCTCTGCTGGGCGGCCGCAAAAAGGCTGGGAGAATGGTGCGGGCTTCAGGAACAGCCCAGAATTTGGTGACCCCTGACAAATCATCATTCGACCCCCGAGGGGGTCCCGACCCCCAGGTTGAGAACCACTGCTCTAGGCGATCTCCTGGGACACGTGACAGGTCCCAGGAGATCGCCTGTCCACTCAGGGAGCACAGCGCCGCATGCGCAGTGCGTGCCTGGCCGTGAAGCCAAAAGCTGTCACGGCCGGGTGCCCACAATGTGAATGGAGGCGTCGGCGGAGAGGAGGGGAGAGGAGCGACGCTCCGGGCAGCCACATCGCTGGACCGTGGAGCAGGGAAGTGTCTGTTTATTAAAAGTCAGCAGCTATACTTTTTGTAGCTGCTGACTTCTAATAAACCTAAAAAGGCTGGAACTCCCCTTTAAGAACACGGTGATGTACAACACTACGACGAGGCGAGAAAAAGAAGTTCAATGCTTCCGAGCATGCGTCGAATGGTTTCCGAGCATGCGTGTTTTTTTCCCGTTGGAATTCCATACAGACGAACCTGTTCTCTATCTACGTCCGTCGGAAATTCCGATGAAAAGCGCACATCAGACTTTTTCCAACGGAAATTCCGCTCGTGTGTACAGGGCATAAGAAGCATTAGGATGTGCACCTGTACTCAGCTGCATGCCGGGGATGCGTAAAGCAGCTGCACATGCATGGACTTACGTTCTGAGCACAGATAGTGTGCATTTGGAACATACATCTGTGCGTGTGCAGGTGCTTTACACAACCCCAGTACACAACTGGGTACATCTTCTAATGCATCTCTATGGGTGACTGTACATAGTAGCTGCCTGTCCTGGTAAAGTAATTATGCAGCCTTTGCATGCTGTATAGCCAAGTACACAAGCCCTAAAACATCTCAGGCTTTGGTTCTGTATTGCAAACAAATTGTCACTACTTCTGTTCCTTATCTTTACATTGCTATCTTTTCAAAGCAAGAGAAGCTACCCTTATAGACTTATGCATAAATGTATTTATCATAAATGTATGAAAATGTATATAACTCTGCCAATATAGTCCTATGCATAAATCTGCTCCAAAGAAACAACTAGTAGGATACACATTTTTAAATTATTGTTTAGATATGCTGTCTGAATGGGAAAACATAACAAACATATAGGGCTCCATTCACAATGCGGTATCTTACTGCATCCAAGTATGCTATAAAAGATACTGCACAGCGGTTTTAAAAAAGTTTTTCGGCATTCATCAGAAAACAGTACTAAAATACTGCATGAGTTATTTTATGAAGTCATGCAGTATTTTAGTATTGAAAGCCTGCGGTAATTTACAGACAGTGGTAGCCAGTGTCCTAACCACAGGCTGTATATAGCTAATTGTTAAGGAGCAAGTGTCCGCCGGTGCCCCTAACAACCAGTAACTGTCATGGTTGTTAAGGAGCGGGCAGCTGCTGTGTCCTTAACAACCGATGAGTCAGCAGCTGTCAGCGGGTTCCCTGCTGACAGCTAAATGTAAAAAAAATAAAAAATGTTGGCAATGAAAAATTAAGGAAAATAATGGTGTCCCCCCCAACCATACTAGGCCCTTCTGATCTGGTATGGATTTTGAGGAGAACCCCCACACCAAATAAAAAAAAAAAAAAAAATTTTTGCTAGAAAATTACATAGAACCCCCAAACATTATATATGTTTTATTTTTTATTTTTAGCAGAGACCCTAGAGAGTACAATGGCAGTCATTGCAACTTTTTATCTGGCACAGTATTTGCGCAGCAATTTTTCAAACGCGTTTTTTTGGGGGAAAAAATGCAGTTTAAAAAAAACCAAAAAAAAAAACAAGTAAAGTTAGCCCAATTGCATAATGTGAAAGATAAGGTTACGTTGAGTAAATAGATACCTAACATGTCAAGCTTCAAAATTGCACACGCTCATGGAATGGCGACAAACTTCGGTACTTAAAAATCCCCATAGGCGACGTATTAATTATTTTTTTACTGGTTATATGTTTTGAGTTACAGAGGAGGTCTAGGACTAGAATTATTGCTCTTGCTCTAATGTTTGAGGCGATACCTCACATGTGTGGTTTGAACACCGTTTTCATATGTGGGCGGGACGTACGTATGCGTTCGCTTCTGCATGCGAGCACATAGGGATAGGGGCGCTTTAAATTTTTTATTTTATTTTTTTATTGTTAATTTTACTTTTAAAAATGGATTTTTGTACTCATCGTAAAATCCTTTTCTCTGAAGTTCATTGACGGACACAACAACTTAAATCTTGACCTTAGGGTTATATCTATAGTGTTAAACACCCGCGCTTAGGAGCAATAATAATATGTGCAAATGATAAGAGCTGCAGCCCCCCCTATTTGAACCCTCACTAAGGAGAGAGGGTCCTAGCGAGAAATGAAGAATTAGATGTGGGGTATGGCGCTGCTCACTAGTCTTAAATGACCAGTATTAAGAAAATAAGTGAAAATAGGTGAAAAATATAAATAAAAATAAATATATATCAAGTGTCACCCCCAATGGGGTGCTAAAGAATACACACAGTACAGTGAACACAAAAATAGCTAGAATGATTAGGCGTGCGAGTGGCCGTAGCCAGTAATGCCTTAAAAATAATCTGGTATATTACCAACAGTTACCAGTAAAAAGTGTATTAAGTCTGTGTGTGTCTACATAATATGTGAAATATATTCCATAATTTTTACAGGCTAAAATATATGTAACGTCCAAAGTGCAATGCTTCCAAACAGAAACCTCCAAGCAGGAGCATCAATGTAATTGCCAATAGTCTCCGTGACTAGCCCACTAATTTGTGTAGTACAGGAATAGACAACATAAAAATTCTATAATAGCAGGCAGGTGGTTATAACTTGATGCCGAGAAGGCAGGTCTCTCTTCTTATACAACTGGCAGGGTAAAGTCCAGCTCTTCAGTTATATCAGACAATTCATCCCCCCCATGTGTCCCCACTCACCAGCTCCCTTCACCCCCAAGGGTGTACACAGCGTAGAGCGATGTTCCGGGTCGGCAACCAGGGGTTTCCACTAATGCAGGATAGGATGTATCAGCAGTGTTCTCCAATTACCATCTCATCAGCTGTTCCAAAGGGTTCAGGTGCCGTCAGTGGACTCTCCAAATACCTCAATGGTGAAACAAAAATGCTTCCATGGTGTAATAAAAAATGGGCTTTTATTTAAAAAATATAGGTTGCAAAAAGGCAAAGCAGCAAAGATAAAAATAAACTAAATTTTTTAAATAAAAGCCCATTTTTTATTACACCATGGAAGCATTTTTGTTTCAACATTGAGGTATTTGGAGAGTCCACTGACGGCACCTGAACCCTTTGGAACAGCTGATGAGATTGTAATTGGAGAACACTGCTGATACATCCTATCCTGCATTAGTGGAAACCCCTGGTTGCCGACCCGGAACATCGCTCTACGCTGTGTACCCCCTTGGGGGTGAAGGGAGCTGGTGAGTGGGGACACATGTGGGGGATGAATTGTCACCTTCAGGAGAGGACTAGGCAGAACATGTAAAAACAGCAAAACTGCACAGTACCGCCCAGGGGGCGGTCCTACTGGCTATAACCCCTCCCACTGCATCCAGCAGCTCAGTTCGTCAAAAAGCAGTACAAACAGAAAAAGGAGGGGTGGGTGCTGTGTCCGTCAATGAACTTCAGAGAAAAGGATTTTAAAGTGAGTACAAAAATACTATTTTCTCTTTTGTTCATTGACAAACACAGCAACTTAAATTGTGACCTTAGGGACGTCCCCAAGCAGTGTCAAAAAAATGAGGGGTAGGAACAGCAAGAAAAAACCCTCACCCATAACGACCAGAGCTCCTCAACGGAGGAGTTGCAACCTTAAACAGCCGCCTGCAAAACCTTGCCGCCGAAGCAAGCATCGGCAGATGCACTCACGTCAACCTTGTAAAATTTTGTGAAAGTGTGAACGGACGACCAAGTCGCAGCCTTACACACCTGGGAAACGGACGCTTGATGTCGGAAAGCCCAAGAGGCACCAATTGCCCTGGTTGAATGTGCCGTGACAGGAAAGGGAGGCGCCCGCCCTTTTAGGGCATAAGCTTGGATCACGATCTGTCTAATCCACCATGAAATGGTGGCCGACGAGACCGCCAGGCCCTTCTTTGGACCAGTTACTGACACAAACACAAAATCTGACACAAATCCGTGCTCCAAAACTGAGCCGTAGCGGACAGATACACCCGCAGAGCCTGGACCACGTCCAAGGAATGCAGAGCAACCTCCTTGGGATGCGACGGCCGAGGACACAAGGATGGAAGCACAATGTCCTCATTTAGATGAAAGGCCGAAACAACCTTAGGAAGAAATGAAGGCTGCGGGCGTAGCACCGCCTTATCCCTGTGTAGGATCAGGTAGGGAGACTTGCAAGACAAGGCCGCCAACTAAGAAACCCTCCTGGCAGATGTAATAGCCACCAGAAAGGCTACCTTCTGAGAGAGTGTTAATAAGGGGATCTCCCTAATGTTTTCAAATGGCGGTTTCTGAAGTACCGAGAGTACCAGATTCAAATCCCACGGAGGCAGCGGTGGTTTGAACCGGAAGGGCCACATGTCGAACCCCTTGCACAAACGTGCTCACCAAAGAATGAACCGCCAAGGGTCGCTGAAAAAAGAAAGCCAAGGCTCATATCTGTCCCTTAATGGTGCTTAAACTGGATGTAAACCCACTCTCATCCTTTCTAAACTACTGCCATAGTGCTGATCTATAATGATATACATGTCTCCTCCATGTATCCTTACCTGTCAAATGTCTCCCCTCTGTCTGTTATAAGAACTGAAAAACTGCAGATTCTGTGGGTGGATCTGTTGTCTGGAGCTCGGTGGGTGGAGTTGTGATGTCAATAGACTCCCCGCCTACCTCTACACTCCCCTGGTCAAAATGCATTTTCTCATGTGTATTCCTTACACTGAACTTCTGCTATGATCACTAACATCCAGTCAAAATCCAGAAAAGTAACCACATGACTTCAGAAAAGGAGTGGGGGTGGGAATTAAAAAATAATGCCTGTCTCAGGCTTAGCTTAGTGCATGAGATATGTAAATAACCTGTCATTCACAGCAAGGGGGCGGAACGGACAAAAGTTCTCCTGTTTGTCCGTTTATCTTACTGAAAAAAGAAAAGAGGATTGCTCAGAGCTGGATTAACTCTTTGTGGCAAGACCTGGCACAGATGATAGGAAATCTTATACACTACATTTTGACAGCAAGAAAAAAAAAATTTGGGTTTACATCCACTTTAAGGCAAGTTTCTGATCCACTCCCCGCTGCAAAAACAGCAGAATCCTGGAAACCGAATATGTACGCGGACGCCACCCCATCTCCTCACACATAGAGATGTAAGCCTTCCATGTGCGATGATAAATCTTCCGAAAAGATGACTTCCGCGCTCTCATCATAGTGGAAATTACTGAGTCCGACAGACCTTGGTCCCTTAGCACCTGACTTTCAACCGCCACGCCGTTAAAGCCAGCGACTGTAAAGCAGTATGAAGTATAGGGCCTTGCGACAGAAGGTCCTCTCGCATCGGCAGTCGCCAAGGAACATCCGCCACCATTTGCACTATGTCGGCGTACCAGGGACGCTGAGGCAAATCTGGGGCAATTAGAATCACCGGAATCCCCTCGTTCTCCACTCTGCGAAGCAGACGAGGGAGAAGTTTTATCAGGGGAAGGCATAAATCAGCCGATAATGCCCCCAAGGAGCTACCAACGCGTCTGCCCAGGGATCTTTGGACCTGGCCACAAACCTCAGTACCTTCCGATTGAGTCGAGAAGCCAGGAGATCCACATCTGGCGTGCCCCACCTCAGGCAAAGGAGTCGAAAAACCTCCGGGTGTAGCGACCATTCCCCTTGGTCCAGCATCTGACGACTTAGGTAGTCCGCTTGCCAGTTTTCTACGCCCGGAATATACATGGCCACAGGATATGAGCGACCTCCAATGCTGCAGCCGAGCTCCTTGTTCCTCCTTTGATGGTTGACATGGACAACGCCGTGGCGTTGTCCGACTGGATCCTGACTGGGCGCCCAACCTCCGTGACCATGTGGAGAGGCACCGCCTGATCGCCTGAAGTTCCAGCACATTGATCGGCAGGCGGGATTCTTCCTGCGTCCAGCGACCCTGTGCTGACTGTACGCCCCAAACTCCCCCCCCCAAACGGTCAAGCTGGCGTCCGTCGTGACTACCGTCCAATGAAAAGGAAGGAACGACTTCCCGGACCGCAGGGCCGGAGACCTCCCCAACCAGATCAGGGAGTCCCTAAATAGCTGGCTCACCCGAATTTGACAATCCAGAGACAACGGAGATTTGTCCCATTTGGACAGGATCTCCTTTTGCAAGACTCGAGTGTGAAATTGAGCATACGGTACCGCCTCGAAAGTGGCTACCATGAGACCCAGGACTCGCATGCAGAAGCACAGCGACGACCACTTGCGGGACGCCAACAGCTTCACCGCAGCCTGAAGAGTCTGCAAAGGGAGAAAAACTCTTGCCTCTGAGGAGTCCAGAATCAAGCCCAGGTACTCCAGGCGTTGAGTCGGTACCAACACCGACTTCTGGAGGTTCAGAACCCAACCAAACTCCCGAAGAGTCTGACTGGCCACATCCTCCTCTAATTCTGAGGCGGAAGCTGCTCTCAGAGGGAGGTCGTCCAGGTAGCCCACGATTGCGATTCCTCGCTGTCTCAACAAGGCCAGAATCGGGGCGAGCACCTTGGTGAAAACCCTTGGTGCCGAAGCCAGGCCAAAAGGGAGAGCTACAAGTTAGTAGTGCTCGTCCCCGACCGCAAACCGCAGAAACCTTTGATGCCTGACGCATATGGGGACATGTAAGTATGCGTTCTTGATATCCAAGTATGCCAGAAAATCCCCCGGATGGAGTGCAGCGACCACAGAGCAAACTAAACTGATTCCATCCTGAATCTTTTCACCTTCACAAATCTATTGAGGGCCTTGAGGTCCAGAATCAGACGGACCCCTTCCTTCTTTGGGACTACAAACAAATTGGAGTAGAATCCCTGAAATCTTTCCTGCGACGGTACCGGCACTATAACCCCGCGCAGCAGCAGGTCCTGCACTTCCCCCAACAAGGCTTTCCGACAAGGCAAAGCAAAAGAACAAATTCTTCTGGACTGCAGCACTCCGAATAAAAATGCCTTTATTTGTAAAAACCCAAAAAACACACTGCAGGTCACAGCACACTGGTCAAGCTGACGCATTTCACCCTGTACTCGTGTTTAATCATAGCTATGGTTAAACACTAGTATAGTGTGAAACGCGTCAGCTTGACCAGTGTGCTGTGACCTGCAGTGTGTTTTTTTGGATTTTGGATTTCACAAATAAAGGCATTCAGAGTGCTGCAGTCCAGAAGAATTTGTTCTTTTGCTTTGCCTGAGTGTGCATTGCCTGCACCCGTGGTTTTTGGGAAGAAGTGATCACTTGGAGGACATTCACACCTGAGCAGCTTTCTTTCTCGAAGGGCAAATCCACCTCTGTAGATGTCCACGCCGTATCCTCCATCTTTAGGATATCCCGCACCGCAGTGATAAGTGCTCCTACAAGCGCCCTTTCCTGCGCTGACCCAAACACGGAGTCATCCTCCCTGTCCGAATGGTCCTGGTCCGCATCCTCTGAAACGTCAGAACAGGGGCCGTTTGCCACAGCAAGGCCAGAGTCTGAATCAGAGCTTTCCCCAGAAGACGGTGGGGGGAGGGGTCGCTTTTACCCCCCTTGCGCCCACACGCCGCTTCCACCCTGGCAACGAAAGACTCCAGGACCGCTGACAAAGCGTCCATAGGCACTGCAGGGGAACCGGTTGCCACCACAGGGATGTCTGGAGAAGAAGCACCAGCTTCTGACGCCATGCTGACCCACACCCGCCTGACACCTGATAGGGGCCAAGGTAAGCCAAAAATCCACCCTCCTAGCTGCCACAGACTGAGGGGCCCCCTGCAGGACTCACCACCCTGACCTGGGTACTGAGCTGTGCTGCCTTCTTCCCCTGTGTCAGTCACGAGGTGTTCTGTGTATTTGCGCCATTCCAGATGAACAGTCCAAGCGCTAGAGGTAAAACAAGCTAAAATGGCCGCCGGACGCCTCGGCAACGCCCGCGTTCTCCGGGAAAATGGCCGCCGGCCTTCTCTGGCTGAGACTACACCAAAATGGCCACGACCACGCTGACCCGCGCGGCAGTCTGCACACAAAAAAGTACACTGGAACACCCCACTTATGTCAATAAAAAACAGGGAAGGACCACCAACACCCAGCGCAGCCCCCCGCCAGGACTCAGAGCCCTCCCCCAGAGGACCCCCACCAGTCACACAGCGGCCTAAGCTTGGGGAGGAGGGAAAAGGACAGGGAGAGAAGAAAGGGAGAGTAAGAGACCCCCTAGTCGACCTCCCAAGGAATGCCCAGCTGCTCCATCCTGCCGGGACAGGAGGAACATACTTTCCCATCCTGTGGGGATTGCTGGACACATTCCACAGACAGACCCATCACCTGAGCGGTACAGGGTGGCTGTAGGCCACGGCACACTATGACATTGATAGCAGTAGCCCGGTCATATGTGTGCCCCGGAGCATATAGCTCCTCGGCCACCCCTGGATCAGATGGGGCATGTCGTGGGGAGACTACCAGGATCTATACTATCCAGCCTGTCACCCGGCTCGGCTGTTGATAGTAGATCACATGAATCAGCAAAAAAACTAAAAAATCACCAGGACCAATGGTTCCCACCGGGAGCCAGGTCCTTCTCCTACACTAGGCAGAAAAAAACTGAGCTTCTGGATGCAGTGTGAGGGGTTATAGCCAGTAGGACCGCCCCCTGAGCGGTACTGTGCAGTTTTGCTGTTTTTACATGTTCTGCCTAGTCCTCTCCTGAAGGTGGCGATATAACCCTAAGGTCAAGATTTAAGTTGCTGTGTCCGTCAATGAACGAAAGAGAATTTTTTTTTTATTACTGGGTATTCCTTTTATAAGAAATGTAAATATACGGCATGACAGGACCTCTTTACAGTGAGATATGGGGTCAATAAGACCCCACATCTCACTTCTAGGCTGGGAAGCCTGAAATAAAAATAAAATAGAAAAAAGATCTTGGCTTCTTAGCCGAGGCGGCACCGTTTGTTTGAATGCAGAGGCCGAGCGTGACATCATAACATCGCGCCTGGCCTCTGAATGATCATAGAGACTCCCACGACCATCTGGTCCGCCGGAAATCTCTATGGTAAACATCTGGGGCCGGCGGATCCTGTCTCCGACTCATCGATGGCAGGGGTGAGTCGGTAGAAGCACCGAAGGGTGGACGTCCCCTCTCGCAGCCCGTAAGAACAATCAAGTGCCTGAACAGCCGCTATGTTTGTTCTTATGGTGTAGGGAATCGCCGGCTGAAAAAGACGATATCTGAATGATGCCTGTAGCTGCAGGCATTATTCAGATATACCCGCTCAAAATCAAGGACGTCATATGACAGCCGGCAGGCGGGAAGTGGTTAAATAAAGAACTTGTCAAAAACTGCCTACTGTCCTTTTTTACACTACACCATTTTTTTGGTGAAGGAGTAGGGGTAATATGTACCCCATACTTATTCACATGTACCCCATACTCATTCACACTTTTGTTTTTAATTTTGGTATGGGGGTGTCCCTCAAAATCCATTCCAGACCCAAAGGGGGGACCCCACACCATTTTTTTTTCAAAATTTTTCATTGCTGGCAAAAACTATTTTTATGTTTTGCTGACAGCTGATAACTCATCAGTTGTTAACCACTTGCAGACCGCCGCACGCCGATGTACGTCGGCAGAATGGCACGGGCAGGCAGATTGGCGTACAGGTACGTCCCTTTAAATCTGCTGCCCTGCGGGGGCGCACGCACACTCCCGCCGCGTGCCTTGCGAGTGCGGCCGCGGGTCCCGGGAACTCGATGTTCCCAGGAGTCGCGCAATTGCGGTCGGCAAGAGCAGAACAGGGGAATGCCTTTGTAAACAAGGCATTCCCCTATTCTGCCTAGTGACCCTGTCACTGATGACCGTTCCCCGTGATCGGGAATGCTCATCAGTGACGTGTCACGTGTAGCCACGCCCCCTCACAGTAGTAATCACTGCATAGGAAACACTTAACCCCTGCAGCGCCACCTTGTGGTTAACCCCTTCACTGGCAGTGTAATTTTTTCAGTAATCAGTGCAATTTTATAGCACTGATCACTGTTAAAATGACAATGGTCCCAAAATGGTGTCAAAAGTGTCCGATGTGTCCGCCATAATGTCGCAGTCACGATAAAAATCGCTGATCGCCACCATAACTAGTAAAAAAAAATAATTATTAATAAAAATTACATAAAACAGTCCCCTATTTTGTAGAAGCTATAACTTTTGCGCAAACGAATCAATAAACGTTTATTGCGATTTTTTTAACCAAAAATATGTAGAAGAATACGTATCGGCCTAAACTGTGGAAAAAAAATAATTTTATATATATTTTTTGGGGATATTTATTATAGCAAAAAGTTAAAAATATTGATTTTTTTTCAAAATTGTCGCTCTATTTTTGTTTATAGCGCAAAAAATAAAAACCGTGATCAAATACCACCAAAAGAAAGCTCTATTTGTGGGAAAAAAAGGACGTAAATTTTGTTTGGGAGCCACGTCGCACGACCGAGCAATTGTCAGTTAAACCGACGCAGTGCAGAATCGCAAAAAGTGGCCTGGTCCTTGACCACCAAAATGGTCCGGGGCTGAAACGGTTAAGGACACGGCGGCCGCCTGCTCCCTAACTACCATGTTGTTTACTGGTTGTTAGGGATGCCTGGTGGCTGATGGTTCTTTAAATACTGTATGCTGGGACCAATACTTATTTATCACATGCATTTTTCTTTTTGTGAACTAACTTTCACTCCTGTTTTAATGCAGTATTTTCCAAGAGTTTTTGCTTTATGCGGTAATCGCATAAAGCAATAGTGGATGGACATTTTCAGAAATGAATGCGGTATTTGGGAAAACACCTAAATACTGCATGTGATCTGGTTATGTGAATGTAGCCCCCAGTGAGGGTTTCTCAAATCTGACTGCAAAATTGGAAATAAACTTTAAGGCCACTTCTTTAGTTACGAAAACAGAGACCTGACTTCCTCTGTATATGAAGAAGAAGCCTGGGCTATTGTTCTATCAGAGGTGGCCACTATAAAGGACAGAGGCGACAATAAAAAGGCAGACTGTTGCCCCTATCGTTTAATATTTATACAGGACAACTGAGAGGCTGGATGGTAGCTGACATATCAGCCTAATGGAATTTTCTGCTGCCCCTCCACATAAATTAGCTTGAGCTGCTGTTCATTTTGGCTGCCGGACAACCCTGCTTTAGGTGGACAAAAACAACGTATTACTTATTTTGCATCGTAATGAGAAGGAACCGGTGTGGCACTGGTTAAGGAAGTGTAAATAAGATTTTTTTTTTTTTTTAAATAAGACCAAGGCCCCATGCCACTGGCTGTGATATATGCCAAGTGTCCCTGACGTTTACCGATTGGTCACTTATTCCTGGAAATGAAGAGAGGATAATCTCCCCTCCACAGTAGGGGTGATCCAGGACAAGCAATGCTGTTGTCCGCAGCAATTAACCTCCTTCCTGATATAAGATGAAACCAGGCTATGCTCCCTCTGTCATGGGTCCTGTGTGTTTAGTTTTGGGTGGACACTGGTTGAATAAGTTCCTGGCATAGTTCGCAGCAAAAGAAGTTTGTCTTCCTGACTTAATGGACTGATCAATAATTAAAAAATTATATGTGGGAGGAGCTGTAAAATGCAGAAGTAAAGAGTTTGTGCAGCCAATTATCTGATATATATAGAAAATGAGGTACCAGTCACCATCATTTACACTAAACTAAAACATTAGTAATTAGACTGATCCTTCATGACAGCCCAGCCTCCATGTGAAATGAATTAAATTTCACTTTGGCTGGATATGGCTGTGTTATATGTTGGACCTATATAATTAGTTGATATAAATGTATCACATATACAGTCTGGGCTGGGACAAAATCATCGAGAGCCCAGGGTGAACATGCCAAACTGTCCCCCCAAGATGTATAAGCATTATATGTCAGCAAAATCCCAACAAAAACACTGAGCACTAATCTGCATGCTTACACGCCTAAGCATAAATTACCCCTCCTCACAGTACAAATCCGCCCCCCTGCTGCAATCCCCCCTGAGCACAAATCTTTGTTCCTCCTGCTCGAATGCCCCCCCCCAAAAAAAATTCACCCCTCCTAGCACAAATCCTTTGCCTCTAAAATTTCCCCACCTAGTACACATCACCTCCCCCCGTTCCCAGCACAAATCCCAGTAGATCGCTAATCTTAGCATCCCCCCCCCCCGCCCAAATTTTGCCCCCTGGAACAATACTTGCTGTCTCCCCAAATTCTCCCTTCCAACACAAATCCCCTTCCCCCAACCTCCATGTGGTGTCCCCCACCTCACATGATACCACATTGCTAAGGGCAGCTGCCCCTCCTGCCCATCCCTTGTGCCGGCCCTTTAAACAGTACTGTAGAAGGTGACACTGCAGTAGAGGTGTCTGCTTTGACTTACAAACAGTCCTAGCAGCAACCGTACCATAGCATATGTTCAGTTTATAAGAATTGTCAGTGATAATTTTAATTCAAATCTGCATTGGAAAATATTAGTTGGAATCTGAATGTTTTGAATCTGATTAATGGCTATGAGGCAATGCAAGATCCTTTCCAGAATCTGTTTTATCTTTGTGACTATTTCATTGTCGCCTTTATTTATTTTTTAAATGGTAAAAGGGACATGAGTGTATGAGCAGAACAAAATAATGATAATGTTACATAGGAGCTCATGCAGTAATAGATTACCAGTATAGAAGAGAGTTAGCAGAGACAAAGTACATTCTCCTGGGCATATTCCATAAGGTGGTAAATGATTCATGTTCAAGGTTTCTTGTTTATTCCTTCCTGCAGAAATCCATTCATAGTCAGTGTGTATATATCATATAGAAGAGACATTAATGCTTCCTGCTGTTTTATATAATGGAATTCAACAGTATACATAGGGCTAAAAATAATGGGATGTTGGGAGTTCCTAATTTAAATTTGACTTTGGGTCTCAGAAGAGTGTAAACTTTTCTGACAGAGTATGTAAAACTCTAACAGGTTCTCTGAAACAGGACTGCAGTTCTCTGAAACAGGGCTGCATCTAAGAATACCCAATCACATGCATGAACAATTATAAAAATAACAGGATTTTTGCTTGAATATGATTGGATGACAGAAGTCAACCATTATTCACTAAATCAACTGAAAAATTATTTGCGAAATAAACAATTCCTTAACTTTAGTTGGAGCTGACACTACCTTATTAGTGGACGTACAATGATGTTTGGGATATTTTTCCCCCTCAACATCGTGCCGATGAGGAAGAATTTCTTATATATGATATATTGTATCTAGAGCAGTGGTTCTCAACTGTTCTAGTGCCGTGACCCCTTGATACATTTTCCAAAGTTGTGGGGACCCCTAACAGTAAAATTATTTTCGTATCAAGGGTTGTCAGCACCCAAGGCAAGCCAAGTAATTTGCGCCCCTAACCCACAGACATTTAGCGCTCCCTGAGTCCCTTCCACTCGTACAGTATTCAAACCCCTTATAGTACATTTTAGGATGTACCACTCTTTCTCTTTGTTCTCCTTTCTTTCCCTTTTATCTCTCTCTATCCTAATTTCTTGTTTTCCCCCCCCCCCCCATCCCTCTCTATAGCCTTCTTTCTTGTTCTTTCTATTATTCTTTCTCTCCCTTTTTTCTTTGTTCCTCTCCCTCTTTTTCTCTCCTTTCCATGTATTCTCTATTTGTATTCCTTCTCTTACTCCTTGGTGGAGGGAATGAGATAAGTGGCAGTGCTGGTGGGGGGTGGGATCAGTGGCAGTGCTGGTGAGGGGTGGGATCAGTGGCAGTGCTGTTGGGGGGTGGGATCAGTGGCAGTGCTGGGGGGAGTTCTGATCAGCCAACTTAGGTGCTCTTGATGAAGGTCATCTGCTGATCTGAGAACTGTAGTGGGGACTTTTAATGGCAACTATAATCACAGGTAGTGTTGCTCACTGTGTTTCTGGCTCGGTCGCAAAAAGGCTGGAAGAGTGGTGCGGGCTTCAGGAACAGCCGCCCAGGATTCGGTGACCCCTGGCAAATTGCCATTCGACCCCCAAGTTGAGAACCACTGATCTAGAGTAATCACTGTGGGGTGACACATGCACACCTCTACAGGCTCACAATCCAAACTCCATCTATTCCAAGTCTCTCTCTGGGCTTCAAGTCTTGTTACTCCTGAGGCAAATGCCCTTTCTGCCCCTCTATTTACTGTAAGTAAAGGTGGCGGGCAGGTAGCAGACTTCTGAAGGTAATTCCCAGTTCTACTTTACTAGCGAGACGTGACCCATCTCTACACTCTTCATGTAATGAGAGCCCTCTCCAGAATGATCACAGTTCATTACAAATTCCACTATGGAGATGGTCTTTGCTAAACGGAAAGTTCTTCACGTCAGCCTATGAGTGGAAACATCTGGACCTCTTAGATTATTTCACATTGTGACAGACTATTACTTTAGACATTTAAATTTAAAATAGCTCTTTAACTCTGTGTGACCTGTCAGTGATTTGCCAAATACTTCAAGGGGCCCTCCTGTGCAGCCAATCCTCGAATGGCTGCAACGATTGCCGACGCTTGTTTTGTTAGGACAGACAGTTTATGTAGCTTTAAACATAACAATATGGGATGTCTTCAGATCTGAGGAGAATTTTTTTTTTTACTATCCAACATCCAAATAGTTTTCTTTCTTTAAAAAACACTTGCAGCAAATCCTTCCTGTTTGTGTTACTGCGTGTCATTTGGTATACGTAGGTAACATGGTACAACTGACACACTGCTCAACGTGGTTGAAGATGTGCGTCAACTGATCTCAAGTTGTTTGCATTTATTTGAGTAAATGTGACAGAGGGTGGGTGAGAAGAGACATCTGCAAGGTGCTGGACTGCTATAAAGCATGTCACAGGATGACACAGTGACTGGGCTATACACAGTGGAAGTGCTGAAATCACAGCATTAACAGCTGTCATTGACATCTATAGACTTCTACTACTTGATGATACAATGAAACAATACACATACAGCACAGAAAATATGTAATACTATAGACACATTTTAATGAATACAGTGCTGCTCTTTAATAGCACTCAAAGAGAAAAACACATTGCTGATCCACATACTGGAATCTGCAGCATGCTTTCCCATACTGGGAACCACGGTTTCCCTGAGGGCGCATTTTTGGAAAAGGTGCAGGAACCTTTTCCCTGCATTTTCAGGAGGTACAGCTGCCCATTCAAATGGGTTGCTGTGCTCGAGCAAATGCAGCCACAAAGACATGACCCAATATTTAATTAAAGTGGTAGTAAACTCTGTACTACCACTTTTACCTACAGGTAAGCCTATAAAAAGGCTTACCTGTAGGTACTGTGAATATCTCCTAAACTAAAAAGCCACTTTGTATGCATGAATGCCTTTGCGACCTCAGATATTTCAATGTAAAAGTAGCAGTGACACCAGCAATATGCTTTACCTAGTCCGTGCAGACAGCAGAGTTGTGGGAGGGGCCTAACAGGCTCCACCCACTACATTTTGCCTCAAGAAAACTGCAGGAGGGGCGGAGACAAGACTAGCCATCCTGTACAATGAGAAAAAGTAGCAGTGAGAGGCACATATCTGGAAGAAATACACAAGGGGCCCAATAATCAATTAAGAATATATGGCTTTTGTATATAAATAATATTTGTATAGCATGGATTTCAGGTTCCACAATCAGGGTGTCCTCCAGTTAAGCAATTAGAGAACGAAAAAAACAAACTGTTTATAAAAACTATGAGAGATGACAGTGAGAATCCACACCCCTTCGGGAGGTTCATCTGAGGGCTCCAGATGAGATGTTGGGTAGTGAAATCTCATTAACTTAGTATCCCCACTTCCGATTTTGTTTCCTTCTCACCACAGCTCATAACATGTGTGCCTCTTTTAATTGCATCCTGACTTGAATTGTCTCCAGGAGGAGGGTGGCTCTGCGGTCATAGACATTTTGCGATGTGTGAGGCTCATTCGCTGGCCCAGGCACATGAAGCCTCTCTGGAAAACCAGAGAGGGTGCAGATACTGTGACTTGCGTGCTGCACATGAGATGAGCTGAGGAGCGGTTCAGATTTATTATGCTGATTAATTAAACACAGCCATAGATTGTAGTGGTATGAGGATAGAAAGGGAAATTAACAATAACAGTGTTTCACAAACGAGCTGTTGCATGTGTTGGAAAAGATCCAATTGAATGGATGATCTCTTAGGATTGGTAGCATGTTTCACTCTTATAAACCCCCCTAACCAGACAATAAGCGGTTGATTTACTAAAAGCAAATAGACTAGTTGACTTCTGGAAGTGTAGTTGCTCTAGAACTTTGTGAATGAGGTAAAGATTCACTTTGCAAAGAGTACCTAATCACGTGCAAAGAAAAAAAATTAAAAAAATTTGCCTTTGGAAAATCAACCCAAATGACTTTAAAGCCAAGCAAACATCAAAATACATAGCTAAAATACAGATTTGGAAGCTGTTATACCTGCCGAGATTTTCATATTGTCCATTCAGTCAAACTGGTGACCTGCCTTTTCTCTGTTGCAGTTAAGAAATATAGCCAGGTCATCTCCCTGCCACCAGCTTATGAATGGAAAATGAAGTGAAGCAAGAGACTAATGCAGTCAGCTGATCAAGAAAAATTTACTGGCGGGTCCCCACTAAACCGGCTGAAGTTCGGACCATCTATGGCCAGCTTAAAACTGGCCTATCGCCTCCAAAGGTTCTAAAATTTAATGCAACAGAATAACAGTATTTTTTCAATAATATGCCTGCACACAGAACATAGATTCTTTGGTATGGACCATCCAGAATGTGCAGTTCTCTATTACAAGAAAATAGAGGCAGGCCAAAGTGTGCAGTGGGAAAACTGCTAAACTCAAGGTGCCGGAGCAGGGGACTGGTTATGGTCAAGAGCCAGACCAACATAATTCACAGCCATACAACAAACCAAGTAGTGCACCACGCCACTGGACACACAATGGGCTGAAGTGAGACTGAGGTCATCAATGCATACACAGTATGGGGGTTATTTACTAAAACAGGAGCATGCTAAATCTGGTGCAGCTCTGCATAGAAACCAATAAGCTTCCATGTTTTATTGCCAAAGCTTAATTGAACAAGCTGAAGTTAGAAGCTGATTGGTCACCGTGCACAGCTGCACCAGATGCTGAGTGCTCCAGTTTTAGTAAATACCCCCTATGGGTCATTAGTCAAAATCATTGACAAGAGCCAAACAGGAGCGAAGAGAAACATTATACTACAAGCAGATGCTGATGAAGAGGCAGATATGCCTGGAAACGCATTTATTGATTGTACATGCTCCCTGAGTGACGCTGGCACCATTCCTTGTCATTGTGTCCCGCTTCCTAATTGGACAGATGAGTCCTGACTTCTATACATCAACACCTGGTGCCCTGCACCATTTCTCTGGCTGTCATCTGTCGGCTTCTCTTATGATGGGATGTTGAGTCCTGGTGCTGCGAATCTGGTCTTTTCCGCCCTATCTCCTACTTGCTCATTTTTTAATAAAGTGGGTTTTTTTTGTTTTTGTTTTTTATACCACACTATGGTGGCCTTGTGCCTGTTTGCTCTCTCCCCCTGTTGAGCGTCCAACCCTGATTTTCGGGCTGCAACACCAGTCAGTGTAGCATTTATTAGTGTAGTGTTGGCTACCAACTCCACAGATTCCATTTGTGTATTAACTATATATATATATATATTTGTGGTATCACATTTCCTTTTAGAGAATATAAAGTAGTATACTGCTACTTTGAAATCACACATTAACCATTTGGTTTTTCAATTTTGTTTTTGCCTAACCATTTAAGGGGCTGCTTTGTGGAGGGCTGTGGTCCCAGTGGATTTCCATTGGGCCATTTTTTTTGTGTCATACATCTAAAATGATTAGTGCATGGGCAGTTGCGCATGCATGCATTTCACCTGACCATGCACATATGTTTCCATGCATAGGGGCACACGTTTAATGAGAATGAGTTTCTAACTTTTGTGCACATGCATAGATGTGGGCATTCAAGGTGAACAAGAATGCCATCCCTGACAAGAAAGCTCTGAAATGTTGTGTACTGCAATGACAATAATTAAGATTAAACAGGAACAGTAAAGTGCAATATTATTTTTTAACAAAAGAGAATCACGGTTTAAAAAGAGATGTATGGGGCCCAACACCAAATATGTTCTGTACTGCCCACAAAGGAGAAGAATTTCTGACAGACAGCCTGTCAGAATTATCCTCTGCATGGGCTATGAAGATGATACACTGGGACACCAGGGACCAACAATTACACACATTTTGGTTACTGTAACATTGTGGCCCTCCAAGGCAGCCTCGACCACATGTGTGGTCTGAAATATATACAATTTTCTTATTCCTAGTTTATAATCCAGGATAAAGAGGCTCAGCTATCCCACACTGACATTAACAGAACCTCCTGTTCTCCTCAATCACTGTGATTTACGATTCTTGAGAAAGCTGGTTTCTCCAGTGGACATCCGTGACTTCACCAAGTGAAATGATACTCGAAATTCCACAAGAGTTTTGTAATAGTAGCAGATTGTTCTCACTGGTGTCTGTGGGTTTTTTCATATGGCTGAACTCACAAACAACTATCTACATTCGGACTGTCTGATAACTACTTTGAGAAGCTAGTGTTCCATTTGTTTGTTCAAAACTGGAAATGAACCTTTAATGGCGTTTTTATTGGTTTAGTAAAGGGCAGGCAATTGATACAAAGAAGTGAAAGCCAAATGGAAAAATAAAGCCAAAGAATACTTTTGGTCTTAGTTAAAGCAATCATGTGACAATAAAAAAAAAAAAATCAATCTATCGTTGCAAAGAAAGGAATTAATGTCTTCCTGTGCTGCTGTTTGTGTCACCAAGCTGTGCTGTGGATCCTAGATGGCTGAAAAATTATCAGCATTCAATATTTTTGGGTGTGCCAAATGCTGGAGTCCCCTATGGTGCTTATTACGGAACACATTTCTGCATGTCGTGTTTAGGGCAGCCCATTCATTTCCGTGGGCTGGCCTATATGCTAGAAACATAGAAAAGGAGTCTCTGGCTCTTTTCCAAAAACATGCCACACATTGTGCACGTTTACAGATGCGAGGGGGTGCCATTAATAATTAATGACAACTCGTTTCTGTGTGCGTCAGAAAGTACACGGTTTTTGCGCATTCCCAATATGCACAGACGTGAACTTAGCCGTAACAAGCTTAGCTTTTCAATGCAGTAAGGTTCAGTGGCCTAGGCAGCAGGACAGGTCATTTATTGCTTTCTTTGTAGGGATAGTTTGCTTTCATTTTTTTATTTTTTATTATCGTTTTAAGTAACACCAAAAGCATCTGGGTGTTCTGACAGATCATAGACTTAATAAAGCATGCAATGGCAAGCTGCAGTTTCTTATGCTAGCAAAATCCTTTCTTGTATAAAAGAGGTAAAGACTCCTGAGAGAGAGACATCACCTGTACAAATCATTAGTAAATACTCATATGGAGTATGTGGTTCAGTTATGGGATATCGGAGAACAGGAGAAAGTGAAGAGAAAAGCAACCAAACTGATAAGAGGCATGGAGCAGCTCAGGTATAAGGACAGATTAGAGGAACTGAAGTTATTCTCTCTTGAGAAGAGGAGATTAAGGGGGGATATGATCACCATGCAAAAATACACACGTGGTTCATATAGTGAATTTGGTGTAGAGTTATTCACTTTCAGGTCATTACAGAGGACAAGGGGGCACTCTTTACATCTAGAGGAAAAGAGGTATAACCTCCACACATGGAAAGGCTTCTTCACAGTAAAAGCTGTAAAAACATGGAATAGACTCCCTCAAGAACTAGTTCTGATCAGCTCAGTAGATTGTTTGAAAAAAGAGCTGGATTCATTCTTAAATGCAAAATATATTACTGGATATTTAACATTTTAAAGATAATAACATCAGAGATTGTTGATCCAGGCAATATCCAATTGCCTTCAGGGGGTCAGGAAGGATTTTTTTTCTATTCCTTATAGAGTTTTGTTTTCCTTCCTCTTGAACAATTGTGGATATAGGGTTCTGTATATGGAGGTTCTCTATGTTCTATTTGTTATTTTTTCTATTGGTTGAACTAGGTGGACTTTTGTATTATTTCTTAAACCTAACTAACTATGTAACTATGTAACCACAAATGGTCCATTTCTATTGTTGTCACAATATTTTCTGAAATGACGCAGCGTTTATGCATGCAGTTGTGTAGAGGCTCAGCCAAGTTTTGTCAATTTCCGTGGGATCTTTAGATAACAAAACAATCATTTCTCAGAAAGCCGGTTTTGGGCAGATACAGGGACTCTCACACCAGAATCAGTAAAGAATTTAAAAATATTGACATATAACTTGTGTTCTGATGTTGAAGTCTGATGATATTCTGTATCTCCCTGGCAGCATCTGTTGATATAATTCACTGAAATATCTACTTTGATGCCAGTTTCTTTCTTGATGTTTGGAACATCCTTGCATTAGGCTTCATCCTCCTCAAACTTGCTTTTCAAAATATAATTTATATACTAGGGAAAAACAAAGTCTGCTGTTAAAAATGACTAGCCAAACAGTTTTGGGCAGACCCCAACGCCATAAACAGCCTAATATTGGATGTAAATAATTTGACAAGAGGGCACATAAACTAAGACCAGGGCCAGCACCAGCATAAGGGTTTCTGTCAGAGGTCATGGGTCTTACAGCAGGACAATGACCCAAAGCACAAAGAAATGATTTAAGACAAAGTGCTGGAGAGTACTCAACTGGCCAGATCTAAATCCCATAGAGCACCTGTGGAGAGATCTCAAAACAGCAGTTAGGAAAAGGAGCCCTACCAATCTGAGAGACCTGGAGCAGTTTGGCGAAAGAAGAGTGGTACAAAATTCCAGTAGAGATGCGTAAGAAACTCATTGATGGTTACAGGAAGCGATTGATTTCAGTTATTTTTTCCAAGGGGTGTGCTACCAAATATTAAATTGAGGGAGCCAATAATTTTGTCCAGTCCATTTTTGGAGTTTTGCATGGATTGTGTCAAATTTGGCTTTTCTACACTTTTTTGTGTTGTACCAATACAAACAAAAGAAATACACATGAGAATGCCTAAACATTTGTCATTGCAACAATTTTCTGGGTGAAGTGGTGCATTATCTGATAGAAATACAGGGGTGCCAATACTTTTGGCCATGACTGTATATCCTGGAATCTGTGCAGTCCTTGCCTGTTTTCACATATATCTGACACAGTCACATTGTGACATGCTATATAGAGTTTCAATGTTGCAGTCTGGTCACTGTAGAAGAGGAGAATGAGGAAATGCTTACTCCTGCCTGCAGCAGACTGATGACATCATCTTAACCTAAGCAAAGTCACTGACTGGAGATCAAAGAAGGCTTTTAATTATAAAAGGTGGAGCTTTTCTGAAAAATGCTACTGCTGTCATATTTTGTGATGTGTCAGGGACTTACTAATGCATGCTTGACAAGTTACTGACAGGTCCACCTAACCTTTGCTGAAAACCATAAAAATCCATTAAAAAAAATGGAAGAATTAAGTAAATTTTAGGTTTAGTAATCTGTACCTTTTTCTTTGGAGAGGTGGGGTCCATTCTTACCAGTGCTTTATCTGGCCCTTCAGTTAGTGCATGGCTGCTTACACCAGAGACTCATGACTGAGGTTTTGCCTTGTGACAGAAAGTACTTACTCTTACCCTCTAGGCTGCCTGACTGTCTTATTTGTGGTCATTAAGCAGTCTGTCTTACGACAACTTTGCACGTTACACTTTGATGCCATTAGTCAGTAAAACTGTAGTTGTATTTATTAAACATTGGCAGGATTATGTCTTGCTACCTGTGATGTTTGATCATACATAAGATCCAGGCCAGAGAAATTTTCATTCATCAGAGATGGGGACTGAAACTATAGAAGCAACAATGAAAAGCAACCTATTAAATTTGAGAAAAATTGACCTTCAGAGGCAAAGATTCCTGCAAGCTGAAATCCTCCCGGCCGCAAGCCATTTCATTATATCATTGTCTAAAGATGAATGAGAAAAACATAAGAGGAAAGGATCTGGGAGTCACAAAGGCAGCTACAAAAGGAACACTGCAATTGTAATGCTATTCTTCATAATCCCTTCCCTAAACTTTCCATTTATTGTACAGTAAGATTTTGGTTATGTAGCGCTACCCCCGTAGGGGCTGCTGAAAGTTGTGGTCCACCTGTCACCATGTACAGCCCGTCATTCACTCCTCAGTCACTCATGAGACAATGAACAATTCTGTGCTTTGTTTTTGCGTTTTTATTGAGGGGATTTGAACTTGGATGGGTAAGGGTTTTATGGAATGCCCAGAGATCATAGTTGGATCAATAACTGATCAATAGGAACTTCTATTTACACTTTACAGCTACAGTCTCTTCCAGCACAACACTTGCATGCAGACTGTTTCTCTCTCTCTCTCTCTCCTGCACAGCTAGCACATGGTTAGGCCCAACTCTGACTCAGTCAGGCCTCAGCAACTGCCTTTTGCGGACAGGGACCGTGGGTCCTGTTTGGTGTAGAAAAAATAGAATTGGAAGTATTTAGTGCTAGCTGTCCTTAGGTGGACTACTGCTCCCAGTAAGCCCTCATCAGGCCCTGCCAGCCCTCCTGGCTGCAGCTGCTCCGATTTCACTGCCCGTGACATTGCAATCCTCATTGGCTCCACACCCAGTTCTGACTGTTTCCTCTCAGTCCTCTCTGGCATGCCTCTCCAGTCCTCCCGACTGCCCATGTCACTCACCAGCCCTCCTGGCTGCAATCCGGTGGTTCCCCCCTGAAGACTTGCCTGGAAGTACTAGCTCCCGCTGTCTTCTCTGACTCCCCTGTGTGCCTCCTGTTCAGATCCTTCACAAGTTCTTAAAGGGATCCCTCCCGTCCTGCATCCGAGTCCCAGGCCCAAGGTCACCCCCCCAGAATGGGAAGTGCCCCCAAAAGGCGCCGACAGCCTAGTACTCCATTCTCAGTTATTCCACCTGACAACTCCTTCCAGGCTTGGCTGACTCCAGGTATTTCAAGGAGGTCGGCCCCCTGCCGCCTCACTTCCCCTGCCTCTCTTCTAGAATCCTCTAGAAGGAAAAGGGAGGTGACAGTGGAGTGATGCAGTCTGTGAGTCACCAGCATACTCTGAGCCACTCCCAGCCTACACAGATCAAAACAAATAGGCCTAGATTCCAGCTAGGCCTGCCTAAATTTACCTGCTGTAACCAAAAATAAACTATCTCTAGCACCTACCTAAGTAGATGGTGCTACACTTATGTACAAAAACCTCCTGTCTTTCCTCATGTTGTGTCTTATAACTCACTACCACTGCCTTGAAACTAAAAAAGTCCTACAATGTATTGCTTTAATAGCTGCTTATAAAAGGTTATGGGACAAATCTTGCCATACTCTTGAAGGGAGAGGGAATCAAAGTGAAAAAAACTGTCCCAGCCCCAGCCACTTTTTTTCAGATTTGGAAAGAATAAAACCCCTGTCAACTTTACTCTGTCTACATCCCCACCAGTAGCATATCATCCATGTTGTGCAGAGTGTTCACTGCACATGGGCCCCCAAAAGGTAGGGGGCCACTGTGAAAAAAAAATATAAGGGGGAGAGATCAACCCCCTTAAAAAGAAGCTATGGGTGGGCTAAGCTGCTTAAAAAAATGGTGTAAGTTTATTTTTTTAGAAAATAGCTTTGCATATAATACAAGCATTAGATATCCACCACGAACACCCAATTAAATAAAATTAGTAAGACAACGTTATCTAATCTAAAAAACAGACTAGGTCACATAAAGTGCATGCATGCATATTCCCTTCTACAGAGTTACCAAAATAGTGCCATCTGATAAGTATATTACAGATCCACTATTATTGGTACTGCAGTTAATTCACTCAGCCAATTGATAAGCTGAGTATGTTCCCCTCTGGGGAGGAAACAGGGATATTAAATATTCAACAGTGGCTCTGCACATAGGGCTCCCTAAATCAGTGTAACGCTGACATAGCTAGATACCAATATGACAGAAACACAGTCCATGGTGAAATGGTATATATAGCCAGATATGTTATTCAGATCGGTTCAGTATGTCAGTCGTAATTGAAGCCAAGTAATGTAAAGCTGAGTCAGCAGCAAAGTAGCAGCAAAGTTGGAGGTGGGAGTCAAACAGGTCCCAAATGTGAACAAATAAGGGTTAAATAGCCACAGAGGGCTGAAGTTGATTTCAATAGCAGTCAAATAGCAGATACATAAGGACCAACGGTCCGCTCACCCAGCCTGGTCATCATATAGGAGGTCTCGGTTATCGAGTTGTTTGTCAGTCACTCTATACCCTTTCGTAAAGAAGCTGTTAGTCACAGACCATGATCTTCTCCTAGGGTCCTGGCTGTGGGTTCCGCTATGTGATAGATTCGCATTGGTTGCTGAGCTCCGTGTGTAGGGCTCACTCACACCACTGTGACCCACCCTGCAAACAAGATTGTACCTTCACAGCCAGGGATGATCGGTGCGGTTGGGGGGACAGTTGCAAGCACCGATCTCCCTGCATGGCTTTTCAGACAGCAGCTTCTCCTCCTCTCTCTCCCGTGGCTGTCAGCTAAAATGCCATACAGGGAGATCAGTGCTGGCAACTTTCCCCCACCGCACCGATCATCCAGCCCAATGTACACTGTGTCCTCCCCCTCCAGCCCCCATGTTCTCCAGACCCCTGTCCTCCTCCTCCGTCCCGCAGTTTGCTCCTCCTCCCCCCTTAAGCTGTCTTCCCTCCTCTCACAAGCCGCTGTGGGGGATGTCAGGATGGAGAGCGGAGGAAGAGGCAGGTAAATATGTAATTTATCGGTTCCTTCCTTTTCTGAATTGGACATAGTAAGTGATCGCTCCTGTGTCCTGTAGTAACTAAGCAGAGTAAACTGTGTGTTACTCTGCTTCAGTTTATGAATGAACGGCAGCCTCTGTCTCCTGTTCATTCATTTTCAGTACTGAAGATGCTGAGAAAGGGACTGGGGAATCTGTGTCCTCAGTCTCTTTCTCTGTCCCAAAGGGGAGATGTCAGAGGTCTGTTTAGATCCCTGACATCTCACCAAAACCCACCAACAGGGCTGACAAAAAAAAATTGCAACAAATATTACAAAATGAAATTGTAAAAAAGTGATAAAGGATAAAAAATAAAATTGGGTAAAAAAAGTATATAAAATGAAAAACTACTGACCCCCCCGTCATACCATGTGTGGGAGTGACATCAGCTTGCACTAGACAATCAAGATGGCAAAGACTGACACTTGGAAAATGCCAGAGAGAAGATTCTGGAGCGGTGAAGGGACCTCATAGGTTTCAGACCATTGCAGAATAGGTGAGCATTCCTGACTTTAGTTCCACTTTAGTTTCACTTTCATTCTTGCCCAGTCTATAGGAGTAAGTTTGAACTTAAAGTGGAGCTCCACCCTAAATAGCAACTTTTGCTATTTGGAACCCTCCCCCCCTCCGGTGTCACAATTGACACCTTTCAGGGGGGAGGGGGGTGAAGATACCTGTCTAAGACAGGTATTTTCACCCACATCCGGGAGTCCTCTCTCCGGGAATCTGCAGGAGTTACGTCACTTCCCGCAGACTTCCCTTCGAGTTCTGGGAGACACTCGGCTCCCAGAACACAGGAGCACCAATCAGAACGGCACAGCGCGACTCGCGCATGCGCCGTAGGGAACCGGGCATGAAGCCGCAGGGCTTCACTTCCTGGTTCCCTCAGCGAGGATGGCGGAGGGAGCAGCAGAGCGACGAGCGGTCGCTCGTCCTCTGCTGCGGACGTCGCTGGACTCCAGGACAGGTAAGTGTCCAAATATTAAAAGCCAGCAGCTGCTGTAGCTGCTGGCTTTTAATATTTTTTTTTCCGGCGGAGCTCCGCTTTAAAGAGGAAGTAAACCCTAATGGGTTTACTTCCTCTCTGTTTCTCTGCAAAGGTAAAGCATAATGGGCTACTATGCATCGTATAGTAGCCCATTATGTGACACTTACCTGCAGGAGAAGCACGCAATGTCGCCGTCTTCCTCCATGGCAGTCCATCTTCACCCCTCTTCTTCCGGGGGCCGCGACCTCCGGCTCTGTGACTGGCCAGAGTCGCCACTCGCAGCTTCATTCACGGCTTTCTGACAGACGGTCAGTGCGCCGGTGCCTTTCTTTTTCAAATATCTCCTAAACCGTGTAGGTTTAGGAGATATTTGTTACACCTACAGGTAAACCTTAATCTAGGCTTACCCGTAGGTTAAAGTGGTATGTAAGGGTTTACAACCACTTTAATGTAAAGCTAAACCTTCCCAAAAGGACATTTAAAACAGAGGGGGTGGGACTGAGCTATAAAAAACCTGAAGTCAGAAAAGCAACTCAAAGTGTGTGTGTGTGTATATATATATATATATATAAATAAAATCTAAGACTGCGGAAAAATATGGAACTTGTGTTTATATGCTGAAAGCTTACACAAAACATTTACAGAGCAGGACATGCACTAACAGTAACCTCTACATCTATCCAACACCATGAAAGACTCACATTCACAGAAGACTTCTAATAACAAAAGGGAATGGTAACTTTATCACCTCTTGGCTCCAACATGAAATAGTTCAAGAACAGGCTGTGCCCATAAAACGTATGTTCATTGCTAAGTAGTCATTATTATTAGCTGGACTGCTTGTCTGGAAGCCGCTTCCTGCTGATCGCCGTTGGTTACTGGCCAGCAGTGTGAGCTCTGTTCTGTAGATATGTACAAATATAATATGAATTACATAGAATTCTTTCGCATTAGAAGTGCTGAGGTCCCCACCAAGTGCAGAGTGCACAAATATTATCTACATAATTTATAAAATAGTATAATTGGGTAGAAATTCTAAGTCTAACCTGTCCCTGATTCACCAGGTCCATCCTGAGATTTGATTTTAATCCTGGTGCCACGATGAATCAATGCTGAATCCTGGAGCCCAGTGCTGATACCAAAACAAGTTTTGGCACTGAGCTACATTAACTGGTCTGACAGGGGCACGCTAGCGTGGGCACCCAGGACATCACACGCAGCTAACTGCACTTCTATGCCAGACGGCATCTCAGCACATATCCACCAAAACACCCCCTCAAGCCTCCTAGCAAAATTCCTCTCCCCTCCCAAAGCTTCCCCCAGCACATACACTCCCTCCCATCCAACCATGTAGCACATGTCCTCTCCCCTTCCCAAAGCTCCCTACTCTTGGGAAATTTGAACAGGTAGTCCCTCCTACCCCCACAGACCAGCTTAAAATAACCCAATTGCCACACCCAAAAGATACGGGATCAGTATTGAGAGATTTCTCTAAACGCAAGTAAACACAAGACAGCTTTGCGCTCAGAATGAAATCCATTTATTCTTCTGCAGGGGTAGACATTATATAGTCATTATCATAATCCAATCATAGAAGAGGGAGGGGTGAGGTTAATACAGTGGGTATACACTTCATCATTATACAGTAGACATTTTGCCACTCTCAAGATGGCCGACACTCGTCCTGACCCTATCAAGATGGCTGACAGTTTTGTTATTAATAAGAATCAATCATGAGTGTCACCACAAGTTCATAGTCACAAGGTTTCACTTTCCTGTACCAATGCTTACCAGACAGTTGCACAGAAAAGGACCCCAGACAATGGCCTAAAAATAGACCACCACTCTGCAAATTATGCATGCTTTTGCAAAACTGCTGCTCCGTACAAAATACAAGATCTCAACCTATTTTATAATACTCATAAAACTTATAACACTAGTAAATTTCCCTAACCCGTATGTCCAAGCTAGAATATATGACCCCATCTCACTATAGTGGGGGTCCTTATGCCATGCCAATTACCACAATCCCCTCTTTCAGTCACGACGGTCACGGAGGTGACTGATATCTCTGCATTGAGAAATACTCCTGGGCATCATGGTAAGAGCTAAGATACATTCTATTTGCTGCAGCTGGATCAGGATTGGGAGCCAGAGTGCCTCGGGAAATCATACACAAAATAAACTTGAAGCAGGCGTATAGGATTAATGCCAGAAGCAAAATCATTACAATACACATAGCGACATCTTTGAACCAGGAAAAGACTCCAAACCCTCCCATGTTAGCAAGGGGGTCCCAAGTAATCACTTGGCCTTTTCATCATATCAATACCCCCTCCAGTTCCTGAGGGGAACCATGCCCAGGCCACGTCCTTTTCCAAAAACAATGACCTGGCATAACGGTGTTTGAGGGGGCACCTAGGACGGACACCAGCCCTGAGCAAGTGACACCCCCCACTGTCCCCGAGAATTTTCATTATTGGAACCAGTGAGGCTGATCACTCGGAATCCATGGATGGCATGTCCTTCCACAACAAATGTACGTGCTGTTGTCCAAGGCTAGTGGCCGTCTGCCAAGGACCCGTTGGGTACCTTCAGAGAATCCTGCAAGGGCAAGCTGTGAGAGTAGACCCGCCATCCCAGTATGGGGGTCAGAGGTATGCATGGAGGGATATATAGTGTGATTTAGGACACGATCCGAGGTGTCAAACACTGTGTGAAGTTCCCTCAGACTCTGAATACACATTCCCAATATGTCTAATGAGTGTGTTATTAGTGATGTTATCGGGTGGGCCACATATAACCTTAAGGGCTCCCCCAAGACACAGAGGCTGGCGGATGGCATGTGAACCAATACATATATAGTACATTGCTCATGCCAGCATCCCTCCAAACATGATCTAACAGCTGCAGTTTCAAAACATTCCACACACTGAAGTGGTCGAGCTGGTCCCGGGCATACTACAACAACAATCCCAATATGCCCCCGAACCTCACCCGGACCACCACACCAAACATTTATCACCACATTGAGCATGTAAAAATGTAAGAACAGAAAACAACAAACACACAATCTCAGCTGCATAACAATTGTCCATGAAATACAAAGGGGGAACGGGATTGGGCGTGACAGTCCATAAAAGCAAGTGGGAGGGGCATGACAGCCTTTAGGCCAAAAACAAAAAATAGTCCCAATAAAATACATTAAAAAAAAGTCTCTTGTATGGCTTCCGAATGTACATTAAATTGTAGGAAGGAGGGAAAAGAAAATGCAAAGGAAATGTCCACATTATAATTCTCATTCTCCTCAACCTTTCCCAAAACCTTTTGTTCGGTTCTGTGATCATTCATATGTACAGACATGAACTATCTACCCCAGACACTGCCTCTTTGTAGGGACAGAACTTGATATCCACAGACAAACTGGAACTGATGCATTGGGCTAGACTTGGGTCTTCGGGCTGGCACATCTGGATCTCTCTTTTAATGCTCACTGGAATTTTGTAGACCTTGGGCGTGCGTCATCTGGCTAGCCCTCAAGGTGTTTTTACCAGGAACACTTTCCAACAGGAGTCTGCCTGTAGTCATCTAAGCACCTCCCATGGTGCTTGAACAACAAAGATGAACAAAGAAGATTTCCATGTAAAAGCTGCAGTCATCTCTTCATCCGGATAGGGTATGGGGCAGGGGATTAATGGGGTGGGCATTTCTTCAGGTGCATGGGGCTGTGGGTGAATGCTGGCTGGCTGGGGCGGATACTCCTCATCCGACATGAACAATCACAGAACCTACCCGATCAATTCGGGCCTTAACCATTGGGGGTATTAAGAATAATATTCTTTATTGACTCAAACATAAGTAAAGCATGCAGGAATAAAAATGTTTTTCAGCAAAGGTCTTCATTATATAGATTTAATATATTTAACTAAACACCTTTTTTAAATCCAGTATTATAGCAGAACTTCAAGAAAACTTAAACACCTTTAGTTTCTTCTATCCCCGGGACTCAAATGGACCTGAGGAACTCAGAACAGAACATTTTACCCAAACCCAAAGGCCTCCCACCTTTGCAAATATATCATCAGCAACAAACAAAACATTTATGGATAAACAACATTACATCATTAACACTTCATGACTGACACCCTGGAAATTCAAAAGGTAACAAACTTTCCCATCACATTTTAGTACCCCATGGACTCAATATATGCAATGTATTCAGATCCTGGTTACTTAATTTCAGTAACTCTTCAAACATTTTTCCCAAATTTCACCCTTCTGTTACCAAAATCCCTTTATCAATTTTTAATTTAACCCCAAAATTTTTAGGGAAAAACATATAACATGGGCCTGAACACAATATGAGACAACCCGTGTGTACATTCTAAACACACACTTAAAATACTTTACTAAGCAAAATAATACCCTGTGCGTTCATTAAACATAATACAACCACCCTCTCACTCCACATTCAACTGGCCATTCCATTCATCGATCATTTTCCATACTTTCATCTTGAATACCGTTAAAACCTTTTAATTTCAATCGTACAAGAACAAACAAATTACACAACTAAAACAGTCCCTAAAAACAGACCTCAAGGCTCCCCGTTCCAATTGGTGTGACCCAACTCGCAATGATTCCGGAAAAAGGCTCTTGCACAACTCTGTTCTGACCTCAGTGCGACCCGTCCCCACACGGTTTTCACTGGTCGCACGAAATCGCACGACCCTGGGACTGCAACAGTGGAAAACAGAGCCCAACTGAAACAATCAAAAACACCCCATATACATTGAAAATGCTTCTCTTAAAAATTTGTATCTGATCAGATTTTCCCCCCCAAAAAAAACACATTTGGTACCAGCGCATACATGTAATTTACCTGTAACGTGTCACACTCCCCCTTTAATGTTCCCATTTAACTTATGCAGTGGGCATCGGCCTATGTGCCCAACACATTTTATGAATAGACTGACAAATAGTTGCAACATTTTACAAACAACATATAACATATTTTAAATCTATATAGATAACTTTTCTCAATTAAAATCCTCCTTAAAATCTCCAGTCCAGCAAATCTCTCTGACTTGCTGAATATGGAATACAAACATATGCTCTGCGCAAAAACGTTGGTGAAAACCTGGTTGGTGGTTTGATCCCCTCTTCCACCCTAAGCAAAACCGCAAGCGGACATGTACCTCTGTGTATTGTGCTAAACAATACTTTGGATAGGAGTACCTTGTCCTTGTCCAAATCTGCGAGTCCATCCTCCTAAAGCACCACACACAGATGAGAACCCTACTCTGTCCCTCTCACCTGCCCACCTTTTTAAAATCCTCCCTGGCAGGATCATAGGACACATATCAACCAACAATCCATCTGTATTCAGAAGAAAAAACAACTTATACTCTAAATTGGAATTCCAAGAGAAGACAAACATTTACATACACATAAAATTTAAGCATTTCTCTATATTAACAACAACTTTCCCTTATCTAGGTGTCCGTCTATGAAACTACGCCACAGCAGCGGCCCCAAGGATCGCCACCGATCACAGTGTACAAAACTGAGACAATCGGGGGAGAAGCGTTTGAACACGTTCTCCCACCGATGACCTCCACACACTGAGAACCCTCAATGACTGACACAGAAACAGCCAGTCCATGAAGCTGCGATCTCAGTGCTCCACCGGCAATCTGTGTCAGAACTCACACCCCCAGACTCACCAGCTCAGAGGTGGAGAATCAGGGAGCTAACAGGGAACCCGGGGGGGGGGGGGATCCGAGGGGGAAGGAGTAAGATTTCTTGACCTCCCTCCATGCCATCCAGACCCCCCACACCAGTCACCACATCCCCCCCCCCCGTCAGCGTACCCAGCAGCGACAATTTTATCACTGCCCAATAAACCGACATCTCAGTATCTCTGTGAATCTCTGGTACCGTAATCTCGCAAAATCTCACGAGACCCCAGCACCAGGGGCCGTTCCTTGCAGGAGGTGGGATGCTAACCTCCCCACCTGTACCGACCCATTGTAACCTCAAAAACATCAACAAACAACAAAACAAATAAACAGGGTACGTTTACACAAAAATCCTTATTTTAACAACATACTGATAATCCAAACTTTAAACCCTGGCCCATGACACTTTACCTTCCGTTTCTTAAACAAAAACTCTTTCTGCGTTAATTTCCTTAACTGCCCAGAACCTCCTATCTCACTATTCCTTTAAAACTTCCTCAAAGATACCTCATAAATCAATAAAATGACAACGACAATATGTTTGCACTCGCTACAGCAAGTCATGAAAAAAACACAAATTAATCAAAACGATCGATCAAAAAGTCTAATTGTCCACACCTGGTAAAGCCGTGCCTCTGCAGGCGGTTCCCCTTTAACTCTCAAACTAGCTCACTGTCTGCTGCTGACTTCCTCTTTTTTAAATGTACTTTCCTTCACTTTTTTTTTCCTTTCTTTGTGTGTCAGTTTCTCAGTGAAAACAAAAAATGCATTGAAAAAAAATCCGTAAAAAATGTACACCCTCTTTAACTCCAATCTCTCTTTACCATCTAAACATCACTTACTTAACCCTCTATAGGTAGAATATTTTATTTAAAACACCTTTACCTCTCACTTACTATTCTCATCACACCATGGGGCATTGTCTGAACACTCCATTACCTTACATAACATCCACCTGCCACCTAAACACATTAGTTTTTAAACTTCTTACTTTCCACTGCCTGTTACTCTCATACGTTACCAAACCAATCTATACATTTCTTCAAGCAAAAATCAAGCATTTATAAATACACTTCTATAAACAAAATACTGGCAAAGGGGAGACATCATATCATATTCACATACTATACCATTTTCTCTTCAAAGAAACCTTTAGCAAACTTATAATGAATATGCATAAATACTCACCAAATACCTGGACATTTACTTTACTCTAATTTAATTTGTCCCTTTTCCTGAACAACAAAACACAGTGGAAAGAGGACTGCATCCCACACAACAAATTGTCTTAAATACTGCTAAGCAGAATGCGACAGACAGAAGTAGCAAGATTAGCGAAAAGTTTTTCCCCGTTCTCGGTGGCAACTGTCTATTTTAGGTATCTCTGTACCATTGTAGCTATTTTTCAAAACGGCCTTGCCCACGGCAAGCCACAGCAGGCTCCCCACAGCCTCTTTAAACAGCCTGGTCTGAGCTTTCCCTCCTTAAACTAAATTTTTAAAACAACATAAGGTCTCCCATCAACACTGTGGCAACTAAATGTCTACCCATCAGCAGTAATCGATGCAGATCCTCTCGTGTTTACCAGTCCGAATCCGTAATCTCAGCAGTGCCTCTAAACTGTTGGGAAATTTGAACAGGTAGTCCCTCCTACCCCCACAGACCAGCTTAAAATAACCCAATTGCCACACCCAAAAGATACGGGATCAGTACTGAGATATTTCTCTAAACGCAAGTAAACACAAGACAGCTTTGCACTCAGAATGAAATCCATTTATTCTTCTGCAGGGGTAGACATTATATAGTCATTATCATAATCCAATCATAGAAGAGGAAAGCGTGAGGGAGAGGCGTGGTTAATACAGTGGGTATACATTTTATCATTATACAGTAGACATTTTGCCACTCTCAAGATGGCCGACACTCGTCCTGACCCTCTCAAGATGGCTGACAGTTTCGTTAATAATAAGAATCAATCATGAGCGTCACCACAAGTGTTATAGCTCATAGTCACAAGGTTTCACTTCCCTGTACCAATGCCTACCAGACAGTTGCACAGGAAAGGACCCCAGACAATGGCCTAAAAATAGACCACCACTCTGCAAATCATGCCACTCATTAGAAATTATGCATGCTTTTGCAAAACTGCTGCTCAGTACAAAATACAAGATCTCAACCTATTTTATAATACTCATAAAACTTATAACACTAGTCAATTTCCCTAACCCGTATGTCCAAGCTAGAATATATGACCCCATCTCACTATAGTGGGGGTCCTTATGCCATGCCAATTACCACACCTACCAGCACATATCAAACACCCTACTCCATCCCACCTTTTAGCACAAATTCTCTCCCTTCCCAAAAGTGCCCCCAGCACATATCTGACCCCCTAACCACCTTCTAGCACAAGTCCATTCCAAAGTGCCCCCCAGCACATATCTGGCCCCCTCCTCCATCCCAACCTCTAGCGCAAGTTCTCTCCCCTCCCAAAGTGCCCCCCCAGCACATATTTAACCCCTTACTCCACCTTCTAGCACAAGTCCTCTCCCTTTCCAGAGCACCCTCCAGTTCATATCTGACTCCCTGCCCCACTTTCAAGCACAAGTCCACTTCCTTCTCAAAGCACTTCTCCAGCATATATCTGCCCCCCACCCTTTTAGCACAAGTTCTCTCCCCACCCAAAGTGCCCCCCAGCACATATCCAACCCCCTCCTCCATCCCACCTTCTAGCACCAGCTCTCTCCCCTCCCAAAATGCCCGCCCAGCCCTTATCTGACCCTTTACCCCACTTTCTAGCACAAGTCCACTCCCTTCTCAAATCACTTTTCCAGCATATATATGCCCCACACCCAACCTTCTAGCACAAGTTCTTTTCTCTCCCAAAGTGTCACCCCCCCCCCCCCAGCACATATCCAACCCCCTTCTCCATCCCTCCTTCTAACACAAGTTCTCTCCCCTGGTCTACAATGTCTTTGTATAATGTAGTATTAACAGTACCCTTCACTGGAAACATCTGAACTCAAACATTTGGATGGAGGTCAACATATTTCTGGTCATGCCTATTGGTCACATGTCCTCAAACCTTTGGTCATACAGTGGACCTTTTTATCTGTATTGTTAATACAAAATTACAAAAAAAAACAGTACTCTGAGTGAATTAAGTGTCTCAGTGGCTGGGAAGGAGTGAATTATCTGCACAGGGCCCACAATCTATTATTTTACTATGATTTATAAACACTCAATGCATACTTGCATAGGTTGAAGTATTCCAGACAATGATTCCAACTTTTGAAAAGCAATTTGGTTGTATCATTACACATAGTGGTACTGTGGATACATAAAATAAATGCGTGCCGCGTCCTATAAATTGTTGAAAAAGGAAATTGTAGGAGACTTTGGAGGCACAAATTAACAAGATACATTTGTAGAAAAATATAACAAATTTATTAAATTACAAGAAATGACATTAAAAAAAATCTCTAAAAACAATTAAACAATTATGTGTATGGACCAACCAGGTACAGTCACTGAGGGACACCAAATTAATTGGTAACAATGATAGGACCTGAGGGAGAATTTCTTCTCAAAAATTCGTAGGGTCCGAGAAAATTGGCTAAATACCACCAGTGGAGGTTGGAATTGTAGTACCCAGTGAGATCCACAGCTTTAACATGTTTCACGTGAGGACACGCTTCTTCAGAAAGCGACAGCATAAAAGGCTAATAAGTGAAAATACAGTATATTAGAAATGTCATAGTTAAATAGTACATCAATTATACATAAAGCAGTACATAAACAGTATTTGTATAAGTATTCAAACAGGTCCAATTAGTGGGACAACAGCACATAAAAAACAACAAATGGACATGTAAACACCGCGCTCCAAGAGGGACAAGAATAAATCATGGGGGCGTGATAAACAGTAAGGAAATATATAGAGGTCATCAAAAATTAGTAATTTAAACTGAACTGAAATGTATACAGTGTACTCCAAAGATGTCTATCAAGGACATATTCAGTATCTATATATAAAAAACAAAACAAAAAAAACCATTATAATTAAATGGAAATAAAAATCTGATTGTCAGCTTATACTCACAAAGCGAAGTCTTTGAACTTGAGTGTCACTAGATTAGAGTTCAAAACAGCCTCCAAAAGAGGAAGAGCCCTTCCAAAGAGGGCTGGGGATTGAACCAAAGAGGGGGACGGGAGAGGAGGGGAGGGAAAGGGGGGGAAGGGAAAAGACAATGGAGTGGGGAAAAAGGAAGGGAGAGGGAACTAGAGTGGGGGGGGGGAAGAGGAAATTAGGGGCAAGGTAAGATGTAGGAAAGGTTAACAATAAGGTAAAATTCCCGATCAAAACCGATGCCAGCCGAGCCGATAGTGGGGCACAAAGTCAGGCGAGAGCTAGCTTATAACAGAAAACAGATTCGTAGACTAATTGATGTAAGTGCTTACCTACAATAACAGATTCAGCACTAGAGTACTCACCCTATAAAGCTTGGGTTGCACTAGTGTAGTCAACGAAAAAATCTGAATGATCTCTGATAGAGTAGTCAATGAAAAAATTCAATGAAATATTTATATATTTTGCGGAAATAATAACAGCCGCAGTAAGGATAAGAGCAAATTTACCAGACTGGCTTAAGGAGCACCGATGCATTCACTGTTAGGAACAGAAAGTAAAGAAAAGGAAACTATCAGTATAATATATCGACTTAATATAATACAAAAGATATATTTGCAACTCAAAACCGTACATTAAATGAGTAAAACGTTTCCTTACCGCTTAGCCAGCATCTCATATAATAGCAAATATGGGCTGTATGTAGCCGATTCAAAAGCTGCAAGGCAGGTATGAGGTAACAGCAGAGCCCTGTGAAAGGCGCAAAAATTAGGCTCCAAGTCATCAGTGAGCAAAGATAGAAAGTTGAGAAAGAAAATTTAAGCCTGAAAGTATGTACCTGAAATATTGACATGGCTGGCAGCAGAGCGACCGGGAATGGTGGTAGGTGAACTGAATTGAATGAATTGGCACACTGAAAACAGCGTGCTTAAGGAGCCACGTCCCATCGTCAGGAGAGTCCGCCCGTCGAAGACTGAATGACGTCACCTGCGTCGGCCAAACAACAAGCGCTGCGAGAGCCGCTGATTCAATGGGAGGAATCCATGAACAGCAGAATCTACGCATGCGCAATGTTACCAGACACCCGACGAGAACTGAAGGATTTGCTCACGAAGGATGAGTGGATGCGTCATCAACCCCGAGGGATGGGGGGGGGGAAGGAAGGGAGGGAAGGGGGTGTAGATATGACGCTGGGCAGCCGCATGATTCATAAAAAATCCAAAGGGGCGCGGGGAACATGTCCAATGCTGTAAAAGATGGTGCCGGCCAACATGACTGGGCCAAAAAGGAAAAATACTACTACATAAAACAGAATTAATTGTTATTATTACAAAAACCACAATTCTCAAACTGTGTGGCCATCAAGCCAGCCACATCAGTAAATACACCATCACATATAAACATATCAATGGGTATCAGTCTGCAATAGAATTGAAACCATATAGGTAATACAGACCAAAATATAAGACTATATATATATTATATTAAATATCTCCCAAAATTGAGAAGAAAGAGTTTTTGACCATGGAGATCAAAGGTGTACAGAATGGACACGAGACCAAAGTGGGTGTACAAAAGAATAATAAACAATAATAAACAGTTGTCGAGGGGAACTTGGGAACGATAGTGGTAGGAAAGGAGGTGGGGAGGGGAGTAAAGGGAGGCCAGAAAATGGGGCTAAAAAATACAAGTTTATTTAATTAAAGAAAAGGTTTGTAAGAATGGGCTTCATTAATGCCAGGAGCACATAGTGCATTCAGGCGTTCTATCCAGAGGGTTTCTTTGCAGAGTACCTGTTTGTCCCAGTTACCTCCTCGTGGATCACAAGGAATCACTGCAAGAGCAATGAACGATATTAATGAAGTATCAAATCTATGGTAGAGGTCTAAGTGTCTGCTTACAGAGGTCACCATTTTTCCTCCTGCTGAATAGTACACATGATCTTTAATGCGAGAGCGAAATTGTCGGATAGTTTTACCCACATAGAAAGCCTTACACTGACAGGTCATTAGATACACTAGACCTTGGGTCTCGCAATTGGCATGAAAATTGGGTATGAAATTTTCCCCATTGGGGAGTATGAAGCTAGTGCCATTATTGATCCATGGGCAAAATGCGCATTTGCCGCACTTGGTGATACCATTAGGGAGATCCTTAAGGTTACATGAGGGCAGATAGTGGCTGGAGGTCAGCTTATCGCGTAGCGAACGTGACCTTCTGAATGTGATATCAGGTTTGCCGTTGATGTATTTGGCGAGGATAGGGTCCTCTGTCAGAAGTGACCAGTTGTTAGTTAATACATTACGTAGCTCACAGTACTGGCTAGAATATCTGGTGATAAATCTGACCAACTGATCCGTCTTATTAATTTTTGTCTTATAAAGTAACGAGTTACGCGGCTGGCGTAGGGCCTTGTTGTAAGCCTTTCGTAGAAGGGTTTTGGTGTAGCCTCGTGCTCTAAGACGATCACGCAATAAGCTGGCCTGTGCTATGAAGTCCTTTGTATGTGTGCAATTACGGCGTAGCCTTAAATATTGCGCATTATGTGCTCCTGGCATTAATGAAGCCCATTCTTACAAACCTTTTCTTTAATTAAATAAACTCGTATTTTTTAGCCCCATTTTCTGGCCTCCCTTTACTCCCCTCCCTCCCCTCCCCACTTCCTTTCCTCCCACTATCGTTCAAAAGTTCCCCTCGACAACTGTTTATTATTCTTTTGTACACCCATTTTGGTCCCGTGTCCATTCTGTACACCTTTGATCTCCATGGTCAAAAACTCTTCCTTCTCAATTTTGGGAGATATTTAATATAATATATATATATAGTCTTATATTCTTGTCTGTATTACCTATATGGTTTCAATTCTATTGCAGACTGATACCCATTGATATGTTTATATGTGATGGTGTATTTACTGATGTGGCTGGCTTGATGGCCACACAGTTTGAGAATTGTGGTTTTTGTAATAATAACAATTAATTCTGTTTTATGTAGTAGTATTTTTCCTTTTTGGCCCAGTCATGTTGGCCGGCACCATCTTTTACAGCATTGGACATGTTCCCCGCGGCCCTTTGGATTTTTTATGAATCATGCGGCCGCCCAGCGTCATCTCTACACCCCCTTCCCTCCCTTCCTTCCCCCCCCCATCCCTCGGGGTTAATGACGCATCCACTCATCCTTCGTGAGCAAATCCTCTGTCGGGTGTCTGGTAACATTGCGCATGCGTAGATTCCGCTGTTCATGGATTCCTCCCATTAAATCAGCGGCTCTCGCAGCACTTGTTGTTTGGCCGACGCATGTGACGTCATTCCGTCATCGACAGGCGGACTCTCCTGACGATGGGACGTGGCTACTTAAGCACGCTGTTTTCAGCGTGCCAATTCAGTTCACCTACCACCATTCCCGGTCGCTCTGCTGCCAGCCGTGTCGATATTTCAGGTACATACTTTCAGGCTTAAATTTTCTTTCTCAACTTTCTATCTTTGCTCACTGATGACTTGGAACCTAATTTTTGCGCCTTTCACAGGGCTCTGCTGTTACCTCATACCTGCCTTGCAGCTTTTGAATCGGCTACATACAGCCCATATTTGCTATTATATGAGATGCTGGCTAAGCGGTAAGGAAATGTTTTACTCATTTAATGAACGGTTTTGAGTTGCAAATATATCTTTTGTATTATATTAAGTCGATATATTATACTGATAGTTTCCTTTTCTTTACATTCTGTTCCCAACAGTGAATGCATCGGTGCTCCTTAAGCCGGTCTGGTCAATTTGCTCTTATCCTTTTACTGCGGCTGTTATTATTTCCGCAAAATATATATATATTTCATTGAATTTTTTCATTGACTACTCTATCATAGATCATTCTGATTTTTTCGTTGACTACACTAGTGCAACCCAAGCTTTATAGGGTGAGTACTCTAGTGCTGAATCTGTTATTGTAGGCAAGCACTTACATCAATTAGTCTACTAAACTGTTTTCTGTTATAATCTAGCTCTCGCCTGACTTTGTGCCCCACTATCGGCTCGGCTGGCATCGGTTTTGATCGGGAATTTTACCTTATTGTTATCCTTTCCTACATCTTACCTTGCCCCTAATTTCCTCTTCCCCCTTTCCCCCGCCCCCCCCCCCCCCACTCTAGTCCCCTCCCCCTTCCTTTTCCCCCACTCCATTGTCTTTTCCCTTCCCCCCCTTTCCCTCCCCTCCTCTCCCATCCCCACCTTCCCGTCCCCCTCTTTGGTTCAATCCCCAGCCCTCTTTGGAAGGGCTCTTCCTCTTTTGGAGGCTGTTTTGAACTCTAATCTAGTGACACTCAAGTTCAAAGACTTCGCTTTGTGAGTATAAGCTGACAATCAGATTTTTATTTCCATTTAATTATAATGTTTTTTTTTTTTTTTATATATATAGATACTGAATATGTCCTTGATAGACATCTTTGGAGTACACTGTATACATTTCAGTTCAGTTTAAATTACTAATTTTTGATGACCTCTATATATTTCCTTACTGTTTATCACGCCACCATGATTTATTCTTGTCCCTCTTGGAGCGCGGTGTTTACATGTCCATTTGTTGTTTTTTATGTGCTGTTGTCCCACTAATTGGACCTGTTTGAATACTTATACAAATACTGTTTATGTACTGCTTTATGTATAATTGATGTACTATGTAACTATGACATTTCTAATATACTGTATTTTCACTTATTAGCCTTTTATGCTGTCGCTTTCTGAAGAAGCGTGTCCTCACGTGAAACATGTTAAAGCTGTGGATCTCACTGGGTACTACAATTCCAACCTCCACTGGTGGTATTTAGCCAATTTGCTCGGACCCTACGAATTTTTGAAAGAAATTCTCCCTCAGGTCCTATCATTGTTACCAATTAATTTGGCGTCCCTCAGTGACTGTACCTGGTTGGTCCATACACATAATTGTTTAATTGTTTTTAGAGATTTTTTTAATGTCATTTCTTGTAATTTAATAAATTTGTTATATTTTTCTACAAATGTATCTTGTTAATTTGTGCCTACAAAGTCCAAAGTCCCCTACAATTTCCTTTTTCAATGATTCCAACTTGTGTGGGCCCTGGTTTAGTTTCCAGCAGATCATATTAAACTGGCACAATGGAAAAAAAAAATTCAGGCCTTAATCATGCTGCATAAGATTACTGTACAACCATTTGTCCCTTGCATAATGAGTCCACATCAGATGCAAATTCCTTAATCAATTTAATTTGGAACTAGTTCCCTGTATCCATTGCTCTTTGGTCCTTGTGAACTACAAGTCCCAGCATGCTCCTGGCTGAGTGTACAACTGGCTGAGTGTGTAGATTACCATCCTTGGCCAGACTGGCACTGATCCCTATATTACTGCACAATATAAAGCTTGCAGTCTCATAATTGAGGTCAGTCTCCCCTCACATGTGCTGGATTAGACAGCAAGGCTAAAAGTTCACATAAATGTACTTCTCTATCCTTGGGGGAAGCTGCCTTTGAAGACTGATCTCTATGCATCATTTTATGAGCAGTTTATTTCATGTTCAAGTGCCAGGAGAGCTGAGTGATCTGGAGGAACAGCTCCTTGTCTCTAATCTCCACTTCTATTTTTAGCTGTGATAAGCCTCACTAAAGGCGAGAAGCTCTGCTTTGGTATCATCACTTCTCACCCCACTTTTTTTGTTTTTCTGATTCTTGTAGACCTCATCTTTGGACAGCAAATGCCTCCTGCAGACGCAGACTCTTCATCATCAGGTAGGAGGACAGAGCTTACTTCATCTGTGTGTTATCATTGGTGGTTAAAAAAAAACCTTGTTTAATGGCAAAAAACACAAACAGAATTATAATCATCAGTTGATCCTATTTATATAAATGTATGATAGAGAAGTGCTGGATTGTCCATTACAGCAATAGGAGGTCAGCTATCATTGTGGACATCTGAAATGTTTCTCTTTATACTGTATACAAGTCAAAAGAAAAGGCAAAAGCAGCTTGAAGCAAGTTGATGCAGCTTAGAAGGAAGTGAAATGCAGGTCAGAAGCAAGTCAACTACAGGCCAATGCATCTGTCAATGAACTGTCAATGATGACATAAGCATTTCCAACTGATTTAAAATGCAAGCCGAAACAAGCTGCATTTGCCCATCAACACAAGCCCAAAGTCAGTCAACACAGACCCTTAGGGCCATTTCGCACTAGAATTCCCTGCAAACAACCCGTATTCAGTGCTGGTTTCCCACACCGCATTCCAATCCAATTCCCTTGTGATCTGCAGCAGATGTCACAGCAAAAGAATGTCACCAGCACACCAAGGATCTCCAACGTAGGTCCAGAGCTTTAATCAGCGATCACATCATTACCGCAGATTGCAAAGTTTCGGAGCTGCACAGGACCCCTTCATCGGGCATGTGACCCCTCACATGCCTGATGAAGGGGTCCTGCGTGGCTCTGAAACGTTGCAAATTGAGGTAACGATGTGATTGCAGATTAAATCTCTGGACCTACGTTGGAGATCCTTGGTGTGCTGGTGACGTTCTTTTGCTCTGACTTGACATGGTTCCAGCTGGTGGTCGCTTCAGCACCCACTTATAGCCCTGGTTCACACTGGTGCGTTTTGACATGAGATTTGGCATGTTAAATCGCATGTCAAAACGGCGATATTTGCCGCAAATTGCCGGCAATGGCACCGTCCTAATCGGTGCGACGCCGCATCTGCGGCGCTGCACCGATTTCAAAAAGTAGTTTCTCTTATCATCCATGGACTGACACGGTGTCTCTTTACACTTTACACGTGGGTTATGTCCCTGCTTGCAGGAGAAGACCTAGGCAGAATGTGAGATGTTATACATACATTCTAAAAGCCAGAGCTGAACAGCCCCACCCAGGGGGCGGTCCCTCCGGGCATAACCCTCCCACTACAGTCAGCAGACTTTAGTTTTTTTCTGCCTAGCAGAAGGAGAAGACGTGGCTCTCTCAGGAGCCAGTCTCCTGACCTATTTTTTATTCCTTTTCTGGAATTCTTTTTTATTTTATATTTGAGAATCTTCTATCAACTGTCGGCTGGGCAACAGGTTGGGTAAAAGATATCCTCGTAGTCTTCCCTGTCCGACCATCGAGCGTGCTGATCCTCGCCTTGTGTGCGTGAGACTCAGTTCACGACAGGCCCCATGACTCCAGGGGTGGCCGGGTTTGCTTTCATGCTCCCACGGTCCTCTCAAGACTGAACAGTTCCTGACTGACTGTATCTTTCGCGGTGGACCGGGCCGACAGCTACTCAGTACTGCACTGTGATAGTCCTGTCAGAAACACACCAGTGGGTCCCTCAGGGGACGGGTAAGTAGTCTCTCCTGCCTGCAGGTGAGTACAAAAAGCTGTGTGTTTCTCTGTGGGGGATTTTCCCTGTCTCCCCCTGTATTTCATTGTCACTCTCTGTCACCATTGCTGGCGCTGTGCTGTGTGGGGTGCCTGGGGGTCACACTGTTCTTGGAGGGGCTCATGCTGGTCTGCAGACATGCTTGGGGCCTTTTTTTGTGAGTTTTGGGGCCTGAGCGCCGAGTGGCGCTGTGTGTGTGCTGTTGTTTCACTCTAGCTGCGTCATGGCGGCCATCTTGCCGCGGATCGCCTCAGTGAAGTGCAGCGGCCATTTTCTTGTAGCCCGCGCGCTCTTCAGCACTAGTTTTGGCCTCTAGCGCTGCTGTAACAGCGCAAATCTCCTCACAATCTCCTCACAGCTCACCAGCGCTGACACTGCGCGGTACAGACAGCGGAACTGAGCGGTCCCTGGTCCGGTTTGGTGAGTCCCCTGGGTGCCCCCTCCTCAGTCAGCACAGCCTGTGGGTGGACTTTTTATCTGAGGAGTCTCAGAGGGGGGCAATGTGGAGTCTCGGTCACCAGCTTCCCCTAAATGTCAGTGGACAACAGGCAGTGCTTCAGCACCTGCGGTCCCTAGGGACCAGTTGTGGGCAGTCCTGGAATCATTTCTGACCAGGATGGGAGCTGTGTGCAAGCGCAAGGGAGCAAAAAAGCGCCCTCTCCCCACTTTACTTCATGAGGGCAGTGCGCTGATTCAGATATGGGCCTAGCCACTACCGCTCAGGACCCTAGTTCTGAATGTATTGGATGGTTTTAAACAGGACATTCCTTATCTGGAAAACTCCAGTTCTGAGTCAGTAAATGACAGGGCGCTTGTTAGTGTACTCATGACTGCGGTGAGGGACACTCTCAGGCTAAAATGCTGCGGATGCAGAACCTCAGGCTGATACAGTCTCCTTTTGGTTCTTTTAAGGCCAGGCCTTCTAAAGAGGTTTTTCCATATGTTCTTTCTTTGACCAGCTCATTGATAGGGTCTGGGAAAAGCCGCTGAAGAATTTTTTTATGGTCCCGCGGCGTTTGTCTATCAGATACCCCTTGAAGATGCCCTACTTAAAAAGTGGGCTTCTCCCCCAGTGGTCGACCCTCCAGTCGCCCGGTTAAACAAGGCCATCACTCTCCCGATGGAGGGGACTCCTGCATTTGGGGACCCCACTGACAGGAGGTCAGAAGTGGTGAGCAGAGCCATGTTTGCCTTGTTGGGATCCGCCCTACGACCTGTGATAGCGGCGACCCTTGTGTCTTAAACACTTACAGGTTGGGCAAAAATGTTGCACCTAGCTGTACAGGAGCATATTCTTCCTCCAGACACAGTTGCTCTGGCCCACCAACTGGTTCAGGGCCTGGTTTCTGTGTGCGACGCCACGCTGAACGCGGCCCCTTTAATATCCAGGGCCTCTGTCTCGGCGGTGGTATTGCGTCGTCTTATCTGGTTGAAATGCTGGTCTGCTGACCTAGCCTTAGGAAGCTCCTGACGGATCTACCATTTAAAGGCGGTAGACCTTTCGGTGCTGCTCTGGATGACATCGTCATGGTTGTCACGGGAGGTAAACGCACTTTTCTTCCTTAGACTAGCAAGGGTGAGGAGACCCGCCGCAAACAGGGGCCTTCCTTTCCAGCAAAACGGGGTTTTTTCGTCAGTCAGAGTCCACAGGTAGGCCCTCTCAGACTGACGGCAGTGCGGCTGGTGGGCACAAGTGCCCCTGGGTGCGTAAGCCAAACAAGCGGCTCCCAAGCCCGCCTCCGCGTGAAGTCTTGCCTCCGCCCGACTCTGGGGTGGGGGGACGACTTCGCAGGTTCACGGATCGGTGGACCTCCCGAATCTCCGACTGGTGGGTGTGCGAGGTGGTCACCTCAGGATATAGGATAGTATTCCGATCCTGGCCCCCACACAGATTCTTTCCCTTGAATCTTCCTCTCCTTCCTACCTGTCGGGCAGCCCTCTTGGGGGCTGTACAGGATTTGATCAGGTCCGGAGTGATTGTGCCGGTTCCGTCACAGGAGAGTTTTCAGGGATTCTACTCGAATCTGTTTGTCGTCCCAAAAATAGGACGTGGTTCGACCTATCCTGGACCTCAAGGCCCTGAATGCCTTCGAGAAGGTGCAGAAATTCCGCATGGAATCCATTTGCACGGTGATCGCTACACTCCACCAAAGGGATTTTCTTCTGGCGTCCTTGGACTTCAAGGACGCCTACTTGCATGTTCCGATCTGCGCAAGTCACCAGAAGTTTCTGCGCCTTGCGATCAGCGAAGTCCACTATCGATTGTGGCTCTTCCTTTCGTCCTTGCCTCGGCACCAAGGGTGTTCACCAAGGTGCTTGCTCCGGTTCTAGCCTTCTGTTACAGCGAGGTATTGCTGTCGTGGGCTATCTGGACGGTCTTCTGCTATGAGCAAAAAGTGGCTCAGACTTAGAGGAAAGGTGACGATCGTCAATTAAACCCTCAGGGACTTCGGGTGGTTCCTGAACATTCAGGAGTCAGTCCTGGTCCCGACTCAGTGTCTGGAGTATCTAGTTCTGGTTCTGGACTCCTTGGAGGCAAAGGTATCCTACCTCTGGAGAAGTTGCTGACACTTCAGTCTGCGGTGCGGGTGCTGACATCCCGAAAATGGTTGTCAATCCGTTTTTTGCATGAGAGTCCCGGGACTCGTGGTGGCCTCCTTCGCGGCCATTCCGTATGCCCAATCACACACCAGGGCATTGCAGAAAGAGATCTTGTCCACCTGGGACAAATCCCCGTTGTCCTTGGATCTTCGGATCCAGGTGATTCACCTGGTCAGGGCGTCCCTGACATGGTGGTTGAGACCCTCGGCTCTTCGGCCCGGAAAGTCGTTCCCCTCCCATCCAATGGACGGTACTCACGACGGACACCAGCCTGACGGGCTGGGGTGGAGTCTGGGGAGTCCTGTCGGCTCAAGGCCTTGGACTCCGGATGGGCCCGTTTACCAATCACTGTTCTGGAAATACGGGCCATCAGACTGTGTCTCTCCTCAGGTCGGAGAGAGTACGGGGTCGCTCCATCAGGAGCCAGTCGGACAACGCCACGGCGGTGGCGTATGTAAACCGTCACGGGGGGACTCGGAGCTCAGCTGCGGCTTACGGGGTAGTCCGTATCCTGAAGTGGGCCGGAAGAAACGTGCCGGCTCTGTAGGGGCGGACTATCTGAGTCGCCAATTGCCAGACGCCGGACCAGGAGGAGTGGTCCTTGCATATTTCAACTCCTTTGCCGACGGTGGGGCACGCCGGATGTGGACCTGATGGCCTCTTGACTCCGTCGCAAGGGTCGAGGTTGTGGCCAGATCCAGGGATCCTTGGGCGATGCGTTGGTGGCCCCATAGGGTCCTTATCGCCTGATATAAACTCCGGTGATCCTAATTGTTCCGGATTGGCCTCAGCGTCACTGGTACGCTGATCTGGTACGTCTCGTTGCGGACGTTCCCTGGCGGTTGCCGATGAGGGAGGACCTTCAGTCTCAAGGTCCTATGTTTCATCCGGCTTACAGTCTCTGGCTTTAATGGCAGGGCTGTTAAAAGCCAGGTGTTGAGGGACCGAGGTCTCTCGGACTCTGTCATTTTGACCATGTTAAGGACACGGAAGTCTTCCTCCAGGCAGATCTATCACCGTGCCTGGAATGCTTCTATCGCCATATGCAAAGCGCTGGACTGGCGTCCTCGGACGTATTCCGTCCCCAGAATCCTGCGTCCTCTGCAGTGTGGAGTGACCCAAAAGCTTGCTTTGAGTACCATCAAGGATCAGATTTCGGCCTTGGCCGTCTTCTTTCAGCGACCTCTAGCGGGTCATTTCTTGGTTAGCACCTTGTGTTGGGGGTTCGCCATGTGCTCCCTCCTGTCAAGCCTTCTCTCCCACCGGGGGATCTGAATTTGGTGCTCTCGGTCCTCCAGGAACCTCCTTTTGGGAATATCCGGGATATTCCTCTCTTGTCTTGTCTCAGAAGGTGGCCTTTTAGTGGCAATCACTTCTGTTTGACGAGTGTCTGAGTTGGCGGCTTTGTCCTGCAAGTCGCCATATTTAGTCATCCATAAAGATAAGGCGGTGTTGCATCCGCGACCTTCCTTTTTGCCAAAGGTGGTGTCTACCTTTCACCTACATGAGGACATTGTCCTCCCGTCCTTGTGTCTTCACCCATCGCATCCCAGAGGGTTTGCGCTGCACATATTGGATGTGGTACGAGCCTTACGGGTGTACCTGTCTGCTACTGCTTCTATTCGGAAGTCCGACTCACTGTTTGTGACTGTCCCTGGTCCATAACAGGGCCAAGCGGTTTCGTCTGCCATCATTTTTAGGGGAATCAGACAAACCGTCATTCAAGCCTATGCTCTCAAAGGGCGGGCGCCTCCCTTTCCGGTTACGGCGCATTCCACCAGGGCAATTGGTGCTTCCTGGGTTTTCCGACATCAAGCGTCGGTTGCACAAGTGTGCAAGGCGGCGACCTGGTCGTCTGTTCATGCCTTTTAAGTTTTTTATAAGGTTGATGTGGCTGCATCTTCGGATGCTTCCTTCGGCCGCAGGGTGCTGCAGGCTGCTGTTTAAAGTTGTGACTCCTCCGTTAAGGAGATCTGCCTTCTTGGAGTGAATGTTTGGTTTTTCCATTTATACTGCTCCCATCCCTCTTGACACTGCTTTGGGACATCCCACGTGTAAAGTGTAAAGAGACACTGTGTCAGTCCATGGATGATAAGAGAAAATAGGATTTTTTGTACTCACCGTAAAATCCTTTTCTCTGACATCCATGGACTGACACGGCACCCACCCTTCCTTTTAAGTTTGTACTGCTTTGTTACGAACTAAAGTCTGCTGACTGTAGTGGGAGGGTTATGCCCGGAGGGACCGCCCCCTGGGTGGGGCTGTTCAGCTCTGGCTTTTAGAATGTATGTATAACATCTCACATTCTTCCTAGGTCTTCTCCTGCAAGCAGGGACATAACCCACGTGTAAAGTGTAAAGAGACACCGTGTCAGTCCATGGATGTCAGAGAAAAGGATTTTACGGTGAGTACAAAAAATCCTATTTTCTATACTACTTTTTGCGATTTCGGCCCGCGATTTACATTGACATCTGTGCAGAAACCTGCACAGATGTCTTTGTAATTGCGGCTGAAATCGGGACTGCCAGCGAGAGTGAAATCGTGCGAGTTCAGCTGAACTCGCACGGCTTCACTCCCGCAGCCCAGTGTGAACCTGGGCATATGCACAGCAATTTCTACAGGAACGCGTGTGTTGAGATTAGTGCGCTGCAGCGAATGTCAGTGCAAAGTTAACAACACCTCAAACACAGGTTGCAAACACAGTGCGTTTGCCCACCCCCGGATTGCATGGTACAAAAATATCATGCAATGTGTTTGCAGTGCGTTTCCAAAAGTAGTGCATGCACTACTTTTGGAGCGGTGCAATTTCAGCCCATTTAAAATTAATTGGGCTGTAATCGCACTGCACAAACCGCATGTTAATCGCACAAATACCACACAGTGGGGGTTGATTTACTAAAATCAGAGAGTGCAAAATCTGGTGCAGCTCTGCATAGAATTCAAACAGCTTCCAGGTTTGTTTTTTTTGTCAACGCTTAATTGAACGAGCTGAAGTTAGACTCTGATTGGCTACCATGTGCAGCTGCACCAGATTTTGCACTCTCCAGTTTTAGTAAATCAACCCCAGCGTTCCTATGTGATTTGCATGCAGTTTCTAGTGTGAATGGGCCCTTACAGGGCAGGTAACAAAAATTATGTTTGGTTGCTATGGGCAACACACTTTTTCGTTCAGGACAACAGAAATCCAGCCAGTCTCTTTCACTTGAAAATAAAATATTATTAAAGCGGTAATAAATCCAAAAACAAAAATGTAATATGCTGCAGCTTACCAATCCTTAGATATAGTGGCTGCATTTGTTTTCTTTCTTTAGGCTTTTTTCACCTGGTGATCCTGCCAGAACCACACTTCCTGTCTTAGGATGTCTCCACTCTAAGTGGAGGGGCAACAGAGACATCTTTGGATGGTAGCATTGTCAGTCTGGGGGAGGACAATGTTAGACTCAAGCCCCATACACACTATCAGTTTTCTTGCAGGTTTTTCTCTTCAGGTTTACCAAAACCATCTAATATGAGGTCAAACCTTAAGAGTTTCAATTCGTATGCAATCAGGCAGGCCCTTGCACTACATGGTTTTGGTAAACCTGAAGACAAAAACCTGCAAGAAAACTGATAGTGTGTATGGGGCTTAACACATATAGATGGACTTGGCTAAAAAATGAAAGTGGAATTCCAGCTAACAGTTTTTTAGTTACAGCAGCAGTTTCTTTTTGGGATACAGGTTTTACATAAATGAATAAAATCTGACCATTGTACACACCCCTGTCGGTGGTCAATGGTTTATCTCCAATCTCTAACCCTCTCTTGTAGCAGAAGTTGATAGGTTGCTATAAGCAACATAGATAGTTATTCTTTCATGAATGTTGATATTTAAGGTCATTTATTGACCTACTCATTTGCTTTCTGGGAAACAATGTCAGTAGAAAGATCTACAGGAGGTTTGGTGAACCCCACATACAAACTGCTGATCTAGGCAAGTTCCAGTCAAACTGAATATCAGCTTATTGACATGGGTGGTCTCAGAGTGGATTAGACCCCGGCCAGCTATTTCTTGGAAAATTATATCACGGTATTTCCCCTCCACCCCTCCGGTATTGTCTCTGGACCCAGATTCCGTGGCATGGCAAAGCAGCCAGTGGATGTTTTTCTTCTTTTCCGTGGGACATGACGGAATTCTGCTTTCTGGGAACTAGAGCTGCAGCTACATAATAATAATAATACAGCTTTTCTCGTATATGGGACGGCCAAAAAGCTCTTTGAAGCTGAGGGACTGATTGGCCTAATGATGATTTCCAAGTTAACTGTTACTTATTTTCTACTGGAAAAAAGTTCAGTGAGCAGACACAGACGACATAAACTGCGTTTCACTAACACTGAAGAGACATGGGGCAGTGCAATTCTAGCTGAAAGGTTTGATATTTCAGCGATTTCAGAGATATCTAATCTGTCGAGTCAGGGAGAATCATTCTTGGTTAAAGCTTTGCACTAGTACGGCCAACCTAGAAAAAAAAAAGCCGCATGCAAATAGAAGTATTTTGTGAACAACATCAGTGTAAAATATGACAGTGTATATGTAAATGCATGAAGGCTTTAGTCTTTGAGGACGGAAAGTGTCACAAAATGTGGTTTTGTATCTGTTCATACCAAGATATAGATAACCTAACACATCCTGGTTAGCCTTCTGAGTGATCAGATTACTCCGGCAATGACCATCATTGGCAATCAATGCAAAAATGTCATATTGAGAGATGGGCATATCTGAATATTTGGGGATTTCTCTGGGTACGGATTCAGCTTGTATTTTGATTCTGTTTGTTCACTGCCCGTCCTGACTATTGCCCTCTCCCTATTTCTGAATCTGCCTGTCATCTTTGTCCATCACTCTTTTTGGGGTGTTCTGGTGAAAATGTGGTGGCGTGTACTTAAGCTAGTCATAGATGAGCTGATGAACAGGTACCTTCTCCATCCGGGATATTGTATTCTGACAGCAAAAACTGCCACTGTCAGAATACACTGATGTATAGGAGAAAGTTGGCGCTGGCGCTAGACAATTAGGAAACTATTAAAAATGACAAGGAATAATAAAACCAAGGAAGTAGATGACAAAGGATGAACATAAATGGATGATATAAAAGATTCACTTGAGACTATAATAGAGTCTTTTTAGTCCATCCTGGAGCACATAGAAGGCAGCCCAGTGAAGATAGGAAGCAAATCCTGGATGAGCTGAAGGGAGAAGCACAAAAGCGCCACTCTAAGTGCAGTATCAACAATAAGCTTAATTGATCAAACAAGGGGGAGCATGTATATACTCACAAACATGTAGTAAAAGCAGGCATATAAAATGGAGAAGTCCGTGGCTCATCCATAGCAGAGCAGTGATGCGGGACAGGTGGCGCCAGTGGAGGCCGACGCTTGCTGGACCGTGAAGTACCGATGCAAGGAGGAGCAGGGGTGGAGGGATCCTCAGCGGGCATGAGCTGTGTAGCTGGCCGTCACGGGATCCCTCCACCCCTGCTCCTCCTTGCATCGGTGCTTCACGGTCCAGCAAGCGTCGGCCTCCACTGGCGCCACCTGTCCCGCATCACTGCTCTGCTATGGATAAGCCACGGACTTCTCCATTTTATATGCCTGCTTTTACTACATGTTTGAGTATATACATGCTCCCCCCTTGTTTTATCCATTAAATTGATTGTTGATACTGCACTTAGAGTGGCGCTTTTGTGCTTCTCCCTTCAGAATACACTGATGGGCAACCCGATTGACAAAAGATTTCCAACTTGTCCGGTTGACAGAAGCCGATCAAGCTATCAACTTCTGTTGAGACGGGAAGGGCTGGTACCTGCTGAACTGGGTGAATTTCTATCCACCTATGGCCAGCTTTAGACTTATTTTTAGGCTTGCACTCTCCCTAAACATGTAGATAGCACAGATGGTCCACTACCCAGTTCGTGACTAATTGCATATTATCAGGTGCAACAAACAACAGTGTACTGCAGTGTACAGCACAATATGCAGGACATTTCTGTCTGAAAGTGCTGTCTTGTTCACATTTCAGGAACCAGGGACAGAAGAATGATATAATTTGGCAATGCAGCCTGGTGATGGTGTGTGAATCACACGGCTAGCTGAACAGAATTACAAATATTTGGCAGGTCAAACAGCTCACAAATGTAATGCATTTTTGTCAGGTGTTATGCTTTAATGTCAATAAGCATAAAGGTGATAGATGTGGCAGATACTTGTAATAATGAAAAGTTAAAATTCTTATGTAAGCGGACAGCCTTTGTCTGACTTTTAACCATGTACTCTTAGATGGTGATGTGATTCCAGGCTTTGCTTATACTGTAAACATTTTATGTGCAACAAGAACTTCCAAAGAGTCAAAACCTTTTTACAAAGCTCTTCTAGAATAAAAATAGGATGTTTAATATTGTTTATGGTTCACCAGAATAAATAAAGCAGCCAACATTGATATTGGCATGAGTAATGTGTAGGAGACGGAGCTCGCATTGCATACTGGCTATAACTTCCCTCTCTACACTGTGCCATAAAGCAGAACTCCATGATTTCCTGGAAGAGTGCAGGAATTGATAGTTTGTCCCACGCCCTATGTCGTTTATTCAGGTCAAGTATACCATTTAATGCCTTTTCCTAAACGTTCTGATTCTGATATCCTTTAATCGAATAATGTAACATTTATCTAAAAATACTTTATTAACCCCTTAACGACCGCTCACGGCATATATACGTCGGCAGAATGGCTCGTACAGGCACAATCACGTACCTGTACGTGGCCCTTTAACTGCCTGCCATGTGGTCGCGCACGCGACCCTGCAGTCATCCCCGTGAGTCGGACCGCGGGTCCTGCGGACTCGATCGCCGCGGGGATATCCAGGATCATCTCACGGAGGGATGGAGCAGGGAGATGTTAGTGTAAACACAACATCTCCCCGCTCCCCTACTGACAATGTCACCGATCTCCGCTCTATGTAATCAGAGCGGAGATCGGTGACGTGTCACTCGTAGCCACGCCCCCACACAGTAGTAATCACTCCCTTAGGCACACTTAACCCCTTCAGCGCCCCTAGTGGTTAACCCCTTCACTGCCAGTGTCATTTTTAGAGTAACCAGTGCATTTTTATTGCACTGATCGCTGTAAAAATTACAATGGTCCCAAAAATGTGTCAAAAGTGTCCGCCATAATGTCGCAGTCACGAAAAAAATCGATGATCGCCGCCATTACTAGTAAAAAATTTTTTTTTATAAAAATGCCATAAAACTACCCCCTATTTTGTAAACGCTATAACTTTTGCGAAAACCAATCAATAAACGCCGATTGAGATTTTTTTTACCATAAATATGTAGAAGAATACGTATCGGCCTAAACTGAGGAAAAAATATATTTTTTTATATATTTTTTGGGGATATTTATTACAGCAAAAAGTAAAAAATAGGATTTTTTGTACTCACCGTAAAATCCTTTTCTCTGACATCCATGGACTGACACGGTGTCTCTTTACACTTTACACGTGGGTTATGTCCCTGCTCGCAGGAGAAGACCTAGGCAGAATGTGAGATGTTATACATACATTCTAAAAGCCAGAGCTGAACAGCCCCACCCAGGGGGGCGGTCCCTCGGGGCATAACCCTCCCACTACAGTCAGCAGACTTCAGTTCGTAACAAAGCAGTACAAACTTAAAAAGGAAGGGTGGGTGCCGTGTCAGTCCATGGATGTCAGAGAAAAGGATTTTACGGTGAGTACAAAAAATCCTATTTTCTCTTATCATCCATGGACTGACACGGTGTCTCTTTACACTTTACACGTGGGATGTCCCAAAGCAGTGTCAAGAGGGATGGGAGCAGTATAAATGGAAAAACCAAAAACTTTCACTCCAAGAAGGCAGATCTCCTCAACGGAGGAGTCGCAACTTTAAACAGCGGCCTGCAGCACCCTGCGGCCGAAGGAAGCATCCGAAGATGCAGCCACATCAACCTTATAAAAAACTTAAAAGGTATGAACAGACGACCAGGTCGCCGCCTTGCATACTTGTGCAACCGACGCTTGATGTCGGAAAACCCAGGAAGCACCAATTGCCCTGGTGGAAAGCGCCGTAACCGGAAAGGGAGGCGCCCGCCCTTTGAGAGCATAGGCTTGAATGACGGTTTGTCTGATTCCCCTAAAAATGATGGCAGACGAAACCGCTTGGCCCTGTTATGGACCAGGGGCAGTCACAAACAGTGAGTCGGACTTCCGAATAGAAGCAGTAGCAGACAGGTACACCCGTAAGGCTCGTACCACATCCAATATGTGCAGCGCAAACTCTCTGGGATGCGATGGGTGAGGACACAAGGACGGGAGGACAATGTCCTCATGTAGGTGAAAGGTAGACACCACCTTTGGCAAAAAGGAAGGTCGCGGATGCAACACCGCCTTATCCTTATGGATGACTAAATATGGCGACTTGCAGGACAAGCCGCCAACTCAGACACTCGTCAAACAGAAGTGATTGCCACTAAAAGGCCACCTTCTGAGACAAGACAAGAGAGGAATATCCCGGATATTCCCAAAAAGGAGGTTCCTGTAGGACCTAGAGCACCAATTTCAGATCCCACGGTGGGAGAGAAGGCTTGACAGGAGGGAGCACATGGCGAACCCCCAACACAAGGTGCTAACCAAGAAATGACCCGCTAGAGGTCGCTGAAAGAAGACGGCCAAGGCCGAAATCTGATCCTTGATGGTACTCAAAGCAAGCTTTTGGGTCACTCCACACTGTAGAGGACGCAGGATTCTGGGGACGGAATACGTCCGAGGACACCAGTCCAGCGCTTTGCATATGGCGATATAAGCTTTCCAGGCACGGTGATAGATCTGCCTGGAGGAAGACTTCCGTGTCCTTAACATGGTCAAAATGACAGAGTCCGAGAGACCTCGGTCCCTCAATACCTGGCTTTTAACAGCTCTGCCGTTAAAGCCAGAGACTGTAAGCCGGATGAAACATAGGACCTTGAGACTGAAGGTCCTCCCTCATCGGCAACCGCCAGGGAACGTCCGCAACGAGACGTACCAGATCAGCGTACCAGTGACGCTGAGGTCAATCCGGAACAATTAGGATCACCGGAGTTTATATCAGGCGATAAGGACCCTATGGGGCCACCAACGCATCCGAGTCATCGCCCAAGGATCCCTGGATCTGGCCACAACCTCGACCCTTGCGACTGAGTCGAGAGGCCATCAGGTCCACATCCGACGTGCCCCCCCGTCGGCAAAGGAGTTGAAATATGCAAGGACCACTCTTCCTGGTCCGGCGTCTGGCGACTCAGATAGTCCGCCCCTACAGAGCCGGCACGTTTCTTCCGGCCCACTTCAGGATACGGATTACCTCGGAAGCCGCAGCTGAGCTCCGAGTCCCCCCGTGATGGTTTACATACGCCACCGCCGTGGCGTTGTCCGACTGGCTCCTGATGGAGCGACCCCGTACTCTCTCCGACCTGAGGAGAGACACAGTCTGATGGCCCGCATTTCCAGAACAGTGATTGGTAAACGGGCTCGTCCGGAGTCCAAGGCCTTGAGCCGACAGGACTCCCCAGACTCCACCCCAGCCCGTCAGGCTGGCGTCCGTCGTGAGTACCGTCCATTGGATGGGAGGGGAACGACTTTCCGGACCGAAGAGCCGAGGGTCCCAACCACCCTGTCAGGGACGCCCTGACCAGGTGAATCACCTGGATCCGAAGATCCAAGGACAACGGGGATTTGTCCCAGGTGGACAAGATCTCCTTCTGCAATGCCCTGGTGTGTGATTGGGCATACGGAACGGCCGCGAAGGAGGCCACCAGGAGTCCCGGGACTCTCATGCAAACAACGGATTGACAACCATGTTCGGGATGTCAGCACCCGCACCGCAGACCGAAGTGTCAGCAACTTCTCCAGAGGTAGGATACCTTTGCCTCCAAGGAGTCCAGAACCAGAACTAGAGACTCCAGACACTGAGTCGGGACCAGGACTGACTCCTGAATGTTCAGGAACCACCCGAAGTCCCTGAGGGTCTAATTGACGATAGTCACCCTACCTCTAAGTCTGAGCCACTTTCTGCTCATAGCAGAAGACCGTCCAGATAGCCCACGACAGCAATACCTCGCTGTAACAGAAGGCTAGAACCGGAGCAAGCACCTTGGTGAACACCCTTGGTGCCGAGGCAAGGCCGAAAGGAAGAGCCACAATCGAGAGTGGACTTCGCTGATCGCAAGGCGCAGAAACTTCTGGTGACTTGCGCAGATCGGAACATGCAAGTAGGCGTCCTTGAAGTCCAAGGACGCCAGAAGAAAATCCCTTTGGTGGAGTGTAGCGATCACCGTGCGAATGGATCCCATGCTGAATTTCTGCACCTTCTCGAAGGCATTCAGGGCCTTGAGGTCCAGGATAGGTCGAACCACGTCCTATTTTTGGGACGACAAACAGATTCGAGCAGAATCCCTGAAAACTCTCCTGTGACGGAACCGGCACAATCACTCCGGACCTGATCAAATCCTGTACAGCCCCCAAGAGGGCTGCCCGACAGGTAGGAAGGAGAGAAAGATTCAAGGGAAAGAATCTGTGTGGGGGCCAGGATCGGAATACTATCCTATAACCTGAGGTGACCACCTCGCACACCCACCAGTCGGAGATTCGGGAGGTCCACCGATCCGTGAACCTGCAAAGTCGTCCCCCCACCCCAGAGTCGGGCGGAGGCAAGACTTCACGCGGAGGCGGGCTTGGGAGCCGCTTGTTTGGCTTACGCACCCAGGGGCACTTGTGCCCCCCAGCCGCACTGCCGTCAGTCTGAGAGGGCCTACATGTGGACTCTGACTGACGAAAAAACCCCTGGTTTGCTGGAGAGGAAGGCCCCTGTTTGCGGCGGGCCTCCTCACCCTTGCTAGTCTAAGGAAGAAGAGTGCGTTTACCTCCCGGGACATCCATGACGATGTCATCCAGAGCAGCACCGAAAGGTCTACCGCCTTTAAAATAGTAGATCCGTCAGGAGCTTCCTAAGGCTAGGTCAGCAGACCAGCATTTCAACCAGATAAGACGACGCAATACCACCGCCAAGACAGAGGCCCTGGATATTAAAGGGGCCGCGTTCAGCGTGGCGTCGCACACAGAAACCAGGCCCTGAACCAGTTGGTGGGCCAGAGCAACTGTGTCTGGAGGAAGAATATGCTCCTGTACAGCTAGGTGCAACATTTTTGCCCAACCTGTAAGTGTTTTAGACACAAGGGTCGCCGCTACCACAGGTCGTAGGGCGGATCCCAACAAGGCAAACATGGTTCTGCTCACCACTTCTGACCTCCTGTCCGTGGGGTCCTCAAATGCAGGAGTCCCCTCCATCGGGAGAGTGATGGCCTTGTTCAACCGGGCGACTGGAGGGTCGACCACTGGGGGAGAAGCCCACTTTTTAAGTAGGGCATCTTCAAGGGGTACCTGATAGACAAACGCCGCGGGACCATAAAAAAATTCTTCTGCGGCTTTTCCCAGACCTTATCAATGAGCTGGTCAAAGAAAGTACAATGGAAAAAACCCCTTTAGAAGGCCTGGCCTTAAAAGAACCAAAGGAGACAGTATCCGCCTGAGGTTCTGCATCCGCAGCATCTGAGCTTGAGAGTGTCCCTCACCGCAGTCATGAGCACACTAACAAGCGCCCTGTCATTTACTGACTCAGAACTGGAGTTTCCCTCATAAGGAATGTCCTGTTCAAAACCATCCATACATTCAGAACTAGGGTCCTGAGCGATAGTGGCTAGGCCCATATCTGAATCAGCGCACTGCCCTAGAGTAGATAAAGTGGGGAGAGGGCGCCTTTTTGCACCTTGCGCTTGCACACAGCTCCCATCCTGGTCAGAAATTGATTCCAGGGCTGCCCACAACAGGTCCATAGGGACCGCAGTGCTGAAGCACTGCCTGTTGCCACTGACATTTTTAGGGGAAGCTGGTGACACAGACTCCATATTGTCCCTCTCTGAGACTCTCTCAGATAAAAAAGTCCACCCACAGGCTGTGCTGACTGAGGAGGGGGCGCCCAGGGGACTCACCAAACCGGACCAGGGACCGCTTAGTTCCGCTGTCTGTACCGCGCTGTGTCAGCGCTGGTAAGCTGTGAGGAGACTGTGAGGAGATTCGCGCTGCTATAGCAGCGCTAGAGGCCAAACTAGTGCTGAAAAGCGCGCGGGCTACAAGAAAATGGCCGCCGCACTTCACTGAGGCGATCCGCGGCAAGATGGCCGCCATGATGCAGTTAAAATGAAACAGCACACACGCACAGCGCCACTCGGCGCTCAGGCCCCCCAAAAAAAAAAAAACACACAAAAAAGCCCCAAGGCATACATTGCAGACCAGCATGAGCCCCCCAAGAACAGTGTGACCCCCAAGCACCCCACACAGTCAGCGCCAGTAATGGTGACAGAGAGCGACAATAAAATACAGGGGGAGACAGGGAAAATCCCCCACAGAGAAACACACAGCCCTTTGTACTCACCTGCAGGCAGGAGAGACTACTTACCCGTCCCCTGAGGGACACACTGGTGTTTCTGACAGGACTATCACAGTGCAGTACTGAGTAGCTGTCGGCCCGGTCCACCGCGAAAGATACAGTCAGTCAGGAGCTGTTCAGTCTTGAGAGGACCGTGGGAGCATGAAAGCAAACCCGGCCACCCCTGGAGTCATGGGGCCTGTCGTGAACTGAGTCTCACGCACACAAGGCGAGGATCAGCACGCTCGATGGTCGGACAGGGAAGACTACGAGGATATCTTGTACCCAACCTGTTGCCCAGCCGACAGTTGATAGAAGATTCTCAAAAATAAAATAAAAAAGAATTCCAAAAAGGAATAAAATAGGTCAGGAGACTGGCTCCTGAGGGAGCCACGTCTTCTCCTTCTGCTAGGCAGAAAAAAACTGAAGTCTGCTGACTGTAGTGGGAGGGTTATGCCCGGAGGGACCGCCCCCCTGGGTGGGGCTGTTCAGCTCTGGCTTTTAGAATGTATGTATAACATCTCACATTCTGCCTAGGTCTTCTCCTGCGAGCAGGGACATAACCCACGTGTAAAGTGTAAAGTGTAAAGAGACACCGTGTCAGTCCATGGATGATAAGAGAAAATATTGAATTTTTTTTCAAAATTGTCGCTCTATTTTTGTTTATAGCGCAAAAAATAAAAACCGCAGAGGTGATCAAATACCACCAAAAGAAAGCTCTATTTGTGGGAAAAAAAAGGACGTCAATTTTGTTTGGGAGCCACGTCGCACGACTGCGCAATTGTCAGTTAAAGCGACGCAGTGCCGAATCGCAAAAAGGGGCCTGGTCTCTATGCTGCGTATTGGTCCGGGGCTTAAGTGGTTAAAAGAAAAGCTTACCTACATTCCTATTTAATAAAAATATTTGTAGCCATTTGTGATTGTTTGGGACATGATGGTACATCAGTAGACTGTACCTAGATTTTTAGCTTTTTGTACCTAGAATTTTTTTGTTTGGCAATTTGCTATATAATCTGTACCCCAGCTGTATACTTTTCCCCATATAAAGCAAGTTTGATGAAGTTAAGAGGGAGGGGGTTAATTGTGCAACAGCTACATTTTGTGTCTTTTTTACTAGATAGAGCCATGACTTCGACAAACCAGAAGAGGTGTTCTCTTTTAATTCTGGGTGCATGCAGCATGCAGGGAGACTGCATTTGTTTTCTGCTTTGTCCTTTCCAGCTTGACCCCTGCTATGCTGTCATTACATGGCTTCATCCGCAGATAATGTTACCATGTGATGGAATGTACAGGAGCTGCATCACGCCTTACAAATGATGTTCGCTATGAGTATCTCTGTTTTGGCTACAGTCAGTGATGCATTATCCGATGAGTCAAACATTTCAGTCGTCAGTGCCAGCTCCCAGTGTCAGCTTAATGGACTGGAACCATAACAGCAAGGCCCTGGAAAATTGAATATTTTACTGGCAGAGTCATCCGATTGAGCCTATTTAATCCACAGGGGTTCACTGCAAATGAATGATTACCCAGTGATATGAGGCTTGCTGACAATCCACCCTATCACCAGTGTCACCACACAGTGAGAGATGAACTGACCGGAAAAAACTGAACCCGAACGCCTTTTTCCTGATCTAGTGAAAACTTGCGGATTAACAGTTCTCTTCTCATGGCCCGAGATCTCTGTCTCTCCAACATAACAAGGTGTGGTCAATCGTTTTTACTACACACGAAGGTTGTAGCAGTCGGGAATAAAAAGTTGTGTTATATTATCCTGCACCAAGTATGAATATAATGTGTGGGACACAATGAATGTGGAAAACCTGGCTAAGGCAATAATTCGGTTTACTGGAAGTCAGTACAATTTTCTAATCAAGAGAAGCTGAAAAAATGAACAGGTTGCATGTAATATGATCCATCCCCTTCTCAAATGCTATTGGCTATTTTCTGTGTCTCGAGTTTGAAAAAGGTTTTTAAGTTTTGATTGGCTAGACCAGGGGTCTCCAAACTGCGGCCCATGGGCCAGGTTTGGCCCTTTTATTGCCTTTATTCTGCCCTCTGGGAACTATTCCTTTCACTGATATGAGACTGATAGGGAACTTATTCTCCCACTGACACCAATTATGGGGCACTATTCCTCCCACTGGCACCAGTAATGGGGCATCACACTGATATCAATTATGTACATTTTTTACTCCCACTGACACCAATGATGTAAATTTTTTATTCCCACCGACCACCAAGCCTATGGCATAGTTTACTCCAACCGATACCAGGGCATTTCCTACTCCCACTGGCCACAGTCCAGCCCAACTGGTCATTTGTTTCAAAAGTTTGGAGACCCCTGGGCTAGACTACTGAACCAAGCTTAGGGAGTTGTGTTGCATTTATAAGCTTGTTGAGTCTGATGCCCCGCACACACGATCGGATTTTCTGTCAGGATAAACTCAGACGGATTTTTCCGACAAAATTCTATTCAAGCTGTCTTGCATACAGACTATCACACCAAATTCCGACCGTCAAGAACACAGTGACGTACAACACTATGACGAGCCGAGAAAAATGAAGTTCAATGGTTCCGAGCATGCGTCGACTTGATTCTGAGCATGTGTGTTTTTTCTCCGTCGGTGTTCCCTACGAACGGATTTTCCGCTAGAAATTTTTTTCCGTCTGAAAAAAAGAGAACATGTTCTCTTTCTAAATTCCGACGGAAAAAGTCAGATGGGGCACACACTCACGGTCAGAATATTCCATGAAAAAATTCCGTCTGACTTTTTCCATCGGAAATTCCAATCATGTGTACAAGGCATAAGAAAGTCCACAGATGGATAACCAAGTCTCGGACAAATATCAGCTCCAGAACTCGCATCCATGATCTTTTGCTAACAGAGATTAGTGTTTCCCCTGACCCTTCTCTCTTCTACAGAGGGGTTTGAAGAGTCGTCCCTGCTTGTATGTTTTCCAGTGACACTGGTTAACCCTCTAATGAGATGTGGTGGGTAACATACAGCTTTGAAGGGGTTAATCTAAAGACTTTCTTCTCTGGTAGCCTGCAGTCTCCAGTCGGTGATTTACTATTTGTTTTGGCCTGCTGTAAACCATGTCTGTATTTTTTTTCCTGCAGAACTGAAGCCTCTTGCGGTTTGGTTTTTTACTTTTCATCTTTTGCTCCGATGAGGTTAGGGGTTCACAAATCACAATTTCCTGCAGTGACTTATCCGGCTTGTTGTTGGTGTCTGTATTTTGGGTCTTTGACAGCCATGATAAACAATCAACAAGAAGCCCCAGCAGCTGAACCACAAACAGATACCGCAGGAACCCTAATAGCAGGGGCAGCCATGATGTCACAAGAGTCATATGAGATCTTATGGAATCCCTTCTAATCATTTATTATAAAATAATATATCTAAAAGTAGCCAAGTCTAACATTATTGTAGTATTGTAGCACATGAGGTTTCAGCAAATATATATCTACAGGATAGCGAAGATTAATTTTAGTTGTGGAAATGCATCATGTAGTTGTTTCTTCCCTCATACGGTACATACATTGTAATAACAATTACTGAAGTCCAATGAACATCATCATGCACCTGTGTGAGGGAAAAGCCAATGGGCTATCACCCAATCCAGTGGGTTAAAAAACAGAGTCATCTGGTCCTGGCACATGCAGAAGAGTATGTGATTTTGCTGCCTGTGTGACAGGACCACAGAGCTTGCAATTGAAACAGAAGAAACAGTGTGATAAATTCTCACTTATAGAAAGGGTTTATTTTTATTTTTTTACATGTATTCCAACAGAACACCCTTCTGACATCATGCCAGCAGATTACAACTGATGCAAATAAAATGTCTATCTGTTACTGTCCTCTCAATAAAAAACAAAAAAACTTTAACCTGGCTTATAATGAAACGCGTTGTTCTTGTCCAAAGCATCCAATCAGACCCAAGTTATGAAAATTTTGGCTACAGTTTTTAATTTACTGGAACCCATCAAGATTTGCCCCTACATAGTTACTCTATGCTATGCCAGGGTGCTGTCTGGGTCTATATGTAGCATGTGTATGTGCTTGGGAGCATGCTCATTTATGTCCCTTTAGCAAACAAAACTATCTGTCACTGACAGCTCCTGGTTTCAGAGTAATGGCTGGGAGCAGGTAAGACCGGCTTCTAATCACATGACCACTGTGATAGCCAGTCTGTTGAGAAGTCTGTGTTTAAGTCTGGGTTCACACTGCTGCGGTGCGAGACACCGCATGTAATTTGCACAGGAATTGCAGCACATTCCTGTATGAATTACGTGTGATGTCTCTGGGGTGCAATTTCAGCCATGGATTTGTATGGCTCAAATTGCACTGCATGCGCACCAAACTTTTTTAGTCCGCACCAGAATCGGACTGTTTGGGTGTTCACATCCATGTGATCTGATTCCGCAAATCGCGCTGTGTTTTGCAAACTGATCGCGGGGTGTCATTAACAGTTGGTTTTTCATGGACGGGTGGCATTTTAGATGTGGCGCTGAATCCGCAGTAAATTTGCTGTGAATTTGCACCACATCTAGTGTGAACCAAGGCTAAAAAAAAAAAGTATCTGTTGAAAAAAAAGTCGGACCACGGCTTGAACTAGGCTAGTGTCAGAGTGTTTTAGATACAGAATAAAAGTTTTTTATAATTTTTTTTTTTAAAACATAGGGACTGATTTACAAACCGTTTGCGCCATGAGTATCGGCGCATCAACGGGTGCCATGGCAGTTTTGGTATTTACAAAACATTAGCGCCAGTAACGCAGTGCTATTCCCTATTTACTATAGTGTTCTCGGCGCACGGGAGGAGGCGCTCAGTGCGCTACTATGGACCTGGCGCATGGCATCTTCAAATAAAAATATAAAGAAGCTGGAAGTGCCAATATTATGGGGTGATGTGGGGTGATGTGAGGAAGTTTAGTGACAACTGCCCAGGTAACAAATATGCCCAAAATAGAATGAGAAAGTAACTTTTTCTGAACCAGCCTGCTGCGCCGGCAATTACGATTATAACTGCGAGAGATCTTTTTGTGCTCTGCGCTGCAATTTTACTCGTTCAAATGCGCCGGTTCACTGTGCCGGCAAAATCTTAGTAAATGTCAAGTCACGTAAATCAATTTGCATAAGTTGAACAGGCGCACCTCCTAAACTTGCCGTTATATAACAGTCCGACAGCAAAATTACATTTATAAAGGAAAAAAAAGGCATTTAAAAGCACTCGCGGCTATAATGAATTGTCGGCTCCCGTCAATATAGAGAAAAGTCATTGAAAGTCTTTGTAAAAAAAAAAAAAATGCGTGGGGTCCCCCCAAAATCCATTATTAGGCGCTTCAGGTCTGGTATGGATATTAAGGGGACCTCCACGCCAATTAAAAAAAAAAAAATGACGTGCGGGTCCCCCTCAAAATCCGTACCAGGCCCTTCAGGTCTGGTATGTATTGTAAGGGGAACCCCCGGGCCAAACTTAAAAAAAACGGCGTGGGGGTCCCCCTAAAAATCCACACCAGACCCTTTATCCGAGCACGCAACCTGGCAGGCCGCAGGAAAAGAGGGGGGGACGAGAGAGCGCCCCCTCCTGAACCATATCAGGCCACATGCCCTCAACATGGGGAGGGTGCTTTGGGGTCCCCCCCAAAGCACCATGTTGATGGGGACAAGGGCCTCATCCCCAAAACCCTTGCCGGTGGTTGTGAGGGTCTGCGGGCGGGGGCCTTATCGGAATCTGGAAGACCCCTTTAACAAAGGGGACCCCCAGATCCTGCCCCCCCCTGTGTGAAATGGTAATGGGGTAAAAATGTACCCCTACCATTTCACAAAGAAAGGGTCAAAAATGTTAAAAATTACAATAGCCAGTTTTTGACAATTCCTTTATTAATGTCTTCTCCTTTCTTCCATCTTTTTCTTACATCTTCTTCTTCTTCCAACTTCTTCTTTTCTCCATTCGGGTTTCTTCCTCCATCTTGTTCTTCATCTTCATTCTTCTATCGGTGTTCTCGTCCGCATCTTGCTCCGGCTTCTTGGTCCCCTCTTCTTTCTCCGGCCGATCCGCTTGAATTCGAGGTTCCCGCTGTGTGACGCTTCAGTTCATCAGTTCTCCTCTGGGTCCGCCGCCACCCGGTGACCCCGCCCCCCTCTGACACCACGGGGAAAGTCCCCGTGAAATCCATGTGCGTCAGAGTGGGCGGAGTCACTGGGTGGCAGCGGACCCAGAGGAGAACTGATGAACTTAAGCGTCACACAGCGGCCCGCAGACCACCACAACCACCGGGCAAGGGTTGTGGGGATGAGGCCCTTGTCACCATCAACATGGGGACATGGTGCTTTCAGGGGTCACAGACCCCCAAAGGATCCTCCCCATGTTGAGGGCATGTGGCCTGGTACGGTTCAGGAGGGGGGGCTCTCTCTCTTCCCCCCTCTTTTCCTGCGGCCTGCCAGGTTGCGTGCTCGGATAAGGGTCTGGTGTTGATTTTTAGGGGGACCCCCACGCCAGTTTGGCGCGGAGTTCCCCTTAATATCCATACCAGACCTAAAGGGCCTGGTAATGGAATTTGGGGGAACCCCCACGCATTTTTTTTTTCAAAGACTTTCAATGACTTTTATCTGTATTGACGGGAACCAGCAATTCATTACAGCCGCGAGTACTTTTAAATGACTATTATTTTACTTTAGAAATGTCAATTTGATTTTGAACTGTTATAAACATGGAAAACATGCGCTACTTTACAGGCATACTATAGACACCCCCCAGGTATGATATTTAGGGCCAGTTCTTTATGTACAGACTTGTACTGGACCGCAGTAAAACACATCAAAAACGCTACGGAACGTACCTGTGACAGGGGTCACTTTGGGCACAGGGTGAATGAGAACCCCACTATGATCTGTGCTAGTCAGATTCAATGCTGTATATACATTATATATATTGTGTGTATATTGTGTGTTGGCTGCTGTGTACTAATTGCTGTGATGGGGTAGGGTGTGATTGCATTCTATTGTCTATTGTGGCTTGTGGTAATTAAGTCTGTAATTATAGGTATTATAAACTAGCAGACAGACCGTCTGAGGAACATAAAGGTTATGCATAGTCATTTAAGATGTAAAGGGATTAGCTAATAAACCCACCTGTTGTCTGCTAAGAGCTGTCAGATGTGTATTGGGAGCTCGTTATGTAACTATTGTGTGAAGTCCTTTGATACTAGGTACTGTAGTTTAAAAGACAGTGAGGCTAGCCTAAAGGTCATGTGTCTGAGTCATCAGCTGTAGTTAATTAGCTCATGTAAATTAGGTCTGGTCAAAGGTGTATTGTCAGAGGAAAATGAGGAATGTAAGAACCTCCTCTCTGTGTGTATAAAACTTGGTTTGTCAATAAAGAAGGTGAGACCTGCTGGGAACTTCATACAGAGTGTTTGTCTCGTATATCTGGAAGGATTATTCCTATGGGAAGCGGTCGCCTGACTGTGGAGTGTCTGGTAGCTGCTGTGTGTTCGGAAATGGAATATATCTAAACGACGTTAACCCCTGTCGTTACAGTACCAAAAAAGCTCTGGAACGCACCTAAATGCACCAAAGACGCACTGCAACACACTTGTCCTAAGTGAAAAGAGGGGGAAAAAAGCACTGGACTGCATCAAAAACATACCAAAAATGCACTGGAACGCATCAAAAACGCGCATGCAGAAAAGTACCTGGAACGCATCCAGACTGCGTTTCTATGGTGTGAACTGGCCCTTAGGGATGCGTTCCAGGTGCTTTTTTGCATGCGCGTTTTTGATGCGTTCCAGTGCATTTTTGGTACGTTTTTGATGCAGTCCAGTGCTTTTTTTTACCCCTCTTTTTTATTAACCATAGATAAGGACAAGTGTGCTCCAGTGCATTTTTGGTGCATTTAGGTGTGTTCCTGTGCATTTTTGATGCGTTTTGCAGCGTTCTAGTACAGTCCAGTGCAGGTAAAATGCAGCATGTTCTACTTTTTTTGTGGAACTGGAACGCACTGGAACAAACACTGCCATTTAGAACCATATAACCAACTTTCCATGCATAAAAAACGCAATGCACTGCATGTGGTGTGAAATGGCCCTTAACCTCCCTGGTGGTATGATTCTGTCAGATTTTAGGTGCTGAAAGCAGTACCATTATTCTGCATGGAAATTTGGCGTTTTATATTGTAGGCCTGCAATTCTTAGGAATAACTCACTTAAATCTGTCCAAACAAGAGTCTAGTAGACATCCCGGGTATGATAAAGTAAAAAAAAAAAAAATCATAAATTATAATATAATAAAATAACTATAAAATAATTATAACAAATAATAATAATTAAAATGTTTTTCAGTGTTTGATGCCGAATTTTCCCACAAATCGCTATCGCTCAATTCTGCGAGTGATTCTAATTTATTATCGCTGTTTTCTAGCTGGTCTAAAACCACTTTTGAGGTAAAGGGACACTTTTTGGTTGCTATGGACAATCTCCAAATTCCAGGCAGAAGGAACAGTTTTTATTATATAAAAGTGCATGCAGGACACTGGGCCGACCACTAGGGACAAAGGGGGTGTGTAATTTTTTTATACAGTACTGCAGTGGTCATCAACCCTGTCCTCAGGGCCCACTAACAGGCCAGGTTTGTAAGATAACTGAAATACATCACAGGTGATATCATTTGCTGCTCAGTGATTGCAGTGTTCTAGTCTGCATCTCCCCAAGGTAATACATAAAATCTGGCCTGTTAGTGGGCCCTGAGGACAGGGTTGATGACCACTGCAGTACTGTAATCTGTAAGATTACAGTGGACTGTATGTTTTGTGTGTTTTAACTTTTTTGAATTTGGCGCCGAACTCCGTCCCCGTGCGTCGTAACGTCGCATGGAACGGAGCTCGGCGGCACTCGGCAGTGTGAATCTAGCGAGGAGACAGCTCGATCACACAGCGAGAGGCATCGCAGGATCCAGGGGACAAGGTAAGTAACTCTGCCTGGATTACTGCGATGCAATCCCGAGTCTGGCTCGGGGTTACCGCTTTTGGTGCTGAAATTTCACCCCGAGCCAGACTCGGGAATACCGCTAGGCAGGTTAAGCAATTAGGCATATATAAAGGCACTTTTCCTTGTTTTGTTTTTGGTGTTGTCCAAATTGGTGACATTGATATATGTCCCTTAGGGTGGGACCTGGGCCCCCATTTTAAGGCCAATTACTAGAAGAAAAGCCAGCCAAGTGGGGACTAGCAAAATTAACAAGTCAGTTCCCATAGACTGCAATGGTATTTGCTGTATAACTTTTGCCCATGTTAGGCTCTTTGTTTGCCCCCGGACCGGGGGGTGTTTGTCCCATCTCTAATTTTGTAGCATGCTGGATGATGTGCTTAATTTTGGATGGGGGAGGGGGGGGAAAGGTGGCTTAGTTTCTGCTATCTGCATTTGTGTTGGTCTAAGCATGCTTAGGTTTTTTTGGTGCTTTTTGTGTGTGAACAGCACCTGGATATTTCTGGGCATGCTCAGAGAGAGTGTGTTTTTTGGGTTAGTAATTGAAGGACATCCTTAACAGGTGTACCCACTTTGAAGTTCAGTCTCCACATTGGATGAACTTGCATTTTGGGTGTTTCATGGACTGTGCATGTGTTTTCAATTGCCTCATTAGCACACAAACCTATGTTATATAAAGCTTGCAGATAGCATTCTCTCCCTTGCCCTGAAAAGATGCAAGATTGTGTGTGTGGTGCCGGCCGGCAAAATGTACATTTTGGTGTCCTTATCGAGTTTGTAACACATCCATTTTATTTGTTATGTCTTTGCAAAACAGATGTTTGTTTTACTTTTGTTTATTGTTTTTTTTTGTGTGGGGGATATGTTCCCCTGAAATATTTTTGATGTTGTTAATGTGTGTCGTTTGTTCACTTTGATTTAATTGTCTGTGCTGCATTATTTTGCTAAATCTTTCTCAAGATGTGACTAATGTTTCAAATTTACCTTCATGTCTTTTTTATTTATTTATTTTTTTTGCTTCCCTTTGTGTTTTCCAAGTCCTGTTTTGTTGACCAATAAAATTTTATGCAAAGTTTGATGTTTGTTTTTTTTGTTTTCTATGCAACAAATGTGACAGCTGTAGCTTAACTATGCTTATCGGCATGTCAAAACAAAACAGGTGTGATTTGTCTACCCTGGTGCCTTCATGGTAGCATATGCATGTATTGTGTGCTGCCATGGATAGTCACCAGGTAATAAAAAATACAGAGCGGTAAGTAGTGAATTTTCCTTTTTACTGCAGTGGTTCTCAGCCTCAGTCCTCAAGTACCCCCAACAGGACATGTTTTGTGAATTTATCCTATCGAGAATTGCTGTCCAAAATACCAAACCATTGACTGTGATTTAAAGAACATTTGCAAGATGAAGGAAAACCTGCAAACATGGCCTGTTGGGGGTACTTGAGAAGCACTGATTTAGAGCACTGCACAAAATAGCTCAAGGCAATACGATTTTAATTGTGGGCATTTTGAGGGAAATCAAGTAAGTGTTAGAACCCCTGCTTGTTTTTGTTTTTTTAGGTTGGGCTTTGTGTCCCTTTTTGTAAAATTGGCTTTACTTCCTGTCACACAGCTAAACAGGAAGTAAAGGTAAAACCCTACCAATGTCTTTTTTTGGGGACACACCGATCAATCTAACTAGTGTCCCCATTAAGCAAATTGCACTCTAGCACTGTTGTGTACACCCCAAATCATTGGGTAGTTTGGGGTTTAGTACAGGCAAATCCACTCTGCAGTACAAGTGTAGTTGCTGAAAATCTGAAGGGAAGCACTGGTGATTGTAACATCCAATCATGTAAAAGCAAAGATGGTGTTTTTTTTGTTTCCTTGCATGTCCCTCTCGGATATCCAGCAAGTGCACTTGTAGTGCAAAGTGGATTTGCCATTAATAAATAAACCCCAAAGTCCAAAATACCTAATAATTTGGGGTGTACCCAGCAAAATGCTGGAGTGTAATGTACATAATGGGGAAAGTATTTAGATTGACCTGTGTGTCCCCAAGGAAAGACATTGGTAGGGATTTACCCTCCCTTCCTGTGTGGCTATGTGACAGGAAGTGAATCATTTGGAAGGATAAAGTGGCCAAATTTGGGAGTTGTCTTCACCCTATCAGGGGTGCAGAAATCCCCAAAAACTGTCTAGATTTCTAATCCCTCTGCACTCTATCCCCAAGCAAAAATAAGAAAAAGGATTTAATTTAGTTTAACTTTGCAAAGACACATTCCTAAGTTGAATTGTGATGCATGTCAATGGCCCATTTAGACCCTCTTTAAATACTTGAGATCAGCGCTATAGCTGATCGACGGCCACAGCACGGTCCTCAATTGCCGGGAGTCCGTCAATAGACGTCCTCCCCTTCGTGCGTACGCTGTGGTCACCGAGTCACTGAGACTCAGGTGATGACAGATCCGAGTAAGGGGCCGATCCCTGCCCCTTACCACGTGATCAGCTGTCAGCCAATGACAGCGGATCACGTGATGTAAACAAAAGCTCGGTAATGGTTTTTGTTTTCTCCTTGTGCTGACAGCGTAAGCATAAAAAAAGCAATCACCGACTTATGTGCAAGGGACATCGGACCCGAAGAGGAAGAGGCAATTCTGCGTCATCTGTGACAATCAGTAGCCCCTGCCAGTGCCACCTATCAATGCCCACCACTGGTGCCAATCAGTGCCACCTAGCAGTGCCACTTTTCAATGCCCACCAGTGCCAACTAGCAATGCCACCTCTCAGTGCCCACCCTTGCCACCTTATCAGTGCCCATCAGTGCAGCCTCATCAGTGTACATCAATGAAGGAGAACATTTTTCGAACTAAATATTAACTAAATATTAACCACTTCCCTACCGCCCACCGTCAAATGACATGACGTCCTTGACTTTGAATACTATCATTCTTTTCAGCCGGCGATTCTGTTCCGCCGCTTGATCGTTCTTATAGGCGGCGGGAGGGGACATCCCCCCCCCCACCCGCCGCCATCTGGTGCTTCTCTGGGCTCTCCCGTGCCATCGGGGGCCCAGAGAACAAACTGGCCGGCGCCGGATAGGAAGCATAGAGATGACTGTCGGAGGCCCGGGCGCGACTTTATGACGTCACGCCGGGTTCCCGTATGAAAATAAAGCTGTGATCTCGGCTGTCAACATGAGATTGGTGAATTTTTTTTACCGATCTCATGCTTTTCAGCCTGGAGGAGAGATGTGGGGTCTTATTGACCCCGCATCTCTCCATAAAGAGGACCTATCACAATAGATTCCTATTACAAGGGATGTTTACATTCCCTGTAATAGGAATAAAAGTGATCAAAAAAAACAAAAAAGTTAAAAAAAAGTGTAAAAAAAAAAAAAACTATTATAAAAAACATTTAAAACGCCCCTGTCCCCGATAGCTCGCGCTCAGAAGCGAACACACGTAAGTCCCGCCCACATATGTAAACTCTGTTAAAACCACACATGTGAGGTATTGCTGCGTGCGTTAGAACAAGTGCAACAATTCTAGCACTAGACCTCCTCTGTAATGCGAAAATGGTAACGTGTAAAACATTTTGGAGATTTTTAAGTACTGAAGTTTGGTGTCATTCCATGAGTGTGCGCAATTTTAAAGCGTGACATGTTAGGTATCTATTTACTCAGCATAACAACATCTTTCACATTATACCAAAAAATTGGGATAACTTTACTGTTTTGTTAAGGTGTTTGAAAATTTATTGCACAAATATCCTGCGAGATAAAAATTTGCAATGACCACCATTTTATTCCCTAGGGTGTCTGCTAAAAAAACATATATAATGTTTTGGGGTTTTAAGTAATTTTATAATTTTATAGCAAAAAAATTATGATTTTTACATGAAGGAGAGAAGTGCCAGAATAGGCCCGGTGCTGAAGTGGGTAAAATATCCTAATTTTTTTTTTAGTCTGTCTTTTGTATTTATAGAAAAAAAAAACACAAACAAACGCAGAGGTGATCAAATAGCACCAAAAGAAAGCTCTATTTGTGTGCAAAAAATTATAAAATTTTCATTGGTTTACAGGGTTGTATGACCGTGCAATTGTCATTCAAAGTGCATCAGTGCTGAAAGTTGAAAATTGGTCAGGGCAGGAAGGGGGTTTAAGTGCCCAGTAAGCAAGTGGTTAATATAAGGCTACATGCACACGGACATTTTTACAGGCGCTTGTTTGAGCATTTTTTGCAGCTTAAAAACGCCTCTCCATGTTAGCCTATGGCCTCATGCCCACCATGGCGTTTTTGAGCTGTAAATAGCATAGCCGTTTTTAGGCCCTATGTACACGAGACGCTGGTGCAAAGTCTTCAGAACTAAGGTTGAAAGCGGTGTTTCTAAATGCGCGTTTTGTCGAGTTTGCATGCCACGTTTTACCGCATTTGTGTCTATAAGCGTTTAGTTAGTGAACATCATAAGGAGCCGCCCTAAGCTCAAAACAGTATTATTAACCATTTCAGCTATTTTGTGAGACCAGAGTGAGTAGCAGCAGCTGAGACAGCAGCAGTGTACTTGTATTTAGCGTGTCACTTGCCACATCACTTGCCACAAGTTGTGGATTGTCCACTTGCCACGTCACCTGCCACAAGTTGTGGGTTGTCCACAATGCAATGGAAGCAATTAAATTTTTTTGGTATATATTTTTTATGGTTTTTCATCATTTGCCCAAATTTTTGAGTTTTTCAATGTAAAAAAAATAGGTCACCTTTAAAAACGCTTCTAAGCGAAAACGCGGCTAAACGCCGGTACCGTGTCTGAAAAGTGGAAATCTTAGGCGTCTGACCGCATTTTTTGGCTTTCTGAATAACGAGGTTAAACGCAACTGCCTAAGGGGCAGTTCACACCTTGGAAACGCAGTCCGGATGCATTCCAGGTGCTTTTCTGCATGCGTGTTTTTGATGCAGTCCAGTGCTTTTTTCCCCCCTCTTTTTTCTTAGGCCTCATGTCCACGGACAGACGTTTTAAAAAACGGTCTGTAAGGCTCGATTCCCACTAATGCATTTTTTGGTGCATTTTGCAGAAATACAGGGAAATTTTTTAACATGGGTTCCTATGGAACATGTTCACATCAATGCATTTTTGTGCCTCTGCGTTTTTGGAAAGGGTCGGGGATTTTTTTTTTCCAAGCAAAAAACAACGTTTTGCATGTAATAGAATTCAATGGACCTGCATCCAAAACGCAAGTACCGTGATTTTGCGGCGATTTGCGTTTTTTTTTTTAACCTGTTTATAGCTGGTTGTTAAAGGAAATGTAAAAAACATAAACATTGCCGGGTATTAAAAGGCCCTTGGGTCTAGTAAGGATTCAGAGGGGAGCCCCCCCCACACCAAAATAAAAAAAAATGGCGTGGGGGTCCCCCCAAAATCCATACCAGACCCTTATCCCAGCACGCAGCCCAGCAGGTCAGAAAAGGGGGGGCGAGCGAGTGCCCCCCCTCCTCCTGAACTGTACCAGGCCGCATGCCCTCAACATGGGGGGGTTGGGTGCTTTGGGGCAGGGGGAACCCCAAAGCACCCTGCCCCCATGTTGATGGGGACAAGGGCCTCTTCCCGTCAACCCTGGCCTTGGTTGTCGGGGTCTGCGGGCGGAGGGCTTATCGGAATCCGGGAGCCCCCAGATCCCGGCCCCCCACCCTATGTGAAGGAGTATAATACCCATTCACCTAGTGGCAAAAAAAGTCAATAAAAAAACACAACACAGGTTTTTAAAGTAATTTATTAGGCAGCTCTGGGGGTCTTTTTCCGACTTCGGGGGTCTTCTTCCAACTTCGGGGGTCTTCTTCCAACTTCGGGGGTCTCTTTTTTTCTGCTCTCCGGTGTCGTTTCCGCGCTCTCTGGTTCTTCTCCCGCTCTCTGGTGCCTTCTCCACGATCTCCGGTTCTTTCTGCCTTCTGTCGGGCACCCCGCTATCTTCTTCCAGCTCTTTTCCTAGCGGGGTCCCGGTCTTCATCGTCGTCTTCTTCCCTCTTCTCTCTGCCCGATGTTGCCTCGCCACTATTTGCCGCTACAATGCTGTGTGCGCGGAGCGCAACGACTTATATTGGCATGGGTCGTGGTCACCGGGTGATGCCACCCGGTGAACCCGCCCCGTATGACGTCACAGTCCCATCATTCCCCTGCCCCAAAGCACCCACCCCCCATGTTGAGGGCATGCGGCCTGGTACGGTTCCGGAGGGGGGAGGGCGCTCGCTCGCCCCCCCTTTCCTGACCTGCCGGGCTGCGTGCTCGGATAAGGGTCTGGTATGGATTTTGGGGGGACCCCCACGCCGTTTTTTCGGCGTAGGGGGGTTTCCCCTTAAAATCACTACCAGACCTAAGGGCCTAGTATGCTCCTGGAGGGGAACTTATGCCGTTTTTTTATTTGAAATTTGGTGTGGAGTTCCCCTTCATGATTCATACCACACACAGGGGACAGCGAGCGTGAGGCTTGCAGTACCTTGTTGCCGAGAACATTCTCGGGCAGGTACTTCAAGTCGCCTCCAAGACACGACTTGTGCGTCTGCTTCACGTTCAAGTCGTCTCCAAGTTGCCTCGCAAAGTCGCGCTGCCCCTGTGTCAACCGGCACACGAGTCGCCCCGCAAGTCGGATCGTCTTGATCCGACTTCCCGGGCGACCTCTATTCAAATCAATGGGCTCCCATAGGGAACCATTCATTTTGAATAGAGATACAAGCGCCGCTGACATTTTTATTTACTATAACAGTGAGCCGGTTCATGCACCCAATTAAGGATTTATCCGGCGCAACAATTAAGGTATGAACCGGTGCAGCGCACTGTTGCTCGTAAATCACCCCCATAGTGTCAGTATATTTATATAGTAAAAAAAAAAAAAAGCAAAATATGTACTTTTCTTTCTCGGCCCTACTACATGTACAAACAACAAACAATATGGTATCATCATGCATGCTAGGTGATGGATCATGGTAATGGCATAAAATATAGATAATTATTATTTTATTTTTTTAAATATTTTTTTTTACTATATTGGATCAGTTTTTTTATGATTAAAAAAAAATCAGGAGATTACCTATTACCATGTACCACCAAATGAAGGCCCAATTTATCCTGAAAAAAAAAGGTATAATTCACCTGCGGTGCTTAAAGATTTTGCATTTAAAGGACGTTGAAATGTTGAGAACCACTGCTCTATGCAACATTCATAGTCTGTCAGTGAACTGCTATTTGATGAAACAATATTTAAAAGACAAATTCTATTCAGGGAACATTAATAAATGTTCTTGAGACTGTATCACACTATGTGCCCTCCTTCTTTCCTATTTTGATATCGGTGTTCCACCTGGGCTATCACCATTGTGTTATCCGGTCTGGAGATTCAGTTCGGCCATCTGGTTTTAAAGTCACGGAATATCTGTCTGCGGCATCCCCAACTGAGGATTCAACCCCCACAGGGATACCCACAAGCTTGAGTTGACCCCATAGACGTATGTCTGTCGGGTCCACTCATTCCGGTAAGCCTTTTTTCCATCCGGTGGTGGTCATCTTACAGTCACTATATATTCTTTGGAAAGATCACAGTTCACATTGGATTACTTTATAGAGACTTTTTCCTTGGTTATTTTATACACAATCACGTGGATTTTGGACTTGTCCCCCCTTTTTTGGTTATATACCATACACTTTAAGTGGTGAATCTTGGACTTGTTTATTTTCATTCATTTATTTGGGTGTTATTTATTTATCTTTTTGAAGCGCTACAATTTATTTGCTATGTTTTTTTTTACTATTTGTCTTATTGGGTTTGTAGCTGCTCACCTTCACTAGCAGCGCAGGAATTTTTTGTACATATTTTTTATGGACAGACGCTTGTCACATGAGGCTGCACTGGATTTGCAGAGAAGGAGTTGCTGGAATCAGGAAACGCAATAACACAATGACCTGTTCACACAATCAGATTCAGCTCTGGACGATACAGACAAAGTGATTAACCTACCTGGTCAAATACAGTGGCGGCTGGTGTGCAAAATTTTTGGGGGGGCGCAAACTGAAAAATCAAACTTTTAGTAATGCAGGGCTGTAAATAGCCATTTATCGGGTAATTATGTATCATTACTAGGGTTGTCCCGGTACCGATACAAAGCATTTGCGCGAGTACTTGTACTCGCGCAAATGCTCCCGATGCCCAGTCCGATACTTTTTTTTTTTCTCAGAGCGGGGGGCGGAGAGTGGGATGGAGAGTGTGCGGCGGGGGGCGGATACCAGGGCGGAGGCGGAGACCAGGGCCGAGAGCAGGACGGAAAGTGTGCGGCGGGGGGCGGAGACCAGGGCGGAGAGCGGGGCGGGGGGCGGAGAGCGTGGCAGAGACCAGAGCGAGTCTTCAGGCAGGTAAGTAAAATGAATCTGATCCAATTGCCTGTCTGCTGCTCAAATGCTCCCGGAGCTGTTCCCCCTTCACCTCCATGCCGCTGTGCCCCCGTCACCTCCATGCCGCTGTGCCCCCTTCACCTTCGTGCCCCCTTCACCTCCGTGCCGCTGTGCCCCCTTCACCTCCTTGCCGCTGTGCCCCCTTCACCTCCGTGCCCCCTTCACCTCAATGCCGCCATGCCCCTCCTCCACCCCCTCGGTATCTCAGGATGGAGAGCGGAGGTAGGAGCCGGTAAATCCGGCTCCTTACTTGTCGGAATGTACAGAGTCATCACTGACTCTGTCCATTCACATAACTGAAACATCGTAAACTGTGTTTACAATGTTTCAGTTTATGAATGGAGAGGAGCCGCTGTCTTCTCTCCATTCATTTTCAGCGCAGCTGAGGCTGCTGAGAGAGGGACTGGGGAATCTGTGTCCCTAGACCCTTTCCCTGTCTCAAAGGGGAGATGTCAGAGGTCTGTTAAGACCCCTGATATCTCACCAAAGCCCCCCACAACAAGGCTGATAAAAAAAAAGAATAAAATAAGATAAAAATTTATTGTAAAAAAAATTAAAAATAAAAACACACACACTGACACTGACCCCCCCTTAAAAAAACAAAGCATTGTAAAAAATAAATAAATAAAATAAATTGTAAAAAAATAAAAATAAAAAAAAAAATTTTAAAAAATAAAAAATACTGACACATGAGATTAAAAAAAAGTATCGGTATTCGGTATCGGCGAGTACTTGAAAAAAAGTATCGGTACTTGTACTCGGTCTTAAAAAAGTGGTATCGGGACAACCCTAATCATTACTGCTAGGTAAAACTGTGGATGTCAATTGCAGCCTCACTGTGCCCATTATGAGAGGTTCCCACCATTCCTGTACTGTGTTCCTGGGTTTGTACACCTGCTGTGCTCATTATGAGGGGTTCCCACCATCCCTGTGCCAAGTTCCCAGGTCTGTAACCTGATGTGCCCATTATGAGGGGTTCCCACCATCCCTGTGCTGAGTTCCCGGGTCTGTACACCTACTGTGCCCATTATGAGGGGTTAATTTTGTTTATTGAAAAATCTTACAAACAACAACTTATATACAATAAAACCATAATAAATAAAACATATTTACAAAATAATTGAATATGACTATACAAAACAAAACAAAAACAAAACAAAACACAAGAACATAATAAACGGTGCAAACCAAATTGCGCACAACATAATCCCTACAGGAGAGCCAGACTAAAGAACATCACCGTCACCATGCATATAGCCTTTTATATAAAATGAGTGGGATCTGACATTAGGGTAGTTGGGGCAGCCGTTTCCTAGCCTGGCTACTCCCTCTCCCTGGAGAACCAGCGCGCTTTGTTGCACCCTGGCACTCATCGTCCATAGAGGATGCTGAACTGAACGAGTCCCATTCATCATCATCATCATCTGACAGTACCTTAAATGTATTTGCCAAAGGCAAAACCCTAGGACTTAGGCCCCTTTCACACTGAGGCGTTTTTACAGCGTTTTCACTGTAAAAATAGCGCTGTAATAACGCCTGAAATAATCCTGCCCCAGCATTCTCAATGTGAAATCTCTGAGGGCTTTCACATTGAGGCGTTTTGCTGGTTGGGCGTTGAAAAAAATCCTGCAAACAGCTTTTTTAGAGCAACTTTAGGGCGCATAATATAGCGCTGTAAAAACGCCTATCCCCATTGAAATAAATGGGATTCGCGGTAAAAACGCATAGGCATAAGCGTTGTTAAAAAATAGCGCTAACGCCTATGCGTTAGCGCTATTTTTACCGCGATCGCGGTAAAAACGCTGTAAAATCGTTGTAAAATAGAGGTACAAAATCCTATAATTTTTGAGCGTTTTTTCAACGCCTCAGTGTGAAAGGGGCCTTAAGGTAACTGTACCTCCTTTTTTTTCCTTCCTTTTGCCTCTCCTCCTTTTATCCTCCAACCACTCCATATCATCCTTGGACAAACCGGAGTCAACAGCCTCCCCACTCATATCCTCCCCTACACCCCCCTCTCCCCCACACCCCCTTCCCTTATCTACCACCATGCCAGCCTCTTCACTTTCCTCCCCACTCCTCTGCACCCCACGATCCTTAACAGGAACCCTGCAGCGTCGAGGGAGGGGGACTGGCACCGCACTTGATGCACCTGCCTCAGCACCTCTCGCTGCCTCTGCAATTTTAGAAGACACAGACACAGGATTGGACAAATTCTCGGCAACTGACACCTTACCTACAGACTGGGAAGACACTGACACACTAGGTAAATGCACAGACTGGGGAGACAAAGACATACTGGGTACTTGCACAGACTGTGTCTTCTGACACAGACACATTGGGTGTTGGCACAGACTGGGGCACCACAGACTGGGGAGACACAGACACATTGGGTGTTGGCACAGACTCAGATGGACTCACAGGTATTCCAGCTGCTGAGCTCTGAGCATCCTATATGTCCAGGCAGAAGAATTCTCTCATAAGCTCAGGCTTGTTGTGCATTGCCTCAGGACACTGACTGTAAGGATGTCCCACCGCATTGCACAGATTGCACCTTATGATGTTACAATCCTTAGCCAAATGTCCTGTACCCTGACACAGAGAGCACTTCATCACTGGACAGGAGGATGCAAGATGCCCTTTATCTGCACATTTAGTAAATAAGGGTGGTCGAGTATCAGCATATAAATATGTAATTGATTAACCGCACCATCATCCCTGTAAATAATGTGAAAACTAGCGAAACAGGATGTGGGATTTTAAAGGTGCTGATTGACAAAAGTATATAAATCACAATGACAGTGATATATAAAAAATAGAAAAAATATTTATTGCTTACATACATAAAATACAGTGATATATACACATATATATGACTATCATAGGTATACACCTACTACCTATCGGTATGAAGTCATAAGGTAACATCAACTGCAAAAATGCGTCTAAGATTCTACAGTTTCGCCGTTAAGGCTTCGTCAGGAATAGACGCATAGGATAACTTTTTAATGAAGAATTTTCCAGCTTAAAGGTGTAAGAAAAGTTTGAAGACAAAAAGCAGCAATTAGAAACAGAGAATAACAAACATAATAAAGCACACTTTAGCACAACATGCATAAACAGTATCCCGTGGACCCAGAACCTCCCCTTTATTGAACAGTGCAATTCCCTCACATCCCTCCCCCTACCCACTGGGGTGCTTACCTGATAAGGGCACCAAAGGTCTATACTGTGCGTCACTGACCGTCAACATCTCACCACAATGACCCCGTCCATCATAGCCGCAAATCCCATAAGGGAGGATGAAAATATGTTTAGGTTCCAATCATAAAGATATTTGCCTGTAAATATTCAAATAATGAATCACAAATTTAGGACTTGAAGTCCGCATATAGGGGTTGGGGGAAGAAAGGATCTGGCTGCAGGCAATTTACTATAGCCACTACTCACCCCCTCCTCTGATATACTATTCAAATTGATGCAGGAGCTCAAGCTTGTCAGTAAACCAGGTGAAATCAGGTACGATTGTCAAAGTAAAATATATAATGGGTCCATCTAAACATTGTCAATAGCAAAAAAGATTTAACATACTGGTTCCGTGTCTAATGACAAAATACTACAAAAGTAGGCTCATGAGCAAATAAGTAGAACTTACAATGATCGCTATATATCACCAAATATGCCGTGCAGTATTAGCAAAGGCTATATCCGGACCACATCTATTCTTCACGACAAATGTGTGGAGACTGATGAAAGTGTCTAATCAAAAATGACAGACATAAAGGTCCACCTAAAGAACAAAAATCCATAAAGGTAAATTTCATTACTTTTATAGTTCCTCACATTGGTGAGTCTGCAAGGTGCCCCAATTTCCAGAGTTACCTGTATTGTATGTCCCGTTCGGTTTGAGCTCCCGCCGAAGTCTGAGGACAGCATATGCTGTCCACATTTATATACCCCCCCCCCCCCGACCGCCCATTAGCGGCGTGTGGCGTCATGCCGCAAAGCGAGTCACATGTACAGTGGGAAGCCCTGTATGCGGATGGAGCGCCGGAAGTGAACACACTTCCTGTGCGTCTCACCCATGCGATGCATGACGTCACTCCGCAGGGAAGGTCACGGACGCAATGGGAGCCCGGTCTGTTACTGGAACACAGGAAATGAAAACATTTCCTGTGCACGCCGTCTGCAAGGAATGACATTTCTTGCAGACATCAGAAACCCCATGGGTGACCCGGGATCTGTCAAGGCGATTAATACCAGTAAGATTCGCGGAAATACCCCACAAATCACAGCAGGCCGGGACCACCCCAAAAGGGGTGGACAGACATAGGACCCTGAACATTGAGGTTCAGTCCAAATGCATGCCCCTACGCATCCGTATGGGAATGCTGGCATGAAGGAACGGGCCATTGTTGCATGGCAGAGAAGACGGCAGTGGCCCCACAGACCTATAGAAAATCAAAGTCTATGTGGATCGTACTACGTGGGCAAAACTAAACGTCCCCTGTTTTGCAGGATTCGAGACCATGTCTCTCTGATCGCAACGCATAGGATGGAGACGCCGATTAGTCGACATGTGGGGCTATACCATAATTTCGATTTAAAATTCATCAAATTTTTTGTGCTTGAACATATACCCCAACATGACCGAGGAGGTGAAATAGATAAAAAATTGCTTCAACTCGAAAGTAGATGGATTTACTTATTACAAGCAACCCGCTTTCCGGGTCTCAATGAAGGTATTCGTTTTAAACCTTTTTTGTGATGGTTGATCTCTGGGCTAGGAGCAGGGGTACCATTTTGGATGCTATACTACGCCTTGCCCCTAATTTCCATTCTTGGGAGACACATGCTCCATCCATTTCTGTGATCTTTCCCTTCCCGGATTCACTCCTGTGGTCCGTGGGGTCTCCTGCTATCATAGCCTTACCTGTGGTGATGCTCTGACATCACTCCCCATAGAAGGTGGGACCACAATAGGGACGGTTTAGGGTATTGACGTTGCTGAGGAAAGACTTCATAAACTCACTGTCTCTCTCTCTCCCCACAAAAGGGAGTGAGTGATTATATGTCAATATATGTGCATTAAAACATAAATGATTGTATTTTTTCTATACAGTCGGCTGATGCTAAGACATCAGCCTTCTGTAATTTATTGTATGTAATATTTTGTGTGTTTTTTACTTTTTTACTTTTATATTTTTTAAGCTGCGTTTGCATACATGCTGGGTATGTGGCGGTACCCCGTGGATTGGACTGAATCGGACTTGGACAGTTATGCCATTTTCCCCCTTTGCTCATCTTTTCATAGGTCTGTGGGGCCACTGCCGTCTTCTCTGCCATGCAACAATGGCCCGTTCCTTCAAGCCAGCATTCCCATACGGATGCGTAGGGGCATGCATTTGGACTGAACCTCAATGTTCAGGGTCCTATGTCTGCCCACCCCTTTTGGGGTGGTCCCGGCCTGCTGTGATTTGTGGGGTATTTCCGCGAATCTTACTGGTATTAATCGCCTTGACAGATCCCGGGTCACCTATGGGGTTTCTGATGTCTGCAAGAAATGTCATTCCTTGCAGACGGCGTGCACAGGAAATGTTTTCATTTCCTGTGTTCCAGTAACAGACCGGGCTCCCATTGCGTCCGTGACCTTCCCTGCGGAGTGACGTCATGCATCGCATGGGTGAGACGCACAGGAAGTGTGCTCACTTCCGGCGCTCCATCCGCATACAGGGCTTCCCACTGTACATGTGACTCGCTTTGCGGCATGACACTACACGCCGCTAATGCGCGGTCGGGGGGGGGGGGGTATATAAATGTGGACAGCATATGCTGTCCTCAGACTTCGGCGGGAGCTCAAACCAGACGGGACATACAATACAGGTAACTCTGGAAATTGGGGCACCTTGCAGACTCACCAATGTGAGGAACTATGAAAGGGATGAAATTTACCTTTATGGGTTTTTGTTCTTTAGGTGGACCTTTATGTCTGTCATTTTTGATTAGACACTTTCATCAGTCTCCACGCATTTGTCGTGAAGCATAGATGTGGTCCGGATATAGCCTTTGCTAATACTGCACGGCATATTTGGTGATATATAGCGATCATTGTAAGTTTTACTTATTTGCTCATGAGCCTACTTTTGTAGTATTTTGTCATTAGACACGGAACCAGTATGTTAAATCTTTTTTGCTATTGACAATGTTTAGATGGACCCATTATATATTTTACTTTGACAATCGTACCTGATTTCACCCGGTTTACTGACATGCTTGAGCTCCTGCATCAATTTGAATAATATATCAGAGGAGGGGGTGAGTAGTGGCTATAGTAAATTGCCTGCAGCCGGATCCTTTCTTCCCCCAACCCCTATATGCGGACTTCAAGTCCTAAATTTGTGATTCATTATTTGAATATTTACAGGCAAATATCTTTATGATTGGAACCTAAACATATTTTCATCCTCCCTTATGGGATTTGCTGCTATGATGGACGGGGTCATTGTGGTGAGATGTTGACGGTCAGTGACGCACAGTATAGACCTTTGGTGCCCTTATCAGGTAGGCACCCCAGTGGGTAGGGGGAGGGATGTGAGGGAATTGCACTGTTCAATGAAGGGGAGGTTCTGGGTCCACGGGATACTGTTTATGCATGTTGTGCTAAAGTGTGCTTTATTATGTTTGTTATTCTCTGTTTCTAATTTCTGCTTTTTGTCTCCAAACTTTTCTTACACTTTTAAGCTGGAAAATTCTTCATTAAAAAGTTATCCTATGCGTCTATTCCTGACGAAGCCTTAACGGCGAAACTGTAGAAGCTTCATAGACGCATTTTTGCAGTTGATGTTACCTTATGACTTCATACCGATAGGTAGTAGGTGTATACCTATGATAGTCATATATATGTGTATATATCACTGTATTTTATGTATGTAACCAATAAATATTTTTCTATTTTTTATATATCACTGTCATTGTGATTTATATACTTTTGTCAATCAGCACCTTTAAAATCCCACATCCTGTTTCGCTAGTTTTATCTCCACATTTGTTACACAGCTTTGGCTGGCACGGATAAAAGATGGTCAGCCTGTCCCTCCCCAGGAAAGCAGAGGATGGCAGATGCTGGACGACATTGTCAATTACTTTTAATTTTAGCTGCACAGACCATATTTCCCGATCATCCAAAATCTTTTTTAGGGGGCTCAGGACGTCTCCATACCTCCTCAACCATACAGACAAATCCCCCTGTGGTATGGACTCATTACGGACCAGAATTGTGACCATTTTAATGAGTGGCTGGTGGGATATAAGCTTGGGGATGAGCCCTTTCCAGTCCGGCAGGCCCCTACACACATGCTCATATTTCTCCCAAAATATGTCCAAAGACTCCGGACGGATAAAGGACAAATCATATTCATAGGAACCTGCCGGACTGATCAGGGCGAAGATATCTGCAGGCGTAAACCCCATCTGCAAAATTTTATCCACCACTGCTCTCCTATGTGGTTGAATTTCACCGCCTTCCCATTTCAACTGGACAACATTCCTCCTTTTAAACAGGGAGGAAGACAACACATTTCCATGCTCCTTCCCTGCTTGCTCCCCTTTCCCAGATCCTGTAGCAGCAACACCAGCATAAGATTTCCTTACACCACCAGCATTTGCAGTCTTGTCCTTAGACACATTCAAAGCTATTGGCAAAGAGTCTGTATCAGCTGGGATAGCAGTCTTCTGATTAGTAGAGGCAGGACTCGCCCTCTACCCCTAATCTGAGCACTCAGCTCCAATCCTGTCCATTGCAGACTCCTGGAGAGTTGTGGTACTACTACACCCAGCATCTCCTCCACCATTCACATAAACAGCCGCTGTGCCTGGTCCAGGCAAAGTCTCTGTATTGTCCATGGACCTCTCTACAGACTGAAGCGACAGTTATTATCAGATGTATGCTGTTCAATGTCTATGCGTCTGGGCTGACTGCCTGCAGCACTACAACCCTCAGCAAGCCCATTGTCATTAAAGTTCACACCATCTTGCACACACACTGTACCTGCTTGCTGTGTTGTCTCCTTTGCGATGTCATGGCTGATGGTGGGGTCAGATTTCTTCCCAGTTGTTGCAGACTTAATGGTGGAACTTGCTTTCTCCACATGTCTTTCTTCCACAGGGCTAGGAACGGTGTCCATCTTCTCATCACCCTCTGGGGAAGCCGCATCCAGAGGGGATTCCAACTTATTGATGAACTCCAGCATGCCAGAACCTTAACCCTCCTGCTCAGATGTTTCATATTGCTGCTGGGGTGGGAAGGGGACAGAGGCCTCTGCCATTGAGGGCTCAGCAGATGTCTGAGGTGTTGAAGAGCTGGGCTCATCCTCCGGGCCCACTTTCTCACTCACTGCTGAGTCTGTCTGTACCTGCATCTCCTCACTGGTCTCCTCACCGTCCATGCAGGAAGCGGCTCCTCTCCTCATGCGATTAAATCGCTCCTCATTTTTATATTTCTCTTTAAAAATTCCGCTATTCTCCTTCAGAGAACACACCAATTCCTTCTGCTTCCTCACAGCTTGTTCCAGGTCTTTCAACTCAGGCCTCAGAGCCGGTCTTTTCTTACTGTACACTTTAGCACAGATCTGCTTTTTCTTTCTGAATTCAGCCATTAAAACCATCAATTTCTCCTCTTCCTTCTCAATCTTCTTCAGCTTACTGACAGTCCTCTGTCTAAAGGCAGATAAGGACTCATCTTTCCTTTGGCTAGGCCCAGAATCTCCCACAGGTCTATCCAGGGGGCCCCCGCCAGGGTCCTCCCCAGAATCCAGCATGCCTCCTGGGGCAGAGGAGCAACACTAGCCCCTAGTCTCTGGAAGCAAAGGAACTAGCAACCTCACACCTCACTGTCAAGGAGTAGAATGGAAGTTTCCCACCATCCCTGTGCTGAGTGCCCAGGTCTGTAACCTGATGTGCCTATTATGAGGGGTTCCCACTATCCCTGTGCTGAGTTCCCGGGTCTGTACACCTACTGTGCCCATTATGAGGGGTTTCCACCATCCCTGTGCTAAGTTCCCGGGTCTGTAACCTGATGTGCCCATTATGGGGGTTCCCACCATCCCTGTACTGAGTTCCAGAGTCTATAAGCTGATGTGCCTATTATGAGGGGTTCCCACCATCTCTGTGCTGAGTTCCCGGGTCTCTACACCTACTGTGCCCATTATGAGGGGTTCCCACCATCCCTGTGCCAAGTTCCCGGGTCTGTAACCTAATGTGCCCTTTATGGGGGTTCCCACCATCCCTGTACTGAGTTCCAGAGTCTGTAAGCTTATGTGCCTATTATGAGGGGTTTCCACCATCCCTGTGCTGAGTTCCCCCGGTCTGTACACCCACTGTGCCCATTATGAGGGGTTCCCACCATCCCTGTGCTGAGTTCCCAGGTCTGTACCCCCGCTGTGCCCATTATGAGGGGTTCCCATCATCCCTATGCTGAGTTCTTCTTTACAAGTGTGGTCTCAGATCTGGGCATTCCTCTTTAGGGGTCCAATCACTGACTGACACCCTCTCCATCCCAGATTACTTTTTATCTCTTCCAAACTGTTGAGCGGATCAGAACATTCTCTGCACTCATTTAAGTTTGCCATAGAATAGATGATTATTTTTTAATTTCATTCCTACGACCACCTTAAATGAGTGCAGAGAATGTTCTGATCTGCTAAACAGTTTGGAAGAGATAAAAAGTAATCTGGAAAGGAAAGGGTGTTAGGCAGTGATTGGAATGGTCAGATCTGACAAGGGAGGCTGCAGGATGTGAGCAGTGAACTATGCAATCAGAAGATAGTGAAGGGGAGGGGGATTGGTGTGATAGGGAAGGTGTACAGACGTGCATTACACAGAGAGAGGTGAAGTAAAGTTTGAGATTAAAAATGCTGCTGTAAAGTCACTCAGGACACAGTGATAATAGCCCCTTCTGCCCCCTCCCCCTCCAGTCCTGGCACGTAGTGTACCTGGAGATTTATGTGTGATCCCTCTGTGTGCACTGCTGGATGCTGAGTCTGTGTCACAGGGAGATGGATGGACAGCTGTCTATGCAAGGACCTATCGCTCTCTGTCCTGAGCCATTCTTCTTCTGCTGGGGATTTCCCCCTCACTTACTGAAGGAGACAGGCAGCCTGTGAGCCAATGACACTGCAGGTCCAATTAAAGCCCCAATCTAAGGACCCAATCAATTACAAGCACTGGAATCATAATGCTAGAGGTGGAGTGTTTGGGGCTATAAGCTTTGCGCCCCGAGCACACTCTAAACTATGCCAATAGAGCTCTAAGCCCCAATCACGTGTTCACACACAAGTCATGCCTCCAATAGCACCCCTGTGTCCGGCGCTCTTAACACGCCCGCTTAAAGGGACACTTTAAAAAAAAAAACTTTTTTTTTTTTTAAATAAGTAGCTTTGGGTGGGCAGCCGCACTGTCGGCCCCCTATTGATGGTCCGCCACTGGTCAAATACATTAAAAACACAGGTATCATTGAAGTAGTCAGTATGAATGCAATCTCATATTTGACTGGAGGGTACCTCTATCATAAGAGAAATGATTATTCTGTATAAATATACATTCAGTGGCAAATAAAATGTCTGTACTTTATTTTGTGCCCTCCCATGTATCTGCACTTGGGGGTCATCTGTCAATAGTCCTGAACAAATCTGAGTGAAAAACCTCTTAAGAGGATTTTATTACCTGGAGATTAACTGTTGTGCAGTTATTTATAGGGTCATGGCTTTTTTCCCCTAGTGTCCACATCCATGTTTGCACGATTTATGTTTTGCAGACCTCCTCTGGCTATATCAGATTCTGAGGGACATATTTATTGGATGAGGTGAACAGGGCATGTTCTGTGCTCTGATGGCATTGTTTAGCCTAAGTTGTCTGTGGTATCTCCAACTTTCAACTACAGAACATACTAATAGAGTGTTATCAATATGTTGCCTAAGTTAGCACACAAACTAGTCCTAGCAAAAAAAGCCCATTTGTACTAGGCAGAAAGTTGAGTTTTAGGACAAAACACTACTGCAGATACAATTTAACAAATTTCTCCTAGGACTGCACCATCTCATCCTCTATTTAGGTCTGCAGTTTCCATGGTGTTGCACAGCTATGACCTATTTGAAGGCTTGAAAGTGCAGTTGAGTGCTGATACAGTGGGGAAAATTATTATTTGATACCCTACAGATTTTGTAAGTTTGCCCACTTACAAAGAAATGAAGGGTCTATAATTTTTATCATAGGTGTATTTGAAATGATAGAGACAGAATATCAACCAAAAATCCAGAAAAAACACATGATACAAATGTTATAAATGGAGTTTCAGTTCAGTGAGTAAAATAAGTATTTGATCCCCAAGCAAAACATGACTTAGAACTTGGTGGAGGAACCCTTGTTGGCAAGTGTGACAGGAGTGACTTTGGGTTGGGGGTTGGTGTGGCTCAGCTTGCCCTGGAGAGTTCTGGAGGTTCCTGGTCCAGCTTCCCAAGGCCCTCTTATGTGTAGATCACCCTGTATCTCTAATAGGGGGATGAGGGTGAATGAGAACCCCGCTATGATCTGTGCTAGTCAGACTCTCTTTGCAGCCACACTAGAACCTTGTAAAATGTATATAATGTGTGCTGTATATATGTATATATAATGTGTGCTGTATATATGTATATATAATGTGTGCTGTGCCATGCTGTTGGACTATTTGCTGTGATGCTTTGGGGTGTGACCGCATTCTATTGTCTATTGTGGCTGTCTGCCTAAACTATTGTGGGATGTGTAAGTGTGTTTGCTGTGAGGAAAAAGGGAGGGGGATTCCTCCAACCCCCCTGCTGATAAGACTGTGTATTGAGAAGCTTGAACACACCTGACCTGTGTGGCCATTGTTTTCCAAGGGTGGGAGGGATGTGTTTTTGAGGAGAGATATCTGTGTGTCCATGTGTGATAATAAAGTCAGTTTGTTTTACCCTACACTAAAGGTGTTGTGTCTGTGGACTGAGGGGATAAAGAATCTTGGAAGGTGCTGGATCTGAACAGAGGAAGCATTGACGGCGGACCTAGATCTATTTGAGGACAGAGGGTTTGTCACAGCAAGCATGAACTAAGACATTTCTTGTAGTTGTTTACCAGGTTTGCATACATCTCAGGAGGGATTTTGGTCCACTCTTCTTTACAGATCTCTAAATCCTTAAGGTTTCTTGGCTGTCACTTGGCAACTCAAAATTTCAGCTCCCTCCATAAATGTTCTATAGGATTAGGGTCTGGAGACTGGCTAGGCCACTCCATGACTTTAATGTGCTTCTTCTTGAGTCACTCCTTTTTTGCCTTGGCGGTATTTTTTGGGTCATTGTCATGCTGGAAGACCCATCTTCAGTATTCTGTCCAAAGGAAGAAGATTCTCATCCAAGATTTTATAATACCTGGCCCCGTCCATTGGCCTCTCAATGCAGCAAAGTCAGCCTATACCTTTAGCAGAGTAACAGCCCCAAAGCGTAATGTTTCCACCTCCATGCTTGACTGTAGGGATCGTGTTCTTGGGGTCATAGTCAGCATTTTTCTTCCTCTAAACACGGCGAGTCGAGTTAATGCCAAAGAGCTTAATTTTGGTCTCATCTGACCATAGCACTTTCTCCCAATCCTTCTCTGAACCATTTAGATGTTCATTGGCAAACTTCAGACGGGCCCGTACATGTGCCTTCTAAAGAAGGGGTACCTTGCGGACACTGCAGGATTTTATTCTATGGCGGTGTAATGTGTTACCAATGGTTTGTTTGGTGACTGTGGTCCCAACTGCCTTGAGATCATTCACAAGCTCCTTCTTGTGTAGTTCTGGGCTGATCACTCACTTTTCTCATGATCATACTTACCCCATGAGGCAAAATCTTGCATGGAGCTCCAGACTGAGGGCAATTGATGGTTATTTTGTATTTCTTCCATTTGTGAATAATGGCTCCAACAGTTGTTTCCGTCTCACCAAGCTTCTTGCTGATGGTCTAGTAGCCCATCCCAGCCTTGAGCAGGTCTACAATATTGTCCCTGATGTCCTTTGACAGCTCTTTGGTCTTTCCCATGATGGTGAGGTTTGAATGGAATAAAGAGACTCTGTGAGATTCAGGTGACTTTTATACACATAACGAGTTGTTGTTAGGAGAACCTTCTTAAGTTGAAAGGACTAATCTGTGTAACATATGAGCACATACTGTAGTCAGTCTGTGGGAGCCAGAATTATTGTTGGTTGATAGGGGATGAAATACTTATTTTACTCACTGAACTGTAACTCCATTTATAACATTTGTATCATGTGCTTTTTCTGGATTTTTGGTTGATATTCTGTCTCTATCATTTAAAATGCACCTATGATAAAAATTATAGACCCTTCATTTCTTTGTAAGTGGGCAAACATACAACATCTGCAGGGGACCAATTATTTATTTTCCCCTCTGTATAACTACACTGGCAACTGTTACAGTTATCACCAAAGACATGTATTTAGGACCCTTTCTCACGGATGTTTCATCTGTCTGTTTTTTCATTCATCTATAGACAAATGAAAAACGGACAGCAATTTGTTTCAATGGACAAACAGATGTAAACAGATGATTACCATTTTGTTTTGTTTTTTTAATGGAACTGCCGAGGCCCAGAGAATGGATACTATCCATTTACATCTGTTCCATTTATGTCCATTTTTAGGCAAGAAACATTTTTTGGGTTTATACAATTGTAATCTCTAAATGGTCTCTGCAACCAAAAGCGATGCAAAAATGGATGTAGACTGATTTAAACTGAAATGAACTGATATAAACTGAACTGAAAACTGATCTGAAGAGGAATGTGCAATCTGGTGTTAACTTTCGTAGAAAAAAACCTGACTGAACAGATGATGCCACTGTAAAAGGGGCCCAAATGTAAGGGTCCTTTCACACGAGTGGTCTGCCCAGCGGACTCTGCTTTTCTCAGCAGGGATTGCTCCGCTGATCCCCGCTGAGCAGGCGGGTGACAGGTCTGTCTCCACTCACTGCGCAGAGACGGACCTATTGGAGCCACGCTCTCCTTTATGGGGGGATCGGATGAAAGCGGACCGCCTGTGTTAGAAGATTTTGGAGGTTATTGTCATTGTACAGAGAAAGATCATTTGCTGTGTATGTAACATCTATTTTTGAGGTACTATGTCAGGACAATGGGTGGAGTTATGTTACTTAATATACACAAGTGGGTGTTAATTTTTGTGGACAGTAGCATCACCTTCCTTGGAGCGATGCTAAATGTATATAATGCTTAGCTTATCAAACAGTATAATAATGCCTCACAAGTGAACACGAGTTAGGAAGATTGGGGGAAGGGACCCGATACACATGGAGAATGTAACATCTAATTCTAATTCCTCCTTCTGAAGCTAACACCTTACCATATGTTATCAGCTGTCATCATGTAACTCTTGTCTTTTGCTTGTCTTTCTGAAGAATAAAGTCACTCGTTCTTGAAGATATCCTGGCTCATTGAATTTTGGAACCAAACGCCTAGAAAAATACACTAATTGACTTAACACGTGTCTTGGTTTATTTTTACAGCCTGTCCGTTTTCATCTGATTCCATCTGCCAGATGGATGGAAAATAGGGTCACCATCTGTCTGGGTTTCACGGACAGGATAGGATCGGATCAGCGGGTGTCAGCGGACATGTCACCAATGAGATCCGCCGCTCCACAGGAGTCAATGGAGGGTCCGATCAGGTCTGCCTTAAAAACTGACAGGCGGACCAGATAGGAAAGCCTGCGTGAAAGGGGCTTTAGGTGTAAATTTATTCACTGCAGGAAGCAATATTAATGTGATTAACAAAAGTTTAATATCATTGAACATTTTAACTTGAGCTTTTTTTAAGGAACAAGTTAAATCTGTGTGTTTTGTTCTACAAGAGGGTAAACATTTTATAATTTGTATAAAAATTTACTATGTAAAGCAATTGCGCAACGTCTCATAAATTACGATACCCAACAACCCAAGTATAGCACAGTTTTTCCCCATTGGGACTCCTCCATATAAGGCTGTTGTTCTGATTATGTTGAATCAGAACTAAACCTTCCTGGCTTTTACAGCCAAGAAGGCTGCCATCTTAGTCTCCGTTTGATCTGCAGTTGCCATGGTTTGGTACATGTGATCAATTATATTAGCAGCTATTTGATGATTTGACAGTTTGGTTGAGAGCACAAGCAAATGTCAAAGTTATTTACAGCAAACCTTGGATTGTGCTCTTTGGTAAAGTTGCTTTGGTGGTTCTTCACATACTGACCAACGACACCAGGCACGTGTTAATTGGTGGCAAGTAGTAAGATGCAAAAAGAATGGGCAATCACTTAAGGGGAATCTCTAATTTCACTAGAAAAAAAATATATAAAACTTATAAAACTCCCAAGCAGCATTGCCTGGAACCACGTTTAATTATACTCGTTACCCCAGTGAGATCATATCCTGTATGAGCAAACATGGACCACGCAACTCCATACTGGGGGTCACACAGGGACCTCAGCACAACAGTCTGCTGTACTGCTCTTCAATATCGGCAGGATGAAACTCAAGCTTTTGTTTGGCATTGTCCTGCTTATGGAATGGCATGGCTTTTTCTCTTGTCTTAATTAGTTTAATTAACTCACTTACATTTGTGAAACTTCAAAGAGCTTGTAATTTCCAGTTGTTTAGCTTAAGCAAAGTTTAAATAAAGCGTTGTCGCTGAATGAACAATTGCAAAGGCCTGGAGCCTCTGATTAAATACATCATGGTATAATTGATAATTCTCTACACAGGAATGTGATGGGCAGGAAACTGCATTCTTCCAGACTGTAATTGCTCCTTCCCCAGTGTATATACACTGCAGTAATGTACGCCGTGAATAGGCTGTGGTTGAGGATGTTTTAATCACGTTGATCTCTGTTCCCACTGAGTGCCAACTGGCTGCTCTCATTATCCAACTGCTACTGTGCAAGAATTTAAGAATGTGCATCTTCCACTAATCTATACTTTAAATTGGATGGCGGGTGGGATGGATACAAACTGGTATTTAGAGGATATCACTAATTTACTAATAGGCATATCAGTATGGATGTCAGATCACTTCCTCAAACTCAATCTATCCAAAATTGAACTCATAATATTTCCTTCCCCCCTTCCCTGAATTGGCTGTCAAAATCATGTGCACAACTATCAGTCTATCCCAGCATGCCAGGGTGCTGGGTGTGATCATAGATTTCAAACTCCCCTTTCAGACCCACGTCCAATCACTCTCCAAATATTGCTACCTCAACCTCCACAACATCTCCAAAATATGTAAAAAATGTAATAAAATCGTAACCAATGACACCACAAAGCTTCTATCTTACCCCCTGGTAATTGTAACTCCGTCCTCATTGGTTTACTTTCACATAGGCTATCCCTCTTCAGTCCATCATGAATGCTGCTGCCAGATCCACCTTGCCAACTATTGAACATCTGCAACCACTCTCTGCCAATCCCTCCATTGGCTTCCGCTCACCCAATGAATACAATTCAAAATATTAACAGCATTCTACAAAGCCATCCACAACTCTGTCCCAAGCTACATCACTAACCTAGTCTCAAAATACCAACCCAACCATTTGCTCCTTCCAAGACCCCCTGCTCTCTAGCTCCTTCTCTATCTCCTGCCATGCTTGCCTCCAGGACTTTTCTGGAGCCTGACCCATCCTCTGAAACTATTTACCCTGATCTGTCTGTTTATATCCTACTCTGAAAACCCATCTCTTTAGAGAGGCCTATCCTGACTAAATAACTGAACTTTTACTTTCTCAATCAGCTCATTACCAGTAGGCTCTATTTGCCAGTAGACGATAGTTGTGTGGAAACGCGTCTAATCAGAGAGTACTTGCAACGCTATCCATCTAGTTGGCAGACTCACACCACCACTAGAGATATCATTCATGCTGGAATTTTTTAACCTTTATGTAAGTTCATCTATATATTTTTTAAATAAATTTGTCTGATTCACACTAGGAAGCTTCTCCCTTTTTCATATATGATCTTTAAATATCCCTGCAAGTGTATCAAGACATGCTGTTTGAAACCTTCAAACCTGTGATCATATCGGGATAAGGTTCCTAGATCTCTGTATTAAGGATCTATCAGATCTGGTAAGAGGCTACTCTCTTTTCTTGTAGAAGGAACACTTTGCCGTTTTTCTTGAACACTGGTAACCACAGAGTTGAATACCATTTTCACTTGTCACACCCTTTATTAAGTGTATGGATTTTCTTATGGACTTCAGCCACATTTTTTTACACACTGGAATTTCTTGCAATATTTTGCACATTGACATTTTTGAATAATGCATTTGTTCTGACATCTGTTATTTGCATAATTAAGTTGCTAACTATTGTTCACACACACACACACACACATACTTTATGTTTGAACACTTAGGTAGATATCTTGTCTTTTCACTTTATTTTGTTCATTATCACACCAGTTCACTATTTAAAGGAACAGTGCACCATTAGCCATTTCTATTACTTTATACCTTCCAAGATGTGAGTTGCAGAAGTTCCATACCAGACTAGCGCAGAGATATTTTTATTTATTTAGCTTATATTTAATAAGATTTTACAACTTTCATTTTCACCTAGCTATAATTCAGCAGGAATTTATATTTCATAAAAGTGACTGTAATTTTGTATAGATCTTCAAATGAAAGCTTTAGTTTTGTGACATTTCTTCAAAGCACAGAGCAAAAAGCAGCAAAGAGAATCTATTTTATATATTATATATATATATATATATATATATATATATATATATATATATGTAGCGGGGTCTTCTATAAGGCCCCACAGACTACGATTCCCAGAACCCTGTTTAGCACCCAAGGTGCATTGCCACCCGCAGAGACTCCTGGTATGGGTTATAAAGGTGAGGGGCGAGGTCAAGCTCGGGCCCTCTTTGGACACCGCGCTTCTATCAAGAGGGATCCCCCCTGTGCGGACTTCCTGCTGGTGCAAGGCCTGAAGCCTGGGCCTTGCGCACTTCCAAAGAGCCTTCCACCCCACTGCGGAGCCGGTGTGGCACCTGATCTCCTCTTGCCTTTGACTGACATCAGGAGGACCGAAGACCTGGCTGTCGCATACCCTGTGTGTGGATACACAGCGGTGGAAGTTAGGGACGAGGACTAAGTCCGGTGTGGTGAGAGAGCACCTGCTCACAGCTATAGCCAAGTACTTTGTCTAGGCCTATTGACTGCTTTGGCCCTTCGTGCTATACCTACTGTCTTAGCAGGAGACTAGTTCCAGAACTGAGTTTATAGTCTCCTGTGAATTGCTCCGTTATCAGATACCGTTCTTTTGGATTTACAAATTGTTGTTCCTGAATGTGCACCACCGATTACCCCTTGCATGCGAAGATTCTTCCCCATAAGACTAAACCCCCCACTTTCTTAAGTCAGGCCTGACTGGGTAGTGTAGAACAATATTGAGTGCCATATTGCTCATAGGGAGAATAGCTGCACGTGGTGTGTGATTCATTCTTTTACAGTATTGCTAGGTGTTATTTTAATTGCAGGGCTCTGCATGAGTTATGATGTACTGTATTGCTATGAAACCTTTATACCATCAGTAAAGTTGCTGTGGTTAAGTACTCTGGTCTTAGTGTCAATTACTGTATGTTATTACTATTTGCATTACTGTGGGATTGCTCACAGACAATTGCAGAGTTATACCAATACCTCATCCCCTAGACTAGCTGTGCCAGAGGAGGGTCGAGTAGATTTCCGGGGGTTGGCAGTGCTGTGTACAGGGCCCGAAATAATACCAGCGGCCCTCTTAAGTTGGCGGTATCGCTACATATATATATATATCCAAATAGAAAATGAGAAAGAGAGAGAATCTAACTGGCTGTTTAGGGCAAGTTCCTTTGTCAGATGTTTGAAAGTTAGACTCCAAGCAGGGTAAGTACCTGAATTTGACTTTGAACTTTTACAATTCCCTGTACAGCAGAGTTTAGGCTGGGAGAGAAAGAAGCAGCACAAGGAGCACTCACTGAGATGTGCTGCAGTGCTCACAAGAATCATGCTGAAAGGAGGAGAGAGCAGAATGTCAGCAAGATAAATGTATTGGTCTGCTGCTTCTACATTCACTGTTCAGTCATAGGCTGGGAGAGCGAAAAAATCTGTAAGTGCTACTGAAAGTTGAGCAAAGAAAAATCAGGTCCCCTCCCCTGCCAGACAGGTCTTTGCTCAGGACTAGATGGACTGAATATAATTCCATTGGCAGGTAAAACAGCTCCCTTACACAATATTTATTTCCCCTGTGTATTTAATGGTTTGCCTGAAATTCAGCTTTAATAAATAAAACTGTTGAATTTTTACCTTAACAATCCTATAGAACTGAATCACTGTTGAAGACTATTTATGAAAACTAAGTTTTTCTTGTTTTTTTTTCTTTGTTAACCAAAAAAAAATAGGTGCAGATCAAATAGCCAATCCGAATACAACTGTCTATTACAAATTGTGAAATGAAAGCAAACACCTGATTGGGTGCTATGAGAAACTACACTGTGGTTCTTTTGTAAAAGTTCTAATAAATCAATTTTTCTATGGCTGTCAGGGTGACTGGCATATCAGCTGGTGTCATTTCACAATGTAAAAGGCTGCTGGTTTGCCTGAGGCCTCCCCCATGGCTGCTTTGAGTAGAGCAGGAAGTCACTGTCAGGATGGAAAACTCTGCAAGTTATTAAAGTGCTGTAACCAGCTCGCCGCACTCCCAGATTACAATCTAACCAAATTACTGTCTGTCATCCGAATTTCAGCACCCATCAACGCATTATCCTGATCACCCACCAGCTCCCCAGGAGCTCTCCAAAATAGGAACATATGGTTATCCAATCCTCAGTGACTCTGCCATCAAGAATGACACAAACCACATACAGCCGCTGCCAGAAACAGCAAGGTTATAATTGCACTTAATTCATCAATGCTGATTGTCTGTGCTAGGCTTAACGTGTTAGGGTGCGCCATAAATGTGGGTCTAGAAAATTACCAGCCCCGTGCTTTGCAAAACCCAAATATCTAACCTGAATACACATTTACTGCAGTGCAGATGTTCCATTATTTACTCTAATTCACTGCAATATAATAACAGGAGAAAAGCTTTTATTACTCAATTGTTTTTAAAAAAGACGCAAGGTCCTATATACTGCTTCACATAAAGAGTTTTTCTTTTAATTGCATAATACATTTCTAAAATTGTGCTTTTTTTTTATAAACCTAAGAACAAAAATTTCATATACAGCAGCTTACCAATCCTTAGATGTGGTGGCTGCCTTAGTTTTCTGTTTTAGGCTTTCTCTATGGGTGTAGAGGCTCTTGAAGTACCTATTAAAGTGGTTCTAAAGAAGTTGTTTTTACCTAAATGCATTTTTTGCATTAAGATAAAAAGTCTTCTGCAAAAGTCTTCAGCAGCCCCCCCCCAATACTTACCTGAGCCCCATCTTGATCCAATGATGAGCACGAGAGCCTCGGCTCTCCGTGGACTCTCCCTTCTCATTGGCTGAAACAGCAGTGGGTGCCACTGGCTTCTGCTTCTGTCAATCATAGCCAGTGAGCCAATGAGAAGAGAGGGGCTGGGGCTGAGCCGCTGGCTAATCCTCCTCTCCCATTCAGCTACTGCAGGAAGGAAAGGGGATCTGTTCCAGTAAAAGCCACCCACACAGCCTCTCTTATCCAGGTTCCGCTTGTTTTGCTGCTCAGGTCCCCCTGTGTGCTCCTCGGTACTGTTTACGCACTGTGTTCCTTCATAACGGAAGCATAGTAAATACCATTTACTATGCTTCCGTTTGTGAACTAACAAGGAGCTCTGTACAGCTGAGGCTGCAGTGCTGAAGCTTGAGGACTGTGTTCTCAGTCCCCTTTCTCTGTCTCAAAAGTGAGACAACAGGGGTCTGTTTAGATCCCAATATTTCACCACAACCCTCCAACAGGGCTGCCAACAACACCATCCACTGCCCCACTGACACCACCGACTGCCCTGCTGACACCATCCACTGCTCCACTGACACCATCCACTGTCCTACAGACACTGCCCTACTGCCCTCATTTTTACAATGACATTTGTTTTATTACCGTATTTTTCGCTCAATAAGATGCACTTTTTACCCCCAGAGGAGGGGAAATGTCTGTGCGTCTTATAGAGTAAATATTGACCAGCCCCCCCCCCCCCCGACCATGTTACAATAACGGGCCGGCGGCAGGGTGGCCATCTCCCATGAGCGCCGGGCGATCTCCCTTTGGGCCTGTCACTCACAGAAGACAGAGCAGCCCAAGCAGCCAAATGGAGTACAGCCGTGGCGGCTGCTCTGTCTTCTAAATGACAGGCGGATGCATAAGGAATGTCAATCTGTGCGAGGTGGAGGTAGCACAGGCAAGGCTGCATTTCATGGCAACGATCAGGCTGCATTTCATGGGCACAGGTCAGGCTGTATTTTATTGGAACAGGTCAGGCTGCATTTTATTGGCACTGGTAAGGCTGCATTTAATTGTCAGTGGTCAGGCTGCATTTCATGAGCACTGGTAAATATTTTAGTACACTATTTGGTTCAGAAGATTATTTTTTTGTTTTCTTCTCTAAAACCTAGGTGTGTCTTATGGTCAGGTGCATCTTATGGAGCGAAAAATCTGGTATATTTTTCTAAAGTCTTCTTACTATTTAGTTAGGCCTTGCTAGTTAATTTCTTTTAAAAAAGGGTGCAGAACCCTAGTGATCTTTGATCCCTTTCATGTTGTTCAGGTAGATCTCCACCCCTCAAAGGTTGCCTACCTCTTTCTACACTGTGTCACTGGGGCAAAGCACTTGCCGCATCACCCTGCATAGGCAATTCATTAAACTCAGAGGGTCCGGATTGGCTGAGCAGGGGCTCGCTTAGGCCCCTCTGAGACACTGGTTTCACCCAGACAGAGTGACAGGGCAAGCCCTTTCCCCCAGCGGTGCACTCTCTGCTCAGCCCCCTTAAATCTTAACCACTTCCCGTCCGTTGGCCATTATATGATGTCCTTGACTTTGAGCAGGGATATCTGAATGATGCCTGCAGCTACAGGCATCACTCAGATTTCGTCTTTTTCAGACGGCGATTTCCTAAACCATAAGAATGATCAAAGCAGCTGTTCAGCCACTTGATCGTTCTTACAGGCGGCGAGAGGGGACGTCCCCCCCTCCTCCCGCCCTCCAGTGCTTCTACCAACTCACTGCTGCCATCGGTGAGTCGGAGACAGGATCCGCCGGCCCCAGATGTTTACCATAGATATTTCTGGCGGACCAGATGGTCTCCGGAGTCTCTATGATCGTTCGGAGCCCGGGCGCAATGTTATGACATCACTCCCCGCCTCTGCATTCAAACAAACGGCACCGCCTCGGCTGGGAAGCCAGGATCTTTTTTTTTTTATTTCAGCCTAGAGGTGAGATGTCGGGTCTTAATGACCCCAAATCTCAATGTAAACAGGTCCTGTCATGCCATATTCCTATTACAAGAGATTACATTTACCTTCCTTGTATTAGAAATAAAAGTGATCAATTTTTTTTATTTTTTTTTAAAGTTTCAAACTAAAAAAATAAAAGTAAAATTAACAATAAAAAATTAAAAAAATGTAAAGCACCCCTGTCCCCGTGTGCTCGCACGCAGAAGCGAATGCATACGCAAGTCCCGCCCACATATGACAACGGTGTTCAAACCACACATGTGAGCTATCGCTGCAAACATTAGAGCGGGAGCAATAATTTTAGCCCTAAACCTCCTCTGTAACTCAAACCATGTAACTAGTAAAAAAAATGTAAAGCGTTGCCTATGGGGATTTTTAAGTTCCGAAGTTTGGCGTCATTCCACGAGCGTGTGCAATTTTCAAGCATGACGTGTTAGGTATCTATTTACTCGGCTTAACTTCATCCTTCACATTATGCAAAAAAATTGGGCTAACTTTACTGTTTTTTTTTTCTTTTTTTTTAAATCATGAAACGTGTTTGAAAAATTGCTGTGCAAATACCGTGCAAGATAAAAACGACCGCCATTGTATTCTCTAGGGTCTCTGCTAAAAAACTAATGTTTGGGGGTTCTATGTAATTTTCTAGCAAAAAAAATATGATTTTTACATGAAGGAGAGAAATGTCAGAATTGGCCTGGGTGGCAAGTGGTTAAAGTACACTTAACCTCAAGGTGCATTATCAAGTGAAAATGCTGCAGAAAACAACACTAATGCCACTATATAGGTGGCATTAGTGGCACAATGGAGGAAAAGGACCTTTGATGTTATGTGACCTGGCTGAAGACAGTTCCAACAAGGCATGTATACAGAGATTAAAAAAAAAAATGTTGGGGTAGGAAGGGTGGCGGAGAGGGGTTTGGTGGTGTATGTAAGCTGGAAGTAGCCTAATATAATTTTTATGTTAGTGCAGATCAATTTAACCAAAACTCCAACCTATCTCCCTCAGAACTATGCGTGACTTTTTTAGTAAATTACTAAAATGAAAAACAGTTTTGAGCCACAGAAAGGTACAATTCAGTGACGGTAATCCATACTGAAAGAGGAATAATGTATTAAAATGTATGAAAAAGCAAATATTTATTTAGCAGTTCTGGCATAAATGACCTATAAAGTTGTGTTTTTCTTCTAGCAAATAGTCATTTCTTTCAGCAGGAAACAGTGCTTCTGTGTTTCAGTGTGAGAATGGAGTCAATCTTTGCAGACGTGCTGTATGCGTTCAGATGCTCAACGTATACACAAATTGTGCGGGTTCCTGCCATCTTTCTACCATTTGTTTGATTGATTATCTTCTGCATCGTCCGTCATCTCAGCTCATTAGATGTCTCATGAAGTCATTATAGGCCCCCTCCACACAAAAAGTGAGCGCATTCAGAAATTCCAGGCAGCCAATGGCACCTTAACGATCGTCTGGAAGCAGCGCCGAGGACATTGGGCAATTTGCAGCCTCTCTGTTCAATCGCTTTCAAAGCTTGGAATGGCAGTCGTAGCAGAGCACATCAGTCAGGCTAATTAGAGGCTGCCAACTATTTATTATGATAGGCTTCAGCGTGAATATCAGTCACGTCACCTTCATTTATGCCCCATACCTTGAATTCCTAAACGGAAACTACGGAAAATATTTGTACCCCTCAGATGTCAATGTCTTGTAGAAAGGGGAAGCTAATTATACAAAATGAAGACACTTGGAATAAGTTCCCCCATAGGCATAATATATTGTTGTGCTGACATAATGCTTGATGATAATGTGTGTCCCTGTCACTCTGCACTGAGATAAAAAAAACAAGCAGCTGGTAATCCCACTTGGTGCTTTTAGGGGGACCCTGGTGATAACATATTTCCAGAAAATAATAATAATAATAAAAAAAAAACACTTTGGGGGATATTTACTAAAACTGGTGCACACAGAATCTGGCGCAGCTGTGCATAGTAACCAATCAGCTTCTAGGTTTACTGTTAAAACTTAAAGTAATTATAAAGTCTTGTTTTTTTTTTAATAACAAACATGTTATACTTACCTGCCCTGTGCAATTGTTTTGCACAGAGCAGCCTGCATCCTCCTCTTCTCGTGTCCCTCTTTGCTGCTCCTGGCCCCTCCCTCCTTTGAGTGCCCCCACAGCAAGCTGATTGATATGGGGGCACCGGATCCGAGCTACAGCTCTGTGGGTCCTTTCTCCTGATTGGCTAACTGACTTTGATTGACAGCAATGGTGCCGTTGCTGTGTCTCAGCCAATCAGGAGGGAGAGACCGAGGAACTTGTGGACACTGCTGGACAGAGAATATTAGGGGGTGCTGGGGTGGCTACTACACACAGAAGGTTTTTTTAACTTCATGCATATAATGCATTTGTTTACCTGTAACAATCTGTATTTTTTGCTAGAAAATTTCTTAGAGCCCCCAAACATTATATATATTTAAAGCAGAGGTCCTTAAGAATAAAGTGGTGGGTGTTGCAATTTTTTATGTCACACAGTATTTGTGCAGCCTTTTTGTTTAAATGTGTTTTTATGTGGAAAAAGCACACTTTTTAAAATTTGAATGCAAAAAAAAAAGAAAATAATACATTACCCAATTTTTGGTAAAATATAAAATATGTTTTGCCGAGTAAATAGATACTAAACATATCACACGTTAAAATTGCGCAACAGCGACAAACGTTTTCATTTTTCTAATCAATAGGCGACTATTTAAAAGCCTTTACAGGTTACACTTTAGATTTACACAGGAGGTCTGGTACTAGAATTACTGCCCATGATCTGACATTCGCAGTGATACCTCACATGTGTAGGACGATCGCGGTTTGCACACGTACATGGGGGGGGCACTTTATTTTTATTTTTTTTCTACACTTTTTTTTATCACTTTTATTGCTGTCACAAGGAATACAAATATCCTTGTGACAGTAAAAGAAATGTGACAGGTACACTTTATGGAGAGATCTGGGTTCTATAAGACACCAGATCCCTCCTCTGCCCTTAAAAGCATTTGATCACACCAAGATCGGTGTGATAAAGTGCTTTTCATTTTTGCAAATGGTGCAAATTATCATCCGGGTAAACGGATGTCAGGTCATCACTTCCAGTTCCCTATGTCATAGAGACAAACAAAGCGGTTTTTGTTTGTCTCTATGATCAGCCGGCGGAAGCGCTGGCTTGGCGATTGGGTTGGACTATCGGCTCTAAAAAACGGTACTGGGATGATGCCTGCAGCTGCAGGGATCATCCTGGCATAACCACTTGAAATCTAGCAACATACGGGTACATCGCTGGTCAGCAAGTGGTAAAATTCAAATTTAAAATTTTGCCCTATAGGTAAGCTTATTATAAGTCTTACCCGTAGGTACCTTGGAAACCAGCAAAACAAACTCTTGTGCAAAATGCTCTACATTCACGGCACACAGAGTATTCCGTGATTGCAGGGCATTGCGTCAGTATATTGACTTCAGTGCGAATGCTTGGGAGTGACTTCATCACAGCTCAGCCATTCAAATGGGTGGAGAGCGTGAACCCGGTGCATATGAGCACATTATGTCATAAGCTTGAAGAGGGTCCATCTTAAAAAAAGTTGTAGCGTTTAATACCACTTTGAGTCAACAATATATTGTTATCCACAACCCTAGTTTCCTGCGTGGCAATCTGTTCACATTGTTACCACATAAGCTGCTCCTTCTGGTTGGTTTTTCAAAGCTGCCAAATAACTGAAAAGTTGACAAATATTCAGCAGGCATTTATAGCGGGGAAAAGGAGTTGTAGGCATTCCCAGGATGCAGGGCAGACTCAAGATGTCCACCAAATACTGACAGAAGACACATAAACCAAAGGAAAGGGACCTAATTTGATTTAGTGATCACAATAGAAATGGCAGAAAGCATATACTTTATTCTAATACAGAATTAAATTCTAAAAATAAAAAATTGCTAGATTTTTTTTAGCAGTAACTATGTGCTTTTTTCTGCCAATTTTGTATTTTCTGTGTACACTGTGCACGGTGCATGTGCTGTGAGGTGTACACTCTTGGCTCATTAGCTCCGCAATTGCAGAGGTAACATTAGGGCCCCATGTACACGGGACGCTGGTGCAAACTCTGCTGAACAAGTTTTTTTAAAAGCTGAAACCGGCGTTTAGAAACACCCGTTTTGCTGCGATTGCAGCCGCGTTTAGGAGCGTTTTACCGCGTTTATTTAACCATTTCAGCCATTTTGTGAGACCAGAGTGAGTAGCAGCAGCTGAGAGAACAGCAGTGTACTTGTATTTAGCGTGTCACTTGCCACATCACCTGCCACAAGCTGTGGATTGTCCACTTGCCACGTCACCTGCCACAAGTTGTGGATTGTCCACTTGCCACGTCACCTGCCACGTCACCTGCCACAAGTTGTGTATTGTCCACTTGCCACGTCATTTGGCAACGTCACCTGGCCACGTCACCTGCCACAAGTTGTGAATTGTCCACTTGCCACGTCACCTGGCCACGTCACCTGCCACAAGTTGTGGATTGTCCACGTCACCTGACCACAAGTTGTGGATTGTCCACTTGCCACGTCACCTGCCACAAATTGTGGATTGTCCACTTGCCACGTCATTTGGCCACGTCACCTGCCACAAGTTGTGGATTGTCCACTTGCCACGTCACCTGCTACGTCACCTGGCCACGTCACCTGCCACAAGTTGTGGATTGTCCACTTGCCACGTCATTTGGCCACATCACCTGGCCACAAGTTGTGAATTGTCCACTTGCCACGTCACCTGGCCACGTCACCTGCCACTAGTTGTGGATTGTCCACGTCACCTGACCACAAGTTGTGGATTGTCCACTTGCCACGTCACCTGCCACAAGTTGTGGATTGTCCACTTGCCACGTCACCTGCCACAAGTTCTGGATTGATCACTTGCCATGTAACCTGGCCACGTCACCTGCCACAAGTTGTGGATTATCCACTTGCCACGTCACCTGCCACAAGTTGTGGATTTTCCACTTGCCACAAGTTGTGAATTATCCACTTGCCACGTCACCTGGCCACAAGTTGTGGATTTTCCACTTGCCACGTCACCTGCCACAAGTTGTGGATTATGCACTTGCTACGTCACCTGGCCACGTCACCTGCCACATCACCTGGTCACGTCACCTGCCACAAGTTGTGGATTGTCCACTTGCCATGTCACCTGGCCAATTCACCTACCACAAGTTGTGGATTGTCCACTTGCCACATCACCTGCCACAAGTTGTGGATTGTCCACTTGCCACATCACCTGCCACGAGTTGTGGATTGTCCACTTGCCACAAGTTGTGAATTGTCCACTTGCCACGTCACCTGGCCACGTCACCTGCCACGTCACCTGGCCACGTCACCTGCCACAAGCTGTGGATTGTCCACTTGCCACAAGTTGTGGATTGTCCACTTGCCACGTCACCTGCCACAAGTTGTGGATTGTCCACAATGCAATGCAAGCAATTACAGTTTTTTTTTTTTTTAATGGTTTTTCATCATTTGCCATCATTTTTGAGATTTCTAATGTAAAAAAATAGGTCACCTTTAAAAATGCTTATAAACGAAATCGCGGCAAAACACCGGTACCGCGTTTAGCCGCGTTTTGCGTCTGAAACGTTGAAATTTTTGCGTCTGAACCCATTTTTTTTGCTTTCAGAAAAACAAGGTTAAATACAACTGTATATAAAGGGCAATAAATGAGACAGTGTACATGGTCACATAGGATAACATTGAATGAGTTCAGGGGCAGTTGAAAAAAGTGTCCAACAGCCTCTGAGTTTAACAGCGTCCCGTGTGCATGGGGCCTAACAGAAAAAAAATATCAAAAATATATAGTTGAATGAGTTGAGTGGGACAGAGTAGAAAAATAATTAAATGGTCCAACATAAATATAGAACACCATATGTTTGTTACAACCAGAGATAGTTTTACTATGTCTACAAGATTCCCAACCAAAGAAATCACTAACTACACCAACCTATGAAAATCTCTGCTGCCCTCCACGCATTTATATAAAAATCCAACACTGCAGCACGTGTTGCCTTACTAAGCAGTGCTCGCTCCAGGCAGCACTCAGAAGGAGGCAGTAGGTTGTGTTTTTTATGGCGCGATAAGGAATGTGAAATAATAAACAGACTGAAAATTGGCTAATTGTGGACACTGTATACATTTCTAGAATCTCACTTTTTTTTCCATGTCTTCAGTAATGTTAGAATTTGGTGGCTTTTTGCCGGAAATTTTGTTTTCTGTTCTCAAAAACTGCCCATATCTGTATATTTTAAAAACAGAAGGAAACCAAAAATATTCCACTTTAGGTTCCACAATGTTAGATGTAATTTTTTTTCTTGAGGTTTTGAGTTCAGTTAGCGAGACTACTGGCTTCTAGGTACCCCTGCAGAGTAAACGATCTTCATTGTTTCACTTAGTCCTGCAAATAATTGATATAACCATTCAGAGAGGAGAAAAAAAGTAAAATACTGAAGTGGCTTTTGATGGGAAAATTAGCCTAAGGTTGAATGGTGTAAGATGTATCTGATGATTGAAGGAAAAGCACAAATCAATAAAAGGCTGTTCAATCAAAATGCATGGAAACAAAATCCAACAACAGGTATATAATGCAGTAAAACAAATGCAAAACTACAATTATTACGAAAATAATTCGATATTTTCCCAGTTAAGGTTGTGGAATGCTGGACTGGATGGAAGTTGAGAAATAATTAGTGAAGGGATAATAAAGAGTGTCAAGCTGTAGCGTTGGGTTCAGATAAAACTTTTACAACATATTTTTCACAATGAAAAGAGTTGATAGCCAACGCATTTCAGGTGTTATACGCAAGTTGATTAGGGCTTAGGTTTATTTTGAAGGGGGAATCTGGACCAACTGTTAATCATTGGGTAACATCTACAAAAAGTTGCAGGTAAAAGCTATTACTGTAAGGATATTTTGCAGTGTGTCATTAAATATAGAAGTGAGATGATATTGAAGATACTTTCTTAATTCAATGGTCAGTAGTTTAGACAAATGTTCACAAATTAGATTTTGAATAGACAGCTTGGGCCTAGAGATCGAAAATACCCACTAAACTATTAACGAATCCCTGATAAGGTCTTGTAGCCTTATGAAGTAGATAAAACAAATAAACTATCACATCACAAGTCACTCAAAAAATCCTTTAGACCTGTTGATTTCATTCCATTTTGGAGGTTCCAAGCTCTCTGCTTCCACCCCTCAATTTTGTAAATTAAAATTAATATGTTCTATCTCTCAAAAAATCCAAAATATTAGTCATGGGGAGATGAAAATTATACCTTCTAAAAAACTTCATACAGAAGCAAAATGGTCTGTCCTTGCCTTAGGCTCCTTTCACACGTGCTTTCCGATCAGGCTTGCCTGTCAGTTTTTTAGGTGGACCTGATCGGACCATCCAGTCTCCCCTACAGAGTGGGGGATGTCAGCGGACTTAAAGTGGTTGTATACCCAAATTTTGTACAAGCACCTACAGGTAAGCCTACATTAAGGCTTACCTGTAGGTGCTTGTAATATCTCCGAGACCTACACAGTCTCGGAGATATTTGCAAAAAAAACTGTACCGCTATCTACGGCGCATGCGCGCCGTAGATAACGGCGCAGGTGCACTGAGCGCGGCGGCTCTTGAATGGGAGCCTGCCGTACACTGCCGGTAATTCGCGCATGCGCGGGGATCGTGCCGTTCCCCGCGCATGTGCGGGAGTGACGTCATCGCCGCTCCGGCCAATCACAGCGCCGGAGCGGCAATACCCAGAAGTCACTCCGGGTATCATGGATTCGACGGAGGACGCAAAATCCAGATGGAGGGTGGTCCTATATTTCTTCCGTCTGGCAGATCGGTTCGGATGAAAACAGATAGGTAGTCCGTTTGCACCAAATTTCCCCATAGAGGAAAGGGGGACTGTGTCCGTGTCTGCTCTGCACAGTGGAGCAGACAGGACCTGTCATCCACCTGCTCAGCAGAGCAATCCCCCGCTGAGCAAGCGGAAAATGCATAAGGGAGGCACCTGTGTGAAAGTAGCCTTATAGAACAACCTAGAGCAGTGATGGCGAACCTTGGCACCCAGATGTTTTGGAACTAGATTTCCCATGATGCTCCACTACACTGCAGAGTGCAGGAGCATCATGGGAAATGTAGTTCCCAAAACATCTGGGGTGCCAAGGTTCGCCATCACTGCCCTAGAGACCGACTAAGCGGTTCGATGGACCCTGCAAGTAAGAGCCAGGTGGACTCATTGGGACTGAGATGAAGTGCTTGAGTAGGAAATGTTCATTCTGACCTAAACATCAGAACCAGCTGGTCCATCAGGCGAGGACCCCCTCCACTGGCCAAGGATTAGAGTCCATGGCACATCCATACCTAATTAGTACCTGGAAGTTCCTCTAGAAAAGACAGATTGCTGGAATTTTCAGTGAACTCCAACTCACCGGATCATGCTATACTGTCCAAAACAGTCAAATTGATTTCTGTTTTCTCCTATTTTATTTCATATCAAATATAAATTTTTTGAATGTAATTTTTAGGCTTGTGCACAACGGAAAAATTCGTTCCGTTTCGGTTCGTTTCTTTCCGGTCCTGTTGATTCGTAATCATTCGTAATTTTGCTAGACGGGATTTTTCGTGTTCGGACTCATTCGTATTTTTGCAAGCGACATTTTTCGTTGAATTTTTTGTTGCTTTATAATTCGTACTTTCGGTAGAGTACGTTGTTTTTCGTTGATTCTGGACACAACTCCTACTTTCGTAACTTTTTTTGGGTTCGTTGATTCGTAATTTTCTGTGTCTCTCTCACGACGACGCTGACTATTATGCCTAATGTGCTTCGAATGGATTTGTACTTTTCGAAATACATAGCGGTTATTTGTAACGATTCGAAATCTCGTATTTTACTTTCGTTTTTTACATGCGGCTATAGCCTCCGCCCCTGTACACCATTTTGAGAGGGTTCAGCACGGTGAGGGAGAAGCAGAGAGCAGAGCAGAGTGTTATTGTGCTTCGAATGGATTAGAAATCTCGTATTTTACTTTCGTTTTTTACATGCGGCTATAGCCTCCGCCCCTGTACACCATTTTGAGAGGGAGTTCAGCACGGTGAAGGAGAAGCAGAGAGCAGAGCAGAGTGAGTGTTATTGTGTTTCCAATGGATTTGTACATTCGTAAGTTTTTTCATAACGAATTATGCCGAAGACATTCGGGCATTCGCTATTTTGCGGTATAATTTATTTCGGATTCGGTTTTATTCGTAATTGCTTTGTTCGGAAATTCGAATGCTTCCGAATGTCCGAAAGTTGCTAAATTCGGACGAATTTCGATTCGTTACGAAACGAATTGCACAAGCCTAGTAATTTTGTCTTTTTTAATTTTCACTTCTGCACACTGGATGACTATGGTTTTAAATATAAAAATTAGAGGGATAATTGCATTATATTATTGTGACAATATGCTCTGGTGTAAGGAATCTGTGTGTGTGTGTGTGTGTGTGAAAGGTTGCCTAGCGGTCCACTCTACTGACAAACTGCAGGTAATGGCAAGCTACCCCAAACTGTGTCTGGTGTGCATGGACAGTAGGAAAGGTGAAAGTGTGCCAGGATTCCAGACCACAGGATAACTTGAAGGGTCTCAGGAGCATTTTGAAATTAGTAGGCTGCTTCACAACCCTCATGCCGCGTACACACGGTCGGAATTTCTGACAACAAATGTTCGATGTGAGCTATTGGTCAGAAATTCCGACCGAGTGTAGGCTCCATCAGACATTTGCTGTCGGAATTTCTGACAACAAATGATTGAGAGCTGGTTCTCAATTTTTCCGACAACAAAAGTTCTTGTTGGAAATTCTGACCGCGTGTATCCAATTCCGATGCACAAAAGTGCTGCGCATGCTCAAAATCAATTTGACGCATGCTCGGAATCATTGTACTTAATTTTTCTCGGCTCGTCATACTGTTGTACGTCTCCGCGTTCTTGACGATCGGAATTTCCAAGCAACATTTGTGCGACCGTGTGTATGCAAGACAAGTTTGAGCCAACATCTGTCGGAAAAAAAAACACGGTTTTGTTGTCGGAAATTCTGATTGTGTGTACGCGGCATTAGAGTACAAAAAGTTACATGTAAAATATCTATCTACCTGGCGTGTCCAGCTAATGGTCCCCCAGCATTGTTTTACCCTTCCAATGCAAACTCTCTCCTCATTCCTTCGCCACCAAAAAAGGCCCTCACCCTGTTTAGCCAGTCACTGTGGGCATGATCCTTGACAGGCAATATAACATTTCCTAGGATAACTATAGGACCCAGTTTTGTGTAAAAGCATCCTAAAAATAAAGCAATTGGCCATAGGGTTAAAGAGTCAGTCCTCGCTGGTTGAATTCCTAGTCTCTTCAGTCATTGACTGGTGGTAAAATCTTTGTATCTAAGCAGGCAGCTCCTTAGATCTGCTACACCAATAAATGGGGATACATGCGTAATATCACCACCCTAACATATTTAAGAGGTCTTTGAGCCCCAAAAGATGGGAAAGTGGTGTCAGCAGAGGCACACAAATTTGAATGAGAAGATGGGAAGTGGATTCTTCATAAATTTGTTATTTTTTGCTCACAGAACAGTATAAAACACTGTCAGCACATTTCCTGGCACTATACTATCTTTGGAGGCATCTCAGTTATACCCTAACATATTGCCCATAGGCACTAGAACTAAAATATGACAAGTTGGCTATATCAAGTTACGCTAAAGAGAGGGGAGGAAGGAAGAAAGAAAAAAAAAACTATAAATGCAAAACTGCAGTAACTTATGAGATAACATTGAGGCTTATTTTTTTATTTATTTAGAGATGTTAGTGCCACAGTAGATCTGTTCTGACTGGTTGCCAAATGCAACCATACTTTATACAATGCTTTATACTAGGGTTGCACTGATACCAATACCTGTACCGGTACCAAGCATTTGCACGAGTATCGGTACTTGTGCAAATGCTCTGATACCTGAAACGGATACTTTTAGGATCAGTTCTTTCAGCTGTCAGCGAGATTCCCTCATTTACAGCTGTAAAGTAAAAAAAAAAGCCAGCAATTTTGGGTTGCTAAGGAGCGGGGCTGCTGCTTCCATAACAACCAATGACTCATTCAACTGTTAGCGGGGATCCCCTGTTGACAGCTGAAGTGTAAACATAGGCCCGCAAATGGATAAAAAAAGAACATTGTTTACTTTTGTATCTTTCTTTTTACTCATCTACAGATCAAAAAGGTGAACTTTGATCTGCAGATGAAGTCAGTTAAAAGCAATCTATCAGGTAAACATATTTTTAATTAAATGTTCCTCTGTTTAACCCCTTATTAATCCTTAATTTACTCTAATCAGCCTTAAAGCGGCTGTAAACCGATGGATGTTTTTTTTTCTACCCTGCAACGTTTGTGTCATAATGTGCTAGTATGCATCACATACTAGCACATTATGTTAAACTTACCCTAAAACGAAGCCCTTTCCAGAGCCAAAATGGCAGTGTTGCAGGCGCCCTCATTTTCACCCGTCTTGCTTCCGGGTTCGAAGACTCCGGTGGACTAGCAGGAGCCGTGATTATGTCACTTCCACACATGCGCGTGGGAGCCACCGTTTGCGTCAGTGATGTCACTGGCTGCATGTACAGTAAATATCTCCTAAACGGTGCACGTTTAGAAGATATTTACACTACCTATAGGTACACCTTATTATAGGCTTACCTATAGGTAAAATTCAGAGATGGAAGTTTACGTCCATTTTAATTAACTCCTTATTCTCCTTCTCCATTTAATTATTATTTTTCTACTGATTTTTTATTACTTCTATTTTATAAACTATTAAATTGTATTTATTTTTTAAATGTTTGTTTTGTTCATTATTATTTTTATACTTTTAACATATATTTACATGTTTCACATTTAAAAAAAGCGCAAAAAATAAATACAATTTCATTTGTAAATAACTTTTCAATGCCTTGTACTGTTGTTGACAGCTGAAGTCTAAACAAAACAGTTGCGATAGGTATCGGTAATTGGTATTAGCAAATACTAAAATAAAGTATCTGTACTTGTAAAAAAAATGGTATCAGTGCATCCCTACTTTATACTCCTTCTCAGTAGGAGGCAGAACTCATAACGCCGCTGTCTGCCATCAAGGAGTTAACCCCAGACTTGCCTCTTAATTGGCATCTAATGGTGAAACATATATGAAGCACACTCATTGTCTGCAGAGAACAGAGGTGACCTGTTGAGTTATGTTCACAAGACTGAAGACATAGAACGGCCTGCTGAGAAATAACCACATTATGAACCCAGTGAATATATTTTGATCCATTTTAAGAAGCGCAAAGGTCAAGTTTCCAACTCTGAAGCCCTCATCTTCCAAACAGCACGCACGTTCTGCCTTAAAAGTTAAAAAATTCACTCCACAGGTTGGATTACAGTAATAACTCGAAAACTGTTTTCCGACCAGGAATTAGGAGGGCAACACGGGACCTGTTGTTCCTCAGCCACACACATCTTGAGGGCTTTGGATTCTTGTTGGTAAATAAAATACAGAGTGCCTTAAAGAAGGAGACTATTGAAGATACGGACAATTGATTCTTCTTCCAGAATGGGGAAATTGACCTTAGTTTGTAAAGTGTGTTTACTTTGTATAAATAATACACGATGCAGAGGAAATGTCTAAACAGTTGTTTGCTATGACCAATCCCACGTTTACATTGAATCTTCTCCATTGTTGTGTAAAGAAATTTCTGGCCCGTCGGGGAGTCAAAGGGTTAATGCCACCATCTGAACTAAATTTACAGAGCACAGATTAAACTGTCATGTGGTAATGATATCAGTTATGGGAAACTAATAGCCTCATCAGACCTCACTTTGATCTTCACTAGCCAAGTAAACAAATAGCCGATGCTCCAAGTTAATATGCCAAGAATTATTGAGCTTGAAGCATAGCATCCCACTCATAATTGTATTTGGGGATGTACATTGACGCTTAGAAAAAAACGGCCACGTCTGCATCACAATTATTCCAAGCTTAGCCAATCCAGGGGCACAACAGATGTTTAAAAAAAAAGGCTACTCCAAGGAACAAGTAAAATAAATCACTGAATTGTCATTGCTTTTAAAGTGGATGTAAACCCTCACATATACCCAGTGAAGTGAACAGCCTCAGATGATACACAGAGATGGAACAAATCTCCCTACATTAGTTTTCTATGCATATCCGTGGTCTTTGCCTTTCTATATTATTTAGAATTATTACATTGTGTCAGAATGTTCACTTCCTCTTTCAGCACTGGGAGTGAAGTCTTGGCTTACACTGGGAGAAAGCCGATTGGAGGAAATGCACACACACCTCCTCTCCACATATGCAGAAGAACGAAGATACTTTCAGAGCTGTGCTGTGACAAGACAAACTCTCTGCTAATCTGTTAATAGCAACCTTCCATGATACACATTTCAGGCTGCTTTTATCTCCCGTCTCGGAGAACTTGTCAGAAGTTATCATGCTGATAACAGAGAAATGAAAGAGCAGAAACACACAGGACTCAGGGCTTTGGAGAGGGTTATGTAAACACTACAGATATATGTGCCCAGGTCAAACTTCATGAATCGGATTTCCATCCACTTTAAGGAACTGCAGTTCAATGTTTCTAAGAACAAAATAGTGAGGAAAAATACAAAATGTTACAGTTGAGAGAAAATCTTTTAATGGGAACATCTGTTGCCAGTGACAGCTGTCTAAGAAGAGAACTAATTCCCCTCAATTTGAAAAATGTCCTCAAACATTCTGTTGTGTCTCTGGTACAGTAAAGTAAAGGGAAATGCCCCCAATGATACACAGAAAAAAAGTAAGCGGGAGAATTTTAATTCTTCCCTAATCTATTCAAAAGTTTAAGTTATAGATACACTTAAAGGGGAAAAAAAATCCTTTCATAAAGTACAATATTAGGGGGTGGGGGTACAGTGCTCACCAGAGCTGCAGAAGAAAAACATTTGGGGTGCAAATATCAGGTGATTACAAAATGAGTGCGGACAGGCAGTGAGGAGAGCAAAAAGAATTTTGGGGTGCATCACTAGAGGGATTACCAGCAGGAGGTCCTGAATCTTCTCTATAGATCTTTATATCTCTAGAGGACTCAAGAGCAGGGGGAAGGAGGTCCTGATTCCTGAATAAAAGGTCTTTAGTTGTCACTAGAGGGATCACCTGCAGGAGGAAAGGGGTCCTGATTCCACTATATAGATCTTTAGTATCAATACAGGGATCATCATCAGGAGGAAGAAAGTCCTAATTCCACTATATAGATCTTTAGATATGACTAGATGGATCACCAGCAGGATGAGAAGGTCCTGATTCTTCACTATAGATCTTTATATTACTAGAAGTATAAGAGCAGGGTGAAGGAGGCCCTAATTCCTCTATATAGATTGTTATATCACTAAGGGGATCACTACCAGGAGGAAGGAAGTCCTGATTCCACTATATAGATCTTTAGTTATCACTAGAGGGATCAGTAACAGGAGGTCCTGATTCTTCTCTATATATCTTTACATCTCTAGAGCAGGGATCTCCAAACTTTTTTTAGCCCAAGGGCCGTATTGTAGATTTTACAAATATTTGTAGGCCGAAAAAATGTGTTCATTATAAATACATGAATACAATTTAAATAATCTCATCAAAGCCTTTCCGCACGTCTGTGTCCCCGCCAGAGCCTTTCCGCACTAGTGCAGGGATGGGCAACAAAAATGGTGCAAGGTCTGAGGGATAAATTATATCAAGATATTCTGGTGGAATTTAAAATCCAACTCCAGGCACAGAGATTTTTGTAAGTTGTATACTGTATGTAAACAAATGTGTACATCATTTGTTATACAATACAGAATTTTGATTTTAAAGTACATTCAAAATTAATAAATATAGGCCTGTCCTTAAAATGCTGGGGTAAAGTCTTTTTTTCCAGCAGGGTAATGTGCACATGTGTGGGATGGCAGACATGACATCATCGGCAGCTGGCTTCTTCTTTTCCCTCTACTGGCCTACCATCGATGTCATGCAGCTCATCTTGCGCATGCACCGGAAATTGTTTAATTTTAAAAATGGCAGTATGTGTTTCTTATCAGCAGCGGACACAGAGCACTAAGGCTGGGGAAACCATGCAAGGAGGAAGCAGGTTATTACTACTAAGTTATATTAGTTTTAGTTTGTAGAATGTATTTAGGTAGCATGGATGTCAGAATGGGAGCAGCAGCTCTGTCCATGCAGCCACTACATCTCAATTAACAGCAACGGGACTGCATGCATGGGGATGCAGGCAACACCTGTGCATTCCTGTGCAGGTAAACATGGCCCTTAGAAACATGTATGCTTTAAGAAAACCTTTACTGAAAGAAATGTGGAGGCTGCCTTATTTTCTTGGCTGCAACTGACCTACTCTTGCAGCAAGTTAGAGCAATATCAAAACTTCTGATTTAGACACTTGTGTCAGGTCAGGTGACTTAGGAAACATTGAAGTTGTTGGATTAGCATGGATACTAACCAGTTAGCCGTCAACAATAGCAGCTTCCTTATGCCCAGAGCTGGAAAATCAAAAGCAATGCAGGTTTTGGGGAACTAGTCCCAGTATAACCTGCCAGCTGCTATGTGCATGGAATGATGGAGGCTAAGCTATCGTACAGGAATGCACCCTCAGTTGAACTCACAGTGAACTCTTCCCAGCAGGAAGTAGCTGTTGGCTCTGTCCATGGTACTGATCTCCTATAAAGAGATTGGTCTGACAAAGCTGGCAACACATTATGCAATTTGGTTGCTTGTCGTGATCAGGAAACAAAACACTTAAAAAACATATCATGATGGGAAAATGTGGCCTATCATTGCTGAACTCCTTCTGAAAATGCTATTTCCCTGGTTGTCTCTCATTTCAATACCTTGAATCAATGACTTGGAAATAGTAGGCACACAGCATTTAGAGTAGACTAAAAGTGAAGTCAATTGGTGAACTGGTAACACTATGCCGGCAACGCTAACTAAAAAAAAACAAAAAACGGAACATTAACTTTAATATTTTCCCATGCAGCATCATGTCACATTTGTAGTGTTTCTCTCTTGCTTTGTGTCTTAGTTGGTTCAGAGAGGAGGTGGTGCTAGAAACATAGGAATCCTCTGTAGCAATTGTGCAGCCTCAGATCTAGAATTACTCATGTGAAAAAGATGATGGAAACTACAGATACAGAGGATGAACATGAGAATAGAATCTGATACCGGTCTACATATCTTAGGGGCCCCAGAGGAAAGATCCATCACCAGGAATGCAAAGTCTCCCCTTTTTAATGGCGTCCAGCCATCCAATCAGCTGAAGTTGACATGTGCCCTGTAAGTGAAGCCACTGAGCACTGAAAGAGCAGTACACTTTTGAACATTAGTGTCTGTTTGCAGCTACCATCTGTTGGTGGTAAAAAAAAAAAAATTGAAGGTAAATGTCGGAAAATTGGACACAACCCCTATATGAAGTCACAAATTCCCACAATGCTTTTAATAGGGTTTTTTTTTTTGGTCTTCAGCCAAGTCCATACAACTGATATATGGTCTGGTCATATAGTTAGCTCTGCACAGCACCTTAATCTCAGTATTTCACAAAGACATAAATTACAGCATGATCGTTTCCATACAAAGTGCGTTCTCTGCGCCTTTTATGAAATATCTCCCAACTTAGAAATCAGATCTCTCTTCTTCAGGTCATCCAGTTTGGCGTCTCACTTCTGGGCTCATAAAGTGTTCCACAGTGACCTTTGCAGCAGGGCACAGCATTCAGAGAGAGGTGGACATGAGCAGAAAGATCTTAAAGAATGTCCCGTTCATCCTAAAATATTTCCTTGTAGCTTTTGGCATGCCAAAGTGGCCCAACACAACGGCAAGTCTTTATAAACACTAATAAAAAACACACTAAAAAAGCCAACTGGCAATCTCCCTTCATCCAGAGAGAGTCTACAATATGCAGCCTGATGCCTCATTTATCACCAGGAATTAATAAAATATTCTACAGAAAAAAAAGAAGGCGAGAGCGAGAGAGAGACTTATTTAGAAGGAAACCAACACATGTCCAAAATAAATCTTAGGTGACAAACGTAGCTTATGAGCTACTTGAGAGGCTGCTGCACATACAGCAGTCATAGACTTGTGCTGGGTATGTAAACAGACTCTGTGCCAGGATGCCCTCACTGCCAAACTTGGATCCAGTTACATATTTTGCATCTACATTTAAACAGTGTGCAGTGAAGCTGTCACAACTTTGTGTAGATGAAACACTCAGCTCAGTACACTGAGGCTTGCAAACCTTCGCCGCGGAACATTTAACACTTTTTTATTGCTAAAAGTGACACGTTAAAGAGCTTGCTGTGCTCTTGAGGTATTGTTGTATACTGATTTATTTAACCTCCTGCGAGAAGAAACCTGGCTTGTGTCTAACTAACAGGCAGTGGAGACACTGACAGCAATGCGGGGGACAAAAGCCTTTATAGGAGTCATGCCGCGTACACACGACCGGTTTTCCCGTCGGAAAAAAAATGATGGTTTTCCCGACGGAATTCCTCTCAAGCCTGCCTTGCATACACACGGTCACACAAAAGTCCGGGGACGTCCGGTTTTGACTGCCAGTAACGCGGTGACGTAATAGACTAAGATGAGCCGACAAAATTAAGTTATATGCTTCCAAGCATTCGTCAAATTGTTTCTGAGCACGCACGTTTTTTTCCCCTAGGAAAAGCATACAGACGAACGGTTTTCCCGCTAGGATTTTTCCTGATGGGAAAAAATAGGATTTTTGTACTCACCGTAAAATCCTTTTCTCTGAAGTCCATGGACGGACACCGCTCCATTAGTCTTGACAAGTGGGTTATGTTCCGTCTATTAGGAGAGGACTAGGCAGACACGTTATATATATACAAAAACATGTAATTATACCAAAGCTGAACAGCCCTGCCCAGGGGGCGGTCCCTCTGGTCATAACCCCTCACCCTGCACTCAGCAGCTCAGTTCGTCAAAAAGCAGTACAAACTCAAACAGGAGGGGTGGGTGCTGTGTCCATCCATGGACTTCAGAGAAAAGGATTTTACAGTGAGTACAAAAATCCTATTTTCTCTTTCGTCCATGGACGGACACAGCTCATTTAGTCTTGACAAGTGGGACATCCCCAAGCAGTGTAAAAAAAACGAGGGGTGGGAACAGCAAGCAAATAAACTACACCCCAAACAAACAGAGCTCCTCAACGGAGGAGTTGCAACCTTAAACAGCCGCCTGCAAAACCTTGCGGCCGAAGCAAGCATCCGCAGATGCATGCACGTCAACCTTGTAAAATTTAGTAAAGGTGTAAACGGACGACCAGGTTGCCGCCTTACACACCTGTGAGACAAGACGCTTGATGTCGCAAAGCCCAGGAGGCACCAATCGCCCTGGTCGAATGCGCCGTGACAGGAAAGGGAGGCACCCGCCCCCTTTAAGGGCATAAGCCTGAATCACAATCTGTCTGATCCACCGAGAAATGGTGGCCGACGAGACCACCAGGCATTTCTTTGGACCAGTCACCGACACAAACAGTGAGTCTGACCTCCGAAACTGAGCCGTAGCAGACTGATACTCCCTCAGAGCACGTACCACGTCTAAGGAATGTAACGCAACCTCTTTGGGATGCGACGGCTGAGGACACAAGGATGGAAGTACCATGGCCTCATTCAGATGAAAAGCCAAAACCACCTTCGGAAGAAACGAAGGCTGCGGGCGTAGCACCGCTTTATCCTTATGGACGATCAAGTAGGGGGACTTGCAAGACAAGGCCGCCAACTCAGAAACCCTCCTGACAGATGAAATATCAGGAAAGGTTCCAGCCGCAGGTGATATTTAGCTCTTTCTGCGCTCAGGTGTGACTTGAAGCCAATTACAAGCCTCCTATTTATACCCGGCAAGTACAAACACACCTTGCCCTGGTATCTCTCTCCCTGAGCCTGCAACCCTTACCTTGAGCCTGCCTGTTATCTGACCTTGAACCTGTACCTCACCTCACCTGACCTGACCTGACCTGATCCCTATCCTGAATCCATCCTGGACCTGTTACCCGATTACCTTGCATACCTGTCTTGCCGCCCCATCCGTCCTCCCTCTCCCTGTCCTATATTCCTTAACCATCTGCTGATCTCCCTGTGCATGGCCCCCGGCCTGGCTTTTGATTACGAATCTGTTATCTCCCATTATTGTACATATATGTCTATTGTTATTTGTGGGTCTCTGTTTGTGGGTTGGTTATCGCACTATGTCTTATTGGAGGTGGTTGTGTTTGGTTGTGTTTATATTCACTTACTTTAATAAATTATTATATTTTCACCCACATGCGTTTTTGGTTTCCTCTGTGCAGTCCACACAGTCTGGTCTACTAATTTCTATGACATGTAATGGCCACCAGAAAGGCAACTTTCTGAGAGAGTATCAAAAGAGGAATCTCTCTGATGTTCTTAAAGGGAGGTTTCTGAAGTACCGAGAGCACCAGATTCAAATCCCACGGAGGTAGTGGTGGTCGAACCAGAGGAGCCACATGTCGGACCCCTTGCACAAACTTACTCACCAGTGAATGAGCCCGCCAGGGGTCGTTGAAAGAAAACAGCCAAGGCTGAAATCTGCCCCTTAATGGTGCTTAAAGCGGAGGTTCAGGCAAAATAACATCCATATACAAGCACACTCCTTAAAGAACGAACATGTACATTAGCCACTTTTTTTTTTTTTTATGTAGTACATACCGTACTAATGTCATTTCCAATTTCGTCTTCCGGGTACTCACTCCCCCGGGAGTAGGCGTTTCTATTCACCCGCAATGCAATCTGGGAGTTCGCCCAGATGTGACATGTCCTGCAGAAAAAGTTCCCCGGCGGATAAGGTTCCCCCCCCTGTACTGCGCATGCGCGGCACGAACCTCAACGGAGTTTCCGAAAGTAGCCGAACAGGAAGAGCTGCGAGTCGGCTCTACACAGCGCCTGCGCAGTCAGCTCTACATGACTCCTAGTCATTGCGCAGGCGCCGTGTAGAGCTAACTCGCAGCTCTACATGTTCGGCTACTTTCGGAAACTCTGTTGAGGTTCGTGCCGCGCATGCGCAGTACAGGGGGGGGGGAACCTTATCCGCCGGGGAACTTTTTCTGCATTACACCGTCCACCACCAGGAAGTCAGTGCTTGTGGGCTTCAAAATGACAGGGGAGGTTTAAAGTCACCAAACACGTGAGTACTAATTGGTGATCTACAAATACTTTGCATGCAAGCGGAAAAAAAAAAAATGCAGCGGAACCTCCGCTTTAAGGCAAGTTTCTGATCCACTCCACGCTGTAGAAACAGCAGGATCCTGAAAACCGAATATGCCCGTGGACGCCACTCCATCTCCTCACACATAGATATGTATGCCTTCCACGTGCAATGGTAGATCTTCCGAGAAGATGACTTCCATGCCCTCAGGAAAGTGAAAATTACTGAATCCGACAGGCCTCGGTCCCTTAGTACCTGGCTTTCAATAGCCATGCCGTTAAAGCCAGCGACTGTAAAGCAAGATGAAGTATGGGACCTTGCGACAGAAGGTCCTCCCGCATCGGCAGTCGCCAAGGGGCATCCGCCACCAGGCACACCAGGTCGGCGTACCAGGGACGCCGAGGCCAATCTGGGGCAATTAGGATTACCGGAATCCCCTCGGTCTCCACTCTGCGGAGCAGACGAGGAAGAAGTTTCAGTGGGGGAAAAGCATAGATCAGCCGATACTGTACCCACGGGACCACCAACGCGTCCGTTGCGTCCGCCCAGGGATCTTTTGACCTGGCCACAAACCTCAATACCTTTCGATTGAGTTGAGAAGCCAGGAGATCCACGTCTGACGTGCCCCATTTTAGGCAAAGGAGTTGAAACACGTCTGGGTGTAGCCACCATTCTTCTTGGTCCAGCATCTGGCGACTTAGGTAGTCCGCCTGCCAGTTTTCTACGCCCAGAATGTATACGGCCGATAGAGCTGGCACGCTCCTTTCTGCCCACCGTAGGATGTGAGCGACCTCTGATGCTGCAGCCGAGCTCCTTGTTCCTCCTTGATGGATGACATACGCCACCGCTGTGGCGTTGTCCGACTGGATCCTGACTGGACGCCCCTGTAGCCTCTGTTACCATGTGGAGAGGCACTGCCTGATCGCCCGAAGTTCCAGTGCATTGATCGGCAGGTGGGATTCTTCCTGTGTCCAGCGACCTTGTGTCGACTGGACCCCCCAAACACCCCCCCCAACCGGTCAGGCTGGCATCCGTTGTGATCACCGTCCAGTGAAAGGGAAGGAATGACTTTCCGGACTGAAGGGCCGGAGATGTCAGCCACCAGACCAAGGAAGTCCTGACTAGTTGGCTCACCCGGATTTGACAATCCAGAGACAACGGAGACTTGTCCCACTTGGACAGGATCTCCTTCTGCAAGACTCAAGTGTGGAATTGAGCATACGGTACCGCCTCGAAGGAGGCCACCATGAGACCCAGGACTCGCATGCAAAAACGCAGTGATGACCACCTGCGAGATGCCAACAGCTTCACCGCCACCTGAAGAGCCTGCAATTTTTCTAAAGGGAGAAAAACCTTCGCCTCCGAGGAGTCCAGGATTAAGCCCAGGTACTCCAGGCGCTGAGTCGGCACCAACACTGACTTCTGGAGGTTCAGTACCCAACCAAATTCTTGAAGGGTCTGACTGGCAATCACTACATCCTCCTCTAATTCTGAGTCTGAAGCAGCTCTCAGAAGGAGGTTGTCCAGGTAGCCCACGAAAGCGATACCTCACTGTCTCAGCAAGGCCATAATCGGGGCGAGCACCTTGGTGAAAACCCTTGGTGCCGATGCCAAGCCAAAAGGGAGAGCCACAAATTGGTAGTGATCGTCCCGACTGCAGAACGCAGAAATCTCTGATGCCAGATGCATATGGGGACATGCAAGTATGCGTCCTTGATGACCAAGGACGCTAGAAAATCCCCCGGATGGAGTGCAGCGACCACAGAGCGAACTGATTCCATCCTGAACCTTCGCACCTTTACAAAGGTGTTGAAGGCCTTGAGATCCAGGATTGGATGGACTCCGTCCTTCTTTGGGACTACAAACAGATTGGAGTAAAACCTTTCCGGCAGCGGCACAGGTACTATCACCCCACGCTTCAGCAGGTCCTGCACTGCCTCAAACAGGGCGTTCCGACGAGCTGGAGGAAGATGAAGGTTGGAGGGAAAAAATCTGGTGGACAAGAAAGAAATTCTATCTTGTACCCTGATGAAACCACTTTGCAAACCCACTGGTCGGAAAGCAGGGAGGTCCACCGAGCTGCAAACTCGCAAAGGCAACCCCCCACCCGAAAGTCGGGCGGGGGCAAACCTTCATACAGTAGCAAATTTGTTTGCGGGCTTGTTTGGCTTGCGAACCCAGGGACGCTTTTGTCCCTCAGCTGGCTCCTTGTCGGCCTGGGAACGCTTATCTGCGGGCCCGGACTAACGAAAAAAACGCTTCTGAGCGGAAAAGGAGGGCCCAGGCCTGCAGGGTGGCTCCTTACCTTTCCTGGATTGAGGGAGCAGTGTGCTCTTACCCCCAGTGACATCCTTAATAATGTCATCCAGCGAGGCTCCAAATAGCCTTCCACCCCGGAAAGTCGAATCAGCCAGAGCCTTCTTGGAAGTCTGGTCCGCGGACCAGCATTTTAGACAAATCAGGCGACGCAGTACCACAGCAGATACTGAGGCTCTGGAAAGCAAGGGAGCTGTGTCAAGGGCTGCATCGCAGACATATTTGAGGCCATGCAGTAACTGGTCAGCCATTTCTACGCAGACCGGGGAAACCTGTTGACTTTCCAACTCCTGGTGCAAAATTTTAGCCCATTCTGTAAGTGTCTGTGACACCAGAGCCGCAGCCAAAACTGTCCGTAATGCAGATCCCAGCATGGTAAACATGGACTGGGCCACCGCCTCGGACCTCCTATCCACAGGGTCCTTAAATGCAGAGGTCCCCTCAACCGGAATAGTGGTTACTTTGTTTAACCCGGGATACCGGTGGGTCCACAACCGGGGGAGATGCCCATTTTTTCAGAAGGCTCTCCTCAAAATGGTAACGGACCACCATGCGTTTTGGGACCGAAAAGGTCCTCTGTGGTCGTTCCTATTCCTTGTCTATAAACTTATCAAAATAAGTTACATAAGGAAACACCTTAGTAGTGCGGGTCGGCTTGTGGGACCCAAAAGGGACCGACACCTCAGCAGATGTCCCAGCTGCATCCTCCAGTTTGAGGGTTTTTCCGCACTGCGGTGATAAGTGCTCCAACAAGCGCCTTGTCCTGCGCTGACCCGGACACAGAGTCTTCCTCACTGTCTGAATGGTCCTGGTCTGCATACTCTGACCCTTCAGAACAGGGGTCCTGTTTCACAGCCAGGCCCGAGTCTGAGTCAGAGCTTTCCCCAGAAGATGGTGGGGGAGGGGGCGTTTTTTACCCCCCTTGCGCCCGCACACCGCTTCCACCCTGGCAACAAATGATTCCAGGACCGCAGACGAAGCGTCCACAGGTACCGCAAGTGTAGGGACACCGGCTGCTACCACCGGAATGTCTGGGGAAGAAACGCCAGCTTCTGACGCCATGCTAACCCACACACTTGGAAAAAATGTCAAAAACTGCGCTGAAAAATTAAATAACACATATGTAAACGCCGTTCAAACCACATATGTGAGGTATCGTCGCTTGCGTTAGAGCGCGTGCAACAATTCTAGCCCTAGACCTTCTTTGTAACTCTAACTTGGTAACCTGCAAAAATTTTCAAAGCATCGCCTATGGAGATTTTTAAGTACCGAAGTTTGGCACCATTCCATGAGTGTGCGCAATTTTAAAGTGTGACATGTTAGGTATCTATTTACTTGGCGTAACATAATCTTTCATATTTTACAAAAAAATTGGGCTAATTTTACTGTTTTGTTATTTTTTAATTCAAGAAACCATTATTTTTCCCCCAAAAAAGGTGTTTGAAAAATTATTGCGCAAATACCGTGCAAGATAAAAAGTTGCAACGACCGTCATTTTATTTCCTAGGGTGTCTGCTAAAAAAAAACATATATAATGTTTGGGGGTTCTGAGTAATTTTCTAGCAAAAGAATGATGATTTGTACATGTAGGAGAGAAGTGCCAGAATAGGCCCGGTATGGAAGTGGTATAAAAAGCCCTGTATGGAAAGGGTTAAAATTATTACAAAGTCAGCCAAAATGTGACCATTCAATGGAGGGAAAAGGCAACACACAATGCTATCATCTAATATGGATGGGGCTGGTGTGTCCGTAAAACTCACAAGGAACATCATCTCAGCACAATGTTTTTTGCAAACCCAGCAACATATAGAGACAGAAGCATGCACATCCAAAAAGATCCAACACAATGACACAATAAAAGCAGCCTGGCATATACAGCCCAGAATGAGGAAGATGTAAAAACCTGTACACTGGGGAGATAAAACAATCATGCAACAATGAGGCTGCAATTTTTTTTGCTGATCCGAAAAATGATCCGATCCGTGACTCTGATCCGAGGAACGATCCGAACCGTGAGTTTTTTGATCCGTTGCACCCCTATACACTAGGCAGAAAAAAACTGAGCTGCTGAGTGCAGGGTGAGGGGTTATGACTAGAGGGACCGCCCCCTGGGCGGGGCTGTTCAGCTTTGGTATAATTACATGATTTTGTATATCTAATATGTCTGCCTAGTCCTCTCCTAATAGACGGAACATAACCCTCTTGTCAAGACTAAGAGAGCTGTGTCTGTCCATGGGCGAAAGAGAAAAGAGAGCTGGTTCTCTCTTTTTTGGTCGTCAGGTTTCGCAGTTTTCCCGACGGAAAAACTGCGATGGAGCATACACACGGCCGGGATTCCCGGTCAAAAGCTCTCATCGCAGTTTTCCCGTCAGAAAAAACGGTCGTGTGTACGAGGTATCACAGTACACACAAGCACACTGCAAGAAAAATATTGTGACCAAGAACAGCTTTTTTGATACTATACAGTACATGAATGAGATATATTTAGGAAATTTTGAAAAATTATTTAATCCTTTTGGGGCCTATTTAATAATATTGTACAAAGAGCAATTCAGTAACAAATGACAAATAGGAGAAATAGGTAAAAATAAAAGTGTCATTGCCAAAACAACTCCACAAAACACCTTACTTCTTTGAGAGGTAACAGTCTGGAATTGCAGGAAGCTCTGCTCTTCCCATTCAAACTATGTAGCACATTGTTGCCCTTTCATTTCAATGGGCTGACCTATATATGCAAATGCAACAAGGAAGCCCAAGCAGCGTTGAGAATTGCACATTTTTAGTTGTGTTTGTAGGCACGCAAAACCATGCGTCTAGCTTGCCTCATTTAGGATGCCAATGAAAAGCCCTGCAAACTTGATCTTTTGTGTGTGTTTCATGAACACGCAAACATTCTCGCAGGTTTGTGCATGCTTATGAGCTACGGAAGTGTAAATGCAGCCTGAGGCCCAATTCCCGTCAACAGTAAAAGTGGTTGTAAACCTATCAAATAAAAAAAGGAAAGGAACAACGCTTATCATTCGAAAGTGTGTAATTGCCTCAATCCAAAGCACTTAGTGTGATTTCTGTCTGCAGTCTAGTTTCTCTTCTATCTGCATGAGTCACTTCTGATAGGTTGTGCCAACTCCAAGAAATACAGGGGTATAGGGAGGAGAGCTCCAATGCACAGTTTGTGATTGACAGCATCAGCTGAGCAGGTTTCCCTATGAGGATGTTTAACCACCTCCCTACTGTGCACGAAAACCCCCTTCCTGCCCAAGCCATTTTTTAGCTTTCAGCGCTGTCACACTTTGAATGACAATTGCGCGGTCGTGCGACGTGGCTCCCAAACGAAATTTGCGTCCTTTTTTTCCCACAAATAGAGCTTTCTTTTGGTGGTATTTGATCACCTCTGCGGTTTTTATTTTTTGCGCTATAAACAAAAGAAGAGCGTCCAGTTTGGAAAAAAAACACTATTTTTTACTTTTTGCTATAATAAATACCCATTTTTTTTTTAAATAAAATTTTCCTCAGTTTAGGCCGATACGTATTCTTCTACATATTTTTGGTAAAAAAAAAAAAAATCGCAATAAGCGCGTATTGATTGGTTTGCGCAAAAGTTATAGCGTGTACAAAATAGGGGATAGATTTATAGCATTTTTATTTTTTTATTTTTTTATTAGTAATGGCGGCGATCTGCGATTTTTTATTGTGACTGCGATATTGCGGCGGACACATCGGACACTTTTGACACATTTTTGGGACCATTCACGTTTATACAGCGATCCCTGCTATAAAAATGCATTGATTACTGTATAAATGTGATTGGCAGGGAAGGGGTTAACCACTAGGGGGCGGGAAGGGGTTAAATATGTTCCCTCAATGTGTTCTTACTGTGGGGGGAGGGGACTGACTGGGGGAGGTGACCGATGGTTGTCCCTATGTAAAAGGGACACACCATCGGTCCCCTCTCCCTCACAGGACGTGGATCTCTGCGTTTACACACAGAGACCCACTTTCCTGCTCGTTTCCCGGGCAATCGCGGGTGCCCGGCGGCAATCGCGGCCGCCGGGCACGCGCACCGGGGCCTCGTGAACGCGGCGGGCGCGCGCGCCGCTGGCTTCAAGCGCGCGCCTCCTAGCTCGTTTTAAAGGGAGGACGTCATATGACGTCCTCCCAGAACGAGAGTATCCTCCGCCCGCCGTCAATTGACAGTGGGCAGGGGACAAGTGGTTAAAGGGGAGAGTGTGTCCTTTTTATTCCATTCGGGTCTCTGATTACATTTAGCTCTATGCTCAATTCTGTGCAGTGTGGGAAATCAGATTAATGCCCCCTGACAGTCAGAAATATTGTGTAAACTGTACACTTTAAGCCCACGTTTACATTGGGCCGATTTGACATGCGATTTGACATGTCAAATTGCATGCTAAATCTGAGCCTATTGCCAGAAATGGCACCTTCCCAATTGGGGGGGGGGGGGGGGGTAGACGATGCCAACTTTGTGCACAGATGTCTGTCAAATCGCCCTCGAAGTTAGAATGAAATGCTGGTTTGAGTGCGAGTTCAGGGGTAATTGCACAATTTCAAACCCGCACTCAGTGTGAACATGGGCTGAATGATTGTAGAGAAGAGATAGGTACAGAAAAACAGGTGCAACTTATGTAGGAGGATCTGTTTCATCTCATTGAGGCTTGCCACTTCACTGGGTACATGTAAGGGTTTACAACTACCGTATTTATCAGCATATAACACACACTTTTCACCCCTGAAGATCAGAGAGAAATTGTGTGTGCGTGTTATATGCCGAATTCCTGCTGTCTCTGAGTGGAAGGCGGGCACTGCCGGATTACACAGAGCGGCGATCTCCTGTGTACCCGGCACTCAGTCACACTCACTCCTGCCTTCTGGTCCAGGATTGGACCACTATTCTGTCTATCACAGGAGGCGGGACTGTGTGTGGCTGATCGCTGGGTACACAGGAGATTGTGGCGCTGTGTAATTCGGCACTGGCGAGGCTGAAGAAGAATAAGGAAAGGTATGTTCGGCACTCAGGAGGACATCCAAAATAGTATAACTTTATTAACTACTTCCCACCCGGCCACTGTACATATACGGCCGGGTGGGTGCTCTCTCCTTCTGAGTGGACGTTCCTGAATGTCCCTCAGAAAGAGGGGGATCGCGCGCGCGTGCGCGCCGCCGGCGGCGCGTGCCCGCCGCATTACCAAGGACCCGGTGCGCGTGCCCGGCGGCAGCGATTGCTGCCGGGCACCCGCGATTGCCCGGGAACCAAGCAGGAAAGTGGATCTGTGTGTGTAAACACACAGATCCACGTCCTGTGAGGTAGAGGAGGCTGATGGTGTGTCCCTTGTACATAGGGACAACCATCGGTCACCTCCCCCAGTCAGTCCCCTCCCCCCACAGTAAGAACACATTGAGGGAACATATTTAACCCCTTCCCGCCCCCTAGTGGTTAACCCCTTCCCTGCCAATCACATTTATACAGTAATCAATGCATTTTTATAGCAGGGATCGCTGTATAAACGTGAATGGTCCCAAAAATGTGTCAAAAGTGTCCGATGTGTCCGCCACAATATCGCAGTCACAATAAAAATCGCAGATCGCCGCCATTACTAATAAAAAAATAAAAAAAAATAAAAAATGCTATAAAACTATCCCCTATTTTATAGACGCTATAACTTTTGCGCAAACCAATCAATACGCGCTTATTGCGATTTTTTTTATACCAAAAATATGTAGAAGAATACGTAGCGGCCTAAACTGAGGAAAATTTTAATTGAAAAAAAAAAAGGGTATTTATTATAGCAAAAAGTAAAAAATATTGTGTTTTTTTTCCAAACTGGACGCTCTTCTTTTGTTTATAGCGCAAAAAATAAAAACCGCAGAGGTGATTAAATACCACCAAAAGAAAGCTCTATTTGTGGGAAAAAAAGGACGCAAATTTTGTTTGGGAGCCACGTCGCACGACCGCGCAATTGTCATTCAAACTGTGACTGCGCTGAAAGCTGAAAAATGGCTTGGGCAGGAAGGGGGTTTTAGTGCCCAGTAGGGAGGTGGTTAAATACATGTACAGAGCTGTAAAACAGCCTACGTGTTTCGGATGTTAGTCCTTAGTCATGTGGGAAGGTTGCAGCAGCTATACACTTGTTTTTCGAGGCTGCACTAATCTGCAATGGTGAGGCTGCATTAACCACTTAAGCCCCGGACCATTTGGTAGCTAAAGGACCAGAGCTGTTTTCAGAATTTTGCACTGCGCTGCTTTAACTGGAAATTGTGCGGACATGCAATGTTGTACCGAAACGAAATTTGCGTCCTTTTATTTCCACAAATAGAGCTTTCTTTTAATGGTATTTGATTGCCTCTGCGATTTTTATTTTTTGCGATATAAACGGAAAAAGACTGAAAATTTGGAAAAAAAATGATATTTTTTACTTTTTGTTATAAGAAAAATCGAATAAACTCAATTTTAGTCATACATTTAGGCCAAAATGTATTCAGCCACATGTCTTTAGTAAAAAAAATGTCAATAAGCGTATATTTATTGGTTTGCGCAAAAGTTATAGCGTCTACAAACTAGGGTACATTTTCTGGAATTTACACAGCTTTTAATTTATGACTGCCTATCTCATTTCTTGAGGTGCTAAAATGGCAGGGCAGTACAACCCCCCCCCCCCCCCCAAATTACCCAATTTTGGAAAGTAGACACCCCAAGGAAATTGCTGAGAGGCATGTTGAGCACATTGAATATTTTTTTTTTTTGTCGCAAGTGATTGAATAATGACTAAAAAAAAGAAAAAAAAAATTACAAAAAGTTGTCACTAAATGATATATTGCTCACACATGCCATGGTTATATGTGGAATTGCACCCCAAAATACATTTTGCTGCTGCTCCTGAGTACGGGGATACCACATGTGTGGGACTTTTTGGGAGCCTAGCCGCGTACGGGCCCCCGAAAACCAAGCACCGCCTTCAGGATTTCTAAGGGCGCAAATTTTTGATTTCACCCCTCACTACCTATCACAGTTTCGAAGGCCATAAAATGCCAAAATGGCACAAAACCCCCCCAAATGACCCCATTTTAGAAAGTAGACACTCCAAGGAAATTGCTGAGAGGCCTGTTGAGCCCATTGAATATTTTTTTTTTGTCCCAAGTGATTGAATAATGACAAAAAAAAAAAAATTACAAAAAGTTGTCACTAAATGATATATTGCTCACACATGCCATGGTTATATATGGAATTACACCCCAAAATACATTTTGCTGCTTCTCCTGAGTACGGGGATACCACATGTGTGGGACTTTTTGGGAGCCTAGCCACGTACGGGACCCCGAAAACCAAGCACCGCCTTCAGGATTTCTAGGCACAATTTTTGATTTCACTCCTCACTACCTATCACAGTTTCGAAGGCCATAAAATGCCAAAATAGCACAAAAACCCCCCCAAATGACCCCATTTTGGAAAGTAGACACCCCAAGCTATTTGCTGAGATGCATGGTGAGTATTTTACAGCTCTCATTTGTTTTTGAAAATGAAGAAAAAAAAAATTTTGTTTTTATTTATTTTTTTTAATTTTCAAAACTTTGTGACAAAAAGCGAGATCTGCAAAATACTCACAATACCTCTCAGCAAATAGCTTGGGGTGTCTACTTTCCAAAATGGGGTCATTTGGGGGGGTTTTGTGCCATCTGGGCATTCCATGGCCTCCGAAACTGTGATAGGCAGTGAGAAGTGAAATCAAAAATTTACACCCTTAGAAAGCCTGAAGGCGGTGATTGGTTTTTGGGGTCCCGTACGCGGCTAGGCTCCCAAAAAGTCTCACACATGTGGTATTCCCGTACTCAGGAGAAGCAACAGAATGTATTTTGGTGTGTAATTCCACATATGCCCATGGCATGTTTGAGCAATATATCATTTAGTGACAACTTTGTGCAAAAAATAAAAAAATAAATTGTCTATTTTCCGCAACTTGTGTCAACATATAAAATATTCCATGGACTCGACATGCCTCTCAGTATATAGCTTGGGGTGTCTACTTTCCAAAATGGGGTCATTTGGGGGGGGTTTTGAACTGTTCTGGCATTTTATACACAACATTAGGAAGCTTACATCCACTCTTCTAACCACTTGAAGACAAAGCCCTTTTTCACACTTTTTGTTTACATGAAAACATATTTTTTTTTTGCAAGAAAATTATGTTGAACCCCCAAACATTATATATATTTTTAAAGCAAAGGCCCTACAGATTAAAATGGTGGGTGTTGCAATTTTTTTTTCTACACAGTATTTGCGCAGCGATTTTTTTGGGGAAAAAATACACTTTTTTTAATTTTAATGCACTAAAACACACTATATTGCCCAAATGTTTGATGAAATAAAAAAGATGATCTTAGGCCGAGTACATAGATACCAAACACGACAAGCTTTAAAATTTCGCACAAACGCGCATTGGCGACATACTACATACATTTTTAAAAGCCTTTACAGGTTACGCCGTTAGATTTACAGAGGAGGTCTACTGCTAAAATGACTGCCCTCGATCTGACCTTCGCGGTGATACCTCACATGCATGGTGCAATTTCTGTTTACATATGACGCCAGACCGACGCTTGCGTTCGCCATTGGGCAAGAGCAGGGCAGGACAGGGGTGCTTTTTTTTATTATTATTATTATTAACTTTGCTTTTTTATTTTATTTTTAAACTGTTGCTTCCATATTTTTTTTTATCATTTTTATTGTTATTTCCGGGAATGTAAATATCCCCTATGATAGCAATAGGTAATGACAGGTACTCTTTTTTGAAAAAACTGGGGTCTATTGGACCCTAGATCTTTCCTCTGCCCTCAAAGCATCTGACCACACCAAGGTCGGTGTGATAAAATGCTTTCCCAATTTCCCAATGGCGCTTTTTATATCCGGGGGGGGACATTCCCTCCCACTGCTTGTAAAAGCAGTCCAGAGGCTAATTAGCCACTAGGATTGCTTTTACATGAAAGCCGGCCGCTGGCTGAAAAGAATGATACCAAGATGATACCTAAACCCACAGGCATCATTCTGGTATAAACATTCAAAGTCCAGCAACATACCAGTACGTTGCTGGTCCTTGTTGGACATGTATTGTAATCTTTTTTTTCATGCAGCCTGTTGGCTGAACGAAAAAAAAAGATTGATCGGTGGGTATTCCCACCATTAGAATACCGCCCTTCATCCACCCACTTCTAATGATGGGCATACATGCACCATTTATATATGCCGAAGCATGGGGGCATCTTCCCGCAAAAGTTATGCCGCGTACACATGGTCAGACTTTTCCACGGGCAAGCCTCCGTCGGAATTTCGACCGTATGTACGCGGCATTAGGAGCAAAATCGCTCCTCCGCCCCTGCTGCCCCAATGCTTCGGCATATATGCTTTTTTTTTATAACTGTGGTGGTGAAATCACCTCCTACAGCACTGGAGTCGCAGGGATCAGGCCTGTCTCTGCGAACGCTGCAGTTATGTGTGTTGTGTTTTGCAAGTGACAGTGATCGATCGATACTGCACTTGGGTGGCCTGGGCTGGACGGAGGGGCAAAACGCAGGTGCTAGCAGGTATCTGGGCTGATCCCGCTAACACTGCGTTTTTGGGAACCCTAAACTGCTGGGGACGCTAGTATAGATCTGATCAGATCAGATATTGATCTGTTCAGATACTATACCACTAAGGGGGGTGTATGCTTAACGCGTGGGTGTTAGCGCTACTGGCACTAACCTGACGCTGCCTGGGGTGTGACGCAGACCCTCTCTGACGCTAAAACCTAATTGATATCACCCGCTGGGCGATCAGGGGGTTAAACCTTTATTGGGTTATATACGGCGGGTGCCCTGACACTATAAAAAGCAAACTAACTAACCAGCGTCACCCGTAACACTTATATGGTGATTACTGGTGAAAGGGTTAACTAGGGGCAATTAGGGGGTTAAAACCTTTATTAGATAATATATGGGGGTACCTGACGCTATATAAAAACCTGACGGCAAACTTAAAAAAAAATTACTGGCTACCTATCGGCATCACCGACACTAAGACAACGATCATAAAAATGATCGCTTAGCGACAGTGGTGATAGGGGGTGAAAGGGTTACCTGGGGGGCTATCAGGGGGTTAAACCTTTATTAGATAATATATCGGGGTACCTGACGCTATAAAAACCTGCGGCGAACCTAAAATAAAATACTGGCTACCGATCTGCATCACCGACGCTAAGACAGCGATCAGAAAAATTATCGCTTAGTGACAGTGGTGATAGGGGGTGAAAGGGTTACCTGGGGGGCGATCAAGGGGGTTAAACCTTTATTAGGTAATATATGGGGGTACCCGACGCTATAAAAACCTGCGGCGAACCTAAAAAAAATTACTGGCTACCGATCAGCATCGCCGACGCTAAGACATCGATCAGAAAAATTATCGCTTAGTGACAGTGGTGATAGGGGGTGAAAGGGTTACATGGGGGGCGATCAAGGGGGTTAAACCTTTATTAGGTAATATATGGGGGTACCCGACGCTATAAAAACCTGCGGCGAACCTAAAAAAAATTACTGGCTACCGATCAGCATCACCGACGCTAAGAAATCGATCAGAAAAATGATCGCTTAGCGACGGCGGTGCTAGGGGGTGAAAGGGTTATCTGGGGGGTGATCAGGGGGTTAAACCTTTATTAGGGGGGGGGGGGTTAGGGGGCTACACTGGACCTAAAACTAAATGTAGTGACACTTTTACAGTCACAAATGTCACTGATTGCAGTGATCACTAAATAAATGGTCACTGCAATCAGTGACACTGTGACTGGGGGCTGATCTGGGGTGTCTGGGGTGTCCGATTTATGTGCCTATGTGTCCTGGTGTCAGTGTGCTGTTTTGTGCACTAACCTGCATCTTCTCATGTACGGCGCTCGGTATATGTGAGCGCCACAGGAGAGATGACATCACTTCCTCCTGCCTGTGTAAACAGTACACAGGCAGGGGAAGCTCTCTCATTCGCCGGGAGCGATCGAGAGGGGGGGGCCGGAATCGAACGGCCGTCCCCTCATGCCGGATCGCTCCCGAAGGTAAAACGACCACCCACTGTAAAGAAGGGGGGTCCGATCGGACCCCCCAACTATACAAAGGCAATCACGTATATGTACGTGATTCTGCCTGTCGGTGCCATTCTGCCGACGTATATTTACAGTGGGCGGTCGTTAAGTGGTTAATGGGCTGCATTAATGGGCAATGGAGAGGCTGCTGATGGGCACTGTGCAGGCTGCATTTATTTGCAATGGTGAGACTGCAGTTGGGCAATGGAGAGGCTGCTGATGGGCACTGTGCAGGTTGCATTAAATTGCAATTGTGAGGCTGCAGATGGGCAATGGAAAGACTGCTGATGGGCACTGTGCAGGTTGCATTCATTTGCAATGGTGAGGCTGCATTAATGGGCAATGGAGAGGCTGCTGATTGGCACTGGTTAAGCTGCAGATGGGCACTGATCAGGCTGCATTGATGTACTGTGACTCTTATTTTGCTTCAAAGTAATTTATTTAAAATTTTAGTTTTTTTCCTGAAACTTTCCACTTTAAATGAAGGTGCGTGTTATACGCCTGTGCGTGTTAAAACGCAGATAATTACAGTACTTTAAATTATATATTTTGGATGGAGTAGGGAATCGATGAAACCTCTTTTTATTTAATTTACCAAACAGGAACTGAAGAGGAATCTCTCCAATGGGAGGAAACTTCGCTCTTAGAAAGCTATCACTGAAACCAATGTCTCTGAATATTTTCTATCAGTGACAACACAAGCTGTTTGGATTTTGGCAGTGGTCACCAAGGACAAATAGAGAGAGTGACTATACCCAGCTCAGACACCACCAGCAATACAAACCTATACAATAAAATTAAATTATAAGAAAAGTTCACATTTAGTAACATGTTACATGGGATGCCTGTATTTAGGGATTGTAGTTCTCAATGAACTGCAAGGGCACTGATGAGCACCCTCATAATTCATTACTTTTCCTGCATTTCAGTACATATGAGAGGTACAGGCAGACATCTGTACTGAGTGTCTGCATGAGCCTGGAATTGCACCTGTGATCTGCTGATCATGGGTGAAATGCTCTGCAGGTTCCTTTTCCTATTTGCATAATTTTTGACCACAGTGATGCAAAATTTCAAAGGAGCGAGATGAGAAATTTTTTCTTGAATTAATTTCTCACAGTGTATTTTTAAAGGAAATTACATTTTGAAGCACTTTTGAATGACATTTGTCAACTCATCAAATGTATTGAGAGAATCGTATGAAAATCTACTAGTGTATGGCTAGCTTAAAGTGAAACTACAGGCACTAATACTTACTTCTGCTCCGAGGTCCTTCATTGGCATCTTCTCCCCGGCTTCTTTCGGTGCCGGTCTTCAACTGCCTTGATTGGCTGGTGTGAGATGACATCAATCCCACGCATGTGCAGAAATCATTCATCCCGGCATACTGACACTGTGCCGGAATTGTAAAAAGAACTGCATATATGCAGCTCCATTTACATTCTACTGAGAATTGCGAACAAGCGGGTAAGTGTGTTTTATTGCAGAAGAGAAACTGCATGTTTCTTTGTAAAAAAGAGCCTACATGTTCACATTTTTTTATTTTATGAGTTCAGATCCGCTTTAAGCATTGCAGCTTTTATACAGCCTGGGTTTTCCTTTAAAGTGGATGTAAACCCACTCTCATCCTTTCTAAACTACTGCCATAGTGCTGATCTATAAGGATATACATGCCTCCTGCATGTATCCTTATCTGTCAAATGTCTCCCCTCTGTCTGTTATAAGAACTGAAAAACTGCAGATTCTGTGGGTGGATCTGTTGTCTGGAGCTCGGTGGGTGGAATCGTGATGTCGGTAGACTCCCCGCCCACCTCTACACTCCCCTTGTCAACATGCATTTTCTCCTGTGTATTCCTTCTGCTATGATCACTAACATCCAGTCAAAATCCAGAAAAGTAACCCCATGACTTCAGAAAAGTAAAGCTAGTGCACGAGATATGTAAATAACCTGTCACTCAAAGCAAGGGGGCGGAACGGACAAAGGTTTTTCTCTGTTTGTCCATTTTATCTCACTGAACAATAAAAGAGGATTGCTCAGAGCTGGATAGATTGCTGGATTGCTTTGTGGCAAGACCAGGCACAAATGATAGGAAATCTTATACTCTACATTGTGACAAAAAAAAAAAAAAAACGAAAATCGGGTTTACATCCACTTTAAGGGCAGTTATTACAACCACAAATATTTCCTACCGGAAACAACAGAGAACTTACAAAACATAATCACCTATAGGTATGGCCAGGGGGAGGCCAGAGCAGGTATCACAGTAGTTCAGAGAAGCAATAGTGGGTGGCGGATAGTTAGTCAGGATAGGCTCCATTAGGCAGTACTAAGTCAACTGTTGATGGTAACAAGACAGACATTATTGCACATTGGCTACAGAGATACCAGTGAGAGTTCTGCTGCTATGGCTGGTTAGATGTGGCAAGAAATCTACAGATAATGGACAACTGTAGCTACAGGCCTAGTGAGTTTTTATCTCTTGCCACACCGTGCATAAGTAGAAACGAGTGAATACATGCTGAGCAGTCATGAGTAACATGACAGGGGGGTTTAACTGTTTGCTTCCACATAGTTCTCTGCTATGCTGGTTACAGTGCACTCTGTGTTGACAGCCTATCTGATTAATTCATCTTTATGCAAAGCTTGTAAACCATCAAGAGTTTATAGCTGGACTGCCAATGCCATTTATTACCCATTCTGGACTGACAGATACTCTCTATCAAATCCTCCAGGTCCACATCTCTGCAGGAGATAAGCTTCCGGGGGCAGATGTAACTTATTTAGAACCCAAAGAAATGTCAACATGGTAATAGAAGACAGAGAACAATTCAGCGTTAAGGTTTCTACAGACATCTCACAATATGACAGGTCTGACACCACTTTCTTCACTCTAGACATTTCCTTATGAATTATAGATTTTCAGTTATTTGCTCTCTCCATTTCAAACACTTTTCACATATTTTTAGTTAATGCAGCTCTACAGTGCCTTGAAAAGTTTATTCATACCCCTTGAAATTTTCCACATTTTGTTACAACCAAAAATAAAATGTATTTTTTGGGGAATTTATGTGGTAGACCAACACAAAGTGGCACATAATTGTGAAGTGGAAGGAAAATGATAAATGGTTTTCAATTTTTTTTACAAATAAATATCTGGGTGCATTTGTATTCAGCCCCCTTTGTTCTGACGCCCCTGACTAAAATCTAGTGGGACCAATTGCCTTCAGAAGTCACTAATTAGTAAATAGAGTCCACCTGTATGTAATTTAATACCAGTATAAATACAGCTGTTCTGTGAAGCCCTCAGGATGTTTGTTAAAGAACCCTACTGAACAAATAGCATCATGAAGGCCAAGGATCCCACCAGACAGGTCAGGGATAAAGTTGTGGAGAAGATTAAAGCAGAGTTAGGTTATAAAAAAATATCCCAAGCGTTGAACATCTCATGGAGCACTGTTCAATCCATCACCTGAAAACGGAAAGAGTATGGCACAACTGAAAACCTACCAAGACATGGCCGTCCACCTAAACTGACAGGCCTGGCAAAGGGAGCATTAATCAGAGAAGCAGCCAAGAGGCCCATGGTAACTCTGGAGGAGCTGCAGATATCCACAGCTCAGGTGGGAGAATCTTTCCACAGGACAACTATTAGCCGTGCACTCCACAAATCTGGTCTTTATAGAAGAGTGACAAGAAGAAAGTCATTGTTAAAAAAAAGCCATAAGAAGTCACATTTGCAGTTTGCGTGACGTCATAAGGGGGACACAGCAAACATGGGGAAGAAGGTGCTCTGGTCAGATGAAAAGTTTTACTTTTTGGCCTAAAAGCAAAACGCTATTTGTGGCAGAAAACGAACACTGCACATCAGCCTGAACACACCATCCCCACTGTGAAACATGGTGGTGGCAGCATCATGCTGTGAGGGTGCTTTTCTTCAGCAGGGACAGGAAGCTGGTCAGAGTTTATAGGAAGATAGATGGAGCCAAATACAGGGCAATCTTAGAAGAAAACCTGTTAGAGTCTGCAAAAGACTTGAGACTGGGGCAGAGGTTCACCTTCCAGCAGGACAACGACCCTTAACATACAGCCAGAGCTACAATGGAATGGTTTAGATCAAAGCATATTCATGTGTTAGAATGACCCAAAGTCCAGACCTAAATCCAACTGAGAATCTGTGGCAAGACTTGAAAAATGCTGTTCACAGACGCTCTCCATCCAATCTGACAGAGCTTGACTTATTTTGCAAAGAAAAATGGGCAAAAATGTCACTCTCTAGCTCTAGATGTGCAAAGCTGGTAGAGACATTCCCAAAAAGACTTGCAGCAGTAATTGCAGCAAAAGGTGGTTCTACAAAGTATTCACTCAAACGTGAAAACCATTTATCATTTTCTTTCCACTTCACAATTATGTGCCACTTTGTGTTGGTCTATCACATAAAACCCCAATAAATAACATTTACGTTTTTGATTGTAACGTGACAAAATGTGGAACATTTAAAGAGGTATGAATACATTTTCAAAGCACTGAACAGAGGTGAGATGAAAACACAGTAAAGAGTAAAATATTGTGTTGCTTCCAGATAGAAAAGGGAGGTACATAATTATTTTGCTAAAAAAATAGGATTTTTTGTACTAACCGTAAAATCCTTTTCTCTGTCGTCCATGGACAGTTGGGTTATGTTCCTGTTCTATAGGAGAGGACTAGGCAGAACATGTTAGATATTTAAATACATGTTACTTTAACAGCGTTGAACAGTCCCGCCCAGGGGGCGGTCCCTCCGGACATAACCCTCCGCCCTGCAGTCAGCAGCTCAGTTTGTAAAAAGCAGTACAAACCAAAAAAAGGAGGTGTGGGTGCTGTGTCCGTCCATGGACGACAGAAAAAAGGATTTCACGGTCAGAACAAAAAATCCTCTTTTCGTTCATGGACGGACACAGCTCTTTAATTCTTGACAGTTGAGATGTCCCAAAGCAGTGTCAAAAAATGAGGGGTGGGAACAGCAATCGAAAAACTAATTTCACCCCAAACAGAGCTCCTCAACGGAGGAGTTGCAACCTCAAACAGCCGCCTGCAAAACTTTGCGGCCGAAGCTAGCATTGTAAGATGCACTCACATCAACCTTGTAAAACGTTGAAAAGGTGTGAACGGATGACCATGTCGCCGCCTTACACACTTGTGAGACAGACGCTTGATGTCGGAAAGCCCAAAAGGCACCAATAGCCCTGGTTGAATGCGCCGTGACAGGAAAGGGAGGCGCCCGCCCCTTAAGGGCATAGGCCTGGATGACGGTCTGCCTGATCCACTGAGATATGGTGGCCGACGAGACCGCCAGGCCCTTCCGCGGACCAGACACCGACACAAACAGTGAGTCAGACCTCCGGAACGGAGCCGTAGCCGACAGGTACACACGCGTCTAAAGAATGCAGCGCAACCTCCTTGGAATGCGATGGCCGAGGACACAAGTATGGAAGTACAATGTCCTCATTCAGGTGAAAGTCCGAAACCACCTTCTGAAGGAAGGAAGGGTGCAAGCGTAGCACCACTTTGTCCTTATGGAGGACCAAATATGGGGACTTGCAAGACAAGGCCGCCAATTCAGAAACCATCCTGACGGATGTGATGGCTACTAGAAAGGCAACCTTCTGAGAGAGCGTCAAAAAAGGAATTTCCCTGCTTTCCTCAAATGGAGGTTTCTGTAGTACCGAGAGCACCAGATTCAAATCCCACGGAGGTAGTGGTGGTCGGACCGGAGGAGCTACGTGTCGGACCCTTTGCACAAAAGTACTCACCAATGAATGAGCCGCCAGGGGTCTCTGAAAGAAAACAGCCAAGGCTAAAATCTGGCCCTTAATGGTGCTTAAGGCAAGTTTCTGATCCACTCCACGCTGTAAAAACAGCAGGATCCTGGAAACCGAATATGCCCGTGGACGCCATTCCATCTCCTCACACATAGAGATGTAGGCTTTCCACGTGCGATGATAGATCTTCCTAGAAAAATACTTCCGTGCCCTCAACATGGTTGAAATGACCGAATCCGACAGGCCTCGGTCCCTTAGTTCCTTGACTTTCAATAGCCATGCCATTAAAGCCAGCGACTGTAAAGCAGGATGAAGAATGGGATCTTGCGAGAGAAGATCCTCCCGCATCGGTAGTCGCCAAGGTGCATCCGCCACCAGGCGCACTAGATCGGCGTACCAGGGACGCCTGGGCCAATCCGGGGCAATGAGAATAACCGGAATCCCCTCAGATTCTACTCTGCGGAGCAAACAAGGAAGCAACTTCAGTGGAGGAAAGGCATAAATTAGCCGATACTGACCCCATGGGGCCACCAATGCGTCTGACGTGTCTGCCCAGGCATCTCTGGACCTGGCCACGAACCTCGACACCTTGCGATTGAGTCGAGAAGCCAGGAGATCCATGTCTGGCGTGCCCCATCTCCGGCAAAGGAGTTGAAAAACCTTACGAATGTAACGACCATTCCCCTTGGTCCAGCATCTGGCGATAGTCCACCTGCCAGTTTTCCACGCCCGGAATGTAAACTGCCGATAGAGCCGACACGCTCCTTTCCGCCCACCGCAGGATGTGAGCGACCTCCAAGCTTTTTGTTCCTCCTTGATGGTTGACGTATGCCACTGCCATGGCGTTGTCTGACTGGATTCTATCTGGACGCCCTCTTAGCCTCTGTGACCACTTGGAGAGGCACAGCCTGATCGCCCGGAGTTCCAGGACATTGATTGGCAGTCGGGATTCGTTTGGAGTCCAGCAACCCTGGGCTGACTGAACCCCCCAGACTCCCCCCCAAGCGGTCAGGCTGGCGTCCGTCGTTATCACAGTCCAATGAAAGGGGAGGAACGACTTCCCGGACCGAAGAGTCTGGGATCTCAGCCACCAACTCAGAGAGGACCTGACCAGATGACCTATCTGAATCTGACGATCCAGAGACAATGGAGATCTGTTCCATTTGGAGAGAATCTCCTTCTGCAAGACTCGAGTGTGGAATTGGGCATACGGTACTGCTTCGAAGGAGGCTACCATGAGGCCCAGGACTCACATGCAAAAACGTAGAGACGACCAATTGCGGGATGTCAACAACTTCACCGCCGTCTGGAGTGTCTGCAACTTTTCCAAAGGAAAAAAGACTCTGGCCTCCGAGGAGTCCAGAATCAACCCCAGGTACTCTAGACGCTGGGTCGGTACTAACACCGACTTCTAGAGGTTCAGTATCCAACCAAACTCCCGGAGGGTCTGACTGGCTATAGACACATCCTCCTCTAATTCTGAGCTTGAAATAGCTCTCAGAAGAAGATCGGCCAAGTAGCCCACGATAGCAATGCCGCGCTGTCTCAGCAAAGCTAGAATCGGGGCGAGCACCTTGGTGAGAAGAGTCACAAATTGATAGTGGTCTTCGCTGATCGCAAAGCGCAGGAACCTATGATGCCTGACGGAGATGGGGACATGCAAGTATGCGTCCCTGATATCCAAGGACGCCAGGAAGTCCCCCGGATGGAGCGCAGCAACCACCAAACAAATCGATTCCATCCGGAACTTTTGAACCTTTACAAAAGCATTGAGGGCCTTAAGGTCCAAGATTGGACGGACTCCGTCCTTCTTTAGGACCACAAACAGATTTGAGTAGAATCCCTGAAACCTGTCCTGCGGTGGTACGGGTATGATCACCCCGCACCTCAACAAGTCTTGCACTGCCCCTTGCAGGGCAGTCCGACGAGCCGGAAGGAGAGACAGATTTGAGGGAAAGAATCTGTTTGGTGGACAAGAAATAAACTCTATCTTGTACCCTGAAGTGACCACCTCGCAGACCCACTGGTCGGAGAGCAGGGAGGTCCACCGAGCTGCAAACCCACAAAGCCGTCCCCCCACCCATGAGTCGGGCGGGAGCAAAACTTCATGCGGTAGCAGGCTTGTTACCTGGTTTGTTGGGCTTGCGCACCCAGGGACGCTTCTGTCCCCCAGCTGGACCTTTGTCCGTTTGGGAGGGTCTGCCAGCAGGTCCTGACTGACAAAAATACTGCTTCTGTGTGGGAAAGGAGGGCCGTGGCTTACAGTGCGGCTTCTTCCCTTTAGTGGACTGAGGAAGAAGTCTGCTCTTACTTCCAGTGACATCCTTAATGATGTCGTCCAGTGAGGCACCAAAAAGCCTCCCACCCTTGAAAGGCAAATCTGCCAGAGTTTTCTTGGAAGCTTGGTCAGCGGACCAGCATTTCAGCCATATCAGGCGGCGCAATACCACCGCAGATGCGGAGGCCCTGGAGATTAAAGGGGCCGCATCCAGGGTTGCATCACAGACGTACACAAGTCCCTGTACCAACTGTTCGGCCAGTGACACGCATTCTGGAGGGAGCTGATGCTCCTCCACAGTCTGGTGCAATATTTTAGCCCACTCAGTCAGCATCTGGGACACCAAGGTAGCAGCCAATATAGGCTGCAATGCTGACCCCAACATGGTGAACATGGAGCGGCTCACCGCTTCGGACGTCCTATCAGTAGGGTCCTTAAAGGCAGGGGTCCCCTCTACCGGGATAGTGGTTACTTTATTTAACTGAGAGACCGGGGGATCAACAACCGGAGGAGAAGCCCATTTTTTCAAAAGGCTCTCGTCAAATGGGTAACGGACCGCCATGCCCTGAGGGACCGCAAAGGACCTCTGCGGCCGTTCCCAATCCTTATCTATGAACTTGTCAAAGAAATCAACATAAGGAAAAACCTTAACAGAGCGGGTCGGTTTGTGCGACCCAAAAGGGACAGACCCTGCAGTGGAAGTCCCAGCTCTATCTTCCAGCTTGAGAGTGTCCCTCACAGCATTGATAAGTGCACTCACAAGTGCCCTGTCTTGAGCTGACCCGGACGTGGGGTACTCCTCACTGGGAAGGTCCTGGTCCGCCTCTTCTGACACACCAGAATCGGGGTCCTGAGCCACAGCCAGGCCTGAGTCTGAGTCAGAATATTCCCCAGGCGATGGCGGTGGGAGGGGGCGCTTAGTACCCCCCTTACTCCCGCACGCCGCTTCCACCCTGGCAACAAATGACTCAAGGACTGCCAACAAAGCGTCCATGGGAACCGCAGGTGCAGGGGCACCGGTTGCTGCCTCTGGAATGTTTGAGGAAAAAACGCCAGCTTCTGTATCACGTACCTGGTACTAGAGGCCAATGGAGAGAGAGGGCTTCCCTTGCGGCTAAGTTCCAGACCCCCCTGAGGGTGAAAACAGGAAAGGTCAGGCCCAAAGCAGCACGGGTTGCCTGCTGGACTGTATGCAGGAGGTTCTGGAGTACAGCTGGTGTGCTGGGGTAGAATCAGCAGACAGATGACAACCGTGAGGTGTTGCAGGATTCAGATAATGCTGCGACTGGAGCGTGGTCACAAGGAAGCCTAGGTCATGAGCCGGGTTGGGATCAGAGCAGACGTGGTCAGGTGGATAGCTGGAGTCGAACACAGGAAGCAAACAGGAGACAGGTCAAGGACAAGCCGGATCGGTAACAGGAGACACAGGAACAGGAATATCACGAAGATAACACACTGGAGGAGCCGAAGATCAACCAGCAAATGCAGACACTTGCAGACTTCCTTATATAGGCCCATGTGACCTGCTGGTAGAAATTCTGGGTCCTAAAGTCCTTCTGCCAGAGATTCTGGGTCCTAAAGCCCTTCTCCTGCTGTTGGTTCCCTGACATTCTGACTCCATATTGCCCACTGACAGCCCTTAGGGACTTAGTCAAGATATCTGACACAAAATTTGTCCACCCTCCTTGCTGCACTGACCGGGGGGTTACCCAGGGAACTCACCACCCAGCAGGAGACTGTTCAGTGCCGCTGCCCACTCTCCATCCACACACAGCGTATGACTGAGGAACTCTGTGATGTGAATTGCGCTGTTCGCGCTGTTCAGGAAGCCAGCCAGCACTAGAGGCCAAAACCCATTTCAAAATGGCCGCCGGTTGCCTCAGAGAAAAGTGTGCGGACCACAAGAAAATGGCCTCCCGCAATGGAGACCTGCGTCACAGCGCGGCCGCGGCAAAATGGTCGCCAATGGGATTTTACAATGCAATACAAAGGCAGCAGAAAAATAGCGCCCAAACAAGTGAGGTGGACGAGAAGGCCGCAGCGGAGGCTTCCAAGAGAATAACTACCCCCCTCAGAGAGCGGGCCTGGACACCCCCACAGTCCACCGCCGGGACCTGGAGCCCCCCTACAGGTATTCCCCGGTCGCAGCGAGCCCCGCAAGGGGAGGAGGAAAAGGGGTGAGTGAGGGAGAGAGGGGAGGGCAGGAGAACCCCCTAACGACCCCCTTAGGAATGCCCAGCTGTTCCACCCCACCGAGGCAGGAGGAACTGTACTTACCCGTCCTGGTGAGGACCTGTTGGTGCGTTCCTGACAGACCTACAACCGAGCAGTATGGAGTAGCTGTCGGCACAGTCCACTGTGACTGAGACAGCAAGCAGCCCGGTCATATGTGAACCCTGGAGCATAGCTCACCGGCCACCCCTGGAGCCATGGGGTATGTCGTGGCCGACCTAGCGCGTAGCTAAGGCCTGCTCACGCTCGATGGCCAGACTGGGGAGACTACAAGGATCTATAATATCCAGCCTGTCACCCAGCCCGCAGTTGATAGAAGATTTCTTAAAATAAAATCATTAAATAATAAAAATAAAATAAAAAATTCTTCCGGGCCCTGGGCCCAAAGGGAACCAGGTCCTTCTCCTCTACTAGGCAGAAAAAAACTGAGCTGCTGACTGCAGGGCAGAGGGTTATGTCCGGAGGGACCACCCCCTGGGTGGGGCTGCTCAACTCTGTTAAAGTAACATGTATTTAAATATCTAACATGTTCTGCCTAGTCCTCTCCTATAGAACAGGAACATAACCCACCTGTCAAGAATTAAGGAGCTGTGTCCGTCCATGGACGAAAAGAAAAATAAGTTATTGTACTTCACTATAAGAAATAAAGTCAGGTCAGTGAGTGATGTTGGTGATATGTGAATGCAGGATGTAATGAGTCAGTCCTGCTGCTGGCAACATCGAAATAGGTAAGTAGTAGGAGTTAGTTTATTATTAAGGTAGGTTTCCAGAGGAACCAAGCAGCACTGCTCCAAGCTTCCTGTGTATTTCCTCTTTGCTCAGTACTCGTGCTAGGTGCATATCCTGCTCCACATTAACTCTGAAATGTAAAAATCAAGGCCGCACTCTAATTACATCAACCATTCATATTTATTCCAAATCCACCAACTTCTGCACAGCCCCCACCCCTGGCCATGCACCAGACTGGGCTTTATAGTCGAGCAATCCCAATCCTGGGTGAAATGCATCAAAAGGATATGGAAGCTGGTGGATTTGGAATAAACATGAATGGTTAATGTCATTAGAGTAATCTTTACAATTAGGATAGGTTAGTTATAAAGTTCAGGTACCTAGGGGGTGCCTACACATAACTGCAGCAGCCTGCGACTCCCCGCTGCAACATTTACAAGCCAGGATGTTCCAATAAGCAAAGTTCCAACACTTTCTAGCAGTGTTGAAGCTTACCACTCCCTCCTAACTCATATACATTCCTATTGGCTCATTACCACAATAGGTGGCTTCATAGGCCAATGTGCATGAGGCATGATGGGACAGGCAAGCTTAAACACTACTGGAGCATTGCCAAACAAATAAAGAGCATCCGGCAGGGACCTGCAGTCATGTACTTTTTTGTAATTTATTTCTTGAGGGTTTTTTTTTTTCATATTAAAATGAGTGAATGGCAAACCTCTGTGAGAGAAAGCAAGAGCTTTTTGTTGCCTCCTAAATGGACCAACTTTCCACCAAGCACATTGCTTGTCTGATCTGCCTGGCTGTCTGATCAAGAGGGGTCAGGCTGTCATGGAGCAGCTCAATGCAGTACTGTGTATCCACTGACCTCACCAAAGAGGTGACAAACCTTTGGAATCCTATAGCTGTGGAACTGAGTCCGTCCATATCCCATTGTACACAAAAAGAAATGTCTTTCAGACTGTATATAGAGCTTTAAAAACATTGTAATATTCTGTCTCCTCTACTCGCTCCCTTGCCAACATTTTCACCTTATTTGGGGTTTGGATTCTTGGGCCTCTCGAATGGCTGAATGATGTAACCCCTGTAATATTGTGGGTGGAAGCCAAACTGTAGGGGATCAAGAAGGTTGTTGTCAGTTAGATAGCAGCACATACTGTTGTGGACAAGGTTTTCAAGAAGCTTGGAGGCAAACGGGAGCAGGGAGATGGGTTTGAGCGTGGAGTGAAAGGTGCCATGGGAGAGAGAGAGAGGTTGAAGATGTGGGTTAGAGTTTAGGATAGAGCAGGAAGGTGGTCGCAGAAATTGTCAGGGGACAGGTGAGAACCATTTCATATTAGAAATAAAGTCTGCAATACTTACCTTAGCCCCAATGGTCCAATGTCCGTGGTGCTGACACCTTCTCCTTGTCTTCTTCCGTGTGCAGATATTAAGCCATCTTGTTTAGCTGGCACGGGATGACATAATTCACATGCATGTGTTGTGCGGGAGTTCTGTCATCCCAGCACACAGAGATCATGCTGCAATGTATTCTGAGCTGCGCACACACAGCTCAGTGTACATTTTAAAGAAGACTGCAGGCAGGAAAGTAGATTTTGTTGCAAAGCAGATATTGCATGTCTTATCTACAATAAACAGCCTGCCTGCTCACAATTAAAGTTACACTTTAGTTCTGCTTAAAATCTTTTTTTTTTCTAAGCAACGAAAGCTTCTTACAAACTGAACTGCACCCAGTTTTGAAGTGTATATGTAAATCTCTTTTTAAAGTGGCCATATGTACACAGAAAAACATAATTATGTATTTTCTTGACAAACAGCCTAAACTTTAAAAGTTCTATGCACTAATATGTTTGACTTGGTGATCTCTAACCTGACTTGTTTATTTTGGTGTTAGAACACTGTACAGTATACAGTTTCCTGGAAGCACCTGGTGGGTGAGCACCCCCCACTGATGAGTCTCCATAGACAAGTGTCCACTATGTCTGCTTCAAGTAAAGCTTTGGTTATTTACAACTATACATGGATAATACAGCCGCACTGCAGATTTGCAGCCTTCCAAGTCATATTTTTTATTCCAACATGTCACTGGTAAAAAAAATGATTAAAATAAAAAAATATATATTCTAGGGCCAGCGAAAGCTGTAAATCCTGCTGTAATGGAGGCGGCTTTCGTATGAACGCTGTCACATTAACATAAATATTATCTGCTGGCTCCGCACAGTAACTGGCTGTGATCATAGGAAAAAAGAATCTACAGATTTCTGCTACCCAATTTTTTAGCATAAAATGGAAATGAGATTTAAAGCTCAATTACAGAGAAACTACAAACCTACTCTTACAGTGGCGCTCCCCCCACACTTCAAGGGTTAGAAGATAATTTTTTCTTAAAAAAGCAGTTTTACTTAAAGGGTAACTCCACTTTCCTGCTTGTGTGATTGGCTCACTGATTTTCCCAGAAGTCTGCACCAAGATACAAGTCAGATTTCAGGCAGCCCCTCAAACAAAAATGTCATTTTTGGTGAGATACTCCCAATAGGAACACATCTAAAGGGATGCAGGCCCAGCAGCTTTCCTCATTAGTGCTTTGCATGTGCCACAGCTGATTGATAATCATGAATCCACTCACATTAGATTCATTTTCCAACATGGGCAGAAAAAAACACAGGGGTTTCTTTAGAATAACAAAAGGTAGGAATCTGCAACAAAGATTCTTCTAATCCTTGCATTGTACATAATTCACCCAGGGGGTAAAGTTTTTTCCCAACGAAAGAGGAGTTACACTTTAAATTATCCCTTGCTCCCAGCTATGGGTAGACCCTGGGTGTGCTCACTTAAAAAGTAGGACTGGATGTTACAGCACTCAGTAATTGACACCTTCACAAATAATGTGATTGTCCCCTCTCCCTTCACTATATGATGCTGACTGCCCGCATGGCTCAAATGGAGCAAAGCAATAACACTGGTAAACTTAGGGAAGTCTTTAGAGCAGCAATACCGGTATCTGCTATATGACACAAACTTCATTCACACGGCGGCCTGAGTTTTACAGCCCATTCATAAAATGCAGGCTGTGGGGTGGAGCCTGAAAAATGTCATGGACATGGAGTTCTGCTTGATGTAACTGGAGGAGAGGACCACATGACTGGGCTCTCCTCCCCTCCCCTGTTTTCTAATTCACAATTTTTTTTTAAAGCAGCAATATGTCCGCAGGAACACCACACCATTGCTTTATAAATAAACTCATATAATATGAAAGACAATCAGCGCGCACACACAATACTTGTCAGGATCACCTGTGGCCAGGTGACAGATGCACACCGTAGGGGGACAGGAGTGCACCGCGAGGTAGTGAACCCTATGGCTGGCTTCTGCGGATAGGAAACTGGGTGGTTGTGGAAAGCGGGACCAGAGGAGCACAACCGGGATCCTAACGGAAGCTAGAGCCAAGATTCCCCAGGGCGCTGAGTCTAAGACCCAGCTGGTCTTCTCCAGGGCCTCTAGTGGTGAGGATGTTAGCTGCAGGCTGGGACCAGGTCGCGGCCCCTGGAGTTTCCTAGCTCACGCCCCGTAGGATAAGGGGAAAAGAGGGGAAGCAGCAGCACACGATAAGAGAGAACCGAATAACAAGCTGAAGGTCAGGGGCCACAAGCAGACAAGGATAACGAAGAACGAGCCGAAGGTCAAGGGTCACGAGCAGACAGGGATAGTCGGGGACAAGCCAATAACGTAACAGAGAGACAGACGTAGCACACGGCAGGCAGGAACCCAAACACACAATGCCTAACAAACACGTTGATCAGCAAAGCAGGCTTGCAGTGCACAGGTTAATATAGTGTTCTGTGATAGGGCCTGGGGTGGAGTCAGGCTGGGAGGAGATTATAAAGGAAGCCAGGTGAAGGAGGTCTGGTCTCTAGATGAACACATGAGGAGGAAGGTAAGATGGCAGACAGACATTAATGCATATCAATGACAATACTAAAACTAAAAACTAAAAAATGCAAGCTGAACACAATAAATAAACTCATTAGACTCCACTCCATACAGGAGTGATATGATCACATATGGGAGTAAGGTTTGGTTCACACTTTGTGCATGCAATAGAGCACACGTGTTCCTACCCCTTCTTGTGTGTCGCATGTGAGGCAGCCCATTCATTTCAATGGGCTTCCCCACAGGTGAGAAATAAGCAAAAGAAGTCCCTGACCCTCTTGCAAAATCATGCCACCATGCAGTTTGGTGCATTAACAGATGTGTGGGGGTACTATTAAGAATTAATGGCACGAATGTGTGTTTGCTAAGGAAGCAGTGCGTTTCTCGCATATGTCAGAAAAGCGCGCGATTTTGCACACCAATCGCTAAGTTAACCTAGCCACAGTAGTGGTACTTTTACATTAGCATTTCTATGTATAAAAGTAACTATGGAGGTGTTCCAGTACCCCAAGCAGGTGCGTTCCAGGATCACCAGATTACAGACAAAAGGGAGTAGGACAGACTGAAGCAGTACAGTAATACCTAGAAGGAAAACTGAACTACTTGGAAGAAACACATCCTATGGAGAGTACATTTACTGATAATTAGTATTGCATGGCCATTCTATATACAACAGTGATTGCTCACAGGTTTGATACTTTTTCCATGGCAGATGTCAGAATTTATTTTTTGTGAATTACAAGCCATATTTCTGAAAGAAACAAGTCATAACAATTAACATGTCCAAACCTCTGACATGTAAAAACACCAGTAATATACAACAACATAATAATCTTGGCTTATTTAGATATTTAGAGGGGTTATTCCCATGTCATACTCCCTGGTTATCTGAGAAAGATTTAGCTGTGATAGGTGCACTCCAGGGGGACTTGTGACAGGACCAGGGGGATTTATGCCTGCTTAAGTACAAATTACGTTTTCAAATGATTTTTTTTTTACAGAAAACAGTTTGGTGTGGATGTGGCTTGTTTAAAAGCCTATGGCATTTCTTGGAAAATGATTCTACACATGGAGGGGTATTGGCGATGAGTACACACTATAGGGGGTTCTCCAATTTAAATGTCATACAACAGATGGTACCACATAGATGAACATACAGCAATAACTTTGACAAACACTCTCCTTGTTTGTTCCTGACAATCTAGGTCATTCAGTAAACTGTAACCAGATCAATGTGTATAGGTGAGGCTACAGGCTACTTTTACGAACTCCCCAGGTAATACCATATGAGAAAGAATGTATTCCTTTTACTTATGATAGCCTATGAAACTAGTCAGGGTCAAAGTCTTAGTATCTTTGTATATTATAAGGTCTTATAAAAAATTAGCCTTGAATTAATTTAGGGTGAATTTGTAATCTTACACCTGAAAGATTAAAGCAGTAGTAAAGCAATGTCATAATGTGAAACGTACCTTAGAAACAAAGCCCTCCAGCGGTGCAGTCATCCGCTGAAGGCACTTCCATCTTCACCTGGTCTTCCTTCCGGGTTTGCGGAAGGAAGACCCGAGGGTGCCGCTGTTTACAGCACAGGACTCTGAAGGAATGGCCCGGGTTGCGTCACCGGCTGCATCCTATTTTATCTATTTATTTAAGGTACTTATAAAGCACTGTCAATTTACGCAGCTGTTTACATATACATTGTACATTTACATCAGTCCATGCCCTCAAGGAGCTTACGGTCCCTAACTCACATTCATACATACAGTACACATACTAGGGCCAAGTTAGAGTTGGAGTGTGGGAGGAAACCGGAGTACTAGGAGGAAACCCACGCAGGCACAGGGAGAACATGCAAACTCCAGGCAGGTAGTGTCTTGGTTGGGATTTGAACCAGCAACCCTTTTGCTGCTAGGAAAAATTGCTAACCACTACATCACTGTGCCGCCTATCTTACAGTAAATACAGTAGGTGCCGCTGATATTGTGTCAATCTCGTCGCTTCTAGCGGCGAGATTGACACACTATGAGCTCCGTCGCGAGAGCCAGCGCCGAGCTGTCTCGTCATCGGGAAAGGAAAAATGTTCCTTTCACGATGAGCGACACGCATTGCTGGTAGACGGAGATCTGACGTGGATTCCCGCCAATACCAGGCACTGTGTTTGGTATGAATCCTGAGCGGGAACTCCACGCCAATTTTTAAAGAAAAAAACGGCATGGGTCCCCCCTCCAGGAGCATACCAGTCCCTTGGGTCTGGTCTGGATTTGAAGGGGAAACCCTACGCCGAAAAAAACGGCGTGGGGGTCCCCCTCAAGATCCAAACCAGACCCTTATCCGAGCACACAACCTGGCAGGCAGCAGGGGAAGAGGGGGGGCGAGAGAGCGGCCCCCTCCCTCCTGAACCGTACCAGGCCGCATGCCCTCAACATGGGGGGTTTGGTGCTCTGGGGCAGGGGGGCGAGCTGCGGCCCCCCAACCCCAAAGCACCCTGTCCCCATGTTGATGAGGACAGGGCCTCTTCCCGACAACCCTGGCCGTTGGTTGTCGGGGTCTGCGGGCGGGGAGCTTATCGGAATCCGGGAGCCCCCTTTAATAAGAGGGCCCTCAGATCCCGGCCCCCCCACCCATCGTACCCCTACCCATTCACCTGGTGGAAAAAAATGGCAATAAAAACACAACACAGCTTTTTAAAGTCACCCGGAGCATGTGACTGTGACGTCATGAGAAGCCTATATAAATCGCTGCGGACCGAAGATTTAGCATTACTGCGAGAGGAAGCGACGAGTCAACATCGAGGAGGAGAAGAGGGAAGAAGACGCCGACGACGGGAAGACCGGCCCCTCCACTAGCAAAAGAGCTGGAAGAAGATAGTGGAGGGGCCGGCAGAAGGACAACGCAGAGCCGGACGAGACGACGGGGAAGACCGGGCCTCCGCTAGCAAAAGAGCTGGAAGAAGATAGCGGAGGCCCGGCAGAAGAAAGAAAGAACCGGAGAGGAGAAGAGGGAAGAAGGCGACGGAGAAGACCGGGCCCCGCTAGCAAAAGAGCTGGAAGAAGATAGCGGTGGCCCGGCAGAAGAAAGAACCGGAGAGTGCGGCGACGACACCGGAGACCCCCGAAGTCGGAAGAAGACCCCCGGAGCTGTGCAATAAATTACTTTAAAAAGCTGTGTTGTGTTTTTATTGCCATTTTTTTCCACCAGGTGAATGGGTAGGGGTACGATGTACCCCATACTCATTCACATAGGGTGGGGGGGATCTGGGGGCCTTCTTATTAAAGGGGGCTCCCGGATTCTGATAAGCCCCCCACCCGCAGACCCCGACAACCAACGGCCAGGGTTGTTGGGAAGAGGCCCTGTCCTCATCAACATGGGGACAGGGTGCTTTGGGGTTGGGGGGCCGCAGGTCGCCCCCCTGCCCCAGAGCACCAAACCCCCCATGTAGAGGGCATGCGGCCTGGTACGGTTCAGGAGGGAGGGGGGGCCGCTCTCTCGCCCCCCTCTTCCCCTGCGGCCTGCCAGGTTGCGTGCTCGGATAAGGGTCTGGTTTGGATCTTGAAGGGGACCCCCACGCCGTTTTCTCGGCGTAGGGTTTGCCCTTCAAATCCAGACCAGACCCAAGGGCCTGGTATGCTCCTGGAGGGGGAACCCATGCCGGTTTTTTTCTTTAAAAATTGGCGTGGAGTTCTCGCTCAGGATTCATACCAAACACAGTGCCTGGTATTGGCGGGAATCCACGTCGGATCCCCGTTCAATACAGTGCCGCGTCTCCTCGCTATTGCAGCGAGCGCGAGATGTGTCGCCACCCTGTCGCCGAGATGTCGGCACTCCTGTCGCCGAGAATCTCCGTGATAGGATTGCGATGAATATACAATGTACACCTACTGTATCTCCTGAACGGTGCACGTTTAGAACATATTTACAGTACCTTTAGGTAAGCCTTTACCTATAGGTTAAAAATAATGCATGGAATTTACTCCCACTTTAAAGTGGTATTAAACCCAAAACCACAAAGTGTAATATACTGCAGCTTACCAATCAATGGATGTGGCGGCTGCATTCATTTTCTTTGTTAGGCTTTCTTTCACTTGTTTTCATCTGGGAACCTGATGAGTAACATGCCTCCTGTATTAGAGTACCTACACTCTGGATGAAGGAGCAACAAGGACACCTTTGAACAGCAGTATTATCAGCCTGGGGGGATGGGAGCATTTGATGTACTAGCAAATTCAGATACACTAACAAATTGAAGCCAAACTCCAGTTAACACTTATTAACTTATTACAGCAACTGTTTTTTTTTCTACTTTTGGGATAAAGGTTTTACATGAATGAATATCACCACTGTAAGCAGCTTTCAGTGTTTATCTCAACCCTTTGACTGCTACATCTGCAGGCTAGCTTGTTCTGGTAAAAAAAAAAAACACAACAGGCTTACTGATAGGCTCGTCAAGTGAAAATAAGAGAATAAAAAAGAAAACTAATGCAGCAATCACATCCAAGAATAAGGTTGTGGGCACTGTGGGGGGGGGGGCGGGGGGTAGATTAACTATGTTCATATTACTGGGTTTATTAACACTTTTAAGGGGTTGTAAAGGTTCAGGGTTTAAAAATAAATAAAAATACTTGCCTCCGCTGCGCAGTGGCCCTGATCCTCCTCTTCTGGGGCCCCTTAGTGGCGCTCCTGGCTCCTCCTCTTATCGTGTGCCCCCATCGGAGAATCGATGTCCTTCGTGGACAACCCGTGTGGGCACGCTCCTGTGTCCGAAAGCAGGACTCGACCCCCCCCCCCCCCCCGGCATCATTGAAATTGATTGACAGCAGCGGGAGCCAATGGCTGCACTGTTATCAATCTATCCAATCAGGACACAAGACACCGACCAGAGCTGGTGTGCTTGTTTCCGTCGTGGGAAACACAAGGCTCACATAAGTATAAAGGGGGCTCTGGGGGGGGCTGCTGAGTGACAGAAGGTTTTTCACCTTAATGCATAGTATGCATTAAGGTGTAAAAACACGAGCGTTTACAACCCCTTTAAGCACCCATATCACATCCAAATATCCCTTTCCACACTGGAGAAGTGCGGCTCAACCACCTGTGTATGGATAGCTGTAGATCCAATGTTATCCATGCAGGTCAGTCGCATGAACGGGTCCAGAGAATGCACGGTAAAGAAAATGGGTTTGTTCATATCTCTGCGGTCTTTGTGGGAAACCACATTCATACAGCATCAGAAGTGATGCTGTCAGTGTGGTTTATATCTTCCAGATCTGATTAGCATTCTGCAGCCTCAGCTGTGTTTATATTCTATATTCTTCTCTCAGAAAACGCCAAAACAAGAATAAAAGATGATCCGTGCGGCCCAGCGTCTGACAGACAGATGGTGTGCGAGGGCACGACCTGCAGTAAAAGCAAAATAGGATATTGCAGCTCAGAGATTTCCTCTTCCGGTGGAATGACCGGGATGCTTCTGTGCATCTTACATTCAAACGACCGTAAACTATATCAGATGTCCAGCACGAGAGGAAGATAAGGATAATGGCTTTCCCACCTGGCCAGACAATATAGGGGATGCTTTGCTAAATGCAGGCACTGAACTGTGCCAAAGTCATACCTCAGTTTTAGTGCGAACAAAAAGATGGTTTAAGCAGTATTGTAAATAAAATGGATATGAACCAGATATGACTTTTGGAATGACTGCAGTACTGTTAAAAGATTAAAAAAATATTATGGGGTTGATTTATTAAAACTTGAGTGCAAAATCTGGTGCAGCTATTCATAGAAACCAATCAGCTTCCAGGTTTTTTTTTTGTCAAAACTTACAACTGAATTGAACAACTAAAGTCTTAAGCCCTGTACACACGATCGGATATCCTATGGATTTTCGTCCGATGGATTATTTTCATCAGACAAACCGATCGTGTATGGGACCCATCGGTCTTTTTTCCATCGGTTTTAAAAAATAGAACATGTTTTAAAATTGTCCGATGGATAAAAAACCGATCGAAAACTCCAATCGTCTATGGGCAAGTCCATCGGATCAAAAACCCACGCATGCTCAGAATCAAGTCGACGCATGCTCAGAAGCATTAAACTTCATTTTTCACGGCTCATCGGAGTGTTTTACGTCACCGCGTTTGGAACGGTCGGTTTTTTGACTGATGGTGTGTGGCCAAGACTGATGGAAAACAGTTTCATCGGATATCCGATGGACAAATCCATCGGACGAAAATCCATAGGATATCCGATCGTGTGTACAGGGCTTTAGGGAAATATACAGGATGTTCTTTAAAGAATATGTTAACTCAACATTTCATATTTTTGATATGTGTCTGCTGTACGTATGTTAAAAATGATCCTTTTCTCTTTGTATTGCTTCCTTTGTGTGAAATAACTGGTGTTCCTGCCAGTCACTCTGCTTTCCTGTTTTTTTTTTTACTGACCACTCTAGGCATGTGAGCACAGCATGGTCAGTTGAGAACTTACATTCCACCAATGATCAGACATGTGCTGACCCCCCCCCCCTCCCTTCACAGCCATTTATTGGGAAGAGCAGAGTGCTGCTATCTCTCCTCCCCCAGCTCTCTAATATCCATATGTAGCTGAAAACAGAGGGTATGTGATAACTTTTTAAAAAGGAAAGAAAAAGGTATTTAAAATGTTTTTTGTTTTTTTTTGCATATAAACAAATGTCTTGCCTTGCATTTCTATTTTAAACTGAATGGGTTGTTTAAACTGCGGTGTTCCCCGAGGCAATATACAGGTTCTATAGATCACTGCAGGTCCTAAGGGAATATAGAAGATGTTCTATAGGTCACTGCATGCCCCAAGGCAATATATAGGAGGTTCTATAGTTTACAGTGTGTGTTAAAGTGGTTGTAAACCCACATTTAGTTTTTTTTTTCCCCCCACCTGTAAGAGAAAGGCATAATGAGCTAGTATGACTAGCATATTAGCTCATTATGTACCACTTACCTTAGATCGGGGCCCCCGAAGCCGTCTGCGTCCCTCCATCTAGCCGCATCCATCGCTGCGGCGATAGCCGGAAGGTTACTTCCGGGTATCGCCGCTGCAGCCAATCACAGCGCCGCTCCGGCGCTGTGATTGGCCGGAGCGGCGGTGACGTCACTCTGCGCATGCGCGCAAGAGCCGTCACAATCGGCTACGCCCAGCTATTGCTGGGAAGTAGCCGATTTTGTGAATGGGATTAACCCCATGAATGTGCCGTTCTCTACGGCGCGCATGTGCCGTAGACACGGAGCAATGTAATTTTTACAAAATATCTCCTAAAACCGTGTAGGTTTAGGAGATATTTCTTGCACCTACAGGTAAGCCTTAATCTAGGCTTACCTGTAGGTGCAAGTTGAAAAAGTGGGTTTACAACCACTTTAAGGCCATATACAGGATGTTCTATAGCAGGGGTGCCCAACCAGTGGCCCGGGGGCCACATGTGGCCCGCGGAGCTCTCTGATGTGGCCCGCAACCTCCTGCTATGGAATAGAATAGAATACTGTTATTAAAGGTGAGTTTATTACTAAAATCGCAGTGTATATATGAGCATATGTGTTCTGCAGTGGTTACTGGGCTGCTTTCAACTGATCCGCAGGCACTGAGCCATAGACTTCTATTACCTGCGAATTTGGTGTGCTTTCTGAAAGTGCACCACAACTGCAGGACATTGTAGAAGTCTATGGCAAAGTGCAGCTAAACTGCAGCAAAGCCACAGGGGTAAACAACAGTGTATCAGTGTGAAAGCAGCCTTAGACCCCTTTCACACGCTCAGTCCGACCCAAATCGGACCCTCCATTCACCTCTAAGGAGAGGCAGATGTAAATGGACTCCAATCCGATCCCAAAAAAAAAAATAGTTCAGTGGGCTCTATAGAGTGGGCTGCCATCCACCCGCTCCGTTTATTGTGGCCTGCGACCGGCTACCAAGCCACTTAAGTGGCCCCCGCTCTTCAAAAGGTTGGGTACCCCTGTTCTATAGGTTACTGCAGGTCCTAAGGCAATACCCAGGATGTTCTAGAAATAACTGAACATTTTAAGGCAATATATAAGCTTTTCTTTAGTGTAGCCATACATCGAATCAAAATTTGGACAGTTAAGCAGAGACTACCAGTCGACTTCAGTACAACTAGCCTGTCAGGTTTTTCCTGAACTATCAGTGCCGCCAGCTATTTTGGCTCTTGTATTTGCTAGATCTAAAGGTGCTAAATAGCGGGGGGGGGGGGGGGATGAAAATGGAGGTTGTTACGTTTTCAGATAAGCTGATCTCCTGTTACATTTGGCACAAGGACAGTATTGTGACATACGCTATAGGCTGGACTCAAATACAGAAGGTGCTTCCATTATTCATAATGGAGCCACTATTTACATTTTACAGGCTGCTGGTGCCCCAAGTGGAATCCCAGCATTCTTTGTAGTCAACCTCAATGAATAAAAAGCAATCACACGTGTTTCTGATTTTGTAACCCAATCTCGAATTTTAGGAGACAGATTGTTTATAGAGCGCTATCGCTATTGATCAGGCTTTCCTGGGGATGTCGAATAGCACACATTAAATCTCAAGTAGATGTTGTATTAACTTACCATCTGTTAACAATATTGATGGGTGTATCATTGGGTAAAACCCACATGGAGACCGTGTACATTTCATAATTCATCTGAGCAGCTAGCACTGACTGTCCACCTTCAGAGGATAAACATTCCTGGTCTGCGTATAACCTGCCCTACCTAAGGATTCCTATTCCCAAAGATGGAATCCTGCATCACCAGTCTGCACTGTAAGTTTACTGGATAATAGTGAGACCAGGCTGTAAGTTTATTATGGGGGTTGATTTACTAAAGGCAAATCCACTTTGCACTACAAGTGCACTTGGAAGTACAGTCACTTTAGATCTGATGGGAAGATCTGAAATGAGGGGAGGCTCTGCTGATTTTATCATCCAATCATATACAAGCAAAAATGCTGTTTTTTATTTTCCTTGCATGTCCCCCTCAGATCTACAGCGACTGCACTTCCAAGTGCACTTGTAGTGCAAAGTGGATTTGCCTTTAGTAAATAAACCCCAATGTCTTATCACCAGCCAATGAAATGAAAAGAATTCCAATAAAAAAAAGGAAGTCTTATTTTCTCTATGGCCCTAAATCAAAGCCTGGGCATATGCAGATAGTGCAAGGCTACGATGGATTGTATGAAGGATAGATTTAAGTATTTGTAAACCTAATCACTAAAATCACATAAAAGCTTTAACATGTCATTGCAATTTCAAAAGTTGTTTTTAATCGCTTCAGCCCTGAAACATTTTACCCCCTTCCTTACCAGAGCACTTTTTACAACTTGGCACTGTGTCACTTTAACTGACAATTGTGCGGTCGTGCAATACTGTACCATAACAAAATTTACGTCCTTTTTTCCCCACATATAGAGCTTTCTTTTGGTGGTATTTGATTATCTCTGCGGTTTTTATTTTTTGCGCTATAAACAAAAAAATAGCGACAATTTTGAAAAAACAAAAACAAAATATTTTTTAACTTTTTGCTATAACCACTTGTCCACCGCCCACTGTCAATTGACGGCAGGCGGAGGATACTCTCGTTCTGGGAGGAAATCATATGACGTCCTCCCTTTAAAACGAGCTAGGAGGCGCGCGCGCGCCGCCGCGTTCACAAGGCCCCGATGCGCGTGCCCGGCGGCCGCGATTGCCGCCGGGCACCCGCGATTGCCCGGGAAACGAGCAGGAAAGTGGATCTCTGTGTGTAAACACAGAGATCCACGTCCTGTGAGGGAGAGGGGACCGATGGTGTGTCCCTTGTACATAGGGACAACCATTGGTTACCTCCCCCAGTCAGTCCCCTCCCCCCACAGTAAGAACACTTTGAGGGAACATATTTAACCCCTTCCCGCCCCCTAGTGGTTAACCCCTTCCCTGCCAATCACATTTATACAGTACTCAATGCATTTTTATAGCAGGGATCGCTGTATAAATGTGAATGGTCCCAAAAATGTGTCAAAAGTGTCCGATGTGTCCGCCGCAATATCGCAGTCACAATAAAAAAATCGCAGATCGCCGCCATTACTAATAAAAATAAAAATAAATGCTATAAATCTATCCCCTATTTTGTACACGCTATAACTTTTGCGCAAACCAATCAATACGCGCTAATTGCGATTTTTTTTTTTTACCAAAAATATGTAGAAGAATACGTATCGGCCTAAACTGAGGAAAATTGTATTTAAAAAAAAAAAAATGGGTATTTATTATAGCAAAAAGTAAAAAATAGTGTTTTTTTTTCCCAAACTGGACGCTCTTCTTTTGTTTATAGCGCAAAAAATAAAAACCGCAGAGGTGATCAAATACCACCAAAAGAAAGCTCTATTTGTGGGAAAAAAAGGACACAAATTTAGTTTGGGAGCCACGTCGCACGACCGCGCAATTGTCATTCAAAGTGTGACAGCGCTGAAAGCTAAAAAATGGCTTGGGCAGGAAGGGGGTTTTCGTGCACAGTAGGGAGGTGGATAATGTCCCCAAAAATGTTTTTAAAAAACAAATTTCTTCATCGGTTTAGGCCAATATATATTCTTCTACATATTTTTGGTAAAAAAACGTAATAAGCGTATATTGATTGGTTTGCGCAAAAGTTATGGTGTCTAGAAACTATGGGAAAGATTTATGTTTTTTTTTAGCGGTACTGCGACATTGCAGCAGGCAGATCAGACACTTTTGACACATTTTTGGGACCATTGACATTCATACAGCGATCGGTGCAATAAAAATGCACTGATTACTGTGTAAATGTGACTGGAAGGGAAGGGGTTAACACTAGGGGGCGATCAAGGGGTTAAATGTGTTCCCTAGTTAGTGTTTCTAACTGTATGGGAATAGAACTGACTGGGGAGGAGACATATCGCTGTTAGTAGGAACAAACTATATTTCTCCTCTCCCCTGACAGAACAGGGATTTGTACATTCAGGGAAAGATATACAGGCACACATTACAAGTGCTGGCCTCCTCCCCCCCACTGTGGATTTATGCAGTTATAGTTTTCAGGGGAAGATACACAGACACATATTGCAGGTACTGCCCCCCGGTGGATTTATGTGGTTTTAGCTGTGAAGTAGATAACCTTCAAGCAACTCTAAAGTTTTTGAAGGGCTATACTCACTATTCGATGTGTATGTGACTATTGACTGCAGTACAGCGAATATTTTATTCATGTCTGATGATAAGTGTACCATACAAGCGTTTGTTCTTTCTTTTCGATCCAAAGATAAAACAACAAGGGCAGAAGATTTAATAGTTCTATTGATGGAGGTGACACTGTGCCAAGTGTGCGTGCTGGCGGCTAAGAGAAAACTTTAGATCATGTGACCGGTGTGACAGCGGTCAAATGACCATAAGCCCTGCCCCACCTTCTGGCATGTAAAACCCCTTACGGCTTCAAGGGGTTAATCACTTTTTTAGTTGACTACAGAATTTATTTGCTGCGAGGTCAACAAAATTACATGCTTGTGGAGAAATTTGTGTATGATGGCTGTTTTAGCAGATTAGATGTAAATAGCTTAGTGTAATTCTTTTTTAATATAAATAGTATATGCAGGCCTAATTGCTAAATTTTAATCCAAGCTCTTCTATCCCCCAATGTTCAGGTACAGACTGGTGAGTGGTGTGGCAGTAATGTGCTGTGTAATATCTTTAGGCTGTGCTTTGTCCACAGAGGATGAGACTCACTTTTTCTCTCAACTATGTGCTGCTCCGCATGCCTGCAGAGCCGGTATTTTCTGAGCTGTTCTACATGGCTGACTGACTGTGGTCTAACCGTTCATGGGTAATAAACAGCGTACAACGGGGGAACAACACAGGGATGGTGTGTCATGGCTGACTATAGAACATTCTAGAAGGAATTATTAGAAACTCTGCCGGAGTGATGCAGTTAGCAGATTATATATCTAAAGTCCTGTAAACTCTACTGTGACTTGGACTATAGACTTGACTTGGACTTGACTTCTGTACTTCCACTGCAACCATTTTGCAACAACCTTTCTTCAGTGCTTCTGTATGGTGCTTCAGCTTTTTGCTGTTGCATTGTTCTTTGCAGTGCACATTAGGGCTGCAACTAACGATTATTTTCATAATCGATTAGTTGGCCGATTATTGTTTCGATTAATCGATTAATCGGTTAATAACCTTAAAAAAAAAGGTAATTTTGCTGCGATTTGCATTTTTACATTTTTTTGGGCCAATTTGTTGTTGGGGCAGATTAAAAAAACACAAATTGCCTCAAAAACGCATTACATGCTTTTCTGCAGCTCCTCCATTGAAGTATATTGAACCAAAAAAACAAAATAGCACAGTTTTGCGTTAAAAAAAAAGTCCTTGCCCTTTCCAAATACGCAGCAGCAGCTGAAAAAATCCTGCATATGAACGTGTCCCATAGGAAACCATGTAAATGACCTGTAGTGTGTTTGTGCAAAAAGCACCAAAAAACACAGAGGTGTGACCCAGGCCTGAGATGTTTAGTAACATAATGGGGTTAAAAAAACTAAAATGAGTACAAAAAGAGCAAATAATCGGTATTGTAAGTGGTTAATTTTTTACTGTGGGACAGTGAAAGTAATATTTCCAGTATCGATTTGCTCTTTTTATACTATAAAGGGCTAATTTTAGTCGTTTTTAACCCCATTATGTTACTGGCCGATTAATCGATTATGAAAATAGTAATCGATTAATTTCATAATCGATTAGTTGTAGATTAATCGATTAGTTGTTTCGGCCCTAGTGCACATTACAGTATGTATTTTCTTATTTAGCCAGCAGGCCCCTTTTTATGTTTTTCAGCTTACAATTACATTCTATTTTAAAAAGTCTGCTTAGAGAGCCTAAAGTGATTGTAAATGATCAAACCCATTTAGTTTAAAATAGAAATGAAAGGCAAAACTTTTGTGCATAGATATATACAGTGGGGCAAAAAAGTATTTAGTCAGCCACCAATTGTGCAAGTTCTCCCACTTAAAAAGATGAGAGAGGCCTGTAATTGTCATCATAGGTATACCTAGATATGAGAGACAAAATGTGGAAACAAATCCAGACAATCACATTGGTGGAAAAAAAGTATTTGGTCACCTACAAACAAGCAAGATTTCTGGCTCTCACATACCTGTATCTTCTTCTTTAAGAGGCTCCTCTGTCCTCCACTCATTACCTGTATTAATGGCACCTGTTTGAACTTGTTATCAGTATAAAAGACACCTGTCCACAACCTCAAACAGTCACACTCCAAACTCCACTATGGTGACAACCAAAGAGCTGTCGAAGGACACCAGATACAAAATTGTAGACCTGCACCAGGCTGGGAAGACTGAATCTGCAATCTGCAATAGGCAAGCAGCTTGGTGTGAAGAAATCAACTGTGGGAGCAATAATTATAAAATGGAAGACATACAAGACCACTGATAATCTCCTTTGATCTGGGGCTCCACGCAAGATCTCACCCCGTGGGGTCAAAATGATCACAAGTGATCACGGTGAGCAAAAATCCCAGAACCACACGGAGGAACCTAGTGAATGACCTGCAGAGAGCCGGGACCAAGGTAACAAAGGCTACCATCAGTAACACACTACGCCGCCAGTGACTCAGATCCTGCAGTGCCAGACGTGTCCCCCTGCTTAAGCCAGTACATGTCCGGGCCCGTCTGAGGTTTGCTAGAGAGCATTTGGATGATCCAGAAGAGGATTGGGAGAATGTTATATGGTCAGATGAAACCAAAGTAGAACTGTTTGGTAGAAACACAACTCCTTGTGTTTGGAGGAGAGAGAATGCTGAATTGCAATCAAAGAACACCATACCTACTGTGAAGCATGGGGGTGGCAACATCATGCCTTGGGGCTGTTTCTCTGCAAAGGGAACAGGATGACTGATCCGTGAACATGAAAGTATGAATGGGGCCATGTATCGTGAGATTTTGAGTGCAAACCTCTTACCATCAGCAAGGGCATTGAAGATGAAACGTGGCTGGGTTTTTCTGCATGACAATGATCCCAAAAACACCGCCCGGGCAACGAAGGAGTGGCTTCGTAAGAAGCATTTCAAGGTCCTCGAGTGGCCTAGCCAGTCTCCAGATCTCAACCCCATAGAAAACCTTTGGAGGGAGTTGAAAGTCCGTGTTGCCCAGCGACAACCCCAAAACATCACTGCTCTAGAGGAGATCTGCATGGAGGAATGGGCCAACATACCAGCAACAGTGTGTGAACGGAAGTTCAGAACACGTTTGACCTCTGTCATTGCCGACAGAGGATATATAACAAAGTATTGAGATGAACTTTTGATATTGACCAAATACTTATTTTCCACCATAATTTGCACAAAAAAATCTTTCCAAATCAGACAATGTGATTGTCTGGATTTGTTTCCACATTTTGTCTCTCATAGTTGAGGTATACCTATGATGACAATTACAGGCCTCTCTCATCTTTTTAAGTGGGAGAACTTGCACAATTGGTGGCTGACTAAATACTTTTTTGCCCCACTGTATATATATATATATATATATATATATATATAGCACTACCCCCCGTAGGAGCTGCTGGTTATATTTTTGGGTCATGCCGTTACCTGTCTGTTCCACCGTATCCGTCATAGGGGTTCAATTAAAGAGTTTCTCACAGATGTCAGCACCAACACATAGGGGGTGATTTACTAAAGACCTGCGCCTGTGGTGCAGTGGAGAAATTGGAGCAATTTCACAAAAAACGGGACTCAAAACATTTATCAAAAATTATGGTGCACTTATATGCACCAAACCATATTTACATAGGAAGCGCTGTTGCGCACTTGCGCAATCTTTCTCACCTACCATTAGCAAGCGCAGCCAATGAAATCTTCAACATTTTTGTCTGAAAACTGTAGATAACTTTACTAGTTTACCATCTTCTGTTACCAGGCTAAAAAGTATGTATATAATATTGTTTAAATGCACAAATTCTGTCCAGAACATGTAGATCTGTCTTACAACTAATCAAGCCTTTTTATACCCTTCTTTCAGCTTACTCAACTGCACATGTGCATTGACAAAGCACACCATTTTATGCTCGCCTGACAGGGCGCACACGCTTTAGCTTGTTAAATATGTGTGTTGCACACGGCGCATCTGTGTTATCCAGAGTGCACAACTGCTTATACATTGAGCTTGTGCTCATTGTAATGCTGATCATGTTAATGAGCTTTTCATTATCACATGGAGAATATTGCTTCCACTTTTATTTCTTTCATTCACTTCTTTTTGAAACAACTCAATAATCATTCTAGAGATCTAGATTGCACAGTGTATGGGGAAATGAATTGCTCAGAGAAATGAGTGGATGTAAATGTCATCCAATCAGATTGGACAGTGTATGGGGAAAGAATTGTCCAGAATGCACAATACACAGACATGTGTTGAGAAGATGTTTTCATGGAAGTTTTGGCTCCACCAATGATTATAGACTATCACCATAAAATGCACAATTACAAGTCCAGTAAACATCTGCACAGTTGTTGATAGGAGGAAGATCTCTAGAATGACTATTGAGTTGTTTCCAAAAGAAATGAATGAAAGGAATAAAAGTGGAAGCAATATTCTCCATGTGATAAGGAAAAGCTCATTAACATGATCAGCATTACAATGAGCAAGTGCCCGATGTCTGTTTCATATTTAAGAATGTGTATGCGCCCGTATGCGCAACAATTCCGCGAATCCGGCGCAAGTCGCCAGCATGCGCCATGTCGCAATAATTATTCCTGCCCGCGCAAATGCGCCAACATTTTCTTAAATCAGCCCCATAGTCTCTTTTCCAATGGTTTTATCAAACAAAATGTAATTTAGAGGGATGGAGGGTTAGGGGAGATTCAGGTACCTTGCTTGCGGATCACGGGTACTTCCTAATCCAGAGGACAAACAGTTTTCCACACTGGATATAGCAACCACCGGATAGGCCTTTCTCACTGACCTAGCAGCCGGTGCGGTGCTCGGCCAAAAGTCTCTGCCACAGACTTGAAGAACACGAATAGTCTCTGCCACAGACTTGAAGAATACACATAGTCTAAGCACAGTCACACAGTACCAGTTTCTTTCAGCCGATCCGGCAATACTGTGAGGTAGATATGTAGGGAATGCGTCCTCCAATTGAGTCTCCAGGCTCTTCCCGAGGCACCAGCCTTTTTGCTCGGTCCTCTCCTGGGAAAAATCCTCCCCTGGTTTCTTCAATTGTTCGGCTTTTTCCCACAGGCAAGACAGCAAGGACCACCTCTGATCAGTAGGCCCCAGAAACTCCTGGGCCCACTTCCAGTAATGAGGCCTCGGGCCAGCCGGCCCCGAGGCAAGAAACTGCCACGGCACACCTTAGGCCAGAGGGCCATCAGGTCAGAGCTCTTGGAAAAAACGGTGTCCATCCCTCAAGTACCTTCCCCCACAATGCACAGCAGGAAGACCAATCCCACTGAGCTGCTTCTGGGCAAGAGGTACCCAATACATCCAGCCTGCTGCATTTCCGACCTTGACCTGTGGGGACAGCGACACCCACTGTCAAGTGGAAATAATGAGCAACACAGCTGGACTGGAACAGAAACCAGCAATTTACACAATTATTCTGAGCTAAACTACAGCTCAGACAACTAAATTTACAACTAGCGCCTACCCAATAGGAGCAGGGCGCTACATATATATATATATATATATATATATATATAAACATTATATGTAAATTACCTTTTTTTCCCTTTATTTGTAAGTGATCACATTCCCTCTGTTCTTAGCTTTATAAGAGCTGGGGGAGAAGCTGTAGCACACAAGCTTCCTAGTAAATGGCTGTGAAGCGGGGGCGTGTCAGGACAAGTCTGATCATTGGAGGAGAGCATACTGAGTTCCCAGCACAGCTAGAGAACTAAAAACGCTGTGTTCTCCTGCTTAGTGTGGTCAGTTTTTAATAGTAAATTAAGGGGACTAGCAGGAACACCAGGGATTTCACACAAAGGAAGCAATGTAAAGAGAACAGGATACTTTCTCATAGAAGTACATAGTACAGCAGGCACATCATCAGTGTGGCACCTCCCGACTTCATTCCGCGTGTGCAGCAGCGGACGGGAGGCGGGAGGTGCAGGAGAGCTGTAGTCTGCTGGAGGCAAGTGGCAAATGGGGACATTGATGCTGGGGACACTGTCGGGCACACACTACTGGGGACATTGATGCTGGGTACACTGATGGGGACACTCTGCTGGGGAACTTGATGCTGGGTACACTGATGGAGACACTCTGTTGGGGTACTTGATGTACTTGATGCTGCGGACACTGACGGGAACACTCTGCTGGGGAACTTGATGCTGGGGACACTGATGAGGACATTGATGCTGGGGACACTGATGGGGGACTTGATGCTGGGAACTTGAATCTGGGGACACTGATGGGGACACTCTGCTGGGGATCTTGATGCTGGGGACACTGATGGGGACATTGATGCTGGGTACACTGATGGGGACAATCTGCGGGGGTACTTGATGCTGGGAACACTGATGGGGACATTGATGCTGGGGACACTGATGGGAGACATGATGCTGGGGACACTGATGGGAGACATGATGCTGGGGACATTGATGGGGAACTTGATGCTGGGAAAACTGATGGGGAACTTGATTCTGGGGACACTGATGGGAACACTCTGCTGGGGACACTGATAGGAACACTCTGATAGGGACACCGATGGGACACTCTGCTGGGGACACTTAAGCCCCGTACACACGATCGGTTTGACTGATGAAAACCGCCCGATGGATGGTTTTCATCACACCAACCGATCGTGTATGGTACCCATCGGTCTTTTTTCCATCGGTTGTAAAAAATAGAACTTGTTTTAAAATTTTCCGATGGATAAAAAACCGATGGGAATTTCCGATCGTCTATGGACAAGTCCATCGGTTAAAAAACCCACGCATGCTCAGAATCAAGTCGACGCATGCTCAGAAGCATTAAACTTCATTTTTCTCGGCTCATCGGAGTGTTTTACGTCACCGTGTTTGGAACGGTCGGTTTTTTGACTGATGGTGTGTGGCCAAGACTGATGAAAAACAGTTTCATCGGATTTCCGATGGACAAATCCATCGGACGAAAATCCATAGGTTATCCGATCATGTGTACGGGGCTTAATGGGGACACACTGATGGGAACACTCTGCTGGGGAAACACTGATGGGGACACAGATATAGGGGGAGACTCTGATTAGGGGACACAGAGGTGCGGAACAGCTCTGATAGGGACACAGAGGTGCGCAAAGGCTCTGATGGGAACACAGATGTGTGGTAAGGCTCTGGCAGGGACACAGACATGCGGAAAGGCTCTGACGGGGACACAGACATGCGGAAAGGCTATGATCAGATTATTTAATTTGTATTAATTTATTCATAATGAACAAGTTTTTTCGGCCCGCGAATATTTGTAAAATCTACAATGTGGCCCTCGGGCTAAAAAGTTTGGAGACCCCTAAACCTAGATGATTAAAATCTTTCATACATATTATGTGCAGCCATGTTATCTGGCAGTAGAATGCTCAGAGCATGGAAAAGTATCTAGAAAGGACTGTATGAAATTTTAGGACATTTAAAAGAAAAGTATGTGGCACTGTGGAGTCCTTTTCAAAGCCATGTGACACAGATTATATTGTGCAACCAACAAGGGTGATAAGCAAGCTCAGTTTGGGAAAAGTGGAGGTGACAAGTCATTAAAAAGGAAAAACATCAGTTCCTGTCATAGGCAAAAGTCTTATTTGTTTCATAAATAACACTGCTCCAGGCATAATTTACAAGGTGAAAAAATTACAAGAATGTCCCTGGGTAGCACAGAATAAAAATAAAGACTTTAGTTACTGCAGGTTTATTACAGCTCAGTCATGCCCAGCAATGACATATTTAAATCATATGTGGACTGGCTGTCTCTCCAAGTCTCAGTTACCCTAAATTATATCCAAGATCTGTATTAAATTTGGCGCATTTACCCCAACCAAACACCCCTCAGGCTGGACACCCACTGCTGCTGTTTTAAAAGGAGTGGCACTCAGGCCAGAGGTTCTAGATGAAGGGGGATAACTGTAAATAAACAAAAGGCACAGCAGGATGTCGGGCCTGTAGCCCACTATGTATATAAATCATCTGGCTCCAGCAGCAGTGCAGAATAACAGAAGGTCAGGGACACATTGTTTCCATAGACTCTTAAATATCTCCCTGGCATCTCTCAGCCCCATTGCTGCAGCTAGCAAAGCCTGAGCCGTCATAGCAAGAGGGTCTGTCCCTTTAAACGCACCTAGTCTACAGTGAACGAAGAGAGTGTATGACACCTGATGGGAAGTTATGGCTCTCTATAGCTGTTAAAGGATATATCCTCAATCACCAATAGGACGTGGCTCTTAGATGAGAAAAAATTGTCAAAATATATATTTTACCTCATCAATTAACCAATTTTTAGAAGCAACAGGTCAGGCAAGGGGAAATTCATCATATATTATAAATAACTGGATTTTTGTACTTACCTGTAAAATCCATTTCATGGAGTATATCACAGTAGGCTGCGCTCCACCTATAACTGAATGGACCCTAGAAAACCAAACAGACAGGAAGTCCTCCACAGCAGTGAATTCCTTAAAGGAGTAGTAAAGTTACATGTTTTTTCACCTTAATGCATCCTATGCATTAAGGTGAAAAAACATTCGACAATACCGCCCCCCCCCCGAGCCCCCGTTTTTCTTACCTGGCCCCTCGAAAGTCCCATGCTCGTCCCCGTCAGCCTCTTCGTTTTTCTGCCTGGCCGCCGATTGGCTACACTGGATAGATTGAAAGCAGCGCAGCCATTGGCTGGCGCTGCTGTCAATCACATCCAATGACGCGGCACGCCGGGGGGCGGGGCCGAGTGATACAGTCGGCGGCTATGGCCGCCGCTGTATCACGGGAGCGCGCCCGCAATCACTCCACACCATGCGAGTTCACTCGCATTAAGGTGTGGAGTCCTTGCGGGGAGGAGCCAAGACAGCCGCCGAGGGACCCCAGAAGACCAGGATCGGGGCCACTGTGTGCAAAACGAGCTGCACAGTGGAGGTAAGTATAACATGTTTGTTATTTTTAAGCAAAAAAAAAAAAAGGTATAGTGCTCCTTTAAGTATTCAGACCCCCTTCACATTTTCAGTTTTGTTATGTTGCAGCCTTATACTACAGTTGTTGTTTTTTTTTTTCTCTCATTCATCTACACTCAGTACCCCATAAAGACAAAATGAAAACCTAATTTTAGAAATGTTTGCTAATGTATGAAAAAGGTAAAACTGAGCACATTGGCATTCATATTCAGACCCTTTGCAACAACACTTAAACTTTAACTCAGGTGCCTCCTATTTCGCTTGATCTTTGCTGAGATGCTTCTACACCTTGATTGGAGTCCACCTGTGGTAAATTAAATTGATTGGACATAATTTGTAAAGGCACAAGCCTCTCTGTAAAAGGCCTCACAGCTGACATTGCATACGGTATCAGAGCAAACGCCAGGTCAAAGAAACTGCCTGTAGAGCTCAGAGACAGGATTATTGCAGGGCACAGAGCAAGGAAAGGCTACAAAAAAATTGTGCCGCACTGAAGGTTCCCAAGAGCACAGTGACCTCCATAATTTTGAAATGGAAGAATTTGGGCACAACCAGGGCTCTTCCAAGAGCTGATCGCCCAGTAGGGTTGACACCTCATCCCTCTAAATCAGAAACACATATGAATTACACAGGTTCTGAGGCTAATTTAATGCAGATAAGGCACCAAGTGTGTTTAATTACCACCTTAATAAGCCACAGAACCTGTGTAATTAATATGTGTCCGGTTTTAAAGGGATGAGGTGGCAACCTTATCGCCCGGCCAAACTGAGGAATTGGGAGAGAAGGGACTTAGTAAGAGAGTTAACCAAGAACCCAATAGTCACTCTGAGCTCCAGAGATCCTGTGTGGATATGGGATCAAGTTCCAGAAGGACACCATCATTACAGCCCTCTACCGATCTAGGCTTTATGGCAAAGTGAAAACAAAATTGAACTGTTTGGCCTCAATTTGTTATGTCTGAAGGAAACCACCCATCGTTCATCACCTACCAATACCATCCCAACAGTGAAGCATGGTGGTGGCTAGAGGTTAGCATCTTCATTAGTCACATGATTTGATCATGATTATCATTACAACGATTCGATTCCGCAATGAATCCTGATTACTGCCCATGGTTTTCATCAACAAATTTAAGCAGTCAGAAGAAGTGAAGGATGGAAGAAACAAAGGAAGAATGGAGGAGTCTGGGGATAGGGAAGGAAGAATTAATGAATAGGAAAGGAAGGACTGAGGAGTCTGGGGATAGGGAAGGAGGAATCCATGAATAGGAAAGGAAGGATGGAGGAGTCTGGAGATAGGAACTAAAGGATGGAAGAGCTTGGGGATAGAACTGAAGGATGGAGGGGTCATGTCCAGTCCCCTTCAGTGTCCTCCCTGCGGCCCCCTCACCAGGCTCTGCTGCTCTCCTCCAGCTCTCCTCCAGCTCAGTCTCGACCGCCTCCACCGCCACAACTCTGGCTGGGAGTGTAGTGGTGGCCCCGAACCCTTCCGGGACCAAAGTACTGATGACTCTACTCCCCGGAGCTCCGTGCTCCACAAGCCCGGCTGCGGCCACCGCCAGCAGCACCCAGCTCCGGCCCCCGAACCTTCCTAGTCCCCACCAACATGTTTACACAGCGTGGCTCCTCACGGTCTTATTCGGCCACCATGACACCTGGGTTTACTTTCTATTGGCTGGTGAGGGGGCGAGACAATGAGGGGAGGAGGGAAAAGGGGATTGGTGGAAGGTGGCAACACATAGGTGGCAAGGTTTGAGAGTCTACTAAGCCGCCATTAAGATAAATGTGACAAGGGGGAAAAGCCACGAAGACATCAGCGCACATCTCATTTCAGCTGATCTCTGCATCGATGCAGAATCAAGCAAGGCTGAATCGCGATGCATTGATTATATTCCACACCCCTAGTAGTGGTAGCATTATGCTGTGGGGGTGTTCGTCAGCAGCAGGGACTGGGAGACTTGTCAGGGTTGAGGGGAAGCTGAATGGAGCAAAGTACAGAGATATCCTCAATGAAAACCTGTTCCACACTGCTCAGGACCTCGGACTGGGCTGAAGGTTCACCTTCCAACGTGACAACGATCCTAAGCACAGAGCCAACACAGGAGTGGCTTAGGGACAACTCTGTGACTGTCCTAGAGTGGCCAAGCCAGAGCACCAACTTAAACCCTATTAAACATCTCTGGAGAGACCTGAAAATGGCTGTCCACTGACGGACCCCATCCAACCTGCCTGAACTTGAATTTGCAAAGCTTGTCATGTCATACTCAAAAACTCAAGGCTGTAATTGCTGCCAAAGGTGCTTCAACAAAATACTGAGTGTAGGGTCTGAATTTTTTTTCTCTTTAATGAATTCACAGACATTTCTAAAATTCTGTTTTCACTTTGTCATTATGGGTTAATGAGAACAAAATAAGAATTTAACCACTTCAGTCCTGACCCTTTGGCTGCCCAAAGACCAAAGCACTTTTTGCGATTTGGCACTGCTTCGCTTTAACTGACAATTGCGCGGTCGTGCGACGTGGCTCCCAAACAAATTTGATGTCATTTTTTTTCCCCACAAATAGAGCCTTCTTTTGGTGGTAATTGATCAGCTCTGCGGTTTTTATTTTTTGCGCTATAAACAAAAAAATAGCGACAATTTTGAAAAAGGCAATATTTTTTACTTTTTGCTATAACAAATATCCCCAAAAAATATACAGTATATAAAAAAAAAAAGGATTTTTCCTCAGTTTAGACCGATTTGTATTCTTCTACATAGTTTTGTTAAAAAAAACAACACAATAGGCGTTAATTGATTGGTTTGTGCAAAAGATATAGCATCTACTAAATAGGGGATAGTTTTAAGGAATTTTTATTAAGATTTTTTTTTTTTTACTAGTAATGGCGGCGATCAGCAATTTTTATTGTGACTGCGACATTATGGCGGACACATCGGACACTTTTGACGCCATTTTGGGACCATTGTCATTTATACAGCGATCAGTGCTATAAAAATGCATTGATTACTATGTAAATGACACTGGCAGTGAAGGGGTTAACCAGTAGGGGGCGCTGAAAGGGTTAAGTGTGTCCTAGGTATGTGTTCTAACTGTAGAGGGGATGGGCTTTGTGTGACACGACACTGATCACCGCTCCCGATTACAGGGAGCTGTGATCAGTGTCCTGTCACTAGGAAGAATGGGGAAATGCTTGGTAACATTAGCATTTCCCCGTTCCTCCTCTCCGTGAGACGATTGCAGGTATCCCCGCGGACATCGAATCCGCGGGACCCGCGGTCGAACTCACGGCGGGAGGTCGCCGCCGGCGCGTGGGCCCACAATGCTGCGTCTTAAAGGGGATGTACCTGTATGTCCATATGCCTGTCCGTGCCATTGTGTCAACGTATATCGTCGTGCGCTGGTCGGCAAGCGGTTAAACAACTGTAGTATCAGGACGCAATATAACAAAATTAAAAAAGTAAAGAGCGTCTGAAAACTTTATGAATGCATTTTATATAACCCCTCTTACCCAGGAAGCTCCTCAGTGTTCCATGATGTACGCCAGAAAAAAATCCAGTTTTCTTTATTGTACATCAGGGGACATGGAGCAGGCTATAATCATGAACACCTGGTATGTCCCTAAGCAATGCACAATAGGGGAAAGAAACACAGAAGCCACCATCAGGCCCAAAGGAAAACTACTCCTCGACCCAGTTGCTTGGGAGTGCCGAAAGAGCTGCCTAGAAGAAGAGAGCCTAGTAGTCGAAACAGCCGATTCCCTATAGGCCAGATGCTTTCCCTTTTTCTTAAGCAGCAAATGGGAACTCTTTCCCCCAATGATCTTTTGGGTATACTGATCCAAGTCCTTCTCAAACAGGTATTCTCTATTAAAGGGAAGACCTGTTAACAAATTGTTGCATGGCAGTTCCACAGACCACCTTCGCATGTGGTCCACACTCCTGCCGTGATCGCGGGCAATTGTGGGTGCCCGCCGGACATCGCGGCCGCGGGCGCGCCCCCTAGATGGCCGGGAAGAAAGGACGTCATATGACGTCCACCCGGAGGGAGGAAGGGTTCCTGCCGACGTCCTATTATTATGGCCCGGTAAGGAAGGGGACACTTGCCTGCAAACGCAGCATGTGCCGTCCCCACTGCACGCCGCATCCATGTTCGCCCCTCTTCCTTCCTGGGCCGCGGATTCCGGCTCTGTGGCTGGCCGGAGCCGGGTGACGTCACTCCCCCGCGTTTCTTCACAGTGCATGCGCCGATTTAGGAGATATTTACAGTACCTATAAAGACTTAACTATAGGTACAACTTCCACAGAGAGGTTTACAACCTCTTTAAGGCTATAACAAAAATGCTAATGGATGATGTTGGTTGCATAGCAGAACCTGCCAAGGCAAAGGTACCCTTCAACAGCATCTCCAGTCTCTTATCTGATGGATCTTTAAAAGACCTGGACATTGTCCACCAAGATAAGTCAATTTTTATTGGGACAAGATACTGCTGCATCCACTATGGACATACCACACTTTTTCAAAAACTTCATACTACTTCATACATACTTCAAACTACATAGGGTAAAGGAAAGAAAATCTCTTTGGCAGCACAAACACCCTATCTGTGTGATCCCATTCAGCATACAACAACTCCTCCAAAAGAGGATACAAGGAAATAGTCTGTAAATCCTGAGGTAGGCCCAAAAACGTAATACTTAAAGAGTAACTCCACTTTCGTGGGGGGAAAAAATAGCAAACAAAGAAAAAATAATATATTGTATACAATTGCGACACAAGTCATACTGTTATTGAAGGTTATTAAAAATGACCTTTTCTTTTCAATCTGCAGCTCTGTAATTTTCTGAAAATGCAATGTGTAACGGGTCCCCAAATATCAAGGGGGTTAACGCCGTTTACGATGTCCCCTCTCCTGGACACACATCCACTCGCTACCAATCTTCCACAGCCAAACGACCCGTTCCCATAGGAACCAATCCCTCTGGAAGAAACGAGACGCACTCTGTATTCTTCTGGGGTAGAATGACTTTTATTGAGAAACATTGTAACTTTTATATACATCTAATACACAGTAGTTTAACATGAACAATGGCCCAGCTCCACCCACACATCACAAGACTCAACACATCATCCTGACGTCTGCTAGGCTTCACAAGATCCCACACAATAGAATATAACGATCCCCAATACACATCTTATCACAAAGTGTTGGCAGCCAGTCTGTCTACCGGATACCATACACACAGGCATAGTGAACAATAGAATGCAAATCACCTTAATTCCTCCCAGCAATGATTACACAAAAGGCAGGGGCTGGGGGTGATGACATTAGCATCTAACAGTATGTGTACCAACATCATGAAGGCGTCACTTTTCAATTACCCTGTTGAGGTCATAATTAAACAGTAAACAGTTCTTTGCAGATATCCTGGGGATATGGTGGATAAATATTACAGACCCATTTTATAGGTAGCCCAAGATATATTTCTTAATGTCCATGGTTTCCTGGCTCACCCTGTGTCCAAAGTGACCCTCCTGTCACACAACTTCCCTTTCGGCAGGAGACTAACAAAGGAGGTGACCCCAGACGGGTTGACTCCGAAGTTAGTCCAAAGGTCCATTCTTCTAATGCCGGTATCCACACAGTACCCCAAATAAATTGCTCCAAACAGAGCATCACTTACCCAGCCAACCTCTGCCTCTCTCAGAGAACATACCTGCCGCTGGGGAGAAGACAGGGTGACTGGGCTCAGTCCGTCATGCTGTTGGGGATCTGAGCCGACTGCCCAGCATCCCTGAGGTATACAAGTGGAGACTGAAGTCCCATCCCCTTGTGGTAGGTGAAAATCCCCCAGTGCATGCAAAGCAAGGCTGACATCCTCCTGTCTCAGTGTCACACCATTTTCCGGGGTTGTGTCAGTGAGGACCGAAGTCCCATCCAGTACCACAGCAACTCCCTCTTCTGGTAGTTGAGAGCAGAGGCCCGCGGCACTCTGCTCTGTTGCCAGCTCTTCCGCTGGGTTGCTGTGAATGGAGACCGTAGTCCCATCCACCGATATCCGCTCAAGTGGCAGTTGTGTGCAGCGGCCAGTAGCATTCTGCCCTGCTGCCAGTGATTCAGCTGGGGGTAAAAGCTTTACCACCTCAGCTTGTTGCTGGAGAGATGGGCCAACTGCCCCGGCTCCCTGAAACTCCACAGTTGTTTCCGGTGCTGGGCAGAGGTTGCTAGCACTCTGCCCTGTTGCCAGCACTTCTGCTGGGGACTCCACCCCATCTGCTCTGGCTAACTGTTGGGGAGGGAAAAGGGCTGCTTTTCCCCCTTTTATCTCTGAAATCCCCTGGGAAAGAGGAACCATCACCTTCTCATCTCGGGCCTCCAAAACTGCCACGGGTGTAGAGCAGGGGTCTGCAGTACTCTGTCCTGTTGCCAGTACTTGGGCAGGCGATGCATAATCCCTAACATCCTCTGAACAGTCCCTTAAGTCCATACCTTCTGTAATCTGTAGCTGGGAAGATGAGCCAACTGCCCTAGCTCCCTGGAACTCCATATCATCCACTTCAGCTTTAGGGATGGCAATCTTCAGATTTTCCACTGCTGATTCTTCAGCCAGGATTTTATAGTTGTCAACTGGTATTTCCTGATAGTCCCAGGCAAAGGTAGCCTCACCCTGCTGCTGAGCCGAGTCTAGCAGCTGTCTGTAGGCAATCTCCATCTCCCATTCCTGAACGGCCAGAAACTCCAAATCTTCCTGTGCCCAGTGCCCTTCCGAGACATTCAGTCTTTGCTCTCTGTGTTCCATTATTTCCTCCAAACGCCACTCCCGATTACTCCCAAAGTCAGGGTCCTCGGACAGCCTCCAATACAACAATCCCAGGCCATTATAGTCAAAGCCTTCCGTGGGGCTGTCATCCGCTGACCACTGGCACTCTTGGGCTACATACCACCGGAGGGCTCTGTAGCTCTCGTCCAACCGCATCTCTGCCCGGATCAGCCTGCTTAACTCAGCTGTCCACTCCTGCTTCGGTTGTTCCCCCAATAACAGAATTCGTACTTCATACTGCGACCAGTACCTTACATGGATGGAGGGGAGAACTTTTCCCTGGTGTTGCTGCTCGAGAGCTAGCGCTTTCTTCCAGAGTTCGCAGCAGATTGAATCAGACCATCCCAGCAGGACCTCCTCTGATACTGGTCCTCTATGCTGTATCTGCATCTCTCGCAACCTCCTTCTGAATTCCTTTTCCATGTCGGCTGGTATCTGTATCTCTCCTCTCCTTTCAGTTGGTGCTGCTTTTTTAGGTGTTGTCTCTGATTGCCGTATTTCCGCCATTCTCTACTCATGTTGCCGCTCATCCTGCCGCTCAATTTCTCTAATGGCTTCCTGTATGGCGGTCTTTGATGGGTTAGCACCATATAATGCCAAGCGCTCTCGAACTCGTTGCTGAAACAAATCTTCAACTGACCGGGGTCCTGCATTACCATCCCTCTGGTCCATCTCGGCTCTCAAGTAAGTCTTTCAGCGTGGCTTTCCTGCAGGCTGCATAGCTTGGTCATTCACTGTGGTGGTTTGGAGTGTCCCAGGAACTGGAGGGAAAATCCCACTGCTGCCACCAATGTAACAGGTCCCCAAATATCAAGGGGGTTAACGCCGTTTACGATGTCCCCTCTCCTGGACACACATCCACTCGCTACCAATCTTCCACAGCCAAACGACCCCTTCCCATAGGAACCAATCCCTCTGGAAGAAACGAGACGCACTCTGTATTCTTCTGGGGTAGAATGACTTTTATTGAGAAACATTGTAACTTTTATATACATCTAATACACAGTAGTTTAACATGAACAATGGCCCAGCTCCACCCACACATCACAAGACTCAACACATCATCCTGACGTCTGCTAGGCTTCACAAGATCCCACACAATAGAATATAACGATCCCCAATACACATCTTATCACAAAGTGTTGGCAGCCAGTCTGTCTGCCGGATACCATACACACAGGCATAGTGAACAATAGAATGCAAATCACCTTAATTCCTCCCAGCAATGATTACACAAAAGGCAGGGGCTGGGGGTGATGACATTAGCATCTAACAGTATGTGTCCCAACATCATGAAGGCGTCACTTTTCAATTACCCTGTTGAGGTCATAATTAAACAGTAAACAGTTCTTTGCAGATATCCTGGGGATATGGTGGATAAATATTACAGACCCATTTTATAGGTAGCCCAAGATATATTTCTTAATGTCCATGGTTTCCTGGCTCACCCTGTGTCCAAAGTGACCCTCCTGTCACACAATGAAATATGGCTACCTGGAGGTGTTCTGTACACAGAATGTGTACTGACCACCCCCCAGAAACATCACTTCCTGCTTGTGTGATTGGCTCACTGATTTTCCCAGAAGTCTACACTAAGATAGAAGTCAGATTTCAGGCATCCCCTGCAACAAATTTTTTATTTTTGGTGAGATACTCCCATTAGGAAATCATGTCTAAAGGGATGCAGGCCCAGCAACTTTCCTCAGTAGAGCCCTGCAGGTGCAGCAGCTGCTTGATAATTATGAAACCTCTCCCATTAGATTCACTTTCCCACATGGATACAAACACAAATGGATTTCTCAGGCCTCATGCCCACGGGCGTTTTTTCAGCCGCGTTTTTTACAGCTTAAAAACGCCTGTCCATGTTAGTCTATAGCTTCATGTCCACCTAGGCGTTTTTGAGCTGTAAAGAGCATAGGCGTTTGTAAGCTGTAAAAAAAAAACCAGGGCCAGTGCGTTCCTCAGCGTCAGAATTAGGCAGAAAAAAACGCGAGCGTCAAAAACCGCGCAAAAACGCGCACTAACGCGCAAAAACGCGCACTAACGCGCGGTCGCGTTTTTAGCTCCGACGTTTTTTTTTTTTCAAAAAAAAAATAATTATTTACAATAACATGGACAGGCGTTTTTAAGCTGCAAAAAACGCAGCTGTAAAAACGCCAGTGGGCATGAGGCCTTAAGAATAACAAAAGGTGGGAATCAGCAGCAAAGTTTGTTAAATCCTTGTAATGTACATACAGTCGGGTCCATAAATACTGGGAAAACATAGACACAATTCTAATCTTTTTGGCTCTATACACCAACACAATGGATTTGAAATGAAACGAACAAGATGTGCTTTAACTGCAAACTTTCAACTTTAATTTGAGGGTATTTACATCCAAATCAGGTGAACGGTGTAGGAATTACAACAGTTTGTATATGTGCCTCCCACTTTTTAAGGGACCAAAAGTAATGGGACAGATTAACAATCATAAATCGAACTTTCACTTTTTAATACTTGGTTGCAAATCCTTTGCAGTCAATTACAGCCTGAAGTCTGGAACACATAGACATCACCAGACGCTGGGTTTCATCCCTGGTGATGCTCTGCCAGGCCTCTACTGCAACTGTCTTCAGTTCCTACTTGTTCTTAGGGCATTTTCCCTTCAGTTTTGTCTTCAGCAAGTGAAATGCATGCTCAGTCGGATTCAAGTCAGGTGATTGACTTGGCCATTGCAAAACATTCCACTTCTTTCCCTTAAAAAACTCTTTGGTTGCTTTCGCAGTATGCTTCGGGTCATTGTCCATCTGCTCTGTGAAGCGCCGTCCAATGAGTTCTGAAGCATTTGGCTGAATATGAGAAGATAATATTGCCCGAAACACTTCAGAATTCATCCTGCATCCTTTTGTCAGCAGTCACATCATCAATAAATACAAGAGAACCAGTTCCATTGGCAGCCATACATGCCCACGCCATGACACTACCACCACCATGCTTCACTGATGAGGTGGTATGCTTTGGATCATGAGCAGTTCCTTTCCTTCTCCATACTCTTCTCTTCCCATCACTCTGGTACAAGTTGATCTTGGTCTCGTCTGTCCATAGGATGTTGTTCCAGAACTTTGAAGGCTTTTTTAGATGTTGTTTGGCGAACTCTAATCTGGCCTTCCTGTTTTTGAGGCTCACCAATGGTTTACATCTTGTGGTTAACCCTCTGTATTCACTCTGGTGAAGTCTTCTCTTGATTGTTGACTTTGACACACATACACCTACCTCCTGGAGAGTGTTCTTGATCTGGCCAACTGTTGTGAAGGGTGTTTTCTTCACCAGGGAAAGAATTCTTCGGTCATCCACCACAGTTGTTTTCCGCGGTCTTCCGGGTCTTTTGGTGTTGCTGAGCTCACCGATGCATTCTTTATTTTTAAGGATTTTTCAAACATTTGATTTGGCCACACCTAATGTTTTTGCTATCTCTCTGATGGGTTTGTTTTTTCAGCCTAATGATGGCTTGCTTCACTGATAGTGATAGCTCTTTGGATCTCATATTGAGAGTTGACAGCAACAGATTCCAAATGCAAATAGCACACTTGAAATGAACTTTGGACCTTTATCTGCTCCTTGTAAATGGGATAATGAGGGAATAACACATACCTGGCCATGGAACAGCTGAGCAGCCAATTGTCCCATTACTTTTGGTCCCTTAAAACAGGGCTTGACAAATTTGCTTGGAATCTAGGAGCCAGCTAAAAAAGTTTGGACAATTCACCATAAATCCCATCATATAAGGTGTATTATGAAGGTATTCAATGTAAAAGTCACAGCCTGCTGCCATTTGTTTCCTGAACAATAACCTGCATTGGATAAAGAGAGGAAGCCATCATTACCAGAGGACCGCAAGGAATTTTTTGGAGCCATTTCCCCTCTCCCGAGACTGCTACACAGTGGCACATACTGTGACTGCATCATACCCACCAGAGGGTATGAAGGATCTGGTGAGTGCAATATTTTAACGTTCATGGATTACCACATTCACAAGAAAATCGGCTAGCACAAGCACAGCAAGAAAAAGTCACCAAATTTCACTGTCACTAATTTATGGACTTGTTGCAATTACTGGATTTTGTTTTACTTTGTATTTATTTTCATGTGTATTTGCCAAGTGTATCACAGATTGTCTGATAACCTAATTAGGTACACTATACCGACCTTAGCAAGGTGTAGCAAACACCCGGCCGAGGCACCATTGGTTTCACCCACACCAAACCCCTCCAACATCACTTGGCACTACACCCACTGCAAATATCACTAAAGTGGGTCTTTAAACACCTCTAATATTTTTATCATTAGTAAACACCCGGCCAAGCTTTTCTCAAAATAGTTTTTTATCTACACCCCTCACCTACTTTTGTCTACCTTATTTTGATTTTTCCTTTTTGAAAGGCACAGACAGATTATCTAATCCTCACTTCAGTTATTTTAACAAACACCCGGCCGAGACACAATAAAAATTCACAATTTTTAATTTCAAATTTATTTTGGAGTTTTAACGCGTTTTAAATAAACATTTTTTATCATCACTGAAGTCAACACCTGGCAGAGCCAAACCTATTTTTCACTTTCCTTGTCTTTCCAATTTACCATCATATATTAGGTTGATTCATCAACCAATCTTTGGCTTACACACCAGAACAGCGCCACATCTACAACCCACATACCTTTTGCATACGTGAGTAGCGCCCGCATATGAAAGCGGTGTTCAAACCACACGTGAGGTATCGCCACGATTGGTAGCGCAAGAGCAATAATTCTAGCCCTCCTCTGTAACTCAAAACATGCAACCTGTAGAATTTTTTAAACGTCGCCTATGGAGATTTTAAAGGGTAAAAGTTAGTCGCCATTCCACGAGCGGACGCAATTTTGAAGCATGACATGTTGGGTATCAATTTACTCAGCGTAACATTATCTTTCACAATATTAAAAAAAATTGGACTAACTTTACTGTTGTCTTATTTTTTTATTTAAAAAAAAGTGTATTTTTTCCCAAAAAAGTGCGCTTGTAAGACCGCTGCGCAAATACGGTGTGACAGAAAGTATTGCAACGACCGCCATTTTATTCTCTAGGGTGTTAGAATAAAAAATATATATAATGTCTGGGGGTTCTAATTAGAGGGAAGGAGATGGCAGGGAAAACAGACAGGGAAACTCCATTAGCATTGCTGGTTGTCATACCAACTGCCACCACAAGATGGCGCTAGTTCACAGAAGGAAGCATAGGCCTGCAGATGGCCGCAAAGCCGCGGCCTCAATTACCGGCCGGCGCGGCCTGACGCGATCCCGCGGCGCGGAGGCACGGAGACACAGGATACCCCAGCTGCGCTGCCCTAGGCGCCAGGTCGCTAATTCTAGTCGCAATGGCGACCTGGCGCCCGGGGTTTGTCGAGCCCTGCCTTAAAAAGTGGGAGGCACATAAACAAACTGTTGTAATTCCTACACCGTTCACCTGATTTGGATGTAAATACCCTCAAATTAAAGCTGAAAGTCTGCAGTTAAAGCACATCTTGTTTGTTTCATTTCAAATCCATTGTGGTAGTGTATAGAGCTAAATAGATTAGAATTGTGTCAATGTCCCAATATTTATGGACCTGACTGTAGATCACCCAGAGGGGAATGTTTTTTTCTCAGCAAAAGAGGAGTTACGGCTTTAACCAGTGAGGACTGTGGGCAACCCAAAGTCAGCTTGAGCCATTTCAGATAGCAACTGTACCAACACAGTTGATTCCGCAAAAGCAGAACCCACTATCTGACCCTCTTCTAGCTCTACCCTGACCACCCATTCCTCTTTGACCTCCTGAGGGCTGAGGGGGCTCTGGAGAAGGGGATCTCTCCTGTTTCTTACCATCTTGCGCCATGGAATCAATTATACCTACAATATTTCCTTCCAGGTCCACCAAAGCAACGACCAAGTCATCTTTAATGACATAAACTGCAGTAGAAGCTCCTGTAGTGGCTACAATACCAGATAGACATAGTGGCTTCAATTCACCTGTCACCTTTTGTCTTTCAGGAAATGCAAATACAGTATGTCTGTGACTAGTGCCCTCAGGACCTGATGGTGGCGCACCTGCACCCTTCCCAGTTATGCTCCCCCCCCCCCCCTAGTTTTCTGAAAACCATTTCACAGTGTACTGCTGGAAAAAACAAGCTGTGACTAACCAGCTACTTTCCCAGCAAGGTAACTGAATGGACAGTAGCCCAAGGAATCCCTTCAGCTGACAGCATCCTTTCCAGTTAAAGGCAGTACTCACGTGCCCAGGCAAAAAAATTTGCCCCCTGCTCTGTGTCCCTTGTAGCCCGCCAGCCACCTGTGTCCTCACAGCTGCAACACACAAACGGGTTAATTGCCTTTAGTAACATGCCCACCGGTACCATCTCTATGACATACTTACGGTCTAAACTGCACATGCATGTGCCACCACAAGGAACCCCAGTGTGAACAAGCACTGAACTACAACATAGTAACAAATGGCAAACTTTTTTAAAACACTGCACAGAAAAAGTCTGCATAAACAACATAAGGCACCAGGCAAGGCATGATATAAAAACATAGGGACACAGGGCCTACCACTGCCTCTAATGGTATATAATAATAATATAGTAAATATAAACAGGTGCAACAAATGTATTTCTGAATTTTAAATTGTTAACCACTTTCCGATATAATGAAATATTAGCAAGACAGCAAGATGGCCAGACTCGCCAATCTCTTACCGAAGGATCCTATCAAAACAGAGACCCATTTTTCCCCATCCCGGTAGGCTCTGTCACACCGGACCTTCAGGGTCTTGATCCCCAAAATACCAGGGTCCACTGCCCTAGACCTGTACAGCAGCCTACCAGAATCATCTTTCTTCAATACCAGGGTTCTGTATCTGCAAAAGCCAGCTCTGCATAGCCGCATTACAGGCTATCCCCACAAGCATAAACAAAAAATGAAATTGTGGCGCAAACAAATGCTAATGCACCATCCACATAAGTTAGCCTCTACCCCCTAGATAAATGTGAATATACACTTGGGTAGCATAAGTAGTTCATTAAATGTTCATAAGGAGTTCATAAAAATCCCATAGGAAGGGTATTGTCCTTCAGTAGGTTCACCTGAGACAGGAATGAATTTCTGAAATCACAAAATAGCGCCCCTTGTGTTTCCTTTTGTAATCCCCGCAAGCATAAATATTTTATCATAAATGGGCCCAAGTGTCATCCGTCTTAGCATAGTAGCTGAAGGAATGGATCTGGCCAACCAATCTCCTGATCCCTGCTGGAATCACTTGAGAATCTGGTAACATTGTACAGAGAGTTGAACTTCAGTGACAATCATCTTCAAGACTCCGGTAAAAAAACTGAAGAGCTTCCTGAGTAGGAAGGGTTATACAGTGGAGGGCTTCCTGTCTGTATAGCCTGCTAGTGTCCATTCACCTATAGGTGGCGCATAACCCACGTAGTCATGATTATAGCCTGCTCTGTGTCCCATGATGTAAAATAAAGAAATACATGGATATGCTTTACTTCAGTGTGTCTAAACATATGACATTACCAACTAAATCCCCTCTAGTGAATCATTCTACATCAAGAAGGCTGCAGTTTGTATAATTACTGTCAGTACCACTAGCTGAGTTAATTTCTTATTTAAGAAAATCATCCACCCCATATGTAAATCATTTAGTGCTGGACAGGGGAAGGGTAGGGGGGCTCATTGTGGAAATTTATGAGACCCACCGAGCTTCATTGTAAAGATTTGCCTCCTTATCCTTCCGACAGCCAAGAAATGTCAGAGATACAGTATATGTAACAATACATACAAGGTACCTGATAGCTTTTGCATCCAATAACTGCAGTTATGGTGAAGCTATCATGTAATTTTTTTTTTATTCTTTATTTTCAGTTTACAAAGTCCTACAGAAATTAATAGTCCTTTAAGAAAGCGGACAATGACAACAACTAATTATCAATTGACCAACAAATGTAAAGACACCTTGAACAGTTATAGCAACCCGTGGGAAAAATAGGATTTTTGTACTCACCGTAAAATCCGTTTCTCTGACGTCCATGGACTGACACAGCTGGATACTGTAAACGTGTGGGTATATGTACCTGCTTGCAGGAGAAGATCTAGGAAGAATGTTAGATGTTAGAAACATACATTCTAGAACAAGCCAAAGCTGAACAGCCCTGCCCAGGTGGGCGGTCCCTCCGGACACTACCCTCCCACCAGCAGCTAGCAGCCTTAGTTCATAACAAAGCAGTACAAACCTTAAAAGGAAGGGTGGGTGCTGTGTCAGTCCATGGACGTCAGAGAAACGGATTTTACGGTGAGTACAAAAATCCTATTTTCTCTTATCCTCCATGGACTAACACAGCTGGATACTGTAAACGTGTGGGATGTTCCAAAGCGGTATCAGAAGGGTGGGAACAGTAGTAAAGGAACAACCAAAACTTCACTCCAAACAAGCAGAGCTCCTCAACGGAGGAGTTGTAACATTAAACAGCGGCCTGCAACACTTTGCGGCAGAAGGGAGCATCCGAAAATGCAACCACATCAACCTTATAGAATTTTAAAAAGGTATGAACGGATGACCAGGTCGCCGCCTTGCACACTTGTGCAACCAACGCTTAATGTCGGAAAGCCCAGGAAGCACCAATTGCCTTGGTGGAATGCGCCGCAACCGGAAAGGGAGGCGCCCGCCCCTTAAGGGCATAGGCCTTTATGACGGTCTGCCTGATCCACCTAAAGACGGTGGCAGACGACACCGCTCGGCCCTGTTTTGGACCAGAGACAGACACAAACAGTGAGTCAGACTTTCGAATGGAAACAGTAGCAGACCGGTACACCCGTAAGGCTTGTACCCATCTTAATGTATAAAGTGCAAACTCTCAGGGATGCGATGGATGAGGACACAAGGATGGAAGAACAATGTCCTCCTTAAGGTGAAAGGCAGAGACCACCTTTTGAAAAGAAGGATGGTCGTGGGCGCAACACCGCCATATCCTTATGGAGGACCAAGTAAGGCGACTTGCAGGACAAGGCCGCCAACTCAGACACCCGTCTAACCAAAGTAATGGCCACTAAGAAGGCCACCTTCTGGGACAAGGTCAAGAGAAGACTCTCTCTGATATTCTCAAAGGGATGTTCTTGGAGAACCGAGATGCATCAAATTCAGATCCCAAGTAGGGAGAGGAGGCTTGACAGGGGGGATCACATGGCGAACCCCCTGCACAAAAGGTGCTAATCAAGGAATGGCCCTGTAGCGGTCGTTGAAAAAGACAGCCTGGGCCGAAATCCAACCCTCGATGGTATGCAAGGCCAGCTTTTAGGTCACACCACGCTGTAAGAACAGCAAAATCCTGGGAACGGAATACGTCCGTGGACGCCAATCAAGCTCCTCTTACATAGCGATGTAAGCCTTCCAGGTACGGTGATATATCTTTCTGGAGGAAGATTTCCGTGCCAACAACATAGATGAGATGACCGAATCCGAGAGACCTCGGTCCCTCAGCACCTGGATTTAAACAGCCATGTCATTAAAGCCAAGGACTGCAAAGCAGGATGAAGTATGGGATCATGAGACAGAAGGTCCACCCCAATAGGCAGTCGCCAAGGAACGTCTGCGACTAGCCGAAGTAGATCGGCATACCAATGTCGCCGTTCCGGAGCAATGAGGATCACCGGAACGGCCTCGGCCCCTACTCTGCGAAGCAGGCGAGGCAACAACAGTAGCGTAGGGTAAGCATATATCAGGCGATACTGCCCCCACGGCCCACCAACGCGTCCGACGCGTCTGCTCAGGTGTCCCTGGACCTGGCCACAAATCTTGACACCTTACGAGTGAGTCGAGAGGCCATAAGGTCCACATCCGGTGCCCCACCTCCGGATATCAGGACCATTCCCCTGCAATGCACACGGCCGACAGGACCGTCCTGCAGCGAGATGTATGAAAATCCCAAAGAGACTCCGCAATGTAACTGAGAAGAGAGGCCCCGGCTTACGGGGTGCCTCAATTGTTGGCCAAGAAAGGCAACTTGACAGAGCTTCCCTAGAAACTCGGTCAGAAGACCAGTAACTCAGTCTCCACAGGTGGCGCAAACCCACCCCGGGCACAGAGACCCTAAAGGCTAAAGCAGTTGCAGTGCACCTGCTGGTCGACTGATAGATGAAGCAGAAGCTTTCGCCCAGTCATTGAGCTTCAGAAACGCCAGAGCCGCAGCCACTAACGGGCGTAACGCTAACCTCAGCCTCGCGAACACAGTCCAAGCCAGCGCTTCTGATCACCACTGAAGGCAGGTGGAAAGTGGTACCCCTGATACCAGGGATCCTTATGACAATTCTCCATCCAGCAGCTACCCCATTGATAAGTGCTGATTGTAAAAACACATAGTTTATACTGTGTATTGCGTCAAAACACACAAATAGAGTGTGGGAGGAAACCCACTCAGCCACAAAGAGCATAATACAACCACATACGGCGTATGTAGTTTAGTATGTGTGGATAAACATATTAAACACGTTTATACTGTGCCAGCGACGAAGGCGCGCACATCATCGGGGCTTGGACGGAAACCAGCCACGCAGACTGCGTACACAACCATGTAGGTATGTTATCCTGCGAATTAACAAATTGCACATGTTTACACTGCGCATAGCGCTGAAAATGCACACACCATTGGAGCGCGGGGGAGTAATCGGAGCACCCGGATGAAACCCACGCAGACTGCATACGCATACCGTGTAGGTACTATAGTATGTGTGATAAACATTTTGCACATGCCTATGTGTGCATAGCACCGAAGGCGCGCACACCGTTGGCGCGTGGGAGGAAACCGTAGCACCCAGAGGAACCCCACGCAGACCCAGAGAACACAATACATACAACTACTGTGAATGTATTAATGTGTGTTGCACCAAAGGCACGCATGTCATGTAGCGTGGGTGGAAACTGGAGGACCCGGAGGAAACCCACGCAGACTGCACAGACACACCGAGTAGGTATGTTAGTATGTGGATATCAAATCTCACAAATTTAGGCTGTGCATAGCGCCGAAAGCGCCCATACCATTGGAGTGTGGGAGGGAACTGGAGTACCCGGAGAAAACAAACACAGACTGCATACACATACCGTGTAGGTATTATAGCATGCGTGATAAACATATGAACATGTTTAAACTGTGCAGAGGGCCAAAGGCGCACATACCGTCAGAGCGTGGGAGGAAACCGGAACACCGGGAAGAAACCCACGCAGACAGCACACAGATACCGTGTAGGAATGATAGCATGTGAATAAACAAATTGCACATGTTTATTCTGTGCGTTTCCATTGGAGCGTGGGAGGAAACCGGAGTACCCAGAGGAACCCCACTCAGACAGTATACCCATACTGTAAATATGTATAGTATGTGGAATAAACATATTGAACATGTCTATACTGTGCAGAGAGCCGAAGCGCACATACCATGAGAGCGCGGGAGGACACCGGAGCCCCCGGAGGAAACCCACGCGACCCAGAGAGTATAATACATACATATACTGTAAATGTATCTAGAGTCGTGAATAAACATATTGTGTACGTTTATATCATGTATGGCACTGAAACACAGCATTGGAACGTGGGGGGAAACCCACGCAGACACAGAGACACACTGTGAATGTATCCAGTGTAGAGGTATAAGGTGAGTTTAAATTATGGCGCAGAGGCGCATAATCTTCTCTGTATCATTCCAACCTGCTTAACTGTGCTGCCGAAGCAGCATGCAGGTAACAGGCAACCTCTGAACCTCAGACCATGGGCCTGTCAGAGCTCAGAGTGTTCCCCAGGAAAAGGCGGGAAACCACAGGTGCAGAGACCCTGATGTTGCCTCAGGACATCACACAGGAGGCTCACAGGGACTAGAGACATAAATTAATAAAGATCCCCACACCATGCTGCACCGACCGGGGGGGGGGGGGACGACGACACTGCGTACCACTGTATCATCCATGCTGCTCTCGACGCAGCATGTGAGGAAAACAGTGAGGTAGCTGTGTAAAAGAAAAGCTTGAAGGAACCAAGGGAAACAGCGTCCACCTGAGGTACCACAGCCACAGCATCCAGCTTGAGAGTGTTCCTCACATCATCAATGAGTTCACTTACAAGCGCTCTGTCATTCACTGACACAGAACTGGAGTCTTCCTCACAAGGGAATGTCCTGTTCAAAAACATTAAAATATTCAGAGCTAGGGTCCTGAGCAGCAGTAGCTAGGCCCATATCTGAATCAGAGCACTCCTCCACTAAAGATTTTTGTGGGAAGAGGGGGCTTTATAGCTCCCTTGCGCTCGCACACCGCTTCCATTCTGACAAGGAATGATTCCAGGACTGCCGACAACTGGTCCATAAGGACCGCAGGTGCAGGAGCACTGCCAGTTGCCTCAGGCAAGTGAGGAGAAGCAGGTGTATCAGACTCCATATCGCCACCCTCCGAGACCTTATACACTACTACAGTGAATATACAGTCCACCCACTGGCTACGCTGAGGCTGAGGAGGGGATACCCGGGGGACTCACCAACCCTTAAGAACCGCTAGGGGTGCAACGGATCAAAAAACTCACGGATCGGATTGTTCCTCGGATCAGAGTCACGAATCGGATCATTTTTCGGATCGGCAAAAAAAAAAAAAAAAAAGACAAGACAAATCCACACCGTCATGGTTTTATCCACTAAACTCTTTCCTTCATCATTATATTTGTCAGGGAAGCCAAAATGCTCCCATACAGGGGATTTAAAAAAAAAAATTACAAAATTTTTGTCTGGGTATTTGGCATTCAAAGTGTGTGAGCGTTGAAAGCTGAAAATTGGCCTGGGCAGGAAGTGGGTGAAAGTGCCCATTAGGCAAGTGTTTAAACACGGGGTACTGTCGCACATGTGAAAGAACCCTAATTGGTGCACAGACAGCAGTTCAGTTCTACTTCAATAGATCCCAGATAAATTCCCAGGAAGCTGAAATCTGATGGGTAACACTGCCCGCTGCACTTTACCCACTGATCTTTTCAGGCCCCACTCACACCTATGCAGGTGCAACAGAGCAGTTTTGTTGATCACGCTTAGGGCAGCTTGAAAAATCACACAAAAGTGCATGATGCTTTATAAATCGTAGCACACCAAAATGCATGACACTTTGTCACACACTTTGTGTGCATGGGGGGTGCTGTGTGCCTGAAAAAATACTATGTGTTTTTTTTATGCATTGTGTGATTTTGCATGCATTCCTACAGTGCACAAATGTGAAGCTAGCCTTAATGGATTACCTAAATGTAACTTGTTCAAATGATTTGTAGTAGGTCCTTAGGTCCTGCTGATTGTCTTCTATATAATTAGTGATAACTGACTATGGAAGCTTGCCTCACACAGCAGGTAGATACAGTACATGTGTAATATGAATACAGGGTGAGCAGGGAATGGTGCTATACGGCACTGGCTGACCATTACTCACTTTGCAAACTCCTCAAGCTTCAATGCCACCAAGGAGACTGAACTGAGCCCCAGGTCCTGGTAGAATTGGGCACACTACCCCGCATTATCTCCATACACGTGTGCCAAGGAAGCTGCCATCAGCTGTAACCCACTACGTAATTTCCCTGGCCACATACACGGAGCAGGACGGTCACACACAGCGCCACCTGGTGGTGAGAAGGAATACTGTTCCTCTTTCAGAACACATCCCAGCATTTAGTCTATCACAAGCACGGGGTTAGGAAGAGGCGTGGCTGTGTGAGTGCAAGCAGAGCGGAGACAATTTCAATGTCAGCTGTTACAGCTGCTCCGCGGATCACGTGTGTGCCGATCCGAAGCTGTTGATCCGTACGGATCAATAACGATCCGTTGCACCACTAAGAACCGCTCAGATCTGCTGAAGAAACCGTGCTGTGAAGCCTGAGGTGATTGAAGAATCTGTGAGGAGATTCGCGCCGCAGCGCCGCCGCTAGAGGCCGAAACCGAAAGTAAAAGTGTGCAGCTTCAAGAAAATGGCCGCCGGCCGCAGATATAACTGCGCCATTGAACCATGGCAAGATGGCCGCCGAGTGCATTATTTAAAAAACACCAGCGCTAATCTACGCGCTAATGGCGCACACAATAAGTCCTAACCTCACACACCAGAACACTGCTCCTCTTCCCAGAGTCCACTAACAGACATGAGCGCCCCCAGCCAGGCCAGAATGACCCCTAAGCACAGCACCAGTACAGGGTGCAGAGAACAGCATAACAGGGGGGAGACAGGGAGAACCCCCCCATATAAAGAAACACAGCCAGCATGTACTCACCTGCAGCAGGAGAGACTACTTACCCGTCCCAGAGGGACCCACTGGCTTGTTTCAGACAGACCTATCACAGAGCAGTACTGCGTAGCTGTCGGCCCGGTCCACCGCGAAAGATACAGTCAGTCAGGTACTGTTCAATCTTGAGAGGACCGCGGGAGCATAAAAGCAACCCGGCCACCCCTGGAGTCATGGGGCATGTCGTGAACTGAGTCTCACGCACACAAGGCGAGGATCAGCACGCTCGATGGTCGGACAGGGAAGACTACGAGGATACCAGTGTACCCAACCTGTTGCCAAGCCGACAGTTGATTGAAGGTCTCAAAAATAAAATAATACAATTCCCAAAGGAATAAAATTTAAAAGTAAAATCTTCCAGGAGACTGGCTCCTGAGAGAACCATGTCTTCTCCTTCTGCTAGGCAGAAAAAAAACTGGGGCTGCTAGCTGCAGGTGGGAGGGTAATGTCCGGAGGGACCGCCCCCTGGGCGGGGCTGTTTAGCTCTGGCTTATTCTAGAATGTATGTTTCTAACATCTAACATTCTGCCTAGATCTTCTCCTGCAATCAGGGACATATACCCACACGTTTACAGTATCCAGCTGTGTCAGTCAATGAATGATAAGAGAAATAGCTGCACATCCATATTGTCCAAAATGCTTGAATTTTCAAGTTCAAGTGTTTACACTGTATCATATGTCTTAACAAAATCCTCTACTATCGTCATAGTGAATACCTAATGATCGCACTTCCTGCATGACTACCTAGAATGTTATAAAAGGAGAATAAAGAAAGGGGAGAGATAGGATGAGATAACTTACAGGTACTTAACAACCAATAGAAGCTAAAATGTAACCCACATAAAATAGAGGGAGAAGAGGGAAAGAAATAAAGCCAAAGAAAGGGGTGAGTGGGAGTACGTGTGCAACTGTCACCAAGGAAATTATATGTGACTTTATGGAAGTCCAGGGCATCTCTTGATTATTCCAACTATCATGGGATCCTTCCCACTGCATCTGAAGCCTCGTACACACGACCGGTTTTCCCGGCAAGAAAACTGCTGGGAGAGCTTTTTGCCGTGAAAACCGAGTGTGTGTATGCTCCCTCGCCGGGAAAACTGCCGGGAATCCCGGTGGGAAAAATAGAGAACCTGCTCTCTATTTTCCTGCCGGGATTCCCGGCGGACTTTATACTGCCGGGAATCCTGGCTTAAGTCTGGGATTCCAGTATGCTATGGTATTCTAGTGAACAAGTAAATTCACTTCAAAAGAACCATGCCTAATGGAATCGATCTTCTCTATGATTTCCCAAAAGCCATGATTTCCTCCATCCCTTTGATTAAGATAATCTTGCAGAACCACATGCCAATGGGAGATTACTTTGCTTACAATAAATTGGGATGCATGCTTTAGCAGCATTTTTCAATGTAATTTTTTACATTTGAAAATGCTTATTCCTGCATGAGATGGCTTCATTGTATGAGGGTGTACTGTAGATAATTGGTGTATAGAATTTTCCCAGAAAAAAACATATCCTGCAGTTGTGATTGGCTGCTTGTAGGTTGATGGACCAGTGAAGCCAATGAAATTTTAGCTAGTAATTTTTGAAGCAAGGCTGTGCGGCATTGGGCAAGAGCACACAGCAATGATCTTTATGGAACTGTGGGTTTGGAAATCTACTTTATAGGGAAATGGGGAGCATTTAAGGAGTGTGCAATAAAAATACATTTATCTCTTTCTTCACCGGATGAGTATTATCTACTTTCAACAGTTACCCGCAGACCAGGATATATTGTTGTTTGAACATTTTCAATATATGCAGTCGAGGCACTTTATTCACCAAGTCTTATGTCATCAATCCTCCCCATATCTACTCATAAATTTCAAATGCAAATGCCATTATGATTCTTTCTCCAAGGGTCTAATATCTTCGATTTACTCTTGTGCAGTCTCTGCTAAGCGGGCACCCATTAGATCATATCAATTCCAATGGAAGGCCGAAATGAACCTACAGTTGGATCTGGAGGATTGGTATTATGGCAAGCTGTGTCTAAAAGCTCCAGAAATGTGCTAATATTGGAAAATTCATATAAACTTTTATATAGGTGGTACTCAGCATGGTTGGCCCAATTCTTCCCTGACTACCTTTCTACTTGGATTGCTAACTGAAAGGGACTGTGACCCATATAGGTGGACATGTCCAGTGTTGATTAGGTTGTTGATAAGGGTTTACAACTTGATTCACTCTTGGACATTATTCAATAAACCAGCCCCAGATATATTTTGCTCAGTGTTAATCACTCACATATTTGCTGCCACTAGACTTACAATCGCTAAAGCATGGGGAAAAAAACACCCTCAGTTTTGAAGCAGTCAAAAATAAAGTGATAGAGAATATGATCAATGAAAAACGTACTGCTATATTAGCGGATATACCCATGCCAGCTTTACCCAAGTTTGGCTACCCTGGATATCTTACTCTCAAGCCTCGTACACACGACTGAGTTTCTCGGCAAGAACCAGCAAGAAACTTGCTGGTAAAGCTTTCTTGCCGAGTAAATCGGTCGTGTGTACGCGGCTATCAGGTTTCTCGTCAAGAAAACCGACAAGAATCTCGACGAGAAAAATAGAGAACCTGCTCTCTATTTTCTCGTCGAGATTCTTGTCAGCATGTTTCTCGACGAGAAAAGTGTGTGTGTACACTTACCTGTCCTCCGGGAAGCCCGCGCATGCTCGAAATGACTTTGACGCATGCGCGGTAGCTTCCTAGGCATAGGTAGGGTGTAGCAAGATGGCGGCGAAGGCATCGAATGTGACGAGCGCACGCTCGTCGTAGTCGATTATGTCACCGCGTTCGCTCTATTCAAAGAACCGCGGGTTCTTTGAAAGGAGCATGTGTACACTCGGCCGGGACAAGTTTCTTGTCCAAGAATCTCGTCAAGAAAAACAACGTGTTTTTTCTTGACGAGATTCTCGGCCGTGTGTACGAGGCTTAAGCCATCAAACTTTAGCCAATCTATCCTATACTTTTTTTTCTTTTATTTTCTATTTTCTCTTTATAACCTAATTACAACTTTTCTTCTCAGATTCACATATATGGATCTCAGTATTCTCCCTCTGATACCTTATTGGTGTCTAATCTACCTTACTTATTGTGTCTAAAGGAGTTTTAACTTTTTCATTTAAGCCGGCCAAAAATTGTTCCCTCTGCGGGAGGAATAGGAGAAAAAGTAACACCCTGGTACTGATGCGACTTTAAGGGCAACTTAAGTCAAAAGGAGATAAACTCTGTTATATAAAACATATGGGTTTTATTTGTACACCCATAAAAAGGTTTATACATCACCGACATTTATAATATAAACAAATCATCAATGATGAAACAGCTGACTTATAAGGGTGTGTACAATATGGTGACACTATCTTCTCTGTATACCAAACGTGTTTCAGAAAGGGTTCAACCCTTTCTTCAGGGGTGTTTAAGAGAAGGTCAGTCCCAGTGACACAGGCTGCTGCCTGTGTCATGGGATTGACACCTTACCCCTCCACACTGAGCCGGTAAGATCCCCAGATTTCTTCCTTCTCCCTTTTTCCCTGTACACCTGGCCACCCACAGCTACGCTGAGTGATTCATAGGGGGATCCCTGTGTGGAATATGTGGGGCCCCGGCTGTTCTATTGGGGGCACCTGAGACACCTCAAGTTGTGACACAGTGAAACTTCTTCATACATCTTCAATGATCTACACATGCTGTTCATAGGGATGAATTCAATATATTATGTGACATTCTCTTAAACACCCCTGAAGAAAGGATTGAACTGTTCCTGAAAAGCGTTGGGTATACAAAGAAGATAGTGTCACCATATTGTACACACCCTTATAAGTCAGCTGTTTCATCATTGATGATTTGTTTTTATTATATATGTCGGTGATGTATACACTTTTTTATGGATATACAAATAAAAGCCATATGTTTTATATAACACAGTTTATCTCCTTCTGACCTAAGTTGCCCTTAAATTCCTATCAGTACCTGGGGGTTACTTATTGTTCTATTTCTCTATAATCTAGGGATGTTGGCAACGATTTATAGCTTTCTATGGTGGTTAATTTTCCCTCTGCGGGAGGGATTCCTCTATCAACACTGATTGCAGGAAAGAAAATCGCTCCTTTACAGTCTTATTGTATATGCAGTGCATTCCTAAGTCCTTCCAGAGACTGTATTTATTTTTCTTCACCACTGTACCTATGTTCATGTGCTTATTGTTTGATCAATATACTGCATGTGTACCTATGCCAATATTGGGGTTGATTTACTAAAACTGGAGAGTGCAAAATCTGGTGCAGCTCTGCATAGAAACCAGTCAGCTGCCATTTTTTTTTTTTTGTCAAAGCTTAATTGAACAATCTGAAGTCAGAAGCTGATTTGCATGGCTGAACCAGATTTTTCACTCTCCAGTTTTAGAAAATCAACCCCATTGTGTCTCTATCATTGTTCTGAAACTTTCTTTTTTGGATTTTCCAATAAAAGACTTAACAGAAAAGTACACTTATCCTTTAAGTCCATCCACAGAATTGTACTTTGCGAGATGGATGTGAGAATCCTGGGCTTATGTAGGCCATGTCCCCCCATTCCTATGCTGAATATTCTGAGGGTTTACTATTAAACTAGCATCACTGTTAGTAAATACAAATTTTTCCTTTGTGCATATTATTATCTGGCACAAACTATTTTGTTCTCCTTCAGATCTAGATCATGGACAAGGTGCAGCTTAATATTTTATTGTTTGGGTTTATTATTTTAGCTGTGATTGTTTATTTAGGCTTGAGCACAGGTAAACAATCAATAGTGGTATCACAATGCACCATTTATCTGACCGCAATCTAATGAAGTCTGAAATTTTCCAGTCTGTGTCTGCCATAAGTAACTGTAAATCCGTCTTGAACTGAGCTGATGGCAGAACATTGCTCTGTCATGAAGGCTAAAGGGCAGCTCTGTACGGGATTATGGTTTCCAAAGTGTTGGGATTAATCTGCTCGACTTAAATAATGGACACACCATCCTGGCAGACAGCAGCTGCACCTGCATCTTGGCCTCTGTTCAGATTTCTAAGAGAACAACTCTGAGGTGGAAATGCAGCCAGAAACTGGCTTCTTTTTGATCTGTTTCCATCTTGCTGTTGGCCTTAGAATCCGGGAGATGGAGCAGCGTGTGTAACAAGCGTGCATGTGCAGGAGGCTGCAGATCTCAGGTCGACCCTTCATTGATCAGGGTGTAGTCAAAGATACGCGGGGCTGGGAATCTCCTGTCACTGTGCTGCACATCACCCCCCATGAATACTATGCTGTATGAGAGCTGCTGAGTAATGCACTACTGCAGGAGTGATGAAACTATTCACTAAAGTTGGTAAGGGCGGCACATTAGACCTACTCAGGGCCACACATGAAAAAATGTGCTGCAGCTATTTAGAGGTTAACATGCCCTTCTGAAATGTATGCTTAAATATTTTAAAGTTTAGCAATACATTTCCCTGGGTTTTCAGATCGACCCTGATTCTAAAGCAGCATTTCTCAAAGTTGTTTCAGTCGCTGCATTCTTTAAAAGTATGCAAAATTTTGAGGCACTCCAGTCTGAAATGTAAATGTATGTAAATGTTAGACATGTGCATTAGTTTTCGTCCAAATGCATTTTCGTCCGAATTTCGGGGATTTTCGCGTACGTTTTAACAAACGATAACGAACGTGCAGAATCCGAAATAACAAAATGCTTTGTTTTCGTTTCGTTGCCACAACAGTTCGATATAGATAGAAGATTCGACATGACGGTGACAATAGCGATCTGTGTCTATCGAACCTGCAGTTGAATGTGCCTAACCTAACTCTATTAGTCCAAGATTATTCGACATAGAGAGAATAGATTTGACATTATAGAGACATGAACATTCGACAAAGCAACTAAAAACATACGATCGCCGCGAGCGGACAAAAAACTAATTTCGGAAGTAACGAAATAATTTTATTTTTCGGACGAAAATGAAATTCCGAAATGAAATATTTCAGTGTGCACATGTCTAGTAAATGTTATCAATGGGAAACCTGAGCCTGGGAGGATGCACACGACCACCTTGATGAAATTAATTTCACATCAGAAGCCCCCCTTCACACCAAAGGTCCCTCCCATCACATTAGAGGTCTGCTCCATCATATAAGAGGTCTACATCACAAAAGAAGTCTGCTCCATCACATCAGAGGTTCCTCCTTCACCTTAGAGTCCCCATCACATTAGAGGTCCCCTCATCAGAGGTCTTTTCATCACATCAGAGGTTTCTCCATCACATCAGAGGTCTTCTCATCACACCAGAGTTCCCTCCCATCACATTAGAGGTCTGCCCCATAACATCAGAGGTCCCCCCATCCTATAAGCGGTCCCCCCCATCACATTAGGAGTTCTTAAGCCCTCCCCATCACATCACAGGTCTATCCCATCACAAATCCCCATGTGCATCAGAGGACCCCCTTCACATCAGAGAACCACCCCATCATATCAGAGGTTCCCCCTGATCACGACAGAGGTCCCCTCATCACGATAGAGGTCCCCCCATCACAACAGAGCCCTCCCATGACTTCAGAGGTCCCCCCATCACATTAAAAGTCATCCCTATTATATCAGAATTCCCCCCATCACATCAGAGGTCTCCCCTTCACACTTGTGGTCCTCCCATCACATTAGGCTGACCGCATCCTGGCAATGATCATGACATTGTACAATGATAAATTTGATTCTCTACTCACAGCACCTTAGAGGAATCCAGATGGCACCCTAGTTGAGAAATGCTGTTCTAAGGAATACACAGAGTGATGTATACAGTCCCAGTCACAGCAAAACATAGCTAAACTGGAAAATAAAGTCGATTAAAGGCAGATACTGTATACTATAAGAACCCATTCAGATGTGTCTGGACATTTACACACATTATCGTGTGATGCTTAAAAGCATCTGCAATTACTGTGTGCACATTTTATCTCTGACACGTCACAGCACAACAAATGGTATGTGTATTGTGGTGTGCTTTGGTAGCTGCTGTTTAGTACGCTGGGGTGCAATTCACAATGAATGGCACCACACATATAACTGTTCATTAAAATGGTTGTAAACCCTTATGCCGCGTACACACGATCGATTTTTTCGACGGTGAAAACACCGTTGAGAAAATCGACGTTAAAAACGAGGAACAGCTTGTTCCCCTCACACACGGCCGTTTTAAATGTATTTTTTTTTTGGTCGAAAAAAATGACCGTGTGTGGGCTCCGCGGCAGTGTTTCCCTATGGGAAACACTGCCGCGGAAAACATGTCGAAAAAAACGACGAGAAAAATTAGAACATGTTCTAATTTTTCTCGTCGTTTTTAATGACATTTTTCTCGTCGAAAAAAACGACAGAAAGCCCACAGACTATCGTTTTTCTCGTCGAATGGGAAAAATGTCGTGGCATTACAAACCACTTTTTACTATCACCTGTATCAGCATGTCCTGACGTCATCGGCACATGCGCACTGAAGCAACAGCTCATTCGAGCCATTGCTTCAGCTGACGTGTCATTACCGGCAGCACCAGCGCGCTCTGGCCAATCACAGCGCCGGAGCCCGCGCTTTTCAGAAATAACTCAAGGAGACGTGTTGCCAGGCAGAACAGTGAGCTGGGACCGCTGCAGGGGCTTCGATCTAAGATGAGTAGTTCATAATGAGCTAGTATGCTATGCATACTAGCTCATTATGCCTTTGTCTTGCAGGGTTTTTTTTTTTTTCTGAGGGTTTACAACTTTAATGTATACTGTGGTAATGCGCATTATCACAATACCGTTGTTTAAATGGGCCCCAAGACTTCAGCTTCATTTAAAAATACCACCCTCTGCTGCCATGAAGTAGCACTGCAACAGAAAAAAAATTGTGTCTATATGGAGAGAAATTCTCTTTTCATCTTTAGGGTCCTGTAAAAATCTGTCGCTGCTTGCCTTCCAAAATTCCAGGTGCAGGGGTCAGAAATACTTAAACACACTGTCACACGGACTTCTTTATAAGAAGCAGCCTAATTTGCATCCAATTGTGTGCTCAATGTCCCTTACTGAACCAATAGGACTTGATCAAAGGGTCAGACAAGGGTCCACATGGTCTCATCCGACCCTGTTCATGAGTCTGAAGTGGGCCTGTCATGCAAAATTGATAACACATCAGCACTGCTTTTTGCACATACAACCATTACCAGATATCCAGCTTATTGAAATAAGCACTAAAATGCATTCTTCATCTGTTACTATTTTTATTTATTTATTTTGGGCACTTACCGTATACACCTAAGTATAAGCCAAATTTTTCAGCACATTTTTTTTGCGCTGAAAATGCCCCCCTCGGTTTATACTCGAGTCAGGGTCCATCTTCAACTTTGTGCGCCTGATACCGGCCAGCCGTAGGTTCCCTGGACCCCAAACTTGGCACACATGTAGCCCCACTCTTCCTCTACACGTGTGCAAAGTTTGTTGTCCGAAGGACCTACGGCCGGGGAGCACTGATTTTTCAAAGCCGGGCACCCCTTTCATAGACTCCCATGTTAAACGGTTATTTCTCCGGTGATTTTGGGGGCCCAGTACCGGCCAGTCCTAGGTCCCCTGGATCCCAAACTTGGCACATATGTAGCTCCATAGACTCCCATGTTAAACGTCAGTCTCGTCACACAGCGCCGGAGATCAGGTAGGGAGATTGGGCACAGTGACCCATGGACACAGTGAGGCATGGGCACAGTGAGGCATGGGCACAGTGAGGCATGGACACAGTGAGGCATGGACACAGTGAGGCATGAGCACAGTAAGGCACAGTGAGGCATGCATATGTACACAGTGAAACAAAGTGAGGCACAGTGAGGCATGCAGATGGACACCCTAGGCTTATACTCGAGTCAATGTTTTCCCAGTTTTTTGTGGTAAAATTAGGTGCCTCGGCTTATATTCGGGTCGGCTTATACTCGAGTATATACAGTATATAGTGGCATCAATTTACACAGCACATATGTATTATAAATTCACATCAGTCCCTGCCCTAAAGAACTTACAATATAAGGTCCCTAACTCAAATTCATACACATACTAGGGCCAATTTAGACAGGAGCCAATTAACCTACCAGCATGTCTTTGGAGTGGTGGAGGAAACCCATGCAGGAACATCCATACTTTGTGCAGGTAGTGTCATAGTTGGGATTCAAACTGAAGACCCTAGTGCTGCCAGAAAAAAGTGTTAACCACTTAGCCACTTTGCTGCCCACTAGTAATATAATTTGTTATTACTGATTAGCTATTTCTGTATGTGGCCTGATTATACTGTTATATCGACCCAATGGCTGTTTTCAGGGCTAATCTGCCCTATTATCTATAGTGTGGTTGTGTCAAACAAAGTGCAAGCATAATAAGAAGTACCACTCTTTGAAAATATATAAAAATAAATAAAATAAAAAATGTCCTCGACTGAATCCATTTTGTTTTGGATGGTGATAGGTGACTGGTATATAAAAAATAATAACTACTTCTTCATCACTACTACTCAAATGAAATACAGAACTGCTCCAAATGAGCAAAGTGTCTTTAACAGCAGAATGGACTTTTAGAAAACAGTTATACACAATAAGGGGGAATATACATAAATGTACATATGCAAATGCACACAGGGGCTACTTAGGGTACACAGTGGAATTGTAAAGGGGTACATAATTTATTAAAGGCGAGGGATGTTTCTGTAAAGGCCATCATGTTCTGGTATGATACAGGGTCTACCTCCTGTAAGAAAATATGTTCTCATCTCACATTTATAGATCTTTATTTGAAATGCACACTGTTCAGTAAAGCCTTACTTATATCTGGATTTACAATGCTCCAAGGTGATAAATCATCACAATGATGCTCTCTTGATGGTACTCTGAAGCATGCTCTGAGCCTGGACTGGTGCAGAGGTTAAACAAAGCATTTCATTCAAATTGAAAACACACTGTAGAGATAAAACGATTTTCTTCAGGATTCTAGCTATGGGCATCTTCCTTCAGACGGCTGCATGCAAACCACATGAAGCAGGCTGTTCTTTCGGCATTCATTGCAGCTTTGCATCCTTCAATTTATCTAATTTAGTCTGCTGAAGTAGTGCTGGAGCTTTATTTGATGTCCATAGACTTATTGCAGGGCCGTGACAGTTGAAGTGAACAGTATAGTGGAAACAATGTGCTCCCTGATGACTTTAGTTGTAGTACAGAATATTGATTCCAGACGCCGCACATCTTTATGAAAGCTGAATCCAACTGAACATTCATTGCTCACAACCCTGTGTGGCTGAAAGCTTCTTGCTTAATAATAAACTCTAGTAAGGAGTATTTGTAGTCATGTTAATTGGTCAGTTTTAGATACAATGTCATCTCTGAAAACCCTTTCCATGAAAAAACATTCCTCATGGGTTCCAAAGACCACTGACAGTCAAGCACACATGATTTTTTTTTTTTTTAACCACTTGACCACTGGGCACTTAAACCCCCTTAATAACCAGACCAATTCTCAGCTTTCGGTGCTCTCACATTTTGAATGACAATTACTCAGTCATACAACACTGTACCCATATGAAATTTTTGTCCTTTTTTTCACACAAATAGAGCTTTCTTTTGGTGGTATTTAATCACTGTTGGGTTTTTTATTTTTTGCGCTATAAGAGAAAAAAGACTGAAAATTTTGTAAAAAAATGATTTTTTTTTCGTTTCTGTTATAAAATTTTGCAAATTACTATTTTTTCTTCATAAATTTTGGCCAAAATTTATACTGCTACATATCTTTGGTAAAAATAAGTACAAATTGGTGTATATTATTTGGTCTTTGTGAAAGTTATAGAGTCCACAAGCTATGGTGCCAATATCTGAAAATTGATCACACCTGAAGTACTGACGGCCTATCTCAATTCTTGAGACCCTAACATGCCAGAAAAGTACAACTACCCCCCAAATGACCCCTTTTTGGAAAGAAGACATTCCAAGGTATTCAGAAAGAGGCATTGTGAGTTTTTTGAAGTTGTCATTTTTTCCCACAATTCTTTGCAAAATCAAGATTTTTTTTTTCTCTTTTTTTTTTTTTCACAAAATTGTCATATTAGCAGGTTATTTCTCACACACAGCATATGCATTCCACAAATTACACCCCAAAACACATTCTGCTATTACTCCCGAGTATGGCGATACCACATGTGTGAGACTTTTACACAGCGTGGCCACATACAGAGGCCCAACATGCAGGGAGCACCTTCAGGCGTTCTGGAGCACCAAGGCCAATTCTGACATTTCTCTCCTACATGTAAAAATCATCATTTATTTGCTAGAAAATTACATAGAACCCCAAAACATTATATATGTTTTTTTAGCAAAGACCTTAGAGAATATAATGGTGGTTGTTGCAACTTTTTATCTCGCACGATATTTGCGCAGCAATTTTTTAACGCGTTTTTTACGGAAAAAAAATGTTTTGTGCTTAAAAAAAAAAAAAAACAGTAAAGTTAGCCCAATGTTTTTGCATAATGTGAAAGATGAAGTTACGCCGAGTAAATAGATACCTAACATGTCGCCCTTAAAAATTGCACACACTCGTGGAATGGCGCCAAACTTCGCTACTTAAAAAATCCCCATAGGCGACGCTTTAAATATTTTTACTGGTTACATGTTTTGAGTTACAGAGGAGGTCTAGGGCCAAAATGATTGCTCTCGCTCTAACGTTCGCAGAGATACCTCACATGTGTGGTTTGAAAACCGTTTTCATACGTGGGCGGGACTTACGTATGCGTTCGCTTCTGTATGCGAGCTCACGGGGACAGGGGCGCTTTAAAAATAAATAAATAAAATTATTCTTCATTTTACTTTATTTATTTTAGTTTGACATGTTTTTCCGCCCTAAACATTTTTTTGATCACTTTTATACCTATTACAAGGAACGTAAACATCCCTTGTAATAGGAATATGGCATGACAGGTCCTCTTTACAGTGAGATATGGGGGGGGGGGTGTCAATAAGACCCCACATCTCACCTCTAGGCTGGGAAGCCTGAAAAAAATACAAAAAAAAAAAACAACAATCCTGGCTTTGATCGTAGCGGTGAGTCGGTAGAAGCACCAGAGGGCGGCGGGGGGGGGGGGGACATCCCCTCTCGCCTCCCGTAAGAATGATCAAGCGGCGGAACAGCCGCTATGATTGTTCTTATGGTGTAGGGAATCGCCGGCTGAAAAAGCTAATATCTGAATGATGCCTGTAGCTGCTCCCATCATTCAGATATCCCCGCACAAAGTCAAGGACGTCATATGACGGCCGGAGGGCGGGAAGTGGTTATTGCAGAGTATTGCCGGGCATTGCGGAGTATTGCCGGGCATTGCGGAGTATTGCCGGGCATTGCAGAGTATCATTCAGATATCATTCAGATATCCCCGCACAAAGTCAAGGACGTCATATGACGGCCGGAGGGCGGGAAGTGGTTATTGCAGAGTATTGCCGGGCATTGCGGAGTATTGCCGGGCATTGCGGAGTATTGCCGGGCATTGCGGAGTATTGCCGGGCATTGCGGAGTATTGCGGACTATGGCAGGGTATTGCGGTGTATGGCAGGGTATTGCGGTGTATGGCAGGGTATTGTGGAGGGTATTGCACAGGGTATTGTGGAGGGTATTCAGCTAATATCTGAATGATACCTGTAGCTGCTCCCATCATTCAGATATCCCCGCACAAAGTCAAGGACGTCATATGACGGCCGGAGGGCGGGAAGTGGTTATTGCAGAGTATTGCCGGGCATTGCGGAGTATTGCCGGGCATTGCGGAGTATTGCTGGGCATTGCAGAGTATTGCCGGGCATTGCGGAGTATTGCCGGGCATTGCGGAGTATTGCCGGGCATTGCGGAGTATTGCGGACTATGGCAGGGTATTGCGGTGTATGGCAGGGTATTGCGGTGTATGGCAGGGTATTGTGGAGGGTATTGCACAGGGTATTGTGGAGGGTATTGCACAGGGTATTGTGGAGGGTATTGCACAGGGTATTGCAGAGTATTGTGGAGGGTATTGCAGAGTATTGTGGAGGGTATTGCAGAGTATTGTGGCGGGTATTGCAGAGTATTGTGGCGGGTATTGCAGAGTATTGTGCAGGGTATTGCAGAGTATTGTGCAGGGTATTGCAGAGTATTGTGCAGGGTATTGCAGAGTATTGTGCAGGGTATTGCAGAGTATTGTGCAGGGTATCGCAGAGTATTGCAGAGTATTGCGCAGGGTATTGCAGAGTATTGCAGAGTATTTTGCAGGGTATTGCAGAGTATTTTGCAGGGTATTGCAGAGTATTTTGCAGGGTATTGCAGAGTATTGTGCAGGGTATTGCAGAGTATTGTGCAGGGTATTGCAGAGTATTGCACCAGGGTATTGCAGAGTATTGCACCAGGGTATTGCACCAGGGTATTGCAGAGTATTGCACCAGGGTATTGCAGAGTATTGCACCAGGGTATTGCAGAGTATTGCACCAGGGTATTGCAGAGTATTGCACCAGGGTATTTTGCAGAGTATTGGCAGGGTGTATTGCAGAGTATTGGCAGGGTATAGCACAGGGATGGCTGAGCAGGGATGGATGGATGGCTGGATCTGTGACTGCAATTGTCACAGATCCAGCCCACAGTGCTGCTGCTGCCATCCGCTCCCTCCCCCTCCCCTCTCACACTGTACCGATCGGTACAGAGAGGGGAGGGAGGAACCGGCGTCATCAAATGACGCCGGTCTGTTTACAAGTGATTGCTCCGTCATTTGACGGAGCGATCACGTGGTAAAAGGCCGCTATCAGCGGCGATTTACCGCGATTCGTGATCCGCCGGGTCCTCTGGACCCGGCGGTCACGGAGTTTCCCGTGTGCGCGCCCCAGGGGGCGCGCGGGAGCGCGATTCTGGGAGGACGTTATATAACGTCCTCCCAGAGTTAAGCAACCACCTTGTCGACGTTATTTGTCGGCAGGTGGTTGTTAAGTGGTTAAATGAGGACCTGTCTATGAATACATCTGTTCTCTTTGGCGTGCTATTGCTGTGTAGGTCTGAACCCGAAAAAAACAATGCTCCCATAATGCAAAAGAAACATTCCATATTCAATTCTGTGTAAAGCTGTGCTACCCATCAGTCCACTAAGGAACTAGAGAAAGATAACAAAGGACATTGGGCTCTGTGGTGTATAATAGCTGCTCTCCCACTGCAATAAAAACAAGGATAAAAATGAGAGTGGATTCTATTTAGAGATGTTAGCAATGCCTCCTTTAACAACAATATGCAGTTGTTTCTTTGTTATACAACTGAAAAAAAAAAAATTATTTTATTTTTTCAAATCTCTTTATTAATTTTCTTTATATTATATAAAATTCAAAAATCGAGACACCTTCTCGACGTTACATCACATATTACAAAAATTATATCTCAAACCCACCCCACCCCTCCCCCCACCCTCTGGGCTTAATTCCTGCGTTCACGCACCTAACTTCACCTTAGCTCTTTTCATCTCCCATTCGTTATGCTCCCATCTTTTCATCAAAACTTATTGTGTGCTTAAACCTAATCCAATCATTCCACTTTGCTTCGAAAACCCTTCCAACCCTTCCTCCCCACTAAATCTTAGATACTCCAAGTTGTAAATTTTGTTTCCTTTTTACACCAGCTCCTCAATGTAGGGCTTTCTGGGTCCTGCCAATATCTAGGAATTAAACTTTTGGCTGCGTTTAATAACTGGGGAAACAGTGTTCTCATATAATGTTTGGCTGGTATTTTAGTCTCATGGAACAGGCACCCCCACGGGTCCTCCACTGTTGCTACGCCAGTTATGTCATTCATTGTTTGCAGTACCTCTCTCCAATATGTGAAAAAACTATTTTTAATAAAAATTAATTGATGCAAAAAAATAAAAATATGCAGCTTTTTTATTTGTACAGTGGGGGTAATGAAATAAAAACTGGTGTAGGCATAAAGTCTGCGACACTCTCTAAACTGAGAAAATGGAGCAGATCCACACAAGCCAGTTTGTTAATTAGGAGCAATTTGCTCTATTTTCTATGCCTTGTCTGCTCCAGACACAGCATATAGAAAGCAGGAGATCTACTTGTTCTGGCTCTATCTGCTCCCGACTCAGCTGAGAGGGAGGAGTGAGGCGGTTAACCCTGCATTTGCCAGAATTAAAAATCAGGCATATAGGCAGGAAATGAGCTTTCCTTGTCTATCTAGACTGGCTCTGCCCATGCAGTAATCTAGAGTGAAACTTTGGCCTTGCACAGGAAATTTTTGTAATAAAAAGACTGATCACTGCTGCTCCTTGTGCAGGGGTTCTTGTATTCACTCCCTCCTGTAGTTTTCTGCAGGCAGTCTGCAGTGAGTGGGGCTGCCAGGTTCTCCCACAGCTCTGCTCTCTACAAACCCAGTTATTACCTTCTAAAAGCAGCAGTGACATCATCTTTGTGTTGCATAAAGTCTGTGTAAAGACATTTAGCTTAACACAAAGTCGATTTATATCCTTTGTGGCTATCGAGAAATGCACTATGGATGCCCCCAGTCCCATCCTTTATGTAAAGTGATGCAAAATACATCTTCTCTATAATGATAATCAAAAGTAAGATTAAAGACATAATAAATATTATTCTGCTGATGTCAGACATATAAACTTTCATTCAATATCCATTAGCACCTTCCTGGGTGGGGCTTAATAAAAGTTGTTGGATAAACTATGGGTTGAGTGTGGTGGAGCTACAAACCTTCAAATGTCTTTTTATGTACACTATATGTTAAATGAATATTTGCAGATACCAGGCACATTTTACTGGACTGATGCATGTTTTTTCCCAATAGAAAGTTTTGTATTTGTCAAGCAGGGATGATTTTGAATACATTGTAAAATGGGATTGTATCCATGAGGAATGTTTAGTAGATGGCAGAGATTTCTGAAAAGACGGATGTATTCTTGTTTCTCTTGATGAACCAATGGTACAATGATAGGGGGTATTGGAAAACTATGAAGAGTCTTGTCTGTGAAGCCCCATACACACTATCAGTTTTCTTGCAGGTTTTTCTCTTCAGGTTTACCAAAACCATGTAGTGCAAGGGCCTGCCTGATTGCATACGAATTGAAACTCTTAAGGTTTGACCTCATATTAGATGGTTTTGGTAAACCTGAAGAGAAAAACCTGCAAGAAAACTGATAGTGTGTATGGGGCTTAAGAGTAGCTCAATGTGCACAATAATCATCTAAAGCAGGGATATGCAATTAGCGGCCCTCCAGCTGTTGCCAAACTACAAGTCCCATAAGGCATAGCAAGACTCTGACAGCAGCAAGCATGACAGCCAGAGGCAGAGGCATGATGGGACTTGTAGTTTTGCAACAGCTGGAGGTCCGCTAATTGCATATCCCTGATCTAAAGCCTCGTACACACGATCGGATATCCTATGGATTCTAATCCGATGGTTTTGTCCATTGGAAATCCGATGAAGCTGACTTCCATCAGTCTTGCCTACACACCATCAGTCAAAAAACCGACCGTTCCAAACGCGGTGACGTAAAACACCCCGATGAGCCGAGAAAAATTAAGTTCAATGCTTCTGAGCATGTGTCGACTTGATTCTGAGCATGCGTGGGTTTTTTAACCGATGGATTTGCCCATAGACGATCAGAGTTTTCGATCGGTTTTTTATCCATCGGAAAAATTTAAAACATGTTCTATTTTTTAAAACCGATGGAAAAAAGACCGATGGGTCCCATACACGATCGGTTTGTCTGATGAAAACAATCCATTGGATGGTTTTCATCGGTTAAACCGATCGTGTGTACAGGGCTTTAGGGTTTAATTTTCTGCACAGATCTATATTTGTGCTGCCCCTCAGACAATCTTCTAACCCAAACCAAGAAGAATCTTAAGCTCTCAGTACTTCTATGTTCTATAAGAAAAATGTATTTCTGGGAACCTACAAGCTGGAGAAAATAAAAATGAACAAATGTTGAATTGCTGCACTATCAGTATTCATCTTTTATCCTCTAAAAAAAATTAACGATGAGTCTGACAAATCTATATGGTCAGAGCTCTACATGATCCAATTTCCATCCTCTGGATTATGTTTGAATAGCCCACTAAAGTAATGAATTTACATATTTTGGAATAAAACAAAAAATACAACAGAACAGGCCTGACATACACTGGAACAAGAAAAAGTGCAAAGTGAAGAATAGCAAGCATCAATTCTTGTCATGTTGCACACTAATGCTACCCCCCCCCCCCCCATGCATTCAACAAAACAATACTTCCGGTTACATTGGTTATACTGGTAGTGTCCTTATGACTGTGCAGTGTTCAAATGTAGCAAATTCCTATAATCCAAGATAGACAGATACACTATATGGCCAACCCCCTCCTGATGGCAGGGTTCAGGTGTCTCCAGTGAGGGACACTGTAAATACCACTTCATACAAAGACATTGTAGACAATTGTGTTCTTCCAGCCTTGTGGTAACAGTTTGGGGAAGACTCTTTTCTGTTCCAGAAAGACTGGGGCCCCTGTGTACAAAGCCAGCTCCAGAAAGACATGGTTTGAACAGCTTGGTGTGGAGAAACTCAAGTGTCCTGTACAGCAATGTTTCTCAACTCCAGTCCTCAAGTACCCCACAACAGATCATGTTTTCAGGATTTCCCTCAGATGAAACGGCTGTGGTAATTACTAAGGCAGAGAAACTGATCTAATCACCTGTGCAAAATAATGGCCTGAAAACATGACCTGTTAGGGGTACTTGAGGACTGGAATTGAGAAACATTGCTGTACGGAGCCCTGACCTCAACCCTACTGAATACCTTTGCCATCCAACATCAGTACCTGACCTCACAAATGGGTACAAATTCCAACAGACACCCTCCAAAATCTTGTGCAAAGCCTTCCCAGAACAGTGGAGGTTGTTATAGCCGCAAAGGGGGGGGGGGGGGTAACCATATTTTAATGGCCATGGTGTCGAATTGGGATATTCAATAAGTATCCAATAAGTTTATATAGTAGGTGTAATTGGCAGGTGTCCACAAACTTAGGCCATATAGTGTACATAAAGCCTATAAAAATAGAAGTTAAAGTGTTACTAAACACACAACAGTTAAATCAGTCTGTATATGCAGTAAAGCATGCTTGTTATGCTCACTATAGAACCTAATGGGTTGTGTAAAATGCCTGTTTGATCCTCTATGCACAGATCCTCCCTTCCTTCCACTGTCCCCTGATAATTTCCTGATAACACAGAGCAGATGGAGTCAGGCTGTACATGCACAGTTTGGTATGTATTGCTAGAGAGGTTTTTTTTTTCTTGGGAGAGTGCATGTGATCAGCACAGGGCCAATCAGGTCTGTCCAGACAGAGGGTCAGGGGAAAATAAAAACTCCTCCTACAAGTTTTAACCAGTGCTTGCGCTGGACACTGATAGAAGTCACAAGACTGCTATATAATGCTGATGAGAAAAGGTATTACGCAGTTTACATTTACTAGAATAATTGCATTCCCATGTTCTGTATAGTGTGGGAGACCAGATATAGTGACTGCAGGGTCCTGGCTTTAGTGACTTTTTAACTCAAAATTACCTTACTACCTGAAAAGACATCTTAAAAAGGAGGGATAATATGCACAGGAATGAGTAATGCCACGTACACACAATCGGAAATTCCAACAAGAAAACCGTGGATTTTTTTCAGACAGAAAGTTGGCTCAAACTTGTGTTCCGACCGTCAAGAACGTGGTGATGTACAACACGTACAACGAGCCAAGCAAAATGAAGTTCAATAGCCAGTGTGGCTCTTCTGCTTGATTCAGAGCATGCGTGTTTTTTTTGTCCGTTGGAATTGCATACAGACGATTGGAATTTCCTACAAGAACTTTTTCCGTCTGAAAATTTGAGAACCAGCTCCCAAATTTTTGTTGGCGGAAATTCCGACAGAAAAAGTCCTACACACGGTCAAAATTTCCGACCAAAAGCTCACATCGAACTTTTCTTGTCGGAAATTCCGACCGTGTGTACGGGGCATAAGGCTCAGTGCTTTTGGCATTCCCTGATACAGTTAAAGGGTTGTTTTTTGCTCAACCTCAGTCTCACAGGAATTGCACATCTAAAGAGTGGCTTGACTAAGTGTCATATAAATCAATTAAGTGCAATTAGCTATCCTACAGCTACTCAGGAAATACTAGTCCCTATAAAAATGGAAGTGGAGTTCCAGCCATTTCTGTGTTTATCAAAAGTCAGCAGCTACAAAAAGTGTAGCTGCTGACTTTTAATAAACACACACACTCATCTGTCCCACGGTCCAGCGATGATGCGGCCACCCGAAGCCTCGTTTCTCTCCTCCTCCTCTTCAAGGCGCAGGCATTGCAAGTGTTGGTACCCGGCTGTGACAGCATGTGCGAGTCGCGCTGTGACATGTCCCAGAAGATTGCAGGGAAGGAGGGGAGAGGAGAAACTGTCAAAACTAGGTACCCCCCCCCCTCAAAAGAATGACATGCCAAATATGGCATGTCAGGGGGCCAGGAGTCCTTAAAGTGGAAGTTCTACTTTTGGGTGGAACTCCGCTTTAAAGAATTTGATTCTTTATTTCCAATCTGTTTTTAAAAAAAAAATGAATAAGAATACTGTACACTGAAGGAACATCTGAAAGGGAAACGTTAAAAAAAAATTGCCTCAAGAGAAAAGTTCACATCAAAAGGATTACAGTGTGCTTGCAGCAAATTTGGCAGACATCTGACATTAATTTATTACATTTATCAAAAACTCAACTCAAACAGATGATCACCACGAACAGCATTGCAGGTTTTAAATGACATTAAGTAACTTATTTGTTGTTTATAACACTGACAGTAATTGCTCAGCTGCTCTTTATAGAATGTTTGTTATTTCAGACAGTTCGGATCATACAGTGTCACTGCAGGGAAGAGTGACAATCCATAAGCTGGAGGGGGATACTGTAACTTTGGGCATCCACAGTTGCTGCAACTTGTCTAGTAACACTGTAACTGGCAGATTCCAAAACATCCTGTCCATCACAATAAGAATGTTATCATAAGGAGTACACATTAAAAACAACGCCATTAGGAAATTGTTTCAGTAAAGGTTCTTTAGTGACAGCGCAGAGATGAAATATCGCTTCTACCCGCTCGCACACCTGACACATGAGAGGGAAGACGGTGAAATAATTCTGTGCCGGAGGAAAAACTCCTGTATTCCTGAACACCAGTAACTGATCAGAGGATGCAGAAAACAGAATTCATTGAAGAACGGCATATATAGTCTGAGGCTAAATTATTTAGACATGACAGAGAAAGTGCAAAAACCAAGACTATTTACACAACAATATGTGAACATATGGTAAATATATATAACAAATATACCTATACAGGTTGGATGATGGTCAGTTGTTAAAGGGTAAATTTTCCCTAGAACATGGGTGCTCAACCTGTGGCCCTCCAACTGTTGCGGAACTACAAATCCCATCATGCCTTTGGGAGTCATACTTGTAACTGTCAGCCTTGCAATGCATCATGGGACTTGTAGTTTCACAACAGCTGGAGGGCCACAGGTTGAGCAAGCCTGCCCTAAATGAATACCTTAACAGATACTAGCTCAGACCCCGATATTAGTTGTCCAGTCTCACTCTTCCTGCTGCTGCATTATCCCACGAGAGAATAAGGTCTGTTTCGATGGTACAACAGGTAGGTGGAGCTGAGAACTTGAGTGCAGAATGCTCAAAGCAAGTATCCCTCCAAGGCTGACAAGAGTGGTTGCAGCGATAACCTGCTGTCATCTCAAAACTAAGATATCAGTCTTAGGTAAAGCAGACCTTAAGAGCCCTTTCACACTGGGGCACTTTGCAGGTGCTATAACGCTAAAAATAGCGCCTGCAAAGCGCCCTAAAAAAGCGCCGATGCGGTCTCTCCAATATGAAAGCCCTGAGGGCTTTCACACTGGAGCGGTGCGCTAGCAGGACAGTAAAAAAAAAGTCCTGCTAGCAGCATCTTTGGAGCAGTGAAGGAGCGGTGTGTATACAGCTCCTCCACCACTCCTGCCCATTGAAATCAATGGGCACCGCGGCTATACCCCCGGCAAAGTGCTGCTGCAGCAGCACTTTGCGGGTGGTTTTAACCCTTTTTCGGCCGCTAGCGGGGGATAAAAGCGTCCCACTAGCGACCGAATAGGCCCGCAAATACGACGGTAAAGCGCCGCTAAAAATAGCGGCACTTTACTGCCGATGCTCCAGTGGGAAAAGGGCCTTAGGAAAGCTACATTAAGGGGTTCCATAGTTGTTGCCCAATAACACGTAATGGAAGGGAAAACAATATTTATTAGGCTGTGTTGAGCTATTCTGAGGCTTGAACAGACGTGTGGTTTTGCTGGAAACCTGACTGGCGGTAGCTGCCCAATTTTCCGAGATCGAGAAGTAGAATTCTATTTGTTTCTAATTTCCTTGCCAAATATCAATGTCTATTAATGTATCATTCCTGAACTAGAGCACACCAAAATTTGACACATTATCATTTTGTAGAGAAAACTTCAAGCAGCATTAAACGCAAAACCAAAAATTTAATAAACTGCATCTTAACAACCAGTAGATGTGATGGCTGCAAACGTTTTCTTTTTTTTAGGCTTTCCCCCCCTCTGTTTTCACCTGGTGATTTGACCAGTAACATACCTGCTGTATTAGAGTGCCTACACGCTGGATGAAGGAGCACAGGGGGCACTTTGGATAGCAGCACTGTTAATTGGGGGGTGGGTGTTAGCAGATTTAGATACACTACCAAATTGAAGCTGACCTCTAGCCAACACTTTAAAAGCAGCTATGGCAACAGTTTTTTCCTTTTGGGATGAAGGCTTTACATAAATAATTAAAATCTGATTATAAACACCCAGTAGTAAGTGGCTGAGCCACGATTATACCGCTCCTCCCAGCTGGCCACTGGAATGCTAATACTACAGTATATTACCAAAAGTATTGGGACACCTGCTTTTACATGCACATGAACTTTAATGGCATCCCAGTCTTGAGCCTCGTACACACGACCGTTTTTCTCGGCAAGAAATGACATGAAAACTGTTGGGAGAAACCCGTGAAAACCGTGCGTGTGTACGAGGCTTTCAGGTTTCTCGTCAAGAAAACTGCCCAGAATCTCGATGAGTAAAAAAAGAAGACCTGCTCTCTATTTTCTCGTCGGGAGTCTCATTTTTCTCGTCGTGATTCTCGTCAGACTGTATTTGGACGAGAAAACCGGTCGTGTGTATGCTTTTCCGAGTCTTTAAAAACCGCGCATGGTCAGAATCAAGTATGAGACGGGAGCGCACCTTCTGGTAAAACTAGCGTTCGTAATGGAGATAGCACATTCGTCACGCTGTAATGAACTGAAAGCACGAAGACTGAAAAGCGCGAATCGTCTCTCACTAATCTTTTACTAACAGTAACATGAGATTAGCAAAAGCAGCCCAAGGGGTGGCGCCATGAGAATGGAACTTCCCCTTTATACTGCCGTCGTACATGTTGAACGTGACCACGCTTTACAGCGGCGAGATTTTGGATTGACAGTGTGTATGCAAGGAAAGCTTGACAAGAATCTCGTCAAGCTTGACATGAAACCCGTTGAGAAAAACAACGTTTTAGTCAGTAGGGTTCAATATTAAGTTGGCCCACTCTTTTTTTTTTCATTTAATTGCTTTTTATTATTTGTTTTACATATCAATATATAAATATGTTTGCATTCAATTCCATATACAATAAAGAAGGAAAAAATGTCACAAATAAAAGAAAGGAAAAAGATTGTCACAGTGTGCTATATATAATCCCGCCTCCGCTTATTTTTTCCTCCACCCAATCCTCCCTCCCACCCTCCCCCCACACCACATCACGTTTAAAGGTTAGTGTATAGATAGATTGGCTGTGATTACAAAGGCGGATATAAAGGGGGAAGGGGTCCGAGACAAGCAGTAGAAAGAAGAAACAGAGCAGGGAAGAGAAAGCAAGGACAGGGTAAGAAAACTCAACGAAAAAAAGGAGAAAGAAGAAAGCAAAAAAGGGCAGGGCAAAAAACAATGTGGAAAAAGAAAAAAAAGAAAAAAAAAACAAGAAAGAAAAGGGCGGGAGGTCGGCCGGACAGGGGAACAGAAACAGGTGTGAGAGAGTCCCTCCCAGGGCTGCAGCAATATATTGCAGTAAGCAAGGCCCTTTGGCTCCATACTCAGAACCGGGCCCCGGAAAGGGCTCCCTATGGGGGGCACCCCACCTCGTCCAGCCATGGCCTCCACATTCTTTCAAATTTTTCAATCTTACTTTGTTTGATATGTAACACCCTTTCACTCCATACCAGTACATTTATTGTCTCTACCCAACTTCCCACTGCTGGGGGGGTTTTGGACTGCCACTTCTGTGCGATTAACTTGCGTGCTTGAAATAGGCATCTCAAGATCACTTCTGTAGTGTCTGGCGGGATTCTCCTCTCCTCAATTCCCAGTAAGCAAGTCTTGGCCACCGGTTCTAGCAGGGTCCCGAATGTTTTATTTAATCTTGCTATTATCTCCTCCCAGTACCTTAATAACTTGGGACATCTCCACACCATATGGATAAAATCCCCTGTCGCTTTACACCTAGGACATTCGTCGTTTATCCTCCACCCAAGTCTATGCATCTTTTTGGGGGTATAGTAAACTCTATGGAGGAAATATAGGTGAGATATTCTCTGCGCAGGGGAAATCGAAACCAGAGTTCCCTGCTCCAAAACCCTATCCCATTGTGCGGTACTTATTGCCCCCACATCTCTTTCCCATCCTATTTTACTCTTGGAGGGTCCCGCTCTGCTTATTACTCTTGCCCTCAGTCTGTTATACAGCTCTGAGATTAAGCCTTTAGTTTTACATGCCGTAGCTATTTTTGAGAGAACGGGGGACTGTATCCATGCTAATGTTGGTGACTTGAATTGAGCCTGGATAGCATGCCTGATCTGAAGATATTTGTAAAAGGTTTTGTTTGATATATTAAATTCACTAGTTAAATCAGAGAATGTTTTCATTTGGTTGCCCCTGTATAACTGAGCTAAACGTTTAATACCCTACCCTGGCTATCCCATTCCCTGGGTTTCTCTATGGCGCTAATTTCTGGGAATTTTTTGTTGCTCCATATGGGGGTAAACTCGGTTACTCCACTGTATCCCATGGATACCTTGGTTCCCTTGCCAGACTTTATTAACTAGTTCTACCGTCGGGCATCTATAGACAAAAGAGTCTGCCTCCAGTGCCTCTGCCAATATGCGGTGTAGGGCCCCCATTAGCATCATATTGACACTGGGATTGCCCTCCGTTGGGAGTCCGCAACCCACCAGGTGCTGTAGTTGGGAGGCCAGGAAATACAATCTCGGGTCAGGAACCGCGAATCCCCCCGCTTTATTCGGGAGTTGCAAGGTTTGCAAGCTGATCCTCGACTGCCGCCCCTTCCATATCAACTCCCTAAAGAGTGATTTGATTTTCTTGAACCACTTATGGCCAAACCAAATCGGAGAATTGTGAAACAGGTACAGTAGTTGTGGCAGCCATATCATTTTTATCAGGTTGCAGCGCCCTGCTACTGATAGGGGGAATCGTTTCCATATGTCACCTTTATGTTTTAATTTAAGTAATAATGGGGCAATGTTTTAGTTTACATACTGAATTATTTCCCTAGTAATCCAGACCCCCAGATATTTCAGTTTTGTGGCAACTTTTAACCGGGCTACCCCAAGCGGGGCCTGGCCATCCAGTGGGTCAAGCGGCAACAAGGCCGATTTTTCCCAGTTGATGACCAGGCCCGAGAAGCATCCGAATGGCTCGACCAACTGTATCACTGTATTTAATGAAGACTCGACGTCACCCAAGAACAACAGCACATCATCCACGAATAGTGCTATCCATTCCTCCCCCTCCGGCCTGCTAAATCCTCTTGTTCCTGGCATTTGTCTAGTCTTGATAGCCATTGGCTCCATTGCAAGGGCGAACAATAGTGGGGAGAGGGGGCAGCCCTGTCTTGTCCCTCTCTCCAGTTGGAACTGCTCTGATGATGCATTGTTTATTTTTATTTTGGCACGGGGTTCATTGTATAATAGTTTGACCCAATTAATAAAAATCGGGCCAAATCCAAACCTCTCCAATACCCTCCACAGATATTCCCACTCAAGGGTGTTGAATGCCTTTGCGGCATCCAGTGCTAGCAATGCTCTAGTTCCGTCATTGACTGTAGGGATTTGTATATTTAAGAAAACCCTTCTGATATTAATACTCGTTGATCTGTTTGGGATAAAGCCTGAGTTGGCCCACTCTTTGCACCTATAACAGCTTCAACTCTTCTTGGAAGGCTGTCCACAAGGTTTATGAGTGTGTCTATGAGAATGTTTGACCATTCTTACAAGAGCGCATTTGTAAGGTCAGGCACTGATTTTAGACGAGAAGGCCTGGCTCGCAGTCTCCTCTCAATTCATCCCAAAGGTGTTCTATCGAGTTGAGGTCAGTCAAGTTCCTCCACCCCAAACTCGCTCATCCATGTCTTTATGGACTTTACTTTGTACTCTGGTCCAAATCATTAGGTGGAGGGGGGATTATGGTGTGGGGTTGTTTTTCAGTGGATGGGCTTGGCCCCTTAGTTCCAGTGAAGGGAACTCTTAAGGCCTCAGCATACCAAGACATTTTGGACAATTTCATGCTCCCAACTTTGTGGGAACAGTTTGGGAATGGCCCCTTCCTGTTCCAACATGTCTGCGCACCAGTGCACAAACAAGGTCCACACTCTAATCACCCCGTGCACACAGGGCAGTTGCACTGACCCTATACTTTCTTTTCACTACTTTCACTTTTAAACAGAGAAGCCTGGCTTCTGTATGTAGAAGTGACAGCTCCTCTCCGAGCGCAGCTACTGTAATATATATGATATGCAGTCCCAAACCCTGCCTTCTGTACAAAGCATGCTCCTTAACTCTACACTCTGTACTCCTGAATCCTGCACTCTGTACATAGCGCACTCCTGAACCCTGCACTCTGTACACGGCACACACCTGAACTCTGCACCCTGTATGTAGCACACTTCTGAACCCTACGCTCTGTATGTAGCACACTCCTGAACACTGCACTCTGTACATAGCGCACTCCTTAACACACATGTGTTTTGGGTGCACACCCTAATGCAATTGGCTGTGCACACCTATGGTTTGGATTATTTTTGGAGACTAGGGATATCGCTTAGTGTCACTTTAAGTGTTGTTGAGACAATGCTGTTCTTTGCTGAGAGTGAGAAGAGGTCAAGAATGTTCTGTTTACAGGATGAACAGCAGAAAACATTCCTGGAAAAGGAAAATCCCACTGATTTCAGAATGGATCATCTTCAGCGGGATCCCTCCCAAGACTCTTTAGGACAGCCTGTTCTAGACAGCTGACTTCAGGGGATCCCACAGACAAAAGAGATAGAGCTGATGTTTTGGACACATTACCGACATCAGCCAGAATCTGATGTCATAACCAAAAATGCAGACACTGCCAAAAATATCCCTTAAATAATATTGTGGTCTCTGCTTTCCAACCACACTCCGTATGGAATATGCATTTAACTGTTTGCTGATGAGAGGATAAAGGGAAACCTCAAATCTGCTTTGTTATTGTATATGCAACATTCATACCACAGCAAAAAAACACCCCTGTAACTGTACCAGGGGATACCAAAAGCACTGAGCTACACACATTCCTAGGCAGATTATCTGTCCTATTTAAAGGGGTCTTTTCAGGTAGTAAGGCAATTCTGAGTTAACTTCCATTTTTTTAGGCTTGCTGTTAGACCTGGGCGATTTTCTCCCCAAAAAAATCTGCGATTTAAAAAAATAAAAAACTTGATTCACGATTCACGGTGTCAGCGCCGGTCCTGGGGAGCTGCAGGCAGGAGTTTTTAGGCGAGGCCGCAGCTTCAGCCTAGTCCGCGGCGTCCGGCCTCACGGACTAGGCCGAAGCCACGGTCTCACCTAAAAACTCCTGCCCGCAGCTCTTCAGGACCGCGTCGGTTCTGGTGAAAAAAGAAAAAAAATCAAAAAAATCGATTTGCTGAAAATTTGAATCGATTTGACCTCTCAACTCGATTCAAGATTTAAATCGATTTTTTCCCCTAACCTACTTGCTGTACTCTATATAGTCTAAGTTTGTGGACACCTGCCAATCACATCTACTATACGAGTATCCCAATCCAGCAACATGCCCAATAAAATGTGGTTATCCCCTTTGGGGCTCTAACAACCTCCACTGTTCTGTGAAGGCTTTACACAAAATTTTGGAGGGTGTCTGTGGGAATTTGTACCCTTTTGTGAGATCAGGTACTAATGTTGGATGAAATGACCTGGGTCACGATCGGCATTCCACTTCAACCCAAAGCTAATCAGTAGGATTGAGGTCAGGGCTCTGTGCAGGACACTTGAGTTCCTCCACACCAAGCTGGTCAAACCATGTCTTTACAGAGCTGGCTTTGTACACAGTCATGCTGGAACATAGAGCTGCACAATTCTGGCTAAAATGAGAATCACTATTTTTTTGCTTAGAATAAAGATCAAGATTCTCTCACGATTTTCGCGACATAACATCATCTTTCACACTATACAAAAAATGTGGGCTAACTTTACTGTTTAGTTTTTTAATTAATTGAAGTGTATTTTTTCCTTAAAAAATTGCGTTTGAAAGTCCGCTGCGCAAATACAGTGTGACATAAAATATTGCAACAACCGCCATTTTATTCTCTAGGGCAGCGATATTCAATTAGCAGACTTTCAGCTGTTGCAAAACTACAAGTCCCATCATGCCTCTGCCTCTGGGGAGTCATGCTTGTGGCTGTCAGAGTCTTACTATGCCTCATGGATCTTGTAGTTCTGCAACAGCTGGAGGTCCGCTAATTGCATATACCTGCTCTAGGGTCTCTGCTAAAAAAAAATATATGTTTGGGGGTCCTCAGTTATTTTCAACCAGAAAAATAGGATTTTTGTACTCACCGTAAAATCCTTTTCTCTGAAGTCCATGGACGGACACAGCTTCCTTATATTCTTGACATTAGGGTTATGTTCCATCTATTAGGAGAGGACTAGGCAGACATGTTAGATATTTAAAAACATGTAACTATAGCAAAGCTGAACAGCCCCGCCCAGGGAGTGGTCCCTCTGGTCATAACCCCTCACCCTGCACTCAGCAGCTCAGTTCGTCAAAAAGCAGTACAAACATAAAAAGGAGGGGTGGGTGCTGTGTCCGTCCATGGACTTCAGAGAAAAGGATTTTACGGTGAGTACAAAAATCCTATTTTTTCTTTCGCTGCCTTACACACCTGTGAGACAGACGCTTGATGTCGGAAAGCCCAGGAGGCACCTGGTCGAATGTGCCGTGACAGGAAAGGGAGGCGCCCGCCCTTTTAGGGCATAAGCCTGAATCACGATCTGTCTGATCCACCAAGAAATGGTAGCCGACGAGACCGCCCAGCCTTTCTTTAAACCAGTCACTGACACAAACAGTGAGTCTGACCTCCGAAACGGAGCCGTAGCAGACAGATACACACGCAGAGCACGTACCACGTCCAAGGAATGTAACGCAACCTCTTTGGGATGCGACGGCCGAGGACACAAGGATGGAAGTACAATGTCCTCATTTAGATGAAAAGCCGAAACCACCTTCGGAAGAAACGAAGGCTGCGGGCGTGGCACCGCTTTATCCTTATGGAGGATCAAGTAGGGGGACTTGCATGACAAGGCCGCCAACTCAGAAACCCTCCTGACAGATGTAATGGCCACCAGAAAGGCAACTTTCTGAGAGAGTGTCAAAAATAGGAATCTCTCTAATGTTCTCAAAGGGAGGTTTCTGAAGTACTGAGAGCACCAGATTCAAATCCCACGGAGGTAGTGGTGGTTGAACCAGAGGAGCTACATGTCGGACCCCTTGCACAAACGTACTCACCAATGAATGAGCCGCCAAGGGTCGTTGAAAGAAAAACAGCCAAGGTTGATATCTGCCCCTTAATGGTGCTTAGGGCAAGTTTTTGATCCACTCCACGCTGTAAGTACAGCAGGATCCTGGAAACCGAATATGCCGGTGGACGCCACCCCATCTCCTCACACATAGAGATGTAGGCCTTTCACGTGCGATGATAGATCTTCCGAGAAGAAGACTTCCGTGCCCTCAGCATAGTGGAAATTACTGAATCTGACAGCCCCCGGTCCCTCAGAACCTGACTTTCAACAGCCATGCCGTTAAAGCCAGTGACTGTAAAGCAGGATGAAGTATAGGACCTTGCGACAGAAGGTCCTCGCGCATCGGCAGTCGCCAAGGGACATCCGCCACCAGGCGCACTAGGTCGGTGTATCAGGGACCCCAAGGCCAATCTGGGGCAATTAGAATCACGGAATCCCCTCGGTCTCCACTCTGCGGAGCAGACGAGGAAGACGTTTCAGTGGGGGAAAAGCATAGATCAGCCGATACTGTTTCCACGGAGCCACCAACGCGTCTTCCGATTGAGTCAAGAAGCCAGGAGACCTACGTCTGGCGTGCCCCATCTCAGGCAAAGGAGTCAAAACACTTAAGCGAAGGGAAGGCGATACTGACTTTGGGTTATAGGTGCTGCACACCCCTGATATCAATTTTATAGAAAGGAAAGGTACCCCAAGGGGCTTTGAGTTGCAGCAAAAAATAATGAGTTGAAAAATTGAAAAAATGTATAAAAATATGTTTTATTTAGTTAAATGAGTAAATAGTGAACGAAAGCATCTAGTGGGATGAAAACATGAGTTCCATAATACAATTACACAATATGCATATAAATAAATACAACCATATGAGTTCATGTTACAATGAAATAAGTAGGCTTGTACTATAGACCCCGACGCGTTTCGACCTTTGACAGTAGAGGTCTCTTTAGGGGCAAAAAAGGTTGATAACATAAACTCTGGAAAAAGATACATATAGATAAATATTTGTTGAAACAAAGAACAAACATATAGATATTAGCATTAAGAATATACAATCATTGTTCACCATGTTGGCATATGTGAGTATATTTACCAAAGGGTAGAGTCAAAAGCTGAAACCATAGGTCCACCGCAGACCCCATCGCCAAGAAAGAACGCTCTCAGGGAACCACGCGGAAAGGGAGGGACCAGGCTGTGGATGAGCAGGCAACCTCTATGCCTACGAGAGGTCGCACCAGGGAACGCCCACACTGGGCGGGGAGGGGGCGGCATCCCACTAGATGCCGCCCCCCTCCCCGCCCAGATCCCACTAGATGCTTTCGTTCACTATTTACTCGTTTAACTAAATAAAACATGTTTTTATATATTTTTTTCAATTTTTCAACTCATTTTTTTCTGCAACTCAAAGCCCCTTGGGGTACCTTTCCTTTCTATAAAATTGATATCAGGGGTGTGCAACACCTATAACCCACAGTCAGTATCGCCTTCCCTTCGCTAAATTTTTTTTTGGGTGGTTAAACACCCGCACCCCAGGCTTGATACTTGTGGGTTCAAGACATGAGCAGTGTATTTTTGATGCACCCAACAATTCTCTCTCCCGCCCCCATGAATATGCCACAAACTCTAAACCATGAGTGCCCTTCAGAGCGATACGTGGTTTTTAAATAATAATCAAATAATAATGCTAAGATGCCTTTATAACATTTCGTCGCCGCCATGGATTGAATACACACTTCGATCGGGGGTGGCGACTGAAATGGATCTCCTCTATAGTGGAAGCAAAGGTGGACCCCCATGCTACAAGCCATGGCCCATACAGGCCTGTATGTATCCATCTTTTTTGCTTAAGGGGTTCGTCCCAGGCACCCCTTACAAGCAATTTATGTGAACTTCATTGGTTCACATTTTTCTTTCCTTACACACTTCAGGCTTCATGAGGCATGTTGTTGTAGATTGTTCGTGGAACTAAGTACTTAGTCTTGTTTTTTGTTTAAGAAATAGATATGTCAATACTCGCTAAGTGTCGTGGGAAACCTTTTTGAGATTCCTAACAAACTAACAATACTTGATTAACAATGTTATTTATACACCCCTACAGCAATATGTAATCCCTAGGGCCATGGTTCCACCGTTATCACCTTGCCAAGAGGCATGCGTTTCTTGGCCCACGTTTGGTGGGGAGCGCTGCTTTGATCGGGTTTGCCTCTATGCCTCACGGCAGGCGGGTAGGATATCCGAGGCATGCCTCTTTCCCCTTATTATGCTCCACAGCGGCTTCGCCGCTAGATGGAGCTTCCACCTGCCGGCGGCGTCCCGTGATCCTTCCAGACGTCATTGGCGTGCTGCGCATGCGCCCCAGGCGGCAAGCGCGGCATGCCATGACGTCACGCCATTTGACGGCGGAAATGACTGCAGCTGCCGAGGATTCGTCCTTCCGAAACTCCGGGGAGACCGCACAAGGGCCGCCACTCACGGTGGCCTAGCGGATCCCTGCACATGGTGCTTGGGGGGGGGGGGGGTTGGCGGAGGGGGGTGTTTGTTTTTTTAGGCGGATGAGGGGTAGAGCCATCGCACCTGAGCACACCCAGCCAGGCAGACCTTCCCCTATTTAACAAGCCCCAGGGAGTTTTTAGAACAGAACCTATATGGTGGTCAGGACAGAGGGATGAGCAGACTTTGGGTATAAAGTAAGTAATGCCTGATTCCCTATACGGCCCCCTTTGGTAGTAGGTTTTCTACCTTTCCTAAGCTCGTCCCCTGCCCCCACCATTTGATCTATATTTCTAATATTTTTCTCCCTTCCATTTATCTTCCTCAGACTCCAATGGTCATAGGCATCAATAACCTTATGCCTACCTGGGAGATCCTTGTAGGATAAATCAGTTAACAAGATACTCCACCATATTAAAATAATCCACCAGGATCATTTAGATAGCCCAGGTAAACATTCCTTCCCCTCCTTCCTTTCCTTTCCTCCCCAACTTTACCGCACCCCCATCTGTTCACTTATTTCACTACCCATATCCTTTACACTTCTTCACATATTGCTTCACACACATCACATATCTTCTTCACACGCACATCCATTTCCCTTTCTTCTTTTCATTTCAAATTTTCATTCATGCACCCTTTTCATTTCACTACATTCCTCACATTCACCTCCCGTCATCCCACATTTGCCCCTTTTCTTTTTTTTTCATTCATTTTATATTTTTTCACACTTTTGTCATTTTTTCTTTACGCACATCTCACATAGGGCCTCTTCCCTACAGTTTCCCACTCTATCACTGCACATTCCATACCCACACTCAACACATGTCTTTTCTATCTACATTCTACCATATCTTTGCGTCATACTGACACTCCCTCACTTACACTCACCAGCACACTTCATCCCAGTTTCACTGTTATTCATTCACCCCTTCTCCTTCAGATCCCTCACCACACTTACACATCCTTTCACCCCATGCACTTTCCCTCTCCGCACGACACCCCCCATCTCCCCCCCCCCCCCCCTTCCCTTTTTTTTTTTTTTTTTTTTGCTCCTTTCTTTCCCTTTTTTCCTTCTCCCTTCCTTCTTTACCTGTTGACTATTTTTCCAGCATTTTTAAGGTCGTAATTTTTCTTTTATTTATATTCGTATGTCTCTTTAGGTTGGTCGGTCTGCTTCTGTCAGGTTTGTGCTCCCTCTTTTGTCATCTGGTTTTGCTTGGGTCCTCACTCCCCCCCATGGCCTGCCGCCCCCCTCCCGCGCCCAGTGTGGGGGTTCCCTGGTGCGACCTCTCGTAGGCGTAGAGGTTGCCTGCTCATCCACAGCCTGGTCCCTCTCCATCGACCCTGCCTTTCCGCGTGGTTCCCTGAGAGCACTCTTTCTTGGCGATGGGGTCTGCGGTGGACCTATGGTTTCAGCTTTTGACTCTACCCTTTTATAAATATACTCACATATGCCAACATGGCGAACAATGATTGTATATTCTTATTGCCAATATCTATATGTTTGTTCTTTGTTTCAACAAAATATTTATCTATATGTATCTTTTTCCAGAGTTCATGTTATCAACCTTTTTTCCCCCTGAAGAGACCTCTACTGTCAAAGGTCGAAACGCGTCGGGGCCTATAGTACAAGCCTACTCATTTCATTGTAACATGAACTCATATGGTTGTATTTATTTATATGCATATTGTGAAATTGTATTATGGAACTCATGTTTTCATCCTACTAGATGCTTTTGTTCACTATTTACTCGTTTAACTAAATAAAACATATTTTTATATATTTTTTCAATTTTTCAACTCATTCTTTTTTGCTGCAACTCAAAGCCCCTTGGGGTATCTTTCGTTTCTATAAGGAGTCAAAACACATCCGGGTGTAGCGACCATTCTCCTTGGTCCAGGATCTGGCGACTTAGGTAGTCCACTTGCCAGTTTTCTACTCCCAGAATGTATACGGCCGATAGAGACGGCACGCTCCGTTCTGCCCACCGCAGGATGTGAGCGACCTCTGATGCTGCAGCCAAGCTTTTTGTTCCTCCTTGATGGTTGACATACGCCACCGCCGTGGCGTTGTCCGACTGGATCCTGACTGGATGCCCCTGTAGCCTCTAGGACCATGTGGAGAGGCACTGCCTGATCGCCCGAAGTACCAGCACATTGATCGGCAGGCGGGATTCTTCCTGTGTCCAGCGACCTTGTGCCAACTGAACACCCCAAACGCCCCCCCAACTGGTCAGGCTGGCGTCCGTCGTGATCACCGTCCAGTGAAGGGGAAGGAACGACTTTCCGGACTGAAGGGCCGGAGATCTCAGCCACCAAACCAGGGAAGACCTGACTAGTTGGCTCACCCAGATTTGACAATCCAGGGACAACAGAGACTTGTCCCACTTGGACAGGATCTCCTTCTGCAAGACTCAAGTGTGGAATTGAGCATACGGTACTGCCTCGAAAGAGGCTACCATGAGAACCAGGAATTGGAATGCAAAAGCGCAGTGACGACCACCTGCGGGATGCAAGCAGCTTCATCGTCGTTTGAAGAGTCTGCAATTTTTCCAAAGGAAGAAAAACTGAGGAGTTCAGAATCAAGCCCAGGTATTCCAGGCGCTGAGTTGGCACCAACACCGACTTCTGGAAGTTCAGTACCCAACCAAATTCTTGAAGGGACTGACTGGCAATCGCCACATCCTCCTCTAATTCTGAGTCTGAAGCCGCTCTCAGAAGGAGGTCGTCCAGGAAGCCCCTGATAGCGATTCCTTGCTGTCTCAGCAAGGCCAGAATCGGGGCGAGCACCTTGGTGAAAACCCTTGGTGCCGATGCCAGGCCAAAAGGGAGAGCCACAAATTGGTAGTGATCGTCCCCGACTGCAAAGCGCAGAAATCTCTGATGCCTGACATATATGGGGACATGCAAGTATGCGTCCTTAATGTCCAAGGATGCCAGAAAATCCCCTGGATGGAGTGCAGCGACCACAGAGTGAACTGATTCCATCCTGAACCTTCCTACTTTTACAAAGGAGTTGAGGGCCTTGAGGTCCAGGATTGGACGGACCCCGTCCTTTTTTGGGACTACAAATAGATTAGAGTAGAATCCCTGAAACCTTTCCGGCAGCGGCACGGGTACTATTACCCCGCGCCTCAGCAGGTCCTGCACTGCCCCAAATAGGGCGTTCCGACGAGCCGGAAGAAGATGAAGGTTGGAGGGAAAAAATCTGTTTGGTGGACAAGTAAGAAATTCTATTTTATACCCTGATGAAACCACTTCGCAAACCCACTGGTCAGAAAGCAGGGAGGTCCATCGAGCTGCAAACTCGCGAAGGCGAACCCCCACCTGAGAGTTGGGCGGGGGCAAACCTTCATGCAGTAGCAGATTTGTTCGCAGGCTTGTTTGGCTTGCGAACCCAGGGACGCTTTTGTCCCTCAGCTGGCCCCTTGTCGGCCTGGGAACGCTTACCTGCGGGCCCAGACTGATGAAAGAATGCTTCTGAGCGGAAAAGGAGGGCCCTGGTTTACTGCGTGGCTCCTTACCTTTTCTGGATTGTGGGAGCAACGTGCTCTTACCCCCAGTGACATTCCTAATAATGTCATCCAGTGAGGCTCCAAATAGCCTCTCTCCCTGGAAGGGCAAATCCGCCAGAGCCTTCTTTGAAGTCTGGTCCGTGGACCAGCATTTTAGCCAAATTAGTCGACGCAGTACCCCAGCAGATACTGAGGCTCGGGAAATCAGGGGAGTTGTATTCAGGGCTACATCGCAGACATATTTAAGGCCATGCACCAACTGGTCGGCCAGTTCTACGCAGACCGGGGAAACCTGTTGCTTCTCCAACTCCCGGTGCAACAATTTTGCCCATTCAGTAAGTGTCTGTGACACCAGTGCCGCAGCCAATACTGGCCGTAATGCTGATCCCAGCATGGTGAACATGAACCGGGCCACCGATTCGGACCTCCTATCTGCAGGATCCTTGAATGCAGGGGTCCCCTCAACCAGAATCGTGGTTACCTTGTTTAACCTGGATACCGGGGGGTCCACAACCGGGGGAGATGCCTATTTTTTTCTAAAGGATCACCTCGAAAGGGTAACGGACCGCCATGCGTTTTGGGACCGAAAAGGTCCTCTACGGTCGTTCCCATTCTTTGTCTATAAACTTATCAAAATAAGTTACATAAGGAAACACCTTAGTAGTGCGGGTCGGCTTGTGGGACCCAAAAGGGACCAACACCTCAGTAGATGCCCCAGCCGCATCCTCCAGCTTAAGGGTTTCCCGCACTGCAATGATAAGTGATCCAACAAGCACCTTCTCCTGCGCTGACCCGGACACAGAGTCTTCCTCACTGTCCGAATGGTCCTGGTCCACATACTCTGACTCTTCAGAACAGGGGCCCTGTGTCACAGCCAGGCCCGAGTCTGAGTCAGAGCTTTCCCCAGAAGATGGTGGGGGGAGGGGGCTCTTTTTACCCCCCTTTCGCCCGCACACCGCCTTCACCCTGGCAACAAATGATTCCAGGATCGCCGACAAAGCGTCCATAGGTACCGCAGGTGCAGGGGCACCGGTTGCTACCACTGGAATGTCTGGGGAAGAAACGCCAGCTTCTGACGCCATGCTGACCCGCTCACTTGACAGCCACTCAGGGACTAAGTCAATGTACAAAAAAGGCCCACCCTCCTAGCTGCTACAGACCGAGGGGTATTCCCAGAGGACTCACCGCCCTGACCCAGGCACTGCTCAGTGCTGCGGTCTGCTCTAACTCCTGCACAGTGTGTGCCTGAAGTGTCTCTGAGGTGATCTGTGCCATTTGCGCCGTTCAGAATGACAAAACCAGCGCTAGAGGCCAAAACCAATGTTAAAGCCACAAAAAGATGCCCGCCGGCTGCCTCAGAAATAAAGAGCACGAGCTACAAGAAAATGGCCGCCCGCTGTATGAGCCATAAAAACAGCGCGGCTACAAGAAAATGGCCGCCAGCTGTATTAGCATTAGGAACAGCGCGGCTACAGGAAAATGGCGCTGGCGCATCCAAAATGGCGCTGATCGTTCTGAGGTAAAAATAAAAGGCTGCAAAAACACTGGGCCTCTGTGCGGAGGCCCCCCACAAGGCAGACCACCCACACTAGAGCGGACCTGGACACACTGCAGCAGCCCCCAGCCAGGACGCGGAACCCCCCCTCAGGGACCCCCCGTTCAGGTACACAGCAGGCCCAGCAATACATGGGGAGGAGGGATGGATGGGGAGAGAGGAAAGGGAGGGCGAGAGACCCCCTAACCCAGCTGTTCAATCCTGCCAAGACAGGAGGAACCTTACTTACCCGTCCCTGCGAGGACTGCTGGATGCGTTCCTGACAGACCCATCACCGAGCAGTACGGAGTGGCTGTCGGCCACGGCCCACTGTGACTCGGACAGCAGGAGCCCGGTCATATGTGTGCCCCGGAGCATATAGCTCACCGGCCACCCCTGGAGCAAACGGGGTATGTCGTGGCCGACCCAGCGCGTAGCTAAAGGCCTGCTCATGCTCGATGGCCGGACTGGGGAGACTACAAGGATCTATATTATCCAGCCTGTCACCCAGCCGGCAGTTGATAGTAGATCTCAGGATCAAAAAAAGTTCTCCAGGACCAATGGGCCCCTAGGGAGCCAGGTCTTTCTCCTACACTAGGCAGAAAAAAACTGAGCTGCTGAGTGCAGAGTGAGGGGTTATGACCAGAGGGACCGCCCCCTGGGCGGGGCTGTTCAGCTTTGCTATAGTTACATGTTTTTAAATATCTAACATGTCTGCCTAGTCCTCTCCTAATAGACGGAACATAACCCTAATGTCAAGAATATAAGGAAGCTGTGTCCGTCCATGGACGAAAGAGAAATACTGATTTTTACTTGTAAGCAACAAGTTTAGTCTTTAACCACTTCAGCCCCGGAAGATTTGGCTGCTCAATGACCAGGCCATTTTTTGTGATACGGCAATGCATCGCTTTAACTGACAATTGCGCGGTCATGCAACGCTGTACCAAAACAAAATTGACGTCCTTTTTCCCCCACAAATAGAGCTTTATTTTGGTGGTATTTGATCATCTCTGCGGTTTTTATTTTTTGCACTGTAAACAAAAGAAAAGCGACAATTTTGAAAAAAACACAGTGGGGCTGATCTAAGAAAATGTTGGTGCATTTGCGCGAGCAGGAATAATTATTGCGACATGGCGCATGCGGACGACTTGCGCCGGATTCGCGGAATCGTTGCGCGTACGGGCGCATACACATTCTTAAATATGAAACAGACATCAGGCACTTGCTCATTGTAATGCTGATCATGTTAATGAGCTTTTCTAAGCTTATCACATGGAGAATATTGCTTCCACTTTTATTCCTTTCATTCATTTCTTTTGGAAACAACTCAATAATCATTCTAGAGATCTTACTCCTATCAACAACTGTGCAGATGTTTACTGGACTTGTAATTGTGCATTTTATGGTGATAGTCTATAATCATTGGTGGAGCCAAAACTTCCATGAAAACATCTTCTCAACACATGTCTGTGTATTGTGCATTCTGGACAATTCTTTCCCCATACACTGTCCAATCTGGCTCCACCAATGATTATAGACTATCACCATAAAATGCACAATTACAAGTCCAGTAAACATCTGCACAGTTGTTGATAGGAGGAAGATCTCTAGAATGATTATTGAGTTGTTTCAAAAAGAAATGAATGAAAGGAATAAAAGTGGAAGCAATATTCTCCATGTGATAAGGAAAATCTCATTAACATGATCAGCATTACAATGAGCACAAGCTCAATGTATAAGCAGTTGTGCACTCTGGAGAACACAGATGCGCCCGTGTGCAACACACATATTTAACAAGCTAAAGCATGTGCGCCCTGTCAGGCAAGCATAAAATGGACATGTGCATGTATTCAGACAAAAATGTTGAAGATTACATTGGCTGCGCTTGCTAATGGTAAGCGCAAAAGATTGCGCAAGTGCGCAACAGAGCTTCCAATGTAAATATGGTTTGGTGCATATAAGTGCACCATAATTTTTGATAAATGTTTTGAGTCCTGTTTTTTTGTGCAATTGCTCCAATTTCTCCACTGCACCACAGGCGCAGGTCTTTGGTAAATCACCCCCAATATCTCTTTTTGCTATAATATTCCAAATTTAAAAAAAAAAATTTCCTCAGTTTAGGTTGATATGTATTCTTCTACATATTTTTGGTGAAAAAAAAAATCTCAAAAAAAGTGTATATTAATTGGTTTGCGCAAAAGTTATAGCGTCTACAAAACAGGGGATAGATTTATGGCATTTTTATTATTATTATTTTTTTACTAGTAATAGCGTGATCATCGATTTTTAATCGGGACTGCAATATTGCGGCGGACACTATTGACACATTTTTGGGACCAATGACAATTATACAGCAATCAGTGCTATAAAAATGCACTGATTACTGTATAAATGTCACTGACAGGGAAGTGGTTAACACTAGGGGGCGATCAAGGGGTTAACTGTGTTCCCTAGATGTGTTCTAACTGTTGGTGGTAGGGACTTACTAGGAGGAGAGAGAGATCGGTGTTCATACTCAGTATGAACACACGATCAGTCTCCTCTCCCCTGAGAGAACCAGGATCTGTGTTTACACACACAGATCCTAGTTCTCGGTCTAACACGAGCGATCGCGGGTGCCCGGCAGTCGCATAGGCTCCGTGTACACGATGCGGGTGCGCACGCGCGCCCCTAGTGGCCAAAAGGCAAAGCGACGTAAGGATTTTGGAGGTTGTCTGTGGGAATTTGCACCCATTTGTGTGGTAAGGTACTTGGTGTTGGCTTAGAAGATCTGGTTTTCAATTGGCTTTCTAACTCATCCCATAGGTGTTCAGTAGGATTGAGGTCAGGGCTCTGTGAATGACACTTATGCCCTGTACAGACTAGCGGAATTTCCGTCGGAAAAAAGTTTGATGGTTTTTCCGACGGAATTCCGCTTAAGCTTGGCTTGCATATACACGGTCACACAAATGTTCTCTGAACGTTCGAGCGTTAAGAATGCGGTGACGTACAACACTACGACGAGGCGAGAAAAAGAAGTTCAATGCTTCCGAGCATGCGTCGAATTGTTTCCGAGCATGCGTTTTTTTTCCCCGTCGGAATTGCATACAGACGAACGGATTTTCCGATAGGAATTTTTTCCGTCTGAAAAATTGAGAACCTGCTCTTAAAAACTTTTCTGGCAGAAATTCCGACAGCAAAAGTCTGATGGAGCATACACACGGTCGGAATTTCCAATGAAAAGCTCACATCAGACTTTTGCTGGCGGAAATTCCGCTCGTGTGTACGGGGCATTAAAGTCCTCCACACAAAACTAAAAACCATGAAAAGTTCACACACATTCCTATACTGATGCAATTCCTTTAAAAAAACGCGGTCATAGTCAGCCACCAAGTTGAACATAGGATGCAGTGCAAAAACATTGTGATACACAATGTTAGTTCTGTTCCCTGCTCATTTTTTAATCACTCAAAATTGACAGATGAGAAAAAAAAATCACATCAAAAATAACATTCGTGCACATTTAACAACAGTAAATTAAAATGAGTTTGAAAATGCGTACAACAGCTCTTGTGAATTACACACCCCTTCCACAATGTACAGCCAGGAAGCCATCACTATTTACTATGCAGCTTTTCTAGCACCGGCCTGGACTATAAATGAGCATTACCACACTACTGCTTCCTTTTCCTCCTGTTTGCTAAATAAACACCCCAGCCTCTCCTCCTGTATACTACCTAATCTTTCTCTCCTCTCCCACCATTGCTACCTAATTACCCCCTAATTTCTTTCTTTATTCTACCCAATTACCCCCTCCTATCTTCCTGTATACTACCTAATTATCCCCTGTTCTCTTCCTGTATACTAGCCAATCACCCCATACTCCCCTACTATTTCTACCTTATCACACCCTCCTCTCCCACTATTGCCAACTATTCACCCCTCCTCTCCTCCTGTATGCTACCGTATAACCCCTCCTCATGACCTCAACACCTAAAAATAGAATGACACTATGCAATACAGCATGATTGGCTCACAATACAAAGCCTCACACATGCAGTCTGATTTCAGGTGTGCAGGTAATAAAAAAACACAAACACAATTTTTTTTAGAAAGCTATACATGCAATAATAATTTAAAATGTATGTAATTGGTGACTACAATGCCCACATATCATCAATGTTTTATATTTATTGGACAGAATTTTACCGTATCCTCTAACAGCATGACCAATAGATTCAAAGAAGTGAAAACCATGTGATGTAGAAGGGAAAGTTATAGGAAAATAATAGAGCCGGTTCACACTGGGGCGGCACGACTTTGGGGGCGACTCGGCGACGCGATCTCAAGACGACTTGAAAGGCGATTTGCAAAATGACTTCTGCATAGAAGTCAATGCAAGTCGTCCCGAGTCGCCCCCAAAGTAGTACAGGAACCTTTTTCTAAGTCGGAGCGACCTGAGTCGCTCCTATTAGAACGGTTCCATTGAACAGAGCGGGACGCGACTCGTCAGGCGCAGTGGCGGCCCGTCCATAGGGGGCGCCCGGGCGCCGCCCCCCCCCCCCCCCCCTCCTGTGGTCACCAAAAAAAAAAAAAAAACGGGCCCTTTAAGAGTTTTTTTTTTTTATGTCTTTTTTTCACACATGGCGGTGCGACCATAGTGGACGCAGAAGCGCCGCTACCACTCGCTTCTGCGCCCGGCCGTCACTCACAACAATACATAGGTTCATGCATTGCATGAACCAATGTATTGCTGCCGCCCACTATTCAGATGGCCGGCCCCTTGAGCGCCGGCCATCTGAATCACAGCGTCTGATTGTCCTTTAGAAGTGCCTATCAGAGCCAGCAGGCTCTGATAGGCTTCCCGACTACAGCCTGAGGGCTGTAATCGGCTTCTAAATATCTAATGAGAGGACGCACAGGGGTGCATTCCCTGGCCAATCAGGTTCACCGGGTCTGGTTACCGGTAACCTGATTGGCTGAAGTGACATCGAGGGCGGGAGAAGACATCGAGGACGGAAGAAGGACGGTGCTGACTCGAGGAAGGTAAGTGCAGGGCTGGGGGGACAAACTGGCTGTATATGGGGGAGAAACTGGCTGTATTATGGGGGACAAACTGGCTGCATATAGGGGACAAACTGGCTGTATTATGGGGGACAAACTGGCTGTATTATGGGGGACAAACTGGCTGTATTATGGGGGACAAACTGGCTGTATTATGGGGGACAAACTGGCTGCATATGGGGGAGAAACTGGCTGCATATGGGGGAGAAACTGGCTGTATTATGGGGGAGAAACTGGCTGTATTATGGGGAAAAACTGGCTGCATATGGGGGAGAAACTGGCTGCATATGGGGGAGAAACTGGCTGTAATATGGGGGAGAAACTGGCTGTATTATGGGGGAAAAACTGGCTGTATTATGGGGGGAGAAACTGGCTGCATATGGGGGACAAACTGGCTGTATTATGGGGGAGAAACTGGCTGCATATGGGGGAGAAACTGGCTGTATTATGGGGGAGAAACTGGCTGTATTATGGGGGAGAAACTGGCTGCATATGGGGGAGAAACTGGCTGTATTATGGGGGAGAAACTGGCTGTATTATGGGGGAGAAACTGGCTGTATTATGGGGGAGAAACTGGCTGCATATGGGGGAGAAACTGGCTGCATATGGGGGAGAAACTGGCTGTATTATGGGGGAGAAACTGGCTGTATTATGTGGGAGAAACTGGCTGTATTATGGGGGAGAAACTGGCTGTATTATGGGGGAGAAACTGGCTGTATTATGGGGGAGAAACTGGCTGTATTATGGGGGAGAAACTGGCTGCATATGGGGGACAAACTGGCTGCATATGGGGGAGAAACTGGCTGTATTATGGGGGAGAAACTGGCTGTATTATGTGGGAGAAACTGGCTGTATTATGGGGGAGAAACTGGCTGTATTATGGGGGAGAAACTGGCTGCATATGGGGGAGAAACTGGCTGTATTATGGGGGAGAAACTGGCTGTATTATGGGGGAGAAACTGGCTGCATATGGGGGAGAAACTGGCTGTATTATGGGGGAGAAACTGGCTGTATTATGGGGGAGAAACTGGCTGTATTATGGGGGAGAAACTGGCTGTATTATGGGGGAGAAACTGGCTGTATTATGGGGGGAAACTGGCTGTATTATGGGGGAGAAACTGGCTGCATATGGGGGAGAATCTGGCTGCATATGGAGGAGAAACTGGCTGTATTATGGGGGACAAACTGGCTGTATTATGGGGGAGAAACTGGCTGTATTATGGGGGAGAAACTGGCTGTATTATGGGGGAGAAACTGGCTGCATATGGGGGAGAAACTGGCTGTATTATGGGGAGAAACTGGCTGCATATGGGGGAGAAACTGGCTGCATATGGGGGAGCAACTGGCTGCATATGGGGGAGAAACTGGCTGCATATGGGGGGGAAACTAGCTGCATATGGGGGGGAAACTGGCTGCATATGGGGGGGAAACTGGCTGCATTTGGGGACAAACTAGTGGCGTTTGGGCACAGTGGCGGCGTTTTATGGGCACAGTGGCAGCAATTGATGATTTTTTTTTTCAGTTTGTTTGCGCCCCCCCCAAAAAAATTTGAGCACCAGCCGCCACTGGTCAGGCGACTGAGTCGCCCCTCTGTGAACCGGGTCTGAGGTTGTTGTATAAAAACAAAGTATTATTATTATTATATAGGATTTATATAGAGCCAACAGTTTGTGCAGCGCTTTACAGCATGAATACCTATTTACCTTGCTTTCTCATTTACCCAATGAATGATGAAAGCACCTCTCTCCAGATTTGCTTGCATGGGCAATTACATTCAATCACATCTCTAAGTAGGAACAATTGGTGATGAGAGATTCTCCCATCACAGATTCTATGACCAGATTGGCAAAAGTTGCTGTAATATCATCTCTCATTCCAAAAATGGTGCAGGACTGGGAAAAGTTTGTTCCTTTTTATCTAATAAAAATGTTCAGTTCTTGGGTGTATAGAAATTTCCCAGCATGCTGGCCATTGTCTATGAATGGCAAGCATGCTTCAGCTGCAAAATTGTTTACTATTTCACAGGAAAAATTATCAGCAATGGTGTAGCATCCATATCACTACCCCGTCCATATCGCTACCTGCTGACGCTACTGCGCATGCGCCGCTTTAATAACAAAAAAAGTGAGCGCAGAGCTTACTAACTACGTCTACAGCTGACTCCTATTAACACCTCACATGCCAGCTGCAGGACAATTGCGAGGGCTCACGGCGGACACACAGCCTGCTTGCGAGGAAGGGACACAGAAGAAGACACAAACTCCATCTACATGACAGCAGCTTACGGCGGACACATAGGCATGCATGATAGGCAAGCATGGTGTGGCCCCATCCCAGCCTGTGTGTATGTGATAAAGCTTGTTGCTGTCCCCTCCTTGCAAACAGACTATGTGTCCGCCGTGAGCTGCTGTCATGTAAATGGAGTTCATGTCTTCCTCTGTGTCCCCTCCTCGCAAGCAGGCTGTGTGTCTGCCGTAAACCCTTGCCATGTCCTGCAGCTGCTGTCTGTAGATGGAGTTCGTGTCTTCCTCTGTGTTGCCAATCGCTCGGCATGTGAGGTGTTAATAGGAGTCAGCTGTAGACGTAGTTAGTAAGCTCTGCGCTAGATTTTTTTTGTTCTTAAAGCGGCGCATGCGCAGTAGCGTCAGGGGGTAGCGATATGGACGGGGTAGTGATATGGATGCTACAACGGCCTTAGAGCTTCCACCATTTCTCTCCCCATGTCCTTCTGTCTCATCTCCCTCTCCCCATTTGTCAGATCTCGGTACATGCCGGGAACCCCCGTTTGTAATTCCACACTGCTGAGCGGGGGACCAGATTGATGACATTCTCTGCATCCTGCTGACTAATTTATAAACCACAAGAGACCTACTCTGCTTCTAGTCCGTCAACCACAAACACAGTGCCAGTGGGATGCCAGCCAAAATACAATAGAGGAAGACCTCTATCATCGAGGAAATTAAATCACTGTACATATGGTTTTTATTAACTCCCTCTTTGCTGGGCTTCAACACCCTACACTGCCAGTCCAGGGCCTTCCATTCAATGGTGCCAATTCACAAATATTCCGGGATTATCAGTTTTAACAGCTGTGGACAGTGATACATATTACTATAGACTATTACTGTACACGCCTGTTAATGAGAGAGTTACGCAGATGTATGTACGTCAATTAAATAAAATAACAAGCATACACATTTACATTTTCAATGCTTCACAGAGAAAAAATACTAGTCGCATTTTACAAAATAAATTCCCGCGTGCTAATTTTAGGAGAAGGGAAATGTTTGTGCTCAGTTGCAGCAGACAGGGGCAAAAGTGTTCAAAGTGTTATTTAAGTCTGAACCAACTTCTATGTCAGAGACTTTCCAAGAAAATAGGGGATCGTGTTCATAGAGGCATTCCAGGAGGAAGTGTTGTGGGGTGGGGGGGAGGCTGGTATGTTTCCATCATACCAAATGCAGAAATTATTCATGACGGAATGAAAAGGAGCAATTTATCCCCACGCCGTTGCTTTGTTGCTTTTAGGAAGGGTTAATATAGCAGAAGATGTCTCGTGTTACTATGCCACTGTGTGTGTGGAAGTATAATAAACAATGGTGCAGGTAGCTGTGACTGACCGAGAGTCCCCCACAGTAAAAACTACCGATTGCCAGCAGCAGTCTGCAAAGGGACCTCATATGGTACAAGCTTCCCGAGAAGTAGAGCAACCAATCGAAACTAAGCTTTATGTCTGACTACTCTTAATAGGAAATCACATATGATGCTCAGCTATGCAAAATGACAAAGATGGCATGGTTACAAAGATCATTATACTTTCTGATTTCAAACATCCTGCAGAATGTAAAGAAAAATACCAGTAAGACATCTGTCATTTTATACAGATACAGACTAATAAGATCAAGGCTATGTGAAAAGCTCAGGGACATACAAGAACGAATCCCTTATTCCTTTGTTTTCTGACTGCCCTCCAGAAAGAGGGCAGTCAGATGGGAATCTTAGCGCACACAATATACAGGAATATTGGAAATGGTATTAAAATTAACAGCCACAGAGGTTGAATTGGATGGACTGGTGTCTTTATTCAACATTACCAACTGTAACTATATACAGTGGGTAAAAAAGTATTGAACATGTCACCATTTTTCTAAGTAAATATATCTCTAAAGATGCTATTGATATGAAATTTTCAACACATGTCGGTAACAACCCATGCAATCCCTACAAAGACACCTCCTACTGAGGAGGCCCAATCACATGGTGCAAGGCATCTAGGAGGGAGGTGATGAGCCTGTGACATCACTCTGGAGCCAGATGGTGATTTGTCAAGCGCTTTATATCACACAATTTTGTAAGTGTATTTTATAATATATATATACGGAGCACACTATGTTTGTCCCTTACTACCTTGTTTGACATATGAGCTGAGTCTGAGGTGAACTTTGGTGGGCCGAGGGGACAGAAGCCTTCTGCTGATTAAGGAGGACTGGAGTGATGTGCCTGGGTAAATAGTGCTAAGTGTGTTGATCATTGTATTGAGGTGAGCAGGCCCTTCACCTAATGATGAATGTGCACTTTGAATGAAGAGTGAAACACTGATTATTTATTTTTTTGCCATACGCACCAATCAGGAGTGGGCCGCCGGAAGCACGCGCATGCTCCAAACCCGGAAGTGCCGGATCACGATGCAGGAGAGCCACTTTGCTGCCGTATATTTACAGTATGCGATCGGCAAGTGGTTAAGCAATGCTAAAGGGCCATACACACGGGCCGAATGCCGGGTGACATCGGGCATTTCAATAAAAACTGTCTGACATTCGGCCCGTGTGTATGGGAGTCGTATGGCAGGCTTCTGTCAGACAAGCATGCTGGAAAACCGGTTTATGATCAGCGCTCTCAGCCAATAGCCGAGAGCGCTGACTGGAGCGTCCCCTGTCATAACACAACAGCTCAGCAGAGGAAATTACTGTACTAATGACGGATCGTTAGTACAGCGGCTCCGACCCGAGCTGACAGTTTTTTTTCATTCAACCCACTGGGTTGAACGGAAAAAACTCATAGTGTGTGCCAGGCTTAACAGTTGAACATCAGCTTTTGACACCTAACTCACATTCTCCTTTCGTCCTGCTTGACATAAATTCTCTACTAATCCCCACTTCTAGGATGTAAGTGCTAACTGTTATCTAACCTCTTCCTCAATGCAGAACTAGGCATGGCCACACCTAAATTCGCTGTGGGTATTTGGACCCCACAAAGATTGGGATACATGCTGGGATTTGGAGTCACAGAGTCATGTCACATGTTACAGATGTGTAATAATAAGTCTGTGCACCATTCTATACTGCCCAAGGACCAGGGCTACATGTAATACTGGAAGGACTGCAGAGTTCACATGGCTAAAACCTTGGAGTGGTTTAAAGAGGAAGTAAACTTTCTCTGCAGACAATTACTTATAGGTAAGCCTATAATAAGGCTTACCTATAGTTTGTGTAAATGTGTACCGTTTACGAGATATTTACATTACATGCAGCCAGTGACATCACTGGCGCATGTGGGTGCCATTCCTACCGAGCCCTGATGCCGTAAAAAGTTGCTTCCACGCGCATGCCTGGGAGTGTCGTCTGCGTGGCTCCGGCCACTCACAGCGCCAGAGCCCAGGAACCCGGGAAGAAGCTCCAGGGAAAATGTCAGCCGTTTCAGCGTTGTGCGGGCACCACTGGAAGGCTTTGTTCTAAAGTAAGTATTTCATAACGAGCTAGTATGCGATGCATACTAGCTCATTATACCTTTGTCTTACAGGTGTTTAAATGAGTAGCTGAACTAAGTAACAGTAGGGAACTAGATGTATTTTTGAAAATTTTGGAGATGGGCTTTCAAGTGAAACTAACCTCCCCAAAAAATAACGAAATTATAGGGAACATCTATAAATTATATGTAGCGCTACCCCCAGTTAAGAGAGCCGCTGGGTTTTGTTTCGGGCCCTGTATACAGCACCACCAACCCCCGGCAATCTACTAAACCCACACTGGCACAGTTAGTCTAGGGAATGTTACCTCGTAACGGTCTATACCTGATTTCTACACAATCTGGCAGTATTGATAGATAACTACTATCTGCAAGGATAACACTGATACCAAGGTAATAAAATATAACTGGATTTACTTTGGTATAAAGGTTCAAGGTTAAACACATCACATAGCATACATGCAGAGCCCTGCAGCAATAAACATATTCATCAGTGATAGTGCAGAGTGGTCACTCGCCACATGCAACTATCTTCTTTCCTTATTTCCTTATGCGCAATATGTCGCAGCAAACAAAGATTTAACCCCCCCCCCCCCCCCCGGTCAGGCCTGACTCAGATTAAACTCAGTCCCTTATGAGAACAATTCTTTGCATGCAACTTGAACGGTGGTGCACTTTAGGAAACAATATTTGTAGTCCAATGGTAGTAAATGAACAAGGTGGGCCAAGGCAGTCACTAGGCCCAACAAAGTAAAGGTTAATCAAGTGAGCAAGTGCTCGCTCACCACTCCGGACGCGATCCCAGTCCAGGCTTCCACCACTGTGTATCCGCACACAGTGTCTCCAACGGCCGGGTCTCCGGTCCAGCTCATGTCAGCAAACTCGAGCAGGAACAGGTGCCACCCAGGCTCTGCAGTGGGGTGGAAGGCTCTTTGGTAGGTATGCAAGGCCCAGGCTTCAGGCCTTACACAGCAGCAGATCCGCACAGGGAGTCCTATTGCTTGCAGCGCGGTGTCCAAAAGAGGCCGAGCTTCGCCTCGCCCCCTCCTCTTATAGCCAAAACCCATGAGTCTCTGCGGTGGCCCAATGCACCCTTGGTGTCGAACGGGGTTCTGGGTTACGTAGTCCAGGGGCATTAAAAGGAGACCCCGCTACACACTCCCCCCACTTAAACTCTTTGGTCCCAAAAGATAAATGTTAACACATACTACGCACAACATGAGACAAAGATGCATAAGATGTCGGCAGAGGAAGTTCCCACCAAAAACGAGGGGGTGGACTTCCTTGCCCACAGGTCACACTGTTCGTGGCCTGCCTAGCTGTGCCAGCGGGTGAGTTGGGGTTGCCCCCCACTAAATAAACAGTGGAGGAATCAGGGTCTTGCACACTCCTCCTGGCAGTGACCACAGTGTATACCGAGCTCTTCCACATCTGTGGGTAAGTCAATTTTCGGGGAGGCCTTATGGCCCTTCTCATCCTTTGTTCTCTTGGGATTTCTGGTTCGGATAATACAGGTTCCTCTTCTGGAACCGACTTGGGAGTTTCCACTGGTTCTGGGACACTCGACTCAGGAGCAGGGAGATACCTAGAATCTCTTGGATCCTCTTCTAAGAGTAAGTCACAGGCATCTTCCCAAGAATCCGACAAAGGACTGGACGGGATGAACTCAGTAGCTTCTGCATTCAGTGTACTGTCTATGGTGTCTTTAGTAGATGGAAGATCTATAGCAGAAGTTTCTGGGACCTGGGAAGGCCACAGCCAATCAAGTTCCTCTCTCTCATCCTAACTTAATTCAGAGACATCTGATTCTTCAATCTGAGGAGTCTGGGACCGAGTGCTTGGCTTGGGAGTATCCAGGATGGAAGTTGAATCCCTTGCAGGGGGTATCCGAACTGCTTCGGCAAGTGGGAGTTCCGATGCCAAGTCTTTAAGGGCCCCACCTTTCCTTCTGGTTTTAGTCTGTAAACAGGTAGGCCCGGCAGTTTCTTGCAAATAACATAGGGTTCAGGTCTCCATCTGTCTGCTAGCTTGTGCTTTCCAGGGACCCTCAAGTTCCGTAGCAGCACTCTGTCCCCAGGTTGTAGATCCTGAATCCGGACTTTCAAATCAAAAGTTTTTCTTGTTGCGGGCTCCCCTTTGATCCGACGCTGCTTGTGCCTGCTCATAGGCCAATTTTAAACTGTGTCTGAGCCTATCTACATATCCCTTGTGGGAAGTGGCCGAGCAATGGTCTACGGAGGTACCAAAGGCCAGATCTACCGGTAACAACATGGCCTGGGGAATGCCCAGGGAAAAACCAAGCCTACTTACCGACCAGCTCGCTGACAACCAATTAACCTGTCTAACAGTATGCGTTAAAAACAGGGGTTTGTCCGCACGCATTTGCAAACGCATGCGTGAGCCACAGAGCCACGCCAAGGCCCCCTGGAGTCTGTGGTCCTACACTAACATTGAGTGTCCCCACAATGGAGGCACATGCATTCTGATGGTTAGATGAGGGCAGGTGGACTGAAGGGGAGCCACCCCTCCTTAAAGGTACAGGAGCACACCAAACACCCAGCGTAGCACAATGGCAGCAAAGGTGTTGGTGCACTGCTGGACCAATACAAGCACCATAGGTGAAAACAAAAACATGTCCACCGCCCCCATCTATAGCTGGCTATCACGGTAAGTAGCATTGGAAGGCTAAAGCAGATAACAACATGGCCTGGGGAATTCCCAGGGAAAAAATCTACCGGTAGTCTTGCTTCTCTTCCGAACATAAGTCGATAGGGTGAATACCCTGTAGCGTCACTTGTGGTACTGTTGTATGCATGCACAATTAATGCTATATGTTTGCTCCAATGCTGCTTCTTTTCACTACTCAAAGTCCCCAGCATGTTGAGCAGGGTTCGGTTGAACCTCTCCGGCTGAGCATCACCTTGTGGATGGTAGGGGGTGGTTCGGGTCTTCTTGATCCCTAAGGAATCCAGGAGCTTCCGAATCAGCCGACTTTCAAAGTCCCTTCCTTGATCCGAGTGGAGCCGTTGTGGTAGCCCGTAGTGTATGAAGTATTTCTCCATGAGAACTTTAGCTACAGTGGAAGCCTTCTGGTCTTTGGTTGGAAAGGCCTGGGCATACCGGGTGAAATGGTCGGTTATCACCAGAACATTTCCTAGTCCACTCAAGTCGGGTTCGAGGCAGAGAAAATCAATGCATACCAAATCCAGGGGGCTTTGACTTTGCAGATGGCCCATTGGGGCAGCTTGGTGGGGTAAAGTCTTCCTCTTGATGCAGCGTGCACATGAGTGACAGTATTCCTCGACTTCGGCCCTCATGCAGGGCCAATAGAACCGGTTCCTAACGAGCTGGAAGGTCCTTTCCGCTCCCAAGTGGCCATGATTGTCATACAGGGCGACCAGGACGGTCTCTCAATGTTTCCCGGGAGCTGTCTTCTCCTTATCTTCTGGATGCATGGTGATCTGATAGTACCCACTCTTGAGATCCATTACACTGAACCACCTTGCTCCGGACAAGCTCTGTAAGGTATCCTCTATCCTCGGGGTGGTATACTGGTCGGGTATGGTTCTCCTATTGAGGGTCCTGTAGTCTATACATAGCCTCAATGACCCATTCTTCTTCCTGACCACCACTATCGGCGAGGCATAGGGGCTTCTGGACTCCCGGATAACACCGGTTCGCTTGAGCTCGGCGAGCTGCTCCCGCAAGTCTTCAAGGTCTGCCAACGGAACTCGCCGTACCCTCTCCCTGAAGGGTTTGTCTTCTTGGAGGCGGATTCGGTGTGTGGCACTCTTCGCACACCCCACATCGAACTCATCTTGGGAAAAGATCCTTCTCCACTTGGTCAACTGGGCCTTGGCTCTCTCTTTCCAAGCCCTTGGCAGATTCGGGTTCTCCATGCAGAGCTTCAACCCAAATAGTCCTTTCTCCCTCTGTTTTCTCCACATCCGACAAGACAACCGGGGTAGCAGGGCTCACCTGGCCCAGCAACATCCTGGCTGGGATTTCCATGGAGCCGTCCGTAGTATTCCTGACACTCACAGGTACTTTACAGTGTGCCTTCTTCAAGGCCCTCAACGGGACCACTTCTGGGACCACTTCTAAGTCCGAGTGTTCTTCCCTTGGGTCAGGTTCCAACATGACAAAAGGCCCAGGCTGCTCCCAAGTGAGCTTCACAGTGGCTCTGAGACAGGTTACTTTGCCGGGCTGCAGCACTATTCCTCTCCTTCCCAGCCTCCAGACCTTTCCTACCCCCTCTTCCAGGGCCTTCTGCTCTAAGACCAGTCGCTGGTAGGCTGTCTTTAGCATTGGGTGGATCTTGGTGACCGTGGGGTCCTTCTTTCGTACTAGAGGGGCCAAGAGTCTCCAAACCAGGTCCGTGTTGGTCCCTATTATTTTGGAGCTCTTGTTAGCTCCAGGCGGTCGGGGGCATACCACAGCCAGGGTGTTGAACACTTTAGCCTTCCCGGCTACAGATGGGTCAAAGGTCAGTTTTATGGACAGATAGCCATCATAAGGGAAACTCCTGGTCCCAATTCCCCATATTTCCAATTCTTCGATCTTCTGGATGGGTAGGTGACTCAGATGCTTGTCATAAAAGTCCCTGTATAACAGGGTCACTTGTGCCCCAGTATCCAATATGGCTCTTGTGTAGACTCCCTCCACTTGGACAGGTACTATGGGAGAGGGGCCTACCAGCTTCTCTGGATACTGTTTCGAAGGGGTCTCTTTCTTTTGATCTTTACATTTCCCTTTTGGACTCTCTTTCTTCCATTTCTCCTTGGACTTTAGTCTCTCTTGGGCTCGGTATGCATTGATCTCCCTCCTCTTAATGGGTGTAGCTACCCGCTGAGGGACACTATTCTCTTTCTTTGGTGTATATTCCCGCCGGGGAACACTGTGTTTCTTCTGAGGGGTGTTGTCCTCTCTCTTTCTACACTTCTAATTCAGTTTGGAGCTCACTGGAGATGATGGGCACCCGGTTGACTCCTTCACCAGGGCCCTCTGAAGTTTTCCGCCGCTTGCTGTTATTCATCTTTTTTTTTCTTAGGACTGGAACACACTTTGGCGACATGGCCAGCCCCTCCACAGTTGAAACAAATCGCATCCCCCCAATCTTGCAGGGATGTGGGCGCTGAGGTGTTTGGAAACAGCTCCTTCTTCGGACTTTCCCTCTCTGGTACCCCTTGATCCTTGGCTATCAGGGAGGTCAGCATCCCCAATACTTGGGACATCTGTGACTTCAAGGTATCCACCTCTGAGTCTCTCTCGAGGGTCACGGCCGTCCTGACCATCACCGCCGGAGGATTGGTTGGCTCGACTGGTTGGTTTCTTCTTTTGTCTTCCAACATAGCCTCTTCTTCTCTGACCACTCGGATTAAGTCGGGGTACTCCAGGCTCTTCCCCTCCTGTCAAGTGCGTAACGCCAATGCGATGGGGTCCAGGGGCTGAGCTCCCCGCAACACCTGCTGAACACGGGCCTCATCCACCTTCCTTGGGTCGATCCCCTTCTTCAGTATAATTTTATGCAGGATCTTATCCAGACGCCTCATTAACTCTGAAAGTTTCTCTCCTGTCTTTTGATAGCAGTGCTCCAGCTGGTAAGTGAGCTCAGTGACTTTCTCTGTTCCACCGAACACATTCTGCAAAATGTCCAGATAATCCTGTGCATCACAGTCTTTCTTGCTCAGCTTGAGGTTGCGTATGGCCTCCAAGGCAGGCCCCTTCAGACTCTCTGTTTCTTTCGGTGTTCTGGGACTTCCCATTCTTCTAAAGCCTGAGTGGCACCGTCTAGCCACTCCTCAAATCCCTCTTCTCCCGAAGGTACAAGTTTCCTTCCAGAAAATATCCTGAGTTTTCTGTATCCCGACATCGCGTAGTCTGTAGGATCCTTCTTACACTGGGCTACAATCTCCCCCAGGACCGCGCATAATTCTGCGCTGAGGGTGGCCGGTGGTGACCCGGGACTCTCTTTAGCCTTCTGCTTTCCTGCTTTTGGGGACTGCGGTGGAGATATCTGTGGAGGTGATGGTTTTGGTGTCTGAAACCATCCTCTCCTGACTGGCAGCGCATGTATTAAGCTATAGGTCTGATCATCCATTGCTTTTATGCTTGGACTTTTGAAATGCTCTGGGATTTCATTCTTCCATTCTACTAGTGCGTGGGTCAGCGAAGAATTCGACCTGACATCCCTCACCCATGCTTTCTGGTGTGGGGACAGCGACATTACTAGATGCTTTACCGCTACTTCTTGCCAGATCCCCGGGAGTTCAATAACTACTGCCGCGGCTGAATCGGTGCCAGCCACTGTGCACCACTGTTCCACTTCCAATTGGTCCATGCCGGTACTTTTGGCGCGTTGCTTGCTGTATCAGGATCCCGGACTCGAGAGCCCCCACGTGTAGCGCTACCCCCAGTTAAGAGAGCCGCTGGGTTTTGTTTCGGGCCCTGTATACAGCACCACCAACCCCCGGCAATCTACTCAACCCACACTGGCACAGTTAGTCTAGGGAATGTTACCTCGTAACGGTCTATACCTGATTATACACAATCTGGCAGTATTGATAGATAACTACTATCTGCAAGGATAACACTGATACCAAGGTAATAAAATATAACTGGATTTACTTTGGTATAAAGGTTCAAGGTTAAACACATCACATAGCATACATTCAGAGCCCTGCAGCAATAAACATTTTCATCAGTGATAGTGCAGAGTGGTCACTCGCCACATGCAACTATCTTCTTTCCTTATGCGCAATATGTCGCAGCAAACAAAGATTTAACCCCCCCGGTCAGGCCTGACTCAGATTAAACTCAGTCCCTTATGAGAACAATTCTTCGCATGCAACTTGAACGGTGGTGCACTTTCAGGAAACAATATTTGTAATCCAATGGTAGTAAATGAACAAGGTGGGCCAAGGCAGTCACTAGGTCCAACAAAGTAAAGGTTAATGAAGTGAGCAAGTGCAAGCTCACCACTCCGGACGCGATCACAGTCCAGGCTTCCACCACTGTGTATCCGCACACAGTGTCTCCAATGGCCGGGTCTCCGGTCCAGCTGATGTCAGCAAACTCGAGCAGGAACAGGTGCCACCCAGGCTCTGCAGTGGGGTGGAAGGCTCTTTGGTAGGTATACAAGGCCCAGGCTTCAGGCCTTACACACGAGCAGATCCGCACAGGGAGTCCTATTGCTTGCAGCGCGGTGTCCAAAAGAGGCAGAGCTTCGCCTCGCCCCCTCCTCTTATAGCCCCACCCATGAGTCTCTGCGGTGGCCCAATGCACCCTGGGTGCCAAACGGGGTTTTGGGTAACGTAGTCCAGGGGCCTTAAAGGAGACCCCGCTACACATAGAAATGTTAATTGTGCCAAACCAGTAAGTTAAATGTTCTACCTTTTGTCTTAAAGTAAAATTCCAGCTTGCACCTAACTAGCCTTAAAACTGTCCCCTCCCACCTCCTAATACCTATGATAACTAACTTGCGTAAGAAAGTTGTATCTACGTACCTATTTTCAGGCCTTTTCAGCTATATATCTATAGTGTGAGATAATCTAAGGAACTGCTGTCTATGACTGCTAGTCTCATCAGATGTGGAGTGATGTTTGGCGATGTCACTACTGTGCTACTCAATGTGAGAAAGCTGTACCTGAGGACCAGCAATACAAGGATCTCCTTGCTTCAACCATTCTGTGGATATGCATTTCCCTTAACCCTCCTGCTGATTTTCCTGAATATCACATTACCAGTCATCAGGGATGAGGGGACTATCACATGAGGAGGCAAAGCCCTGTCTCTACTAAGATGGCTGCTTCCACACACTTTGTCTTCTGCTTGGCTTTTTCGGGCATAGCTTTCTGAGTCTGCTGCCTCTTTAACAAGTAGCAAGACAAACTTGTTGGAGAAACTGTGTATGCTTAGTTCAGTGCTTATCAAGTGGTGGCCCTGATGTGGACCTTAACATTGACTATGTACAATGCATTTACCTAATTTTCTGTCCATCAGAAATGACAGATTATTTTTTTTTAAGGAAAATGGCAGCTTAAATTCTCAGAGGAAATGTGTTTAATTTAATTTTTGCAGAAAGGCCCTCTTTACTGTATGTATATGCAAGAAGAGGTTGATTTATTTTTCCAGAATTACATTAATCAAGAGGTAAGGAGCGATAGGTTGGCAGGTTGGACACATCGAGCAGAACACAGGGCCTGCTGACTGACTGACATACTTAAACTGCTATTCGGAAAGCCTTCCTCTTGTATATTTGCTCAGTAGTTCCTTAAATCAAATCCGTTATTTCACCAAAGAATTTAATGCAATTTACCTCCAAACAAGACAGTATTTACACAAGCGGAGTCTGAACTCATATTCATTTCTGACAAGGGAACCATTTCTCTAAAGCTTTCAGTGTGGAGAGGATGGTGACACTGCCGCGGTTTGCTTATATAAACTTTCATAATTAAAAACAGGATTTCAACTCATCAAATACCGTAGCTATATAGTCTGAAGATATTTTCCACCAACTTCAAAGATGCAGATCGCACAAAGTGCTGTCCTATAGAGTATGTGGTTCAATGTCGATTTCATGGAATGGTACTAATAATTTGCAACGTACACAGTAAACCTCAGATAAAGCCACGGGTATCAGAATCAGTCTGATAGATTATAATGTGGGAAATGGTATTAATAGATCAGAGACAGCTGAGACTCAATATATAAACACATTTGAAGAAAGATACACCTTAGATACACCTGTTTCTATTTCATGCCTCTCCTACTTTACTTATATTTATCCATGTTCAGTGCTACTATTTTACTAATTTGGGGAACCAATTTAATAGATTTGGCCAAGGAACCATTATCAAATAAAGCCAATAAAAACAATTACTGTATCTGTGTTTTTACCATTTTTTTTTTTTAATCAAATATTCTTTATTTCCTTTTTCTTTTTTATATGAACATTCTGATTATACATATCTCTATATCCAAATGCATATTTGATCCACCACATATCTCATATAAACACAAACATTAATGGCATACCCTCCTCCCACCCCCCCTCTCCTCTCCCCCCTCCCTCCCCCCCCTCTTATTCCCACATTCTGCCCCACACTCTCTATTGTGCCTCCACCTCCTAGCCAGTGTTTCCATATGTTCATAAATTTCTTCCTATTTCCCCTCTTATCATATATAAATTCTTATTTTCTGATAGTATTATCTATTACTTTCCTCCATTCTGTCCCTGTTGGGGGGTCTTTTGCTTGCCACCTTTGCGCTATAAGCTTCCTACCTTGGAACAAGCACCTTAATATTGCCGTTTGTGTGTCTACTGGTATTCCCCTATCTTCTATCAATCCTAGCACACACAATTTAGCTTCTGGTTGGAAAGATGTCCCAAATACAAAGTTTATTCTATCTATTATCTCTTTCCAGTACCAGTACAGTTTGGGACATCTCCACATCATGTGCACTAAGTCTCCCTCCTCTATTCTACATCTCTGGCATTTTGCATCTTTCCTACCACCAAGCTGGTACATTCTTTGAGGTGTATAATATGCTCTATGTACTAAGTATAATTGTGAGGCCATTTGGGAGGGGCAAAGTGTAACTCTCGGCCCTGCCTCTAGTATCCTTTTCCACTGGTCTTGTGTTATTGGGCCCAGGTCTCTTTCCCATTTTCCCTTGTTTTCCAGTCTCTCTTCTTGATCTACCTCACTTATACATTTATACATCTCCGATATCGTCCCTCTAGCTAAATCCACGTTTACTAGCCTCCTGAGTTGGGTCATTTCGTTCCATACTGGTATTACCTGCCCGAATTGTGCATTCAAAGCATGTCTTATCTGTAGGTATCTATAAAATGATTTATTGGGGATTGGGTACTCCTCTCTTAGCTCTTGGAATGTTTTTATTCTTCCCTCTTTAAAAAGCTGTATCCCATTCCTCAACTTTTCCCATCTTTTTAAGCTCTTCTAGGTTACTATTGTCCCAGATGGGGGAGAATTCTGAGAATCCTCTGTAACCCAATATCTCCTTGACCGTCTTCCAACATTTTACTATTAGTTTTTCTGTTGGACATCTGGAGCAGAAAGAGTCAGCCTCCACTGCCTCTACCTCTGTGTCATGACTTGTGTCATTCAGTAGTAGATTCTTTCCCCCTTCCTTACTCCCCGGTAGGTTACTTCCCCTCATATGCTGCATTTGTGCAGCTAGAAAATAATGTCTCGGGTTAGGCAATGCCAGTCCCCCCCTTTCTCTAGGTTGCTGTAGGGTGCAAAGACGGACTCTTACTGCTCCATTTCTCCATATCAGTTCCCTGAATACACTGTCTATTCTTTTGAACCAGTATTTTGGAATCCATACTGGGGAGTTATGCATTATATATAGGATCTGAGGCATCCAAACCATTTTGACAAGGTTGCAACGTCCAACTACCGAAAGTGGGAGTCTATTCCACACGCGACACTTCTGTTTCAACCTTGTCATCAGTGGTACTAGGTTATTAGCTATGTAATGTCCATTTTAATTAATCCATTCCTTTGATGGGCCACGCCGAGAATTTCAACCAGGCGCGTGGTCTATTTGTTCAGAGATTGTTTGAGGATTCCTCGACTAATTATAGTTGAAAGCTCTTCCACTAGGCAGGAGAATTACTGTACATGAAGAATAACTGGTGGATTGTCTACAGCAGAGGTCCCCCAACCCCCTGGCCTGATGGAGGCCAGGCGGCGTGGCAGGCCGGGGGCGAGTGAGCTAGCACAACCTGCACTGCCACCTTCCAGAAATCAAAGGGCACCCACTATTATTCTCCCAGCACCATTCCTCAGTTTCCAATCTGTGGTCATTTTGGTGGCACTCAGGAAGAAGAGGAAGAAAGATGAGGAGAAGGGGAAGAAGGGGAGGGAGGAGAAGTGGGACGGGGACAGGATCGTCAGAGCACTGGTGAGACCCGTACAACTCCATGGCCTATAGGAGAGAGAGAGGAGAGAGAGATCCCCATGTCCTGCTGGCCTTCATACTGAGCTGATGACAGGCTATACCCCTGGTCTACAGCCTCTGTGTAAAAGAGAGGCACAACGGTTACATGTGTTTATGATGACCTACTCTGGTAACCCTATACTGAATGTGTGTACTTTTACATTTTTTCATTGAATACAAATTGGGCAGAATTAAAAAATCTGAGTATAGGAAAGTCTCCTAAATTCTGAACTATAAAACCCTAAATTAATGAACTTGCAATTACTTCCCAGACTGTGAGGTCGGTTTACTAAAGGCAAGTAGACTGTGCACTTTGCAAAGTGCAGTTGCAGTTGCTCCAGAGCTTAGTAAATGAGGTAAAGCTTCACTTTGTAAAGAATAACCAATCGCATGGAAGGAAAATTTAATGGAATTTTTTTTTAAAAAACAGCCATTTTGCTTTCACATGATTGGATGATGGAAGTCAGCAATGCTTATTTACTAAGCTCTGGAGCAATTGCACTTGCAGAGTGCAACTGCACTTTGCAAAGTGAACGATCTATTTGCCTTTAGTAAATAAAGTAAATAAACCATTGTGTGTCTGTATAGTGGCATTAAAGTGCAACCTCCTCTAGTGAAAAGACTGATGTGACTGGCTCAGTGTTCTCTGTAGAGCACCGCAGTATACAGTGCCTTAAAAAAGTATTCATACCCTTTGAAGTTTTCCACATTTTGTCATGTTACAACCAAAAACATAAATGTATTTTATCTGAATTTTATGTGATAGACCAACATAAAGTGCCACACAGTTGTGATATGGAAGGAAAATGATAAATGGTTTTCAGTGTGGCGTGTATTTTTTATTCAACCCCCCCCCCCCCCCTTAGACAATACTTTGTAGAATCACCTTTCACTGCAATTACAGCTGCAAATCTTTTTGAGTACATCTCTACCAGCTTTAGAGAGCTATCTAGAGAGTGACATTTTTGGTCATTCTTATTTGCAAAATAGCTCAAGCTTTGCCAGATTGGATGAAGAACATCTGTGAACAGCAATTTCCAAGTCTTGCCACAGATTCTCAATTGGATTTAGGTCAGGACTTTGACTGGGCCATTCTAACACGTGAATATGCTTTGATATAAACCATTCCATTGTAGCTATGGCTGAATGTTTAGGGTCTGCCCAAGTCTCAAGGCTTTCGGAGACTCTAAAAGGTTTTCTACTAAGATTGCCCTGTATTTGGCTCCATCCATCCATCTTCCCATCAACTCTGACCAGATTCCCTGTCCCTGCTGAAGAAAAGCATTCCCACAACATGATGCTGCCACCACCATGCTTCACAGTGGGAATGGTGTGTTCAGGGTGATGTGCAGTGTTTTCTGCCACACATAGCGTTTTGCTTTTAGGTCAAAAAGTTTAATTTTGGTCTCATCTGACCAGAGCACCTTCTTCCACATGTTTGCTGTCTCCTCCACATGGCTTCTCACAAACTGCAAAACGCGACTTCGTATGGCTTTCTTTCAACAATGGCTTTCTTCTTGCCACACTTCCATAAAGGCCAGATTTGTAGTGGATGACTAATAGTTGTCCTGTGGACAAATTCTCCCACCTGAGCTGTGGATCTCTGGCTGCTTCTTGGAATAATGCTCTTCTTGCCCGGCCTTTCAGTTTAGGTGGACGGCCATGTCTTGGTAGGTTTGCAGTTGTGCCATACGCTTTCCATTTTTGGATGATGGATTGAACAGTGCTTCATTAGATGTTCAAAGCTTGGGATATTTTTTATAACCTAACCCTGCTTTAAACATCTCCACAACTTTATACCTGATCTGTCTGGTGTGTTGCTTGGCTTTCATGATGCTGTTTGTTCACTAAGGTTTTCAAACAAACATCTGAGAGCTTCACAGAACAGTTGTATTTTTACTGAGATTAAATTACACACAGGTGGACTCTATTTACTAATTAGGTGACTTCTAAAGGCAATTGGTTCCACTATATTTTAGTTAGGGGTATCAGAGTAAAGGGGGCTGAATACAAATGAGCTGTACACTTTTCAGATATTTATTTGTAAAAAAAATTGAAAACCATTTATCATTTTCCTTTCACTTTACAATTATGTGCCACTTTGTGCTGGTCTGTGACATAAAATCCCAATAAAGTACATTTACGTTTTTAGTGTGTGACTGTAGTGGGAATTTAGAGTGTAATCTCCTATGGAGAAGAGACTGATGTGAATGTTTAATTGTTTTTATGTACAGCAACGCAATATATATCAGAGCTATATAAATGTATAACAATAACAGTGCATGACAGTGAGGGGATGTTAGAGTGTAAGCTTTAATGGTGCAGAGACTGGTGTGACTGGCTCAGTGTTCTCTGTACAGCACTGCAGTATATGTCAGAGCTATATAAATGTATAAATAATATTAGTGTGTGACTCTGGTGGGAATTTAGAGTGTAATCTCCTATGGAGAAGAGACAGGTGTGACTGCTGTAGTGCTTTTTGCACAATAATGTAATATATGTGTAGCGGGGTGTTCCCCTATATTGGGAAGAAACTACATCACCCATAACCCCATTCTTCAGATGTTCCACCGCAGAGACTCATGGGAGGGGTTATAAAAGGAGGAGGCGAGGCCGGGCTCGGCCTCTTTGGGACACGAGACTCTGCAGACGGATCCTCCTGTGCGGATGTGTCGGAGTGCAAGGCCTGAAGCCTGAGGCCTTGCTCAGCACCAAAGAGCCTTCCACCCCCCCTCTCTGCGAGCCTGGGTGGCATCTGACTTTGTGCGCTACAGCCTTGTTGGATCGGGGACCCGATCGTTGGAGAGATCGAGTGTGTGTGACACGGCCGGTGGAGGTTTCCCGGACTGGATCCGTAGTCCGGCGGGTGAGAGGGCATAAGCCCAGCTAAGATACTGTTACTGTATATAGGCCTATAGACTGCCGTGGCCTACAAGTTATTTTGATACCCCTATTGAAGAGCCTTGTCAGAACTGAGCCTGCGGCTTTATTTAACCAAGTTCTATACCCCCTTGGATTACAAAGTTATACTCTGTTTAAAGTGCACCACCATTACAGACCTGCCGGTGAAGAAAGAAGGACTAAGTTAAATATTAGAACCAGGCCTGGTGGGGATTTTAGTGTGTTTGATTACTGCGCCATAGGGCACTTAGTTAACGGTCGCCCGTATGGCGCACCTGTAGCGTGTGTTACTACATAGTGTGTTAGAGTGGCAGGACGCTGCACTTAGGAGTGATTATCTTGAACTGTGATTACTGTTACCCCTTTATCCATATTGAGAAAATAAGTAAAACACTTTATCTATTACAATTCATTACTGTGTCCTTGCTTAGTTATTATATTGCATAGGATATATCATTGACTGTTAGTACTAGCTGTGCCAGAATGGGGTAGAGCCTATTGCCGGGGGTTGGCGGAGCTGCACTCAGGCCCCAAATCTAATTCTGCGCCTCCTTAGTTGGAGGTATCGCTATACGTGGGGGCTCGTCCAGGATCCCGATGCAGCAAGCGAACGCCAGAAGTGCCGGCATGGACCCCATGGATCCGAGAGCGGAAGAAGAGTGGTGCAAAGCCGCTAATACAGAGCCAAAACAGTCGATAGCCATTAGCCTCCCTGGGGAGAAATGGTCGAGTGAGACGGTAGAGGAACTAATGAGTTCAGTGTCCCCAGATCACACACCATGGGTGATAGACATAAAGACAGACCAAGACATCTCATATCAATACGCATTAGTGGAATATTGGGACGGGATGCCAGAGGCCTGTAAGCACAAGTGTCTGCGGACGCCAGACAACAGAACATTTAGGTTGGCGCACGCAATAACTGTAGAAAGGGAACCATCCCCTACGGGATCGCCACAGGCTGCGGCCTGAACTCCACCTGAAAGAGAAGACAGGGCGACACCCCCGGTGGCACCTGCACCGGCCACTGCTATATCACCAGAACTGATAAATGCGATAGGGGATTTGCTAGCCAAATGTCAGAAGACAAGTACGGTGCATGTGGAAACTAGCTACCGGAGACTAAAAATATTCTCAGGGAAGCTCCCTGTCCCGGCAGGGGAAGAAGATTTTGATACCTGGGTGGAGCAGGCATTACAGGCGGTGGAGGCATGGGAGGTGCCTGAAGCACACAGAAGAGGCAGCGAGTGTTAGAAAGCCTTAAAGGTGCAGCAGCAGAAGCAGTGAAAAGTTTCCGGTTTGGGAATGCAGGGTGCACGGCGCAGGACTGTCTAGCTATTGTAACCTGGGGGGCAGGTAGCGGGTACAAAAACTCCCTGGGATGAGCAGGCACAGATACCAAGTCCATTGGATCAGTGAAAACAGTGTTGTTTATTGGTGCTATATACAAAGTCTAATGACAGGTGCTGTACAGTGTGGTGAAAACAAACAGAAGAAAAAATAGCTAAACAAAAGCCTAGCCGTGTCTCGGCTCTAACTACACAGTATGTACAGGCCCTCACTACCAGGCTGGACAAGCCTAACGCTTGTCAGCTTCCACATTCACAGAGTAACAAGTTTTACCAACCTTCTTGCTCTCACAAACCAACGTTGTCTGTGTTTCCCAGGCTGAGCAAAGGCTGTCTGCTCAGGTGAGCTTTTAATTAACCTGTGGGAGAGAACCAACACCTGAACTGGATCCTGGCTCAGAGATCCCTGAATGTATATGAGAGGAGCCTGGGAGATGTATAAACCCCGAATAGGACTTTCCCAGGCTCTCTCTGGGATGCTCTGTCACACTATGCTGCAGGAAGAGTTTGGTCAATTAGACAAGGTGACAGAGATGGTCTACCAGTTTGAACACACTTTCCAAAAACCGGAGGAGAAACTTTCCGAGTATGTCAGAAGGCTAAACAGGCTGCTGTGCAAGATTGTGTTAAAGAAAGGGATGAAGCCCCAAGATGCCGATGCGGCAAGAATGAAGCAAGTCTTAAAGGGAGCACTACGCTCCGATCCAGTCTGGCTGCACCTGAAAACCTTGGGAGGAGGAATGTTGCTGACTTATGCTGATTTAATAAAAATCATCAGAGATGAGGAGGCGCTGCAACAGGACCAGCAGAAGGAAAAGACAAGTGTTGTACCCGCACAGGTGCTGGTCAATCCAGTAATAACCCCTGAAAGAGAGGCGGAGATAGACACCCTAAAAACTCAGATGTCCAAGGTGTTAGAGATATTGACCTCTCTAATAGCAAAAGACACAGAGTGTCCCAAGAAGAAAGAAAGTCCGAGGAAGGAATTGTTCCCGATTGCCTCAGCACCCGAACCTTTACAAGAATGGGGAGATATAGTCTGCTTCAACTGTGGGGGAGTTGGCCACATTGCAGCCACATGTTCTAGTCCGAAGAAGAAGAGACCAGACAACCGCAAGCTGGCGGGAAACTCCAGAGGGCCCCGGTGAAGGAGTCAACCGGGTGCCCATCATCTTCAGTAAACTCCAAGCTGAATGCGAAGAAAAATAAAAAGAGAGATAGAACACCAAAGGGGAAACGCAATACCCCTCAACAAAGCTATACTCCAGGAGGAAGGGGGGAGACCCCTCAGAAAAGGCACAGCACTCCCCAAAGGGGGTGCCCACCCAAGAAAAATAGTACCCCTCAGCGGGTTTCTACACCCATTAAAAGGAGGGAAGTCAGTGCATACCAGGCTCAAGAAAGGTTCAAGTCCAAAGGGAATAGGACAAGAGAGAGTCCAAAGGGAAAAGGTCTGAAGAAGGTGGCTCCTGCCGGACCATATCCAGAGAAGCTGGTAGGCCCATCCCCTATAGTGCCCATTCAAGTGGAGGGAGTCTACACCAGGGGCCTCCTGGATACCGGGGCACAAGTGACCCTACTATACCGGGACTTCTACGACAGGCACCTGAGTCATCTGCCTATCCAGAAGATAGAAGAGCTGGAAATATGGGGAATTGGAACCCAGAGCTTCCCTTATGACGGCTACCTTCCCATCAAAATTACCTTTGACCCATCCGTGGCTGGGAAGGCCGAAGTGTTTGACACCCTGGCAGTTGTGTGCCCTAGGCCGCCTGGAGCCAACAAGAATTCCCTTATAATAGGAACGAACACGGACCTGGTCCGAGGACTCCTGGTCCCTCTCGTGACAGAAGAAAGACAAGCAGCTACCAAGATCCATCCCATGCTGAAGACAGCCTACCAACGGCTGGTCCAAGAGCGGGAGACCCCTGGAGAGGGGATAGGGAAGGTGTGGAGACTTGGAAGAGAAGGGGTAGTGTTGCAGCCCGGAGAAGTAACCTGTCTCAGGGCCACTGTGAAGCTCATTTGGGAGCAGCCTGGTCCCTTTGTCATGCTGGAGTCAGACCTAAGGGGTGAGTCCTCAGGCCTGGAGGTGATACTGGAAGTGATTCCGCTGAAGGTCCTGAAGAAGGCCCATTATAGAGTTCCAGTGAGTGTTAGGAATACTACCAAAGACCCCATGGAAATCCCAGCCAGAATGCTGCTAGGCCAGGTGAGCCCGGCGGCCCCTGTTACCCTGTCAGAAGTGAAGAGGACAGGTGGACGAGGGGATGTTTGGGAGAAGCTGTCCATGGAAAACCTGAATCTGTCCAGGGCTTGGAAAGAGAGAGCCAAGGCCCAGTTGAATAGATGGGAGAAGATCTTCTCTAAGGATGAGTTTGATGTGGGGTGTGCAAGGAGTGCCACCCATCGGATCCGCCTCCAGGAAGATAAGCCCTTCCGAGAGAGAGTCAGGCGGGTCCCGCTAGCAGATCTGGAGGATCTGAGGGAACAACTTGCAGAACTCAAGAGGACTGGTGTGATACGGGAGTCCAGAAGCCCCTATGCCTCTCCCATAGTGGTGGTCCGAAAGAAGAATGGATCATTGAGGCTATGTATCGACTACAGGACTCTCAACAGGAGAACCATACCTGACCAATACACCACTCCGAGGATAGAGGATGCCCTACAGAGCTTGTCTGGAGCCAAATGGTTCAGCGTTATGGATCTCAAGAGTGGGTACTATCAGATTCCGATGCACCCAGCAGACAAGGAGAAGACAGCTTTCATAACCCCAGTGGGGTTCTTTGAATTCGACCGGATGCCCCAAGGTCTGTCTGGAGCCCCAGCTACTTTCCAACGTCTTATGGAGAAGACAGTAGGAGACATGAACCTGATCGAAGTCCTTGTATACCTGGACGATGTCATTGTCTTTGGGAGAACCTTGGAGGAACATGAAGAGAGGCTGGAAAAAGTGTTGAGAAGACTCAGTGAGGAAGGACTTAAGCTTTCGCCTGAGAAATGTCGGTTCTACCAGTCTTCTGTGAACTATCTGGGGCACATAGTGTCTGAAGAAGGGGTGGCCACAGACCCTGAGAAATTGGAGGCAGTTACCTCCTGGCCACGGCCCACCACAGTAACAGAACTCAGATCCTTCTTGGGCTTCTGCTCCTACTACAGGAGGTTTGTGGAGGGATTTGCCCGAATTGCTAGACCATTGAATGAGTTGCTCAAGACTGAAGGAGAAGAGGATGGCTCGGGGCCCAGGAGGCCAGGAGAGTCCATCAGAGATCAGTGGAATCAGAAGTGTGAAGAGGCTTTCCAGGTATTGAAGAGGAGCCTGACCACTGCACCAGTCTTGGCCTACGCAGACCCAACCAAACCCTATGAACTGCACGTGGATGCTAGTCATGACGGTCTGGGAGGAGTACTTTACCAAGAACACGAGGGAAATTTGCGGCCCGTTGCCTATGTGAGTAGGAGCCTGACCCCCTCTGAGAAGAACTACCCCACTCACAAGCTGGAGTTCCTGGCCCTCAAGTGGGCGGTAGTAGATAAGCTCAAAGACTACCTGTATGGAGCGGAGTTCACTGTGAAGACCGACAACAACCCCCTTTCCTACCTGTTCACCACGGCCAAGCTGGACGCCACTGGACACAGGTGGCTGGCCGCACTGTCTGGATTCAACTTCAGCCTTAAGTATAGACCAGGAGTGGGGAATCGAGACGCAGACGCTCTGTCCAGGAGATCTCATTCCCCCACCATTGAAATAGAAGATTGGACCCAAGTGGCACCGGACGGGGTGTGGGCCCTTTGTCAAGGAGCTGAATTCCAAGCCCGAGGAGGCTCCAGAGCAGAGGAAATAGGAGTTACCACGGTGGGAGTCCCCAAACACTACTGTGGAGTAGCTCAATTGGAAGAGGACAACCTACCAAGACTGTCCAAGAAGGAATTGAGGTGTGACCAATTGGAAGACCCCATGGGGAGATTGGTCCTGCAGGCCTTGGAGAATCAGGATCCAAACAGACTCATGCGTCAACCTTCAAAAGAAGCTCGCCTGCTGAGGAAGGAGTGGGATAGGTTGCAGTTACATCAGGGAGTGGTCTACCGAAGGGGCCCCTCTGATGACTCAGAAGATAAGTGGCAGCTGTTCCTCCCAGAGAAACATCGGGAGACTGTTCTGATTGCCCTGCATGAAAATCATGGCCACCTAGGGGCTGAAAGGACCTTTCAACTTGTCAGAAGTCGGTTCTATTGGCCCTGCATGAGGGCAGAGGTAGAGGAGTACTGCCACTCATGTGCACGATGCATCCAGAGGAAGACTTTGCCCCATCAAGCTGCCCCAATGGGCCATCTACAGAGCCAAGGGCCCATGGACCTGGTGTGCATTGACTTTCTCTGCCTCGAACCCGACCTGAGTGGACTAGGAAATGTTCTGGTGATAACCGACCATTTCACCCGGTATGCCCAGGCTTTCCCCACCAAAGACCAGAAGGCCTCCACCGTGGCCAAGGTACTTATGGAGAAGTACTTTGTCCATTATGGGCTGCCACAGAGACTCCATTCAGACCAAGGGAGGGACTTCGAGAGTAAGCTGATCCGGAAGCTCTTGGATTCATTGGGAATCAAGAAGACTCGAACTACACCTTACCATCCTCAGGGAGATGCTCAGCCAGAAAGGTTCAACCGAACCTTGCTCAACATGTTAGGGACTCTGGAAAGCGAGAAAAAGCAACATTGGAGCCAACACATAGCAGCCATAGTACATGCTTACAACTGCACCATCAGTGATGCTACAGGCTACTCCCCATATCGACTCATGTTTGGGAGAGAAGCGAGACTACCGGTGGACTTGGCTTTTGGCACCTCACTGGACCATTCCTCGGTCACATCCCACAAAGGATATGTGGACAGGCTCAGACACAGCCTGAAAGTAGCCTATGAACAAGCTCAAGCGGCCTCAGATCAAAGGGGAGCTCGGAATAAAAGAAATTTCGACTTGAAGGTCCGGGTACAAGACCTACAGCCCGGGGATCGAGTACTGTTGCGCAATCTGGGAGTCCCCGTAAAGCACAAACTTGCAGACAGATGGAGATCTGAACCCTATGTCATCTGCAGGAAGTTGCCGGGCCTACCTGTCTATACGTTGAAGCCAGAAGGAAAGGTAGGCCCACTGAAGACATGGCATTGAAACCACCTGCTCCCACTTGCGGAGGCAGTTAGAATACCTCCCGTGGGAGACTCCCCTGAACCGGCCTCTATCTTGGATACTCCTAGGCCGAACACTCGGTCACAGACCTCCCGAGCTGAAAATGGAGAAGCCTCCCAACTTAGTGGAGATGAGGAGGGAGAACTTGATTGGCTGTGGCCTTCCCCAACTCCAGGAACTTCTGTCATAGATCTTCCAGTCACCCAAGATACCACAGATGAAACACTGAACCCAGAGGCTACAGAGTTCATCCCCTTTAGTCCTTCAGCAGATTACTGGGAAGATACCCATGATAGTTGCTCCGAGGGAGAGGAGCCTGTGGCGCCAGAGCCAGAGATTCCAGGAGAGCAAAGGGCTCGAAGAGTCATTCGACCTCCTAAGAAGCTGACCTACTCTCAGATGGGGAACAGTTCGGAAGACTCTGTAGTCACTGCTAGGAGAAATGCTGAGATTCCGGATCCCTCCACTGTCCATTTGGTGGAGGGCAACCCCAGCTCACTCTCTGGCACAGCTAGGCAGGCCACCCATGATAATGTGACCTGTGGGCAAGGGAATTCTACCCCTCAGTTATGGTGGGAATCCCCTATCCCAACATCGTTTTCAGAATTGTCCAGTGTTATATATAGTTGTTGTTAAAATGTATCTTTGGGGACCAAAGAGTTTAAGTGGGGGGAGTGTGTAGCGGGGTGTTCCCCTATAATGGGAAGAAACTACATCACCCATAACCCCATTCTTCAGATGTTCCACCGCAGAGACTCATGGGAGGGGTTATAAAAGGAGGAGGCGAGGCCGGGCTCGGCCTCTTTGGGACACGAGACTTCGCAGACGGATCCTCCTGTGCGGATGTGTCGGAGTGCAAGGCCTGAAGCCTGAGGCCTTGCTCAGCACCAAAGAGCCTTCCACCCCCCCCCCTCTCTGCGAGCCTGGGTGGCATCTGACTTTGTGCGCTACAGCCTTGTTGGATCGGGGACCCGATCGTTGGAGAGATCGAGTGTGTGTGACACGGCCGGTGGAGGTTTCCCGGACTGGATCCGTAGTCCGGCGGGTGAGAGGGCATAAGCCCAGCTAAGATACTGTTACTGTATATAGGCCTATAGACTGCCGTGGCCTACAAGTTATTTTGATACCCCTATTGAAGAGCCTTGTCAGAACTGAGCCTGCGGCTTTATTTAACCAAGTTCTATACCCCCTTGGATTACAAAGTTATACTCTGTTTAAAGTGCACCACCATTACAGACCTGCCGGTGAAGAAAGAAGGACTAAGTTAAATATTAGAACCAGGCCTGGTGGGGATTTTAGTGTGTTTGATAACTGCGCCATAGGGCACTTAGTTAACGGTCGCCCGTATGGCGCACCTGTAGCGTGTGTTACTACATAGTGTGTTAGAGTGGCAGGATGCTGCCCTTAGGAGTGATTATCTTGAACTGTGATTACTGTTACCCCTTTATCCATATTGAGAAAATAAGTAAAACACTTTATCTATTACAATTCATTACTGTGTCCTTGCTTAGTTATTATATTGCATAGGATATATCATTGACTGTTAGTACTAGCTGTGCCAGAAGGGGGTAGAGCCTATTGCCGGGGGTTGGCGGAGCTGCACTCAGGGCCCAAATCTAATTCTGCGGCCTCCTTAGTTGGAGGTATCGCTACATATGTCAGAGCTATATAAATGTATAACAATAATAGTGCATGACAGGGAGGGGACATTAGAGTGTAACCTTTAATGGTGCAGAGACTGGTGTGACTGGCTTGGTGTTCCCAGTACTGTGGTATATGTCTTAGCTATATAAATGTAAATAACTAATAGTGTGTGACTGTGGGGGGCACTAGAGTGTAAGCTCCTCTGCGGCAGGAAATTATATAAATAATGTAAATAGTAACAAATGGCTATTATTATTTTAATTTACGCAGCGCTTTTACATATACATTATACATTCACATCAGTCCCTGCCCTCAAAGAGCTTACAAGCTAAGGTCCCTAACTATCATTCATACATATACTAGGGCCAATTTAGACTGAATCCAATTAACCTACCAGCATGTCTTTAGAGGGTGGGAGGAAAGCGCAGTACCCGGAGGAAACCCACGCAGGCACAGGGAGAACATGCAAACTCCAGGCAGATGGTGTCATTATCGGAATTCAAACCAGCGACCCTTTTTTTTGCTGCTAGGTGAAAGTACTAACCACTACCACACTGTGGCCACTAGGCTTTTAAAGATTACATGATGTAATTTTTTTTATCAGTAAATATATCACAGTGATCTTTATTTTTTAATATATGGAATGACAAATTGCATAATAACTAATGTATATTGTGGTAGATCAGCCCAATCTGACACCAATTACTGAAGAAGAGCCACGGTACACAGCTGGTGTCCACCCCCTTCAGTTGGGACTGAATTAGACTATTGAAGCCTTTGGAAGAGACAAGTGCCTTTTGTTAGCAGGTGGTCTTATTAAAGGTAGCTATGAAGTTGGCCTTTCGACAAACATTAATTGCACCAGAAAGCACATCTATACCTGCTAGTCAAACACTGTGCCCTGTTCATAATACCACACGTCTCTGATATCCAGAATATATACCCATCCAAAACCACTAATAACTCTTCCCCAGGTGAGCAGAGGAAATTCAGAGCTGCCAATCACAGCTGCTGCTGGCAAGTGACCCACCTGCACAATAATAAGGGTATGTCTATCCCATCAATAGAGACTTTCAGGCCTCAGTTCCATAATCCAAATTCTATGTCATTCATACAATACAAAGATGTTAAAGAGTGTACACTTTACATACAGCCAAACATCCTTACTAAATACAGAAATAAATTCATATTTCTTCTAATGTCTGTCATGCAAACCCTTTCCTGTTACAAAATCACATCAATTACCCATAAACACGATCACAGATACAAATCATATACTCATGTCTCAAAGACTCAGGACCCTGACGTAAAAAGGATATGTAGAGATTTCAACTTTTTTTTTTCTTATGCAATTAAGTTTAAAAAAAGGGCAGGGGAAGCGCAGAGTTCTTTCATAAAAGTCCATTCATAACAGTTACACATTGATTACAGGCAACGCCCACTACCACAGCTTTAAAGTGTGTGTAGCCTCTTTTGGGAGGGTTATGACAAAGTGTCCTCCCAAAACAGGATATTGCTCTAAACCTGTAGGTAAATAAGAAATCTGGTTTGCAGTGCCTCTACCTAGGCCTACTGGGCCTCTGTGAACAGAGGGGATCCCCTTCCTAGGAAATTAACCAGTAATCTAATCAAAGTAATTGGGAGGAAATGAATTAGTTTAACCAGCATATACCATTAACCATTAGGATAAAGTTGTACATCATAATAGAAATAATACAAGTTTTATATAAGAAAAGATAAATAATAGCACATACATCCAATGGACAAACTGGTATTATCAGCAAAGGGACCAATATGAGTCCTAGTGGAACTGTGCAGATATACCTGGGTATATATAGTTATTATTAGAGATACCTCCAGATGAATGTTAAAAGTCCAGTTGCAGAGGTCCCTGAGGATGATGTGGCATCTGACTTTGTGTTGGAGACCTGAAGACAAGATCTGCAGTCAGAGGAGGATTTTCCAACTGTTGTCCAACCAGCATGGAACAGTGCTTCTCACTTACTTCACTTCCTCCTTCTGGAAATGTCAATGGCCCTCCCTGAGACAGGAAGTGTGTATACATTAAAGCGGGATTCCACCCGCGATTTTTTTAAAGTCAGCAGCTACTAACAATGGTATAAGTAGCTTACAGCCGTGTGCAGCAGATCCCTACATACATATTATTATTATTATTATTATTCACAAATTTACTGACAGAAACAAAGAAAAACTTTTATTTTTTTTAATTTGTGGTCATTTTTCTTTTTGTAAAAAATAAAACACCCAGCAGTGATTAAATACCACCAAAAGAAAGCTCTGTTTGTGTGAAGAAAATGATTAAAAAAATCATCAAAGTGTGACAGCGCTGAAAAATGGCCTGGGCAGGAAGGGGGTGAAAGTGCCCTGTATTGAGGTGGTTAAAGGGTAAGTTAACCTTTACTGAAAAATCTGTAAGGTGAACTTACACTGGACCCCCTCCTCGCCCCCCCCCCCCGATCCCCCGATCCCACTGACCTGGACCACGGCAATCTCCCGTTCTAAGCCCCGGAATGTCCGCATCAGGAGTTCGGGGGTTAGAAATCACCTGAGCTGAATGTCCAAAACGTACCTCGTCAGGAGGGGCGTTTCGGAACATTCTAATTGGTCCAATCAGCCAATCAGCAGCCGCATAGCCCATCTTGTCAGCTATGGAGAAGACGCATGGATGTCGAGGGGATTTAGAATGGGAGATTGCCACGTTCTAGGTCAGTGGTACCGGGGGGGGCGCGCGAGGAGGGGTTCCCATGTAAGTTCAAATTACAGATTTTTCTGTAAAGGTGAACTTACACTTTAAAGTGGATGTAAGCCCTCACGTATACCCAGTGTAGTGAACAGCCTCAGATGATACACAGAGATTAAACAAATCTCCCTACATAAGTTTTACATGTATATCTGCTGTCTTCAGCTTTATATACTGTTTAGAAAGTGCACATCTTGTTAGAATTTCCACTTCCTCGTTCAGCAGTAGCAGTGTAGTGTTGGATTAACTGGGAGAGGAAAGGCACGCAATCCCCTCCACATAGGCAGAGACTTTCAGAGTTGTCCTCTAAGTAGAGCAGCTTTCTTCTAATCTATTTATAGCACCCACCCTGACACAAAATTCAGGCTTGCTTTATCACGTGGAGAACTTGTCATTAGTTATCATGCTAATAACAGAAGAACAGAGCAGGAGAAAGCCTCGGGACTTAGTGCTTTGAAGCGAGATAAGAAAACACTGCAGATATATGTGCCCAGCTCAAATTTCATGAATCGGGTTTACATCCACTTTAATTAATATATTTATCTGAAAAGAAAGCAAGCATAAAACATTACAACAAATGCAAGGCGTGGTAAATAAGAACTTTTTTTTCTAACTCCTCTTCTATAGAGCAGACTTTTACTGACTTCCTGAAAACAGATAGACTGTTATTGGTTCATGAATGATTATAAAATCTCTTGCAATTTAGGAGGCTTTAAATTTATTAAATATTTATAATAGTTGAAAGAAGATACTGCATATATTTTCCGTTCTGTTTCATATGCAGTGACGTAACTCCTACACGTAACGCATACATCCTAATCCTAATTTCTGGCAATAAAATTACATAAATCCCCAGAACATTATTTATTTTCTGAAAGCAGAGGCTCGGTAGAAAAAAAAAGTGATCATTGCAAATTTTTTTGACTAGATATGCTGCATTCTCAGTGATGTAAACAGTGTCTAGTGAATGGATAGGCTGCATTCTCAGTGATGACAACAGTCTCTAGTGAATGAACAAACTGTTCTAAGTGAAGTCACTGGTCTCTACTGAAGGGATAGGTTGCATTCTTAGTGAACGACTCACAAATCTCTAGTGATTGGATATGTTGCATTCTCAGTGATGCTACCAGTCTCTAGTGAGTAGATAGGCTGCAGTCTAAGTGATGTCACCGGTCTCTAGCGAGTAGATAGGCTGCAGTCTCAGTGATGTCACCGGTCTCTAGTGAATGGATAGGCTGCAGTCTCAGTGATGTCACCAGTTTCTAGTGAATGGATAGGCTGCATTTTAATGGATATCATAATTGTGTCACCTTCTGTATTTGAGCAGTATATATATACAGTGCCTTGCGAAAGTATTCGCCCCCCTTGAACTTTTCATCCTTTTGCCACATTTCAGGCTTCAAACATAAAGATATAAAATTTTAATTTTTTGTGAAGAATCACCAACAAGTGGGACACAATTGTGAAGTGGAACGAAATCTATTGGATTTTTGAAACTTTTTTAACTAAGAAAAAAATGAAAAGTGGGGCGTGCAAAATTATTCGGCCCCCTTGCGTTAATACTTTGTAGAGCCACCTTTTGCTGCGATTACAGCTGCAAGTCGCTTGGGGTATGTCTCTATCAGTTTTGCACATCGAGAGACTGAAATTCTTGCCCATTCTTCCTTGCAAAACAGCTCAAGCTCAGTGAGGTTGGATGGAGAGCGTTTGTGAACAGCAGTTTTCAGCTCTTTCCACAGATTCTCGATTGGATTCAGGTCTGGACTTTGACTTGGCCATTCTAACACCTGGTTACTTTATTTGTGAACCATTCCTTAGTAGATTTTGCTGTATGTTTGGGATCATTGTCTTGTTGGAAGATAAATCTCCGTCCCAGTCTCAGGTCTTTTGCAGACTCCAACAGGTTTTCATCCAGAATGGTCCTGTATTTGGCTGCATCCATCTTCCCCTCAACTTTAACCATCTTCCCTGTCCCTGCTGAAGAAAATCAGGCCCAAACCATGATGCTGCCACCACCATGTTTGACAGTGGGGATGGTGTGTTGAGGGTGATGAGTTGTGTTGCTTTGACGCCAAACATATCGTTTTGCATTGTGGCCAAAAAGTTCGATTTTGGTTTCATCGGACCAGAGCACCTTCTTCCACATGTTTGGTGTGTCTCCCAGGTGGCTTGTGGCAAACTTTAGACGGGACTTTTTATGGATATCTTTGAGAAATGGCTTTCTTCTTGCCACTCTTCCATAAAGGCCAGATTTGTGCAGTGTACGACTGATTGTTGTCCTGTGGACAGACTCTCCCACCTCAGCTGTAGTTCTCTGCAGTTCATCCAGAGTGATCATGGGCCTCTTGGCTGCATCTCTGATCAGTCTTCTCCTTGTCTGAGCTTAAAGTTTAGAGGGACAGCCAGGTCTTGGTAGATTTGCAGTGGTCTGATACTCCTTCCATTTCAAAATGATTGCTTGCACAGTGCTACTTGGGATGTTTAAAGCTTGGGAAATCTTTTTGTATCCAAATCCGGCTTTAAACTTCTCCACAACAGTATTACGGACCTGCCTGGTGTGTTCCTTGGTCTTCATGATGCTCTCTGCGCTTTCAACAGAACCCTGAGACTATTACAGAGCAGGTGCATTTATACAGAGACTTGATTACACACAGGTGGATTCTATTTATCACCATCAGTCATTTAGGACAACATTGGATCATTAAGAGATCCTCGCTGAACTTCTGGAGTGAGTTTGCTGCACTGAAAGTAAAAGGGGCCGAATAATTTTGCATGCACCACTTTTCAGTTTTTTATTTGCTAAAAAAGTTTAAAATATCCAATAGATTTCGTTCCACTTCACAATTGTGTCCCACTTGTTGGTGCTTCTTCACAAAAAAATTAAATTTGATATCTTTATGTTTGAAGCCTGAAATGTGGCAAAAGGATGAAAAGTTCAAGGGGGCCGAATACTTTCGCAAGGCACTGTATATATATATATATATATATATTGTGACAGCAGGAAGGTAAAGTCACCTGGTTGCATCCAGGGGGGTAGATATATTTCGCCCAGATTCAGGCTTTACGCCGACTTATACAACTAGGTGGAGAGTTGTATAAGGCTAGTGGGCTCATGGATGACTCATACCTCTAGGGAGAGTGTGGGGCGTCGTGCAGACAGAGATGAGGAGACCAGCTGAACCTTGTCAGCTCATTTAGGCCTCTATAAGAACTCCCAGCTTCATTAGATGTTAGCTCATGCCTGGAACCAGACCTGTGTGGACTGTCTAGGGAGAGTGAACCCCTGTGCGGTGAGACAAAGCCTGTGTGGCTATTTGCTTGGACATTTAAAACCAGGGACTTAGGGACTAGGACAGCACTAGGCTGATCCCAGTTGTTAGTTAGGAAACCTGTATGTTTAGTCAGAGGTCAAGTTGACCAGGATTTATTTTGTTTATGTTTCTTTTGCTTTGCTGTGTTTTGTCACTGTAAATAGAAAATAAACCGCACCTTTTTGATTTTGAAAACCACAACCTCCGTTTGCTGGGCCTGTTTTTGTGTGGGGAGCCCATCTCGGGGGTCACACACACCCGCTGCCGAGCTAACCCCCTCACAGTTGGTGGAGAATGCAGGCAGTTTTTTTTTTTTAAGCCAGCATGGAGGAGATACTGAAGCAGCTGGCTCTAGCAAATGCCAATCAACAGCAGACAAATGCAGGTTTGCAAAAGAACTTCGCAGCCCAGCAGCAAGCTCATCAACAGAGCCTTGCAGCCCAGCAGCAGACAAACGCAACTTTGCAACAGAGTCTGGAGGCTCAGCAACAAGCCCAGCAGCAATCTGAGGCCCGCTTCATAGACCTGTTGCAGAAGCAAGAGCAGAGACTACAACAACAGATGGAAGCAGTAATGCAGCAACGTCCGCAGACCAGTGAGGAAAGCCGTCCCACTAATACCGCGTCCTTTGGGGTGAGTCGTTTATTGACAAAAATGACTGGAGAGGATGATCCAGAGGTATTTTTGACCACATTTGAAAGGACCGCTGAAAGAGAAAAGTGGCCTGAGGAGCAGTGGGCTGGACTGGTGGCTCCTCTGTTAACTGGTGAATCGCAGAAAGCTTACTATGACCTAGAGCCTAACCAAGCAAAAGACTATGTGATGCTAAAAGCTGAAATATTGGCAAGGCTGGGTGTCACCCAGGCTGTCCGGGCTCAGCGTGTGCATAACTGGACTTTCCAGCTTGGAAAACCCCCCAGGTCTCAAATGTATGATCTCATTCACCTGAGCAGAAAGTGGCTACAGCCAGAGACTTTGTCCGCACCAAAGATTGTGGAACGTGTTGTAATGGATCGGTTTTTGAGAGCTCTTCCTACTGCCATCCAAAAGTGGGTAAGCCATGGAGACCCAGAGACGGCCGATGGTCTTGTGGATCGTGTGGAGAAATACTTGGCTACAGAGAACCTGACGGCCTCTTCCAGAGACACTCGGACTTTCCACCCTAAGACCAGACCATCCCCAGGGGCGGATAAGAGGATTCCAAGGGGTGAGGGTGGAGAGAGTGAGAGGGTGGGAGCTCTACCCCAAGTTTGGCGAGAACAGCCTGGGAAATCAGCGGCTCAAGAGGCCGCAAGAAGGATCGTTTGCTACCGCTGCCGACAAGCGGGCGGGACATATTGCAGCCAATTGCCCGGTTGTGGAGGAACCCATGCAGTGTGACTTTCTGACGGGCAGACGTCAGTCGCTGTGTGCGACAGTCGCATGCACTGCCATTCGAGGAACTGAGAAACATTTATGCAAAATGTGTGTTAATGGTAGAAATGTTGTGGTATTGTTGGATTCAGGTAGCCTTGTGACCCTGATAAAGGCTGAGTTAGTTAAAACAGAGGTCTCTGGGAATAGCAAGGTAGCTGTTATTTGTGTGCATGGGGACACCCGAGAGTATCCAGTGACTACAGTGTGTTTCGAGACCCCCAAAGGTACCCTCTCTCATCCAGTGGGCTTAGTATCTCAGTTACCGCATGACGCCATTGTGGGAAGGGATTTTCCGAAGTTCTGGGAACTGTGGGATGATCCTGAGCCCCCCACTGGTGCCCCTATGTACCAGGAATGTGATAGCCAGAACTCCCCTGAGAGTGGTGAGGACTCTCCGGAATTTCCCTTATCAGTATTGGCAGGGGAGACTCAAGAAACTGGAGAGGAGCCCACCTCCTCAGACGAAAACCTACCGTCTGTGGAGTTTTCTGATCTTGAGGTTCACAGGGAAAACTTTGCCACAGAACAGTTGAAAGACCCCGCCCTAATAAAGGCACGGGAAAACGTAGTGAAAATAGATGGCGAGTTAGTGAACCCAGATAATACCTGCACTTACCCATACTTCAGCGTAGAGAAGGACCTACTGTATCGGGTGGCAAAAAGGGCAGAAGAAACCGTTGAGCAGCTTGTGGTGCCCAAACCTTACAGGAAGTTGGTGTTGGAGTTGGCCCATGGGCACATTCTTGGAGGTCATCTGGGGACAGAGAAAACCCGAGAGAGGGTATTACAGAGATTCTATTGGCCGGGGGTGATGAAGGACATAGAAAATTATTGTTCCTCCTGCCCTGTGTGTCAGAGGTCGGCCCCGATGCCACATTTCCGTAGCCCGCTGGTCCCTCTACCCATCATTGAGGTCCCGTTTGAGAGGATCGCCATGGATTTGGTAGGTCCTATAATCAAGTCCGCTAGGGGGCACCAGTACATATTAGTTATAATGGACTATGCCACCCGTTATCCAGAAGCGATCCCTCTCCGAAATACCTCGGCCAAAACCATAGCCAAAGAGCTATCTCTTGTGTTTAGCCGGGTGGATATTTGTAAAGAACTGCTTACGGACCAAGGTACACCCTTTATGTCCCGGGTTATGAAGGAGCTGTGTAAATTGTTCAAAGTGACGCAATTACGTACATCTGTGTATCACCCCCAAACCGATGGGCTGGTTGAAAGGTTCAACAAAACCCTAAAACAAATGTTGAAGAAAGTGGTGGATAGAGATGGAAAGGATTGGGACTGTCTACTTCCTTATCTGATGTTTGCTATTAGGGAGGTGCCCCAATCCTCTACGGGATTCTCCCCCTTTGAGTTACTGTATGGGAGACACCCAAGAGGGCTGTTGGATATTGCCAAGGAAACTTGGGAAAGTGAGAGTTCTCCCCACAGGAGTGTGATTGAGCATGTCGCCCTGATGCAAGACCGAATTGCACAGGTAATGCCCATCGTGAAGGAACATTTGGCCCAAGCGCAGTTAGCACAGCAGAGAGTGTACAACCGTGGAGCCAAGACCCGTACCTTTTCCCCGGGGGATAGGATACTGGTACTTGTCCCTACGGTTGAAAGTAAATTCCTTGCCAAATGGCAAGGCCCCTACGAGATAATGGAAAAAGTGAGCGAAGTGAATTACAAGGTCAGACAACCAGGAAGGCGAAAGCCCGAACAGATCTATCACGTTAATCTGTTGAAAGCCTGGAGGGATAGAGAGTCCCTAGTCGCAGACACTTGGTCACCAGCTCAAACTGGTTGCGTGATTCCTGAGGTTGGAATAGCAGCCACCTTGTCACAACCCCAACAACAGGAGGTTAAGGAGTTTGTGCTTCGCAACAAGGAGGTATTCTCTGAGCTGCCGGGACAAACATCTGGGGTAGAGCATGACATCATTACCCCGCCCGGTGAAAGGGTGAAGTTAAAACCCTATCGGATCCCAGAGGCCCGACGGGAGGCAATACGGGAGGAAGTACAGAAAATGCTGAACTTAGGGGTGATAGAGGAGTCCCAAAGTGATTGGTCTAGTCCCATTGTGTTGGTGCCTAAACCGGATGGGAGCTGGCGATTTTGTAACGATTTTCGTCAGTTGAACAAAGTTACAAAATTTGACACCTACCCCATGCCACGTATAGATGAGTTGATCGACCGGCTGGGAACAGCCCGATACATGACGACTCTTGACCTCACAAAAGGGTATTGGCAAATCCCCCTGGCCAAGTCGGCCAAAGAGAAAACCGCATTTGTAACCCCAGACGGGGCGTTCCAATATAAAAGAATGCCGTTCGGGTTACAGAATGCGCCGGCCACATTCCAGCGGAAAATGGACCAGATGCTGAGGCCCCATCGGAAGTATGCTGCGGCTTACCTGGATGACATAATTGTCCATAGCACAGATTGGGCCTCACATCTGCCAAAAGTGCAAGCAGTCCTGGACTCTGTTCGGGAAGCGGGGTTTACGGCTAACCCCAAGAAGTGTACCATTGGGCAGGAGGAGGCCAAATATCTTGGGTACATCATTGGGAGGGGAGTAATAAAACCCCAACTCAACAAAGTCGAGGCCATCCAGAGTTGGCCACGTCCCAACAGCAAGAAGCAGGTACGAGCCTTTCTGGGAATCGCTGGGTATTATCGGCGATTCATTCCCCACTTTGCTTCTAAGGCTGTGCCCCTAACCAACCTGACGAAGGGGAAAGGGTCGGTCATGATTAAATGGACCCCCGAGGCTGAGGCAGCATTCCAATTCTTGAAACAAGCCTTATGTAGCCAGCCAGTGTTGTACTCACCCGACTTCTCTAAAGACTTTGTCGTACAAAGTGATGCGTCAGATGTGGGGTTAGGAGCAGTATTGTCCCAGGTCTGGAACGGGGAAGAGCACCCAGTCATTTACCTCAGCAGGAAGTTGAAGTCCCATGAGGTAAATTACGCCACCGTTGAAAAGGAGTGTTTAGCGGTGAAGTGGGCTCTAGATTCCCTTCGGTACTACCTGCTAGGTAGGCACTTTGACATGGTTACGGATCACGCTCCGTTAAAGTGGATGGCTCAAAACAAGGAAACAAATAGAAGAGTGAATAGGTGGTTCCTGGCCCTCCAGGAATTCAACTTCACAGTAAAGCATCGCCCTGGCGTTCAAATGGGGAATGTGGATGCTTTGTCTCGAGTACATGAATGCCTGATTGCTGGTGTTCCAACCCCGAGGTTAAAACAAGAGGGGGGGGTATGTGACAGCAGGAAGGTAAAGTCACCTGGTTGCATCCAGGGGGGTAGATATATTTCGCCCAGATTCAGGCTTTACGCCGACTTATACAACTAGGTGGAGAGTTGTATAAGGCTAGTGGGCTCATGGATGACTCATACCTCTAGGGAGAGTGTGGGGCGTCGTGCAGACAGAGATGAGGAGACCAGCTGAACCTTGTCAGCTCATTTAGGCCTCTATAAGAACTCCCAGCTTCATTAGATGTTAGCTCATGCCTGGAACCAGACCTGTGTGGACTGTCTAGGGAGAGTGAACCCCTGTGCGGTGAGACAAAGCCTGTGTGGCTATTTGCTTGGACATTTAAAACCAGGGACTTAGGGACTAGGACAGCACTAGGCTGATCCCAGTTGTTAGTTAGGAAACCTGTATGTTTAGTCAGAGGTCAAGTTGACCAGGATTTATTTTGTTTATGTTTCTTTTGCTTTGCTGTGTTTTGTCACTGTAAATAGAAAATAAACCGCACCTTTTTGATTTTGAAAACCACAACCTCCGTTTGCTGGGCCTGTTTTTGTGTGGGGAGCCCATCTCGGGGGTCACACACACCCGCTGCCGAGCTAACCCCCTCACAGTATATATATATATATATATATATATATATATATATATATATATATGGTGCTCTTCAACAGAGCAGTGAGCAACATTTTATGTGTAATAACCCATGCCCGTTTATTAGAATTCTTTGTTCACTGATCTGTTTAAGGTAAATTGAGCATGCAGGTGAGTAGTGAGTACAGCACAACTATCGTAGGTAAAAGATCAACTAGTCTCTATAGCATTCAAGCAACCAAACATAATCTAGCAGGAAGCTCCAAAACTGTGTGAAGTCTGATTCTACAGAATCATTCCATCGTTTGATGCCTGTGTGTATTCAGGAAATTTGGCTTTGTCCCAAAACACACATCTCATTCTAAATTAAAGAGTAACCCGTAGACTTAACCAGGAAATAACTCTGATCTTACTGTATTTTCTTCCTCCGCGCGCACCTCACTCTGCCACTGTGCTGGCGATATCTGTAAGCTTAGCTACAAACAAAGCCTTTTTGTTTGGCGCTGGGTCAGCGGTGTAAACGCAGTGAAAATTCTCCCCTAAGGATGTTAACTGACACTGGAAAGATAAATAGCATCAATCATTTTTGACAGGTGATATGTACTAGTCAATGTGTTAATATTTTGTGCGCTGTGCAGAGTTGCTTGTTGTATCTGTTTACGCACAAATTTACAACATAATCAGTGTGTGTGCTCATGTACCCTGCAGAGGATGTGTGTCTATTAGCATATACGGGTGAGTATGTTTCTGTTCCTGGATGTGTATACAGATTCCGGATTAGGCCTGAGCTCAATGTGGGCTCCTATTCATTCTTCTCTGTATATTTATTTAAAGGAGATATTTTCAGATCAGATTTACAGGCACGAGAGAGAGGGGCTGGTGACGTGAGTTCATGTATGGGAGATTTGTTAGTGATGGACGTTGTGCTGTGGGATGTCCAGAATCTGCTTCATTCGCTCTGTTTTTACACCTCCTGTGTTAAAATCAATCCATCGTCAGAATGTTATATAATAATATTAACACTTAAATGTGGACTTGTTTCACAGGGTTATGACGTTCCCATATTAATATTACTCTAACCTTGGTGTGTCAGTAGTATTTTTGTACATTTGATTAATAGAAGCTTACTGGTTAATATACATAAGATTAGGCAGCTAGAGAAAAACTCAAATCTAGAGGGGAAAAAAAAAAAGTTTAAAAAGCCAGGCTAAACCTAGCTAGTCTAAAAAATGTCCCCTTAAAGGTGGCCTTAGGCGGTTAGAATCTCAGCTGGTTCAGCGGGGACTGACTGAGATTCAAACCATGCATAGGCAAGCTTATTGTACCCAAGTCGATCGATGGATCGATTTGGGCACAATCAGCTTGCCTATGCATGGTTTGAATCTCAGTTGCTGGATTTTTACATGCAATTTTTGCCAGCGGCTATAGTCACTAGCAATAATCACTGTGCTTCCCACAAAGAATGAGCCACTGAGCAATTGTGTTCTGATGAAGGGGAGCTATAGCCGGCGGCACTGATAGTTTCGGAAAACCCAACAAGCTGGTTGTACACAAGTCGATCAATAGGTCAACTTGTGTATAACCCGCTAGCATAAATATGGATTGAAATTTGTCTGGTCCAGCAGGGATACGGATTTTAATTAACGTATGGCTGGCTAATGTCCCAATTTCACTTCATTTCCTGTCCTGTAGACATATCAGGAAGGTACAAGAACACTATCTAAAGTGGGGAAAGCTCTCTCTTAGGCCCCTTTCACACTACTGCGACTTCAAAGTCGTGCGATTTTACGGCCGCGATTTCAGGGAATGCCTGTGTAAGTGGCATCAAAATCGGACCAAAGTAGTGCAGGAACTACTTTGAAGTCGGAAAGACTTGAAGTCGTACTAATATGAATAGTTGTCATTGGAAATCATGGGAAACGACTTGTCATGCTACTTTACTATCACAAATCGTGGGACAAGTCGTATAAGTGTGAAAGGGGCCTAAGGCAGTTGTCACTCGAAAACATGTCTCCATTGGAAGATGACCTCTCTTGTTTTGGTTAAAGCTCACAATTTTAGATTTTTCCTCACTTTCAGTTCCGGTGACAATAGTCACAAGGACATAATGACACCAGGAGAGAGAAAAAAATCAAAAAAATCAGGCTTTAGATACACTTTACACCGGGGGACAGCAACCTGTAGATCATGATCTAACAGTAGATTGCGGACAGGTGACTGGTAGATAGCAGTCTGGGCTTGCTGACCCGCCATCCCAGAGCATCAAATAGAGTGCAATGCAGAGGGACTGCTTGTAAAGATGGAGCTGTAGTAGGGAGCAAGAGCCAATGCCTCCTCTGTAGTGCCGACTCCTGTCCCATGCGGAGTGATACCAACTGCACTCCATCTCTTATATAGGCTAGCAGTCTCCGGAATGAAAAGAAGAGATGTTCAGGTCAGTGTGAAGCAACACACTGGGCATAATAGTATAGGGCTGCTTTTACACTGATGAGCTGTGGTTTACCCACACTGTGGGTTCAGTGTACTTGCAGCTTTCTTCTGTTTTTTTTTTTGCGCTTAGCCATAGATTTCTATTATATCCTATGGGTTTGGTGCACCTGCAGGATATAACAGAAGTCTATGGCAAAGTGCAACTAACCAAGGAAAGTCGCAGATGCACTGCGCTTGCACCCACGGTGCAGGTAAACTGCAGCACAGCAGTGTGAAAGCAGCCTTATATGGGGCTCAGAACAGTAAGGGTTGATTTACATTTGCAGTTTGGGGGGTGGGAAAACCCCATAGTTACTAAGACATGTTTTTACATGTTGCTGCTGTGGCCAGGGGTGTACATATGTCACAGCCGCAGCAGGAGTTATTCACCCTGTCATGATCGGTGGGCGTAGCACCTGCCAAGCATGACCTATTCAAGAAATCGAGGCTGCTCTGCAAGTGCCCTGCAAACTTGTGCAGTACAGCAAACAAGGGGTTTAAGTGGGCAGGTGCTTTCTCACCACCTGCTTTAACCTCTTGGACCCCACAGAAGCATACAGTTTCGGAAAGCTTGCAGAGTTGTCCTATTTACATAAATGGGTTGTGATTAGCAGGCGGTAACACTCACCAAAAGCAACAGGTTTAATTTCGCTGCAGCATGTGTACACCTTTGGCTGCTGCCTCAGCAGCTAAAGGAGAAAGAAACTGGGGGCAGTAAAACCGCAATTCAACCGTTGTGAACGAGCCCTAAGGGTGCTGCTGCCGAATGCAACTAAGGGCTAATTTACCAGTGCAGAAGGCACTGCTGCTCCTCTGAAAAGCAATCATTTTTGACAGGTGGTAAAGAAGTGATATGTTGCCTCCAAACCACCTGATATAAACTCATGATTAGCGTGCAATACACGCTATTATGACGCAGTAATACGGCAGTTAAAGCTTTAAATCGGGTGTGTCTATATTTTACCTTCCCTGGTTCTTCCCACCCACTCTCATCAAAAAGATAGTGAAGTTATTGAGTAAAACTTTTTTTTTTCAGTGCATACCCAATTTCATACCTAGTGAGGTCATAGCTTTCAGTGCTTCTCTATGCAATTAAATTTCCCATGTTGGGTGGGTGTCAGTCTGGAGGAGTGAGCATTCCTACTCAGGTTCATTTGCATGCAGACTACCCACATGTGATGCTGAGCCTCCACGATGGAAAGAACTGAAATTGAATTAATGAAGGGGGCAGGCCAAAGAAAGTCAGGCTGGGTAGGAAAGGGTTTTGGGTATGATCTCATCGACTTTTATTGGACAGTGCGTTTTAACAAATGCACATCAAAGTCTTGTACGCTGCATGTTTGATGTGTTTTCAGAAAAAACATAGACTAATAGTCTAAAAGTCAATGGAAGCACACCTAAAGCTGAATGCAATATGCACAAACAATCGCGCTGCAGCACACAGATTTGAACACAGTCTTAAATGCCAAAAGTTTACCTTTTTAGCAAGAAATATTAAATACACCTATTTTGCAGGAGGAAGAAAATGTGCCTTTATAATTTTTACCACAGGAGCCTGCAAAGCATTGCACACGTGGTCAGGGGTGCAATGCCAGGATCCTGCCGACAAGCCCTGCAGGTTTTAGACTGTAACTCCAATATGGGCTGACTGTTTACAAGCTGCAGGGCCTGTGAATGAGCTATTAGAGTCATCATCAGTGCCCTCACAGTATTTAGAGAACTACAAGCCATAAGTCGCAATGGTTGACAATACCTGAAGTTCTCTCATTCGCGGATTACTGTGAATGAATGATGAAGCCATATGGTGTAGCTATTTTCAAAATGTGACAGCTTGTGGGGAGAAGAACCACTCACCTGTCACAAGGAGAGGTAGGTCTGGAGCATGTTACACATTACACCAAAATTATGAGTGTAACGTAGAGCTGCACAATTCTGGGAAAAATGAGAATCCAGATTCTTTTGCTTAGAATGAAGATCACGATTCTCAAAAACTTTTTTATTTGAAAAATTTACAATCTCAGTGGTTGGTATTTTAGGTCCACTCCGAGTATTTACATGCCCCCCTTTAATAGCCTGTCTGACTGTCAGGCTATTAAAGGGGGGCATGTGAGGAGTGGACTTAAAATACCAACAACTGTCCCTTATAATATATTATGAATATTACCAGTCTGAGTCAGCTACCCATATTATGAATATTACCACAGTCAGCTACCCCAGACTCTCTGGGTAGCACTAGCTGACTGTGGTAATATTCATAATATGGGTAGCTGACTCAGACTGGTAATATTCATAATAAGGGACAGTGGTTTCCGGTATTTTAAGTCCACTCCTCAGCTCACATGCCCCCCTTTAATAGCCGTGATGGTCATCTGCTGCAAGCCAGGTCTGGGCCTGGGGTAGCTGACTCACTGTGGTGTGGTGTTCATAATATGTATGTATGACTGTTGTACTTGGTTTGTTAAGTTAATAGGGCACAAGGAAGTTCACTCACGTGTTGGAATCAGATCTGTGCACACACTCACACAGTGCGCACTCACTGCTGTGCTGTGTGTTCGTTTCCCGGCCAAGAGACACGGTACCGCCCACGGCCAGGCATCATCGACATCCAGTGGCGCACCGCTGCGTCGCATCACGCTCTCTGATGATGACTGATGTCAGTTCCGGTTGCTGATGTCAGTCCCAATATCCGCCATTTGCGTTCCACGCTGGTTCTGTGGATCCGGCGGGGTGATAACAGAATCGCGGCTAATCCAGCCTGGAGATCGCGCGGGGGGGGGGGGGGGCTCTCTAGTGTAACGTTTAACATGCTCTGAAAGCTGAACCTATCTTTTAACCAACTAAATACCTGTCACTTTTAACCCCCTTCCTGTCCAGGACAAATTTCAGTGCTCTCACACTCGGGGCCCTTTCACACAGGCATTGAAAACAGGCGGTGGGGTCGCGTTTTTAACTCTTCCCGAGCGCCTATTAATGACACTCAAAATTGTTACAATAGGGAGCAGATGGAGGTGCTCACACTGCAGCATTAGCGTTGCTTTGCGACCTCGCCTGCAGTTTGACAGGCATTGATGCTTTGCAACTGCCTCACTTCTATTGAAACGCACTGAAACCACACCGTGCACTGTAAATGCACCTATGCCATTTACAGTGCGTTTTCAAAGCGTCAAAAGTGATTTTTGCAGATTTTAGCCCTGTTAAAAAAAAACAAGCAACATACAGGATATTTGAGAAGTGATACATCCTAAATACTCATTAACGCTATAGGTGTGTTAATGCGCTTTTAGGCTGCTTTAAAAATTAACCCAAGTGCGAAGGAGTCATAGAGCTTTCATTTGATGGTAATTACCGTATATACTTGAGTATAAGCCGAGTTTTTCAGCACATTTTTTTGTGCTGAAAATGCCCCCCAGGGCTTATACGAGTCACCTTTTTGCGCCTGATCTCCCGAACTTTGGGGACCCAGTACCGGCCGGCCGTAGGTCCCCTGGACCCCAAATTTGGCACACATGTAGCCCCCCTCTTCCTCTACAGGTGTGCAAAGCTTGTTGTCCAGAGGACCTACGGCCAGGGAGCACCGATTTTTTTAAAGCTGGGCACCCCTTCCATAGACTCCCATGTTAAACGGTCATTTCTCCGGTGACTTTGTGGACCGGGAACCGGCCGGTCGTAGGTCCCCTGGACCCAAAACTTTGCACACATGTAGACCATTTCTCCTCTACAAGTGTGCAAAGTTTGTTGTCTGGGGAACCTACGGTCGGGGAGCAGCGATTTTTCAAAGCCGGGCACCCCTTCCATAGACTCCTATGTTAACCACTTCAATACAGGGCTTTTTATACCACTTCCATACTGGGCCTATTCTGGCACTTCTCTCCTACAAATCATCATTCTTTTGCTAGAAAATTACTCAGAACCCCCAAACATTATATATGTTTTTTTAGCAGACCCTAGGGAATAAAATGACGGTCATTGCAACTTTTTTTCTTGCACGGTATTTGCGCAATCATTTTTCAAACGCCTTTTTTTGGGGGAAAAAAAATGGTTTCATGAATTAAAAAAATAACAAAACAGTAAAGTTAGCCCAATTTTTTGGGAAAATATGAAAGATGATGTTACGCAGAGTAAATAGATATCTAACATGTCACGCTTTAAAATTGCGCACACTCATGGAATGGCGCCAAACTTCAGTACTTAAAACTCTCCATAGGCGACGCTTTAATTTTTTTTACAGGTTACCAGGTTAGAGTTACAGAGGAGGTCTAGTGCTAGAATTGTTGCACGTGCTCTAACGCACGCGGCGATACCTCACATATGTGGTTTGAACGGCGTTTACATATGTGGGCGGGACTTATGTGTACATTCGCTTCTGATCGCGAGCTACCGGGGACAGGGGCGTTTAAAAAAATTTTTTTATTATTATATATTTATTTTTTTTACACTTATTTTACTTTTTTTTTTGGATCACTTTTATTCCTGTTACAAGGAATGTAAACATCCCTTGTAATAGGAATGTGTGTGACAGGTCCTCTTTATTGAGAGATGCGGGGTCAATAAGACCCCACATCTCTCCTCCAGGCTGGAAAGCATGAGATCGTGAAAAAAAATTCACTGATCTCATGTTTACTAGCCGCAATGGCGGCTTTGTTTACATCTGAGGACCCGGGCGTGACGTCATCACATCGCGCCCGAGCCTCCGACGGTCATAGAGATGACTGGTGACCATCTGGTCACCAGTCATCTCTATGCTCGTCACGTGACCCACCACCGGCGGCGGACGATTCTCTCCGGGTCCCCGATGGCACGGGAGAGCCCGGAGAAGCACCGGATGGCGGCGGGATGTCCCCTCCTGCCGCCTATAAGAACGATCAAGCGGCGGAACCGCTACTATGATCATTCTTATGATGCACAGAATCGCCGGCACAACCAAAGGATATCTGAATGATGCCTCTAGCTGTAGGGATCATTCAGATATCCCCCTACAAAGCCCAGGACGTAATATGACGTCCACCCAGGATGGGAAATCCCATCTGTGGGCGTCATACTACTATGGCTGGGTATTGAAGTGGTTAAACGTCAGTCTAGTCATGGACACAGTGAGGCATGGGCACAGTGAGGCATGCACATGGACACAGTGAGGCACAGTGAGGCATGCAGATGGACACCCTAGGCTTATACTCGAGTGAATACGTTTTCCCAGCTCTTTGTGGTAAAATTAGGTGCCTCGGCTTATATTCGGGTCGGCTTATACTCAAGTATATACAGTAGTCACTCTTTCTTCATAAATTTAGACCAAATGTATTCTGCTACATTTCTTTGGTAAAAAAAAAAAAAGAAAGAAGAATCAGTGTTTATTATTTAGTCTGTGTGAAAGTTATAAAGTCTACAAACTATGATATATATACTGTATATTTGAAAATTGATCCATCCTGATGTACTGTCTCATTTTTTGAGGCCCTAAAATGCAGGTATTTCTGAAAGGCATAGTGAGTTTTGGAAAATTATTTTTTTTGCCAAAAGTTTGGAGAATGCAGAAAGAAAATGAAAATGATTGGCCACAACAATCACATGACACTAGGGCGGAGCAGTGCAGTTCGGTACTAAGATAGGTGATCCGCTGTGTCTGTTGGACACAGTGGTCATGGGGTCGCGCTAAGTGCCCTCAGGTGCATACGTGAGGCACAAATCTGTGAGGGTGTACAGGTATGTCCTCATAGGTCAATGCTTGTCCCACCTGACAGTTTATGTACACCCAGCCATTTATTGTTTTAAAATGGAAAATACCACATTTGGCCAATAGGTGGTGCTAAATATCATAGGAATTTCCTAAAATAGCTAGCTCCATTTAGTGGCCAAGATCAGTTTGTGCCTATTTGCATCCAATTTTTCTCCCTTCGGACAGAACAAATGTACACGAACGTTCACTGGGCAAATGGATAGTCCAATTCTTTATAAATCAACTCAATAGAGTGTTTGTGTATTAACTGTGTTGGGGATATTAGATTATAAGCTCTTTTCAGACAAGAGGGTATATGTTCTCTGCATAGTACTTCAAGGTACCATAAAGGTATCAAATCTCCATATCTCCAAATAACACAACATTCAGGCATTTGACAAATCTGTTCAGGGTCCTGTGCATCTCTGCAGTTTCACGCAGATCTACTTTCTTGAACATGGTGCAGCGGTCACAGAAATACTGTGGTCTCATCCCTTAGCCAATAGCACTTGCCCATATGAGGTATTGGGTTCTGATGTAGAGAGGCCATATTTCCAAGAACTCTTTTTCTTTTGTTTCTATGTTGACTTTTAGCGATCAGATTATGTAAATAACTCTAAAATTTTAACAATTGTATGGAAATGTTTTGTCATTTCACTTCCAAAGAGCCCAGAGACATGGGAAGATGGCTGTAAGTTCTCTGCTCCCAGCACAGGTCGTGCAATGTGTTTTCACAGGGAGCTGTTTTGTATTTCAGTTTGGCTTGTGATAGTGGATGCTGTTGTTTAACTCTGTCAGGCCTTTAGGAGTTTTTTTTTGTTTGTTTTTTAAGAAAAGACAGAAAATAATACAAGATGCTGTGAGCCCTCTCCTAATGTAGATGTAAAACCCTAAGAGCCGGTTCACAAACAGGCGGCACGACTTTGGGGGCGACTTGGCAAGGCGATCTGAAGACGACTTCAGAGGCAACTTGCAAAATGACTTCTGTATTGAAGTCAATGCAAGTCGCCCCGAGTTGCCCCCAAAGTCGTACAAGAACCTTGTGCCAAGTCGGAGCGACTTGCGTCGCCCCTATTAGAATGGTTCCATCGAAGAGAGCGTATCGCGACTTGTCAGGCGGCTGAGTCGCCCCTGTGTGAACTGGCTCTAACTGTATAGCATTTTGTTTGGTCTGTGCACTTTGTATCATAAGCAATTGTAATATATCATAATAAAATAAAATGTTCCCCTTTTATTTTCTATTGTTATATCTTAGTGCTACTGATTGCAAGCATTCTCTTTGCAGCCACCTAATGTATACATGCGCTCCAGCAATGACTGCATGGTATTTCTCAGGGCAGGTATTCTGATAGTGACAGTGGACCATACCTGTGTTGTGTACTGAAATGGCCATTTGTAGTATCTACTAGGAAGCCTCTGAGAATGGGTTACAAGTCAACACAGGAGCACAATTGGGAGGGCAGAGCATTGTCACACTATAACAGGAAGTGCCTGAACAAGGACCTTCACAGCAGGATAACTAGTGATTATTTTATTGAAATTAACAGACCTAACAAATGTGAAAATTACTTTTAAAATTACGTACAGTTTTAAAAATAATTACACTAAGCTCTATACAGCTAATCTGCGAAGTGTAAAGCACTCACCATACACAAATGTCCCTACCAGCATGTAATACATACATGCTGCTAAAGCAGACCACACAGTCAAAATACAAGGTGCACTTATTATATGTGCCCCATTCCATATAGAAGCATTATGGAGCAGTTGCAAGGATCAGAATGAAGAGCCTCTGCGTATACTCGCTCCAGTCCGCGTCACAGCAGCCACTTTTTTGGTATTCTGACAGTCGATGCCTGCAGCTGTCAGAATACAACACCACTGCAGGGAGATTTGTCCATCCGCATTGTTTAGCATGGATAGAGGTACCTGTTATTGTATGATCAGCTGAAGACAATCGCTTATTAACGAGAGAGGGCAGACTATAAAAAATTTTGCACACTTTCAGTTTTAACAACATTATACACGGGGACGTTAATTGCAGGAACATGTAGGGATCTGCTGTCCTCTACTGGGAGTATCTGTAAATGCCTGGACTGCTAATATATTATGTATGCACTTCCTGTCTCTGGGTTGTTAGGTTGAAAATCCCAGAAGGAGGAAGTAGAAAGAGAGAGAAAGACTGAGGCGACACATGACTTTGTACTCACTGTATTTTATCCAGGCCAGAAGCAGAAATTATTAGGCAAGTAGTCCTATGTTCTAATAGTTTAACTGCATCTTCCCATAGCTTTTCGGTGTGTATAAAAATCCTTATGACAGATGTATATCTGCTCTATTGTAATTGTCTTAAATGCACAGTGCCAGATAGCTAGGTCTGTGCTACTGTATGCGTATAGTCATACCTCCCAACTTTTTGAGAAGGAAATGAGGGACACTTATTAGCAAAAGTATGTAGGCAAAAGACATACCCCCTGCCACACCCCCTTAATGGAGAATTATACAAAATAAACAATTAGGCCACTTTCACACTGAGGCGCTTGAAAAACTGCCAGTAAAACACTGAGCGCTTTTGAAGCGCTTTTCAGGCGCTTTTGAAGCGCTTTCAATTAATTTCAATGGAGAGGGGCGTTATTTAAGCGCACTGCCCCAGTGTGAAAGGATTCATTGATTTTAATGGAAATACGTTTTCAGGCGCTTTTTTTAGCGTGCAAGCGCCTGAAAAGTGCCTCAGTGTGAAAGTGGCCTTAGTGAAACCCACAAGTTATTTTTGTAAGCACAATTATTCCTTTGTACTGACTTTTAAAATTTACAAATGCAACAATTTAGAAATTTAATGAACATTTTACACTGGGAAATACTTTTTGAAAGATAAAAAGTGCATTTTATATTCAACTATATAGATCAGGCCAAAATAAGGGACAAATGAGGAAGAAAGAGGGACAGAGGGACTTTGTTCCAAATCAGGGACAGACCCTCGAAATCAGGGACAGTTGGGAGCTATGGTATAGTGGTCGCCTTTCAGTAAATTAGTAGATGAACCTGTTCATTACAATAGAGTTTATATGCAGTCCCTCTTATTTTAGTCACAATCATTGTAAATGCCTTTTTTATTTCAAAAAAATTACAAACAGGATTATACTTACCTCATCTTGTCGGGTTCCCCGCCAGTGAGCCTGGCTCCTGCCCTCTGACAAGTGCCCCCATAGAAAGCCACTTTCTATGGGTGCATGCATGTGAGCAAGCTCCTGAGCCCTGCTGTCTGCATCTATCGACAGACAGCAGGACTCAGACCTGCCACCCCCCCTCCCACACACACAATCCCTAGTCACGGGCTTTGATTGACAGAAAACCCAAGAGACCAGGAAGTGAGGGGACAGAAGAGCTGCAGACGAGCACAGAGTTGGATCAAATGAGGGCTCTGGTAAATAAAGAAAGAGGTGAGGGGGGATACTGATACCTAAACATTTTTTATCTTAAAGTGGTTGTAAACCCACTTTTTCAACTTGCACCTACAGGTAAGCCTAGATTAAGGCTTACCTGTAGGTGCAATAAATATCTCCTAAACCTACACGGTTTAGGAGATATTTAGTAAAAATGACATTGCTCCGTGTCTACGGCGCATGCGCGCCGTAGAGAACGGCGCATTCATGGGGTTAATCCCATTCACAAAATTGGCTACTTCCCAGCAATAGCTGGGCGTAGCCGATTGTGACGGCTCTTGCGCGCATGCGCAGAGTGACGTCACCGCCGCTCCGGCCAATCACAGCGCCGGAGCGGCGCTGTGATTGGCTGCAGCGGCGATACCCGGAAGTAACCTTCCGGCTATCACCGCAGCGATGGATGCGGCTAGATGGAGGGACGTGGACGGCTTCAGGGGCCCCGATCTAAGGTAAGTGGTACATAATGAGCTAATATGCTAGTCATACTAGCTCATTATGCCTTTCTCTTACAGGTGGGGGGGGGGGGAAAAAAAAAATTAAATGTGGGTTTACAACCACTTTAAAGGAGAAGTTCAGCCAAACCTCATTTGGCTGTTCTTCTCCTGTGGATTACAGGAACGCAGTTCGTTCTGTACTCCTGTGACCTGTTTTGAGCTGACAGCGGGCTGAAGCCAGCGATCGGCTGACTTCACAGAGCCAGTCCAGGCTCAGGCAAAATCGCGACAATGAAGTCGGGATCTGCCCATATGCCTGGAACAGCACCCTTCTCAGCCTCTCAACGAGCTGCTGAGAGTTTGGGCCAGCCGCTCCCGCCCCCTCCCCAGCCCAGCACTCCAGTGAGCGAGGGGGCCAGGCAGAGCAGAGAACGGTGACTAACAGTGACCAGCTTTCTGCTCACGGAGCTCTGAGAACCGAGCCAGTTCTCAGAGTCGGCGGGGGAAATATGCAACATCGGACAGATTCTGCATCCACCTAGGCAAAAAAAATAAAAATCCATACTTCTCTTTTAATACATGGAATGGTAAGGCATCCGATGGCCACCTCTAAGGTCCAGTTGTATGGCAGATTAGAAACTGCTGGGGACTAAGCACAGAGTAGATAGGTGCTAGTTCCAGTGCCATACCACGGTTTCTGTTGGGGAAAAGCTGTATTCCAGACTGGTTGGATAAAGGTTGGAAGGTCTCCTTACCACAGCAGATCTGGCCTTCAGGTCTCTGACACCAACACAAATGTCACATCACGATAAACCTCAGGGGCCCATGCAACTGAACTTTGCTGCAACATTCAGCTGGAGATATCTTTATTGTTAAATACATTGGGCACGGGTATACAGTTGCAAAAAAAGTATGTGAACCCTTTTGGAATGATATGGATTTCTGCACAAATTGGTCATAAAATGTGATCTGATCTTCATCTAAGTCACAACAATAAACAATCACAGTCTGCTTAAACTAATAACACACAAAGAATTAAATGTTACCATGTTTTTATTGAACACACCGTGTAAACATTCACAGTGCAGGTGGAAAAAGTATGTGAACCCTTGGATCTAATAACTGGTTGAACCTCCTTTGGCAGCAATAACTTCAACCAAACGTTTCCTGTAGTTGCAGAGCGGACGTGCACAACAGTCAGGAGTAATTCTTGACCAGTCCTCTTTACAGAACTGTTTCAGTTTAGCAATATTCTTGGGATGTCTGGTGTGAATCGCTTTCTTGAGGTCATGCCACAGCATCTCAATCGGGTTGAGGTCAGGACTCTGACTGGGCCACTCCAGAAGGCGTATTTTCTTCTGTTTAAGCCATTCTGTTGTTGATTTACTTCTATGCTTTGGGTCGTTGTCCTGTTGCAACACCCATCTTCTGTTGAGCTTCAGCTGGTGGACAGATGGCCTTAAGTTCTCCTGCAAATGTCTTGATAAACTTGGGAATACATTTTTCCTTTGATGATAGCAATCCGCCCAGGCCCTGACGCAGCAAAGTAGCCCCAAACCATGATGCCCTCACCACCATACTTCACAGTTGGGATGAGGTTTTGATGTTGGTGTGCTGTGCCTCTTTTTCTCCACACATAGTGTTTTGTGTTTCTTCCAAACAACTCAACTTTGGTTTCATCTGTCCACAGAATATTTTGCCAGTACTGCTGTGGAACATCCAGGTGCTCTTGTGCAAACTGTAAATGTGCACCAATGTTTTTTTTGGACAGAAGTGACTCCCTCTGTGGTATCCTCCCATGAAATCCATTCTTGTTTAGTGTTTTACGTATCGTAGATTCACTAACAGGGATGTTAGCATATGCCAGAGACTTTTGTAAGTCTTTAGCTGACACTCTAGGATTCTTCTTCACCTCATTGAGCAGTCTGTGCTGTGCTCTTGCAGTTATCTTTACAGGACGCCCACTCCTAGGGAGAGTAGCAGCAGTGCTGAACTTTCTCCATTTATAGACAATTTGTCTTACCGTGGACTGATGAACAGCAAGGCTTTTGGAGATACTTTTATAACCCTTTCCAGCTTTATGCAAGTCAACAATTCTTAATCTTAGGTCTTCTGAGAGCTCTTTTGTGCGAGGCAACATTCACATCAGGCAATGCTTCTTGTGAAAAGCAAACCCAGAACTGGTGTGTGTTTTTTATAGGGCAGGGTAGCTGTAACCAACACCTCCAATCTCATCTCATTGATTGGACTCCAGTCGGCTGTCTATGTGTCTAGGGGTTCACATACTTTTTCCACCTGCACTGTGAATGTTTACATGGTGTGTTCAATAAAAACATGGTAACATTTAATTCTTTGTGTGTTATTAATTTAACACATACTTTTTTTTGCAACTGTATGTGCACAATGTGCACAATCCCACCAGAACTCTTGTTGTGCACTTTTCTGATAATGCCTTTTTTACATTAAATGTATGCACTGTTATTAATCTCTTCTTATATAGTTTGATATTTCAATACTGGTGTACATCTATAAACTTATGATTAAAGTTTTATGCTGGTTGCAGTAGTTCCTCTGCTCCCAATTACTTTGATTAGATTACAGGGTAATTTCCCAGGAAGGAAATCACCTCTGTTTATAGAGGAGCTGTCCTGGATGGAGGCAATGCAAACCCTATTATCAAACCCGTTCTTTCACTTAGCAAAAGTTCTGTTTTTCTTATTTACCTACAGGTTTCGTGGAATATCCTGTTTGGTGAAGGGCATTTTTCTTTCCCCTTACCAGAAAAAAGGCTACACAAGACTCTTTTTTTATCATACTATGCAAAAACCCTTCTTTTAGTCCTAAAATGGCAAAATGATCAGCATATGTAATCAGGGTAAAGATCCTTTAATGCAGTAATTAGAAAAATAAGGCAACATCTACTAGTGCAATACGAAACAGCTGTCGAGGCGACGCTAGGCTACGTTTCTGACGTTACTTCCGGTCCCGCTAGTTCTCTCCTGGCAGAAGGTGCAACGCACGCCGGATCGTTCTTCCGCTCAGGTTCATTGCGCCCCGCTTGTCTAAGCTATCCAGCCTCAGTGCCGGGTCTGTGGCACTATTCAAGTAAGGGGGCATTTGTCTGTCCATTTTTTTACTATTTTTTATTAAACGAGATTACACTATTGTTGTTTTCTCTCTTTTGTGTCCCGCTTATGCATGATCGAGCCTCCAGGAGGCAGGGAATCTCAGTTCCATGTATGAAATCTCTACTCATATTAGCAAGTGCCACTTGCAACAAGCGCTTTTGACTCCTTTTTAATTAAACGAGTCAATATGATCTGGTAAGCGGCCAATCTTCTTTGAGCACTATTGGGTGTCACATACTAAGTTGGTGGAGGCTATCACATCAAGATATATTTCTGATTTTTGGATCAAGTACATTCAAGCTTCATCCTATTACTGAATGTTATGAACTGTTGGAATATCACTGTTCACTATTCATTTGGACTATTATCAAGAACACTTATGTTGTATTTTGTGTTTTTCAAATTTGACACCGACCAGCAGGGGTGTCAATTCATTTAAGTGCATTTCAGTTTCACATAGCTCTGTTTGATGAGTCACAGCTCCTATGGTTTTTTGATTACACACTTGGGTTGGTGTTACACTTTGTAATTTGTTATTTTTCCACACTTTCATAGTGTGGTATATATGCAGGTATCTTAATTATTGTTTCACAGGTTTCTAATATAGCACTGTGGTCAGCGCCCCCACTATACATGCACGGTGTGTATGTATAACTATATCAATTGTTCTGTTTCAAGATATATCCATTTCTGAAATTTGGGGATAGCAGCTTTATTTCTGACTATTGATTATTAGCGCGAGATTGCCCATTTACCCTATCATCTAAGTTTTTTGTTGTATACATTATATCAAAAATCTTTTAAATCTACGCAGCTATGGATGTATTTAACTTCATGAAGGGTCGTCAGAACAATATTGAGGAAATATTCCAGCAAACACCAAGCCCAAATCTGGATATGGAAAAGGGTTTCAAACAACTCCAATATGATATGGAGAAACAAATTAGGCTATGGTGGGACATAGCTTCATTTGAGATGTACATAGGTAAGAATCTCACCCCCAGGAGGCTAAGATGGGATGTTAACCCAAATGATTGTGCGGAAAATTTGACACTTTTAGATGATTGGTTCCAGTTTTTCAATGGCTGCGAACAAAAATTGATGCAACTGATGATTAGAAGGCGCAAAGCCAAAAATATTTTAGTAGAGGCCAATATTATTGACCTCAAGAGTAAAATGGAACCCTTCATGGGCACCAAAGAATACTTGGACAGGGCACAGAGTCTCCAGACCCATGTGTCCAAGTATGATGGAGACACTAAACAGAAAAAGTTAAAAAAGTACCAGAGATATATTAAAGATTACCAACAAAACAAAGTTTATAAATGGCAGGAGGATGTAGAACTATATAACTCCACAGAATCAGTGGTGGAGAGGGACATGGAAGTACATAATGTAGTGGCTCAGTCAGCAAAAAATTTTAAAAACAAAATACAGACTCCCAAAAAAACCAAACCTGCACCCAACAAAGGTCAAAATACACATGGAAATCGAGGTTACCCCCCACCGCCATCTAGTGGGGGTAACTATCCCCCACCTAATGACTATTATCATAGCCCTTATCCAGTACCTACCTACAATAGGTATGGACCTTTGGACAATAGGCCCAATGACTATGGGTTTCCCTATTATCATCAGGGAACTAATCAATACCAACCTAGACCCCCGAGAGGGAACTATAGAGGTAATTACAGAGGGAGGCCAACTCCTTACCAAAACAACTACCAACAGGGGGGGGAATGGAGGGGATGGTAAGAGCCGTACAAAATCCCACCCAATACACCCCAATACCCGAAAGGTTATTAAGAAAAAGAGGTAGAAGAGGGGGAGCCCGAAAGAAAAAGACCAAGGGACAGTTAAATGGAGGTATTTTCAATCTGGCAGGTACATCCTTTTCAGAAGATGAACTGCAAGTTTTAACCCAAGGTCTCAAATTTGCACCTGATAAAAACCTTAATAAATTTTAACTATTTATTGACGTTGAAAAATATGTAAGAAAATTAAATATAAAAAAACATTTTGCGTCGCAAAAGACCGCAAGTTCACTAGCGCCCCATTCAGATAGATACAAACATAGTGGTTTGAGGAATAATTCCACATTTAACCCTCAAAAGGGAACACATCATCATATAGAAGTGTTCAAGCACATGGTGAAGGATGAAATAAAATCACTAGAATGTAAGAAGGCTAGAGCCAACCACTCTATAGTGGAGGGGATTCAAAAGTTAGAAAAGAACAAAAATATAGTAATCCGTCCCGCGGATAAGGGTGGGGGGGGGATTGTGATACTCACAAAGGAGGATTACTATGGGGAGATCCAAAGATTATTAAAAGACACAAGTACCTATAAGCCATTAAAATCCAATCCTCTGGTCAAACTAAAATTTGAGCTTAATAATTGGAATGACAGGGGTGTCAATCTAAATATTTTGGATACCAAAGAGGCCTTATATTCATCACCACGAGTACCAAGGACTCCAGTACTATATATAGTGCCTAAGATTCATAAAAATAAGGAACAACCTCCAGGTCGCCCGATTGTTAGCGGGATAGGTTCTCTATACTCGAGAGTGGGAGAATATTTGGACATTTATTTCCAACCCTTGGTGGCACGAGGAAGGTCCTATCTCAAAGACAGTCGGGAGCTTATCAGATCTCTATCTGGTATAAAAGTTGTAGACACCACCATTATGGTAACGGTGGATATATATACCAATATTAAGCAGGAGGATGCATTAATAGCAGTCCAGTTAGCTCTGACTGCAGATTCACAGCTTAAGAAAGCTCAGGTACAGTACTTGGTTGATGGATTGGAGATAGCAATGGGGAACAATTATTTTTGGGCCCAAGGCACCTTCTATAACCAAATTAAGGGTGTTGCAATGGGGGCTCGTTATGCCCCCAGTGTGGCTAATTTGGTCCTGAATAAGTGGGAGGAGGAAACTATTTTTAGGGACAAACAACAATCCCTATTGTTCTATAAAAGGTACATCGACGATGTAATACTGTTATGGGAGGGATCCCAAACCACCTTACAGTCTTTTCTAGAGGGTTTAAACCATAATGAGTATGGACTCAGTTTCACATCAGAGTTCAGTTTGGAAACCATCAATTATCTGGATCTCACTCTCATCAAAAAAGATGGCAGAGTTGGCACGAGGACGTTCTTTAAGGCGACGGATAGGACAGCTGTCGTGCCAACTAATAGTTGCCATCACCCCCAATTGTTGGGAGCCATTCCCAAGGGACAATATATGCGGATTCGCCGTAACTGTGACACTGATGTCGATTTTAACACTCAAGCTGTAATTCTCACTGAGAGGTTCTGTGAGAAGGGCTATAGTCATGACGACCTAGATAGAGCCAGGAACCAAGTATCTGTTATGGATAGGCATTCTCTCCTAGAGTCCAAGAAAAGAACTCCTTATATGGGAGAATTGCCTTTTATATCGGGCTTTCACAGGCAATACAAAAGTATAGAAAAGGTGTTTAAAAAATTCTGGCCCATTCTCCTTAAAGTGGAAGTAAACCCTCCTATCGTTTTCAGCCAAGGAAGCTGCCATCTTGGCCTCTGTTTAATCTACAACTGCCATAATGCTGCACATGTGATCAGTTATGACACCAGCCATTGGATGGTTTGACAGTTTGGTTGAGAGCACAACCAATGGGAGTGTTACATTTCCGGCACATGATGGAAAGGTAACTGTTTCATGGATGAGTTTACTTCCGCTTTAAAGATAGGGACCTTGCATCAGTGTTATCCCCAAAGCCTAAATTTATCTATAGAAAGACACCTGGTTTGAGAAACATCATTGCGCCTAATGTACCAGATCCATCCAGAAAAGTGGGGGGTTTCTCCGGGGGATCTGGCTTTCACTATTGCACAAGATGTAAATCCTGCCGTACCACCACACGACGCAATAAAAAAATAACCAAATTTAAATCTTTGGTAACTCAAGAAGAATTTAAAATTAAACCCTTGATCACTTGCTATTCCAAATACGTAACTTACGTTTTGGAATGTCCCTGTTCGCTCCAATATGTGGGGCGCACTACTAGAGAGCTCAGGGTGAGAATAAATGAACATGTGGCAAATATAGCCAAGGGTTTTCCCAACCATAGTGTTTCACGTCATTTTCTACAATGCCATGATAGGGATTCCCGGCTATTGGTATTCTATGGCATTGATAGAGTCACACAAAATTGGAGAGGAACAGATCTTAAAAAATCAATTTCTCAGAACGAGACCCATTGGTTGTACCGATTGTCCACGATGCAACCTTTGGGCCTCAATATAGATTTGGATTTAAATTGTTTTTTAACTAACGATTGACCAGTCATCCACCTCACATGGATATGTGATTGGATGTAGCAGGTGCAAATTTAGAAATAAAAATAAAATATAATTCTATCTAGAGACTAATAATTAAAAAAGTTTTTTAAATATTTTTTGTATATTTCTCTTGAACAAGGTTGATTACTAGGTGTCATCATATGTTGTGACAATGAACCTTTTCAAATTAGTTGTATTAAATAGTGCAACACCTACAGACGTAATTTGCATATTACGGCAGTGTAGAAAGTGTTAACTGTGAAAATCATGTGGCAGGTCATGGGAAGGGACATCCATATGAAGTCGTGATAAGGTTAAAATGACCAATTATTTGGAAAGTTTTGTAATTCAATGCGCTTCAATAGCGAAGTATTTGATGCATATTGTTTTTTATTTTTATTTTATGTTTTTAAATTGTTATTTAAATGCATATTGTATGTGTGCAAGTGGGAAGAACCGGAACTGAGGCTATCAATGGCTTAGTACGTCCTCTTCCTCCCTCTGATTGGCTGATACCTACATAAATAGTCAGACACACGTTAGCTTTGCACGCTTCCTGATGACGTGCAATCTGAAACAGCTGTCGAGGCGACGCTAGGCTACGTTTCTGACGTTACTTCCGGTCCCGCTGGTTCTCTCCTGGCAGAAGGTGCAACGCACGCCGGATCGTTCTTCCGCTCAGGTTCATTGCGCCCCGCTTGTCTAAGCTATCCAGCCTCAGTGCCGGGTCTGTGGCACTATTCAAGTAAGGGGGCATTTGTCTGTCCATTTTTTTACTATTTTTTATTAAACGAGATTACACTATTGTTGTTTTCTCTCTTTTGTGTCCCGCTTATGCATGATCGAGCCTCCAGGAGGCAGGTAATCTCAGTTCCATGTATGAAATCTCTACTCATATTAGCAAGTGCCACTTGCAACAAGCGGCCAATCTTCTTTGAGCACTATTGGGTGTCACATACTAAGTTGGTGGAGGCTATCACATCAAGATATATTTCTGATTTTTGGATCAAGTACATTCAAGCTGCATCCTATTACTGAATGTTATGAACTGTTGGAATATCACTGTTCACTATTCATTTGGACTATTATCAAGAACACTTATGTTGTATTTTGTGTTTTTCAAATTTGACACCGACCAGCAGGGGTGTCAATTAATTTAAATGCATTTCAATTTCACATAGCTCTGTTTGATAAGTCACAGCTCCTATGGTTTTCTGATTACACACTTAGGTTGGTGTTACACTTTGTAATTTGTTATTTTTCCACACTTTCATAGTGTGGTATATATGCAGGTATCTTACATATTGTTTCACAGGTTTCTAATATAGCACTGTGGTCAGCGCCCCCACTATACATGCACGGTGTGTATGTATAACTATACCAACATCTACTAGTACACATGAAAAATATACAATGAAAAGAGTGCTCAGTCACTGGCTGATCTAAGCGTCGCAAAATAAAGAACTTGTTTGTATTTAAAAAGAAACATGCTAATGAAACAAAGCACCAACTGTCCTTGAAAAGTGGTGTGGCTAAGACCTTTCTGTTTTTCACCATTTCCTGGTGCTTCTTACAAAGAATACAGCTATTAATAAAAGAAAGTTGGGAGTATGCTGTATTCTGAGCTCAGTTCTATGTCATAAAGACACATTCTGTGCTCTAATGACTACAAGGATATGTGCACTGCTAATGATGACCCAAATGATTAAACATCCACTCTGCTTGTAGTTCCAGAAAATTGATTTGCAGGGTTTGGATCTGACCTTTATTTTTTGTTAAGGGTTTTTATCTAAAATAAATGAAATATGATAAAAAATAGTACATAACCCCACCAACCATAAGATGGCAGCCCATATACCTGGTGCGCCAGGCCTGACCACATGGGCCCATTTCTATGTTAATATCAGTCTTTGTATTCTTCAGCACTCGGCCAAGATAGGTATGTTTCTGTACACTAGCCCACAGAACAGGTAAAATTGTCTTTATCCAGTCACTACAATGAAGGTGAAAGCAGAACAGGAATACTTAAAATCTATCTGTGTTGGCCATGTCATAAAAATCCACATAGAGATGAAATCTAGATTTCTTACGCGGAGTATAGAAATGGAACTACAGAAACCCTCCAAAGCCCTTAAGTTACGTGACTCTGCCATCACATGTCCCTCGTTGGTGCCTTGTCCACTAGTGGTGATCCAGCACTGAAAAATTAGGATCTCTACTGGCCAGTCTTGTCACTGCCCCACATTGTGATGTCACCATTCTGCCACTGAAGTCTTCAAGAACCATGACAGTCCAGCCAATGGGAAGTATCCACCTCAAAGGACTCTCGCACTCTGCATGTTACATGGCAATGGATTTATGTGAGTATTTGGAGCATTTAGGTTTGGTTTTCTTTTAAATTGCTGAAGCTATTAGCTAAAGGGGGCTGGGAAGTGTTGTTTATAGAGAGTTCCCTGTCCAGACTTTATAAAACGTATCTTTACCCCAAAACACAGTATGGGTGTCCGGAAGGCCAGGCAGAACCTTCTGGAACATATGTGCATGCTCCAGACTATCGTAAATAGTGTTGAGTCACAATCAAGGGGTTAAAGTTCCTCTTTAACTTTATTCACTGTGGGGATTAGGTTTTTGGAAATTTGGTGATAGAAAAAAAAGAGATGTAGGTAACAAGAATGTACCAATCGATTCGCTTTTTACTCTAGTAGGGGCAGCTTCACAATGCACCGTGTTCGTTTGGGTTATCTGTGCTTTCCCATTCACGTTTATGATGCGCCGCTGTTTTGGTGGGGTTTTAGAAAGCACACCAAAGACCTTCATAGAAGCCAATGAGAAAGCGGAGCTAAACCACACAAAAACCGCCGGTTAGGTGCGTTATAGCAAAAGCACAGCGGGGCAGCGTGAAGCTGCCCTAACAGTTGGAAAATGAAAGAAATAATATGGTTTCACTATGGCAAATGTGGACCCTTTTCTTCAGTGTTTACAAACAGAATCAAATGTACTCCATCTAAAAACAAAATACAGTATCCAATGACCCGGTTATACAATCCACAATATGGTATGTACATTTCTATTTGCTATGATATAATATTACATGCCAGCTTGAATATTTCCTCTGACGTATTGTGTGACCCTGTGAGCTGTGTTTCTGTAATCAGTTTTGTCAGGGATATGAATGCCATTATTGTGTCATGGAGAATCCAGCGGTCACGTTATTCCCAATACAATTCTCGTTAGTCAGATTTCAAGGAAATGGAGGTGCTGGTGGTGAAATGCCGCTTCCCGCTTCCGCACAGTACAGGTGGGGGTGGGGGAAAGTTTCTACAATGCTAATTGACAATGTGTTGGACTACAGGGCAACCAGATCATGCGGCTGATTGTGGGTATTTTTGAAACTCAATAAGAGAGTAATGAATATTCATGAGGCCATTTGGATATAATTAGACTTTCAATCTCCTTGAAAATACACGGGAAAGTGGAAGTGATTTCATTTTCATGGCTCTTTAGTTTGTTCTGAGATGCTCTTTTTTTTTTTTTTAATCCTAGTCTATAATTCGGCACACATTCACAAAGACAAAGAATAGGCTCTTTTAGGGAACTCAATGCTAACCTCTAAACATAGTGGAAAGTATTGCAATTTTTGGATAGGTTTGAAAGTTTAATACTAGAACAACTTTAGCACAGTTCTACCTGCAACCATTACACTATATTTAAATCCACTTTGGAAAGATTATGAAATGTTTCAAACCCATGTTGGGATTCTTCTCCCATTGGGAAGATTTAACTTAACTTCTTGTCCTATAGATACAACAGGATTTAAAATAGAAAACACTTAAAGTGGAGTTCCACCCAAAAATGGAACTTCTGCTTTAAGTGAAGGTGACCCCCTGGCATGCCACATTTGGCATGTCTTTTTTTTTGGGGGGTGGGGGCGGATACCCTCCTTTTAGAGGCATCTAGCTCCCGCTTCCTCTTGGGGCTCCGCAACGCCGGAAGGAAGTTCACCTCCCCCTTCCTCCCTGCAATCTTCTGGGACACGTCACAGGTCCCAGAAGATTGCCCGGCCAATCACAGCGTGGCTCGCGCATGCGCAGTGCGTGCCAAGCCGTGAAGCTACAGCCGGGCATCCACAGTCAGAATGCCAGTGCCCTGCGGAGAGGAGGGGGAGAGGAGTGAGGGTTCGTTCACCTACATCACTGGACCGTGGGACAGGTGAGTGTCTGATTATTAAGTCAGCAGCTACACTTTTCATAGCTGCTGACTTTTATATGGGTGGAACTCTGCTTTAAAGCGGAGGTGCCGCGGAAAAAAAATAATTAAAAGCCAGCAGCTGCAAATACAGAAGCTGCTGACTTTTAATATATGGACACTTACCTGTCCTGGAGTCCAGCGATGTCCGCAGCAGAGGACGAGCAATCGCTCGTCACTCTGCTGCTCCCACCGCCATCCTCGGTGAGGGAACCAGGAAGTGAAGCTTTGCGGCTTAATGCCTGGTTCCCTACGGCGCATGCGCGAGTCGTGCTGCGCCGTTCTGAATGGTCCCCTGTGTTCTGGGAGCCGATTGTCTCCCAGAACACAACGGGGAATCTGCGGGAAGTGACGTGCTTCCCGCAGATTTCCCGCAGAGAGGACTCCCGGAAGTGGGTGCAAATACCTGTCTTAGACAGGTATCTGCACCCCCCTCCCCCCCTGAAAGGTGTCAATTGTGACACCGGAGGGGGGGAGGGTTCCGATCAGCGGAAGTTCCACTTTAGGGTGGAGCTCCGCTTTAAAGTTAGGTGTACCTATGTTACATTTCCTCTCTATTCCTGCTCTAGTGACACCTCCAAACATTGGATTTCCCATCACTTTCTGTCTTGGTGACAAGATAGGGCGCATCTCTCCAGTAGCAACACAGACAGAATAAAAACCTAAGAGAAGTCAGGACACTTCACTAACACAAAAAAAGAAAAAAATTTTTTTTTAAAACCCAACAGGTTTTTGCTGAATATGTTAACACTGGTATAATATGAATACTTTCTAAGCAAAAAAATACAGATCTATTTGCTACCTGCATATCTGAGTCTAATGCCCTGCACACACGATCGGATTTCCGATGGATTTTCCCATCGGAAATCCGATGAAGCTGACTTCCATCAGTCTTGCCTACACACCATCAGTCAAAAATCCGACCGTCCCAAACGCCATGACATAAAACAGTCCGAAGAGCCGAGAAAAATTAAGTTCAATGCTTCTGAGCATGCGTCGACTTGATTCTGAGCATGCGTGGGTTTTTTCTCCGATGGAGTTCCCCACAGACGATCGGAATTTGCTATCGTTTTTTTTTCCCATCTGTAAAATTTAAAACATGTTCTATTTTTTTATACTGATGGAAAAAAGACCGATGGGGCCCACACACAATCGGTTTGTCCAATGAAAAAAGTCCATCAGTCTTTTTTCATCAGAAAAACCGATCGTGTGTACGCGGCATAACACATCATCCCCTGATGATGGGAAAGCGTATTTGGCCCCTGAAACGTTTTGGTTGTTTTATATACTCATTTTTTGAACAGGTAAAGCACTTTGGACCCTTGGTTTGGTGCTTGTGGTGTATATATACATGCTCAGTTTTCCTTGTACCTACAAAAGAGGAGCATTGTTCCACATGAGCAGCCTTAACAGTCAGTCAACTCATTGAACTATAATGGTATTTTATTTTTGTGTTCTGGAACAAATACGTGTTTAAGTCCCAGCACCTCTTTAATGTATCTTTTTGAAGTCTATAAGAGCCAACATGGCAGCTACTGACGCACAGTCCTTTCTTTTGGAAGTGAGACATGATCAGGGATTCCGCCAGCCTTGAATCTTTTGCCTGGTGTACAATACTATCTAGGAAATAAGTTTAAGCAAAAACAGGAGATGATGATTTAGAACTCAGTATGGAGTGTAAAGATCAGCCAGTAGTGCTGTTAGCAGAATGACACCAAACACAAAGTTGCCAATGATTGGGGCCACCTTCCTGGTAACGTATTAGGGTGCTTTAACCACTTAACGACCGCTCACTGTATATATACGTCGGCAGAATGGCACCGACAGGCACAATCACGTAGAGTGTACGTGATTGCCTTTGTACAGTTGGGGGGTCCAATCGGACCCCCCTTCTGTACAGTGAGCGGTAGCTAAGTGTCCGGGAGCGTTCCGGGATGAGGGGGCAGCCATTCGTTTCTGGCCACCCCCTCGCGATCGCTCCCGGCGAATGGAAATGCCCCCTCTGTCTGTGTCAGACAGAGGGAGCAGGAGGAAGTGCTGTCATCTCTGGTGCGGCGCTCACATATACCGAGCGCCGTACAAGAGAAGATATCAGGTCAGTGCACACAACACTACACTGACACCAGGACACATAGGGACATAAATCGCCCCCCCAGGCCACCCCAGATCACCCCCCCAGCCCCCAGTCACAGTGTCACTGATTGCAGTGACCATTTATTTAGTGATCACTGCAATCAGTGACATTTGTGACTGTAAAAGTGTCACCAAAGTTTAGTCTTAGGTCCAGTGTAGCCCCCTAACCCCCCCTAATAAAGGTTTAACCCCCTGATCACCCCCCAGATAACCCTTTCACCCCCTATCACCACTGTCGCTTAGCGATCATTTTTCTGATCGCTGTCTTAGCGTCAGTGATGCCGATCGGCAGCCAGTAATTTTTTTTAGATTCGCCGCAGGTTTTTATAGTGTCAGGTACCCCAATATATTATCTAATAAAGGTTTAACCCCCTTGATCGCCCTCCAGGTAACCCTTTCACTCCCTATCACCACTATCACTAAGCGATCGTTTTTCTAAACGCTGTCTTAGTGTCTGTGATGCAGATCGGTAGCCGGTATTTTTTTTTAGGTTCGCCGCAGGTTTTTATAGCGTCAGGTACCCCAATATATTATCTAATAAAGGTTTAACCCCCTTGATCGCCCCCCAGGTAACCCTTTCACCCCTATCACCACTGTCGCTAAGCAATTGTTTTTCTAAACGCTGTCTTAGTGTCGGTGATGCAGATCGTAGCCAGTATTTTTTTTTAGGTTCGCCGCATGTTTTTATAGCGTCAGGTACCCCAATATATTATCTAATAAAGGTTTAACCCCCTTGATCGCCCCCCCCCCAGGTAACCCTTTCACCCCCATCACCACTGTCACTAAGCAATCGTTTTTCTAAACGCTGTCTTAGTGTTGGTGATGCAGATCGGTAGCTGGTAAATTTTTTTAGGTTCGCCGCAGGTTTTTATAGCGTCAGGTACCCCCATATATTATCTAATAAAGGTTTTAACCCCCTGATTGCCCCTAGTTAACCCTTTCACCAGTGATCACCATATAAGTGTTACGGGTGACGCTGGTTAGTTAGTTTGCTTTTTATAGTGTCAGGGCACCCGCCGTGTATATAACCCAATAAAGGTTTAACCACCTGATCGCCCGGCGGGTGATATCAATTAGGTTTTAGCGTCAGAGAGGGTCTGAGTCACACCCCAGGCAGCGTCAGGTTAGTGCCAGTAACGCTAACACCCACGCGTGAAGCATACACCCCCCTTAGTGGTATAGTATCTGAACAGATCAATATCTGATCTGATCAGATCTATACTAGCGTCCCCAGCAGTTTAGGGTTCCCAAAAACGCAGTGTTAGCGGGATCAGCCCAGATACCTGCTAGCACCTGCGTTTTGCCCCTCCGTCCAGCCCAGGCCACCCAAGTGCAGTATCGATCGATCACTGTCACTTACAAAAAAAAAACACACATAACTGCAGCGTTCGCAGAGACAGGCCTGATCCCTGCGACTCCAGTGCTGTAGGAGGTGATTTCACCACCACAGTTAAAAAAAAAAAGCAAATATGCCGAAGCATTGGGGCAGCAGGAGCGGAGGAGCGATTTTGCTCCTAATGCCGCGTACATACGGTCGAAATTCCGACGGAGGCTTGCCCGTGGAAAAGTCCGACCATGTGTGTGCGGCATAACTTTTTTGCGGGAGGATGCCCCCATGCTTCGGCATATATAAATGGTGCGTGTATGCCCATCATTGGAAGTGGGTGGATGAAGGGCAGTATTCTAATGGTGGGCATACCCACCGATCAATCTCTTTTTTTCGTTCAGCCAACAGGCTGCATGAAAAAAAAGATTACAATACATGTCCAACAAGGACCAGCAATGTGCTGGTATGTTGCTGGACTTTGAATGTTTATACCAGAATGATGCCTGCGGGTTTAGGTATCATCTTGGTATCATTCTTTTCAGCCTGCGGCCGGCTTTCATGTAAAAGCAATCCTAGCGGCTAATTAGCCTCTGGACTGATTTTACAAGCAGTGGGAGGGAATGCCCCCCCGGATATAAAAAGCGCCATTGGGAAATTGGGAAAGCATTTTATCACACCGATCTTGGTGTGGTCAGATGCTTTGAGGGCAGAGGAAAAATCTAGGGTCTAGAAGACCCCAGTTTTTTCAAAAAAAGAGTACCTGTCACTACCTATTGCTATCATAGGGGATATTTACATTCCCTGAGATAACAATAAAAATGATAAAAAAAAAAAATACTTGGAAGGAACAATTTAAAAATAAAATAAAAAAGCAAAATTGATAATAAAAAAAAAAAAAAAAAAAAAAGCACCCCTGTCCTGCCCTGCTCTTGCCCAATGGTGAACGCAAGCGTCGGTCTGGCGTCATATGTAAACAGCAATTGCACCATGCATGTGAGGTATCACCGCGAAGGTCAGATCGAGGGCAATCATTTTAGCAGTAGACCTCCTCTGTAAATCTACTGGGGTAACCTGTAAAGGCTTTTAAAGGCTTTTAAAAATGGATGTAGTTTGTCGCCAATGCGCGTTTGTGCGAAATTTTAAAGCATGTCGTGTTTGGTATCTATGTACTCGGCCTAAGATCATCTTTTTTATTTCATCAAACATTTGGGCAATATAGTGTGTTTTAGTGCATTAAAATTAAAAAAAGTGTATTTTTTAACCCAAAAAATGCGTTTGAAAAATCGCTGCGCAAATACTGTGTAGAAAAAAAAAATGCAACACCCACCATTTTAATCTGTAGGGCCTTTGCTTTAAAAATATATATAATGTTTGGGGGTTCAACATAATTTTCTTGCAAAAAAAAAAAATGTTTTCATGTAAACAAAAAGTGTCAAAAAGGGCTTTGTCTTCAAGTGGTTAGAAGAGTGGATGTAAGCTTCCTAATGTTGTGTATAAAATGCCAGAACAGTTCAAAACCCCCCAAATGACCCCATTTTGGAAAGTAGACACCCCAAGCTATATACTGAGAGGCATGTCGAGTCCATGGAATATTTTATATGTTGACACAAGTTGCGGAAAACGACAATTTTTTATTTATTTTTGCACAAAGTTGTCACTAAATGATATATTGCTCAAACATGCCATGGGCATATGTGGAATTACACCCCAAAATACATTCTGTTGCTTCTCCTGAGTACGGGGATACCACATGTGTGAGACTTTTTGGGAGCCTAGCCATGTACGGGACCCCAAAAACCAAGCACCGCCTTCAGGCTTTCTAAGGGTGTAAATTTTTGATTTCACTTCTCACTGCCTATCACAGTTTCGGAGGCCATGGAATGCCCAGATAGCACAAAACCCCCCCCCAAATGACCCCATTTTGGAAAGTAGACACCCCAAGCTATTTGCTGAGAGGTATTGTGAGTATTTTGCAGATCTCGCTTTTTGTCACAAAGTTTTGAAAATTGAAAAAAAAAAAATATATATATATATATATATATATATTTTCTTTCTTCATTTTCAAAAACAAATGAGAGCTGTAAAATACTCGCCATTCCTCTCAGCAAATAGCTTGGGGTGTCTATATTCCAAAATGGGGTCATTTGGGGGGTTTTGTGCGATTTTGGCATTTTATGGCCTTCGAAACTGTGATAGGTAGTGAGGAGTGAAATCAAAAATTTGTGCCTAGAAATCCTGAAGGCGGTGCTTGGTTTTCGGGGTCCCGTACGCGGCTAGGCTCCTAAAAAGTCCCACACATGTGGTATCCCCGTACTCAGGAGAAGCAGAAAAATGTATTTTGGGGTGTAATTCCACATATAACCATGGCATGTGTGAGCAATATATCATTTAGTGACAACTTTTTGTAATTTTTATTTTTTTTGTCATTATTCAATCACTTGGGACAAAAAAATTATATTCAATGGGCTCAACAGGCCTCTCAGCAATTTCCTTGGGGTGTCTACTTTCTAAAATGGGGTCATTTGGGGGGGGGGGGTTTGTGCTATTTTGGCATTTTATGGCCTTCGAAACTGTGATAGGTAGTGAGGAGTGAAATCAAAAATTTGCGCCCTTAGAAATCCTGAAGGCGGTGCTTGGTTTCCGGGGTCCCGTACGCGGCTAGGCTCCCAAAAAGTCCCACACATGTGGTATCCCCGTACTCAGGAGAAGCAGCAAAATGTATTTTGGGGTGAAATTCCACATATAACCATGGCATGTGTGAGCAATATATCATTTAGTGACAACTTTTTGTAATTTTTTTTTTTTTTTTTTAGTCATTATTCAATCACTTGGGACAAAAAAATAAAAAATTCAATGGGCTCAACATGCCTCTCAGCAATTTCCTTGGGGTGTCTACTTTCCAAAATGGGGTCATTTGGGGGGGTTTTGTACTGCCCTGTCATTTTAGCACCTCAAGAAATGAGATAGGCAGTCAAAAAATTTAAAGCTGTGTAAATTTCAGAAAATGTACCCTAGTTTGTAAACTCTATAACTTTTGCGCAAACCAATAAATATACGCTTATTGACATTTTTTTTACTAAAAACATGTGGCTGAATACATTTTGGCCTAAATGTATGACTACAATTGAGTTTATTCGATTTTTCTTATAACAAAAAGTAGAAAATATCATTTTTTTTCAAAATTTTCGGTCTTTTTCCGTTTATATCGCAAAAAATAAAAATCGCAGAGGCAATCAAATACCATTAAAAGAAAGCTCTATTTGTGGGAAGAAAAGGACGCAAATTTCGTTTGGGTACAACATTGCATGTCCGCACAATTTACAGTTAAAGCAGCGCAGTGCAAAATTCTGAATTCACCTCTGGTCCTCTAGCTACCAAATGGTACGGGGCTTAAGTGGTTAAAGTATCTCAAAGGAGGAAATGCCTTAGAAGTGAGGACAGACTGAACGCAAACAAGGTAAATGGGATCAGATGTCTTCCTGCTGTATCATGTTATCATGTGACTCCGTAACTGAAGGATATAAAGGAATACCTACTACACTGTCAAAGATTTTATCTTTTATATCTTTGGGAAACTCTAATGCCGCGCACAGACGATCTGACATTCCGACAACAAAACCGTGGATTGTTTTCCGACGCATGTTCGCTCATACTTGTCTTGCATACACACGGTCACACAAATGTTGTCGGAAATTGCGAACGTCAAGAACGCGGTGACGTACAACACTACGACGAGCCGAGAAAAGTGAAGTTCAATGATTCCGAGCATGCGTCTAATTGATTCCGAGCATGCGTAGAATTTTTGTGCGTTGAATTGTATACACATGGTCGGAATTTCCGACAACAACTTTTGTTGTCGGAAAATTTGAGAACCAGCTCTCAAATTTTTATTGTCGGAAGTTCCGACAGCAAATGTCCGATGGAGCATACACACGGTTGGATTTTCCGACAACAAGCTCACATCGAACATTTGTTGTCGGAAATTCCGACCGTGTGTACGCGGCATAACTGTATTATGCTATAACAACCAATCAGTTTGAAGTTTACATATTCCAAATGAAAATTTTCCACCTATTATAGGTTGCTACAAACAAACCAAAAAAGCTACTGCTGGCCATGCACACAAAACAATTTCCTGGCAGCTTCAACCAGTTGTAATATTTATATAATGACAACATTCTGAAAAAATATATATATTCCAGGCATGTTACATTTTTACATAGTTACAGTACATTGGTCCAGCTTGGACCAATGTAACAATTTGTATACCATTCCTGGACAATATCCCTGGAAGCTGGAAATCACTAAAGTAGAAACTGCTACTAAACCGCTACCACAAAGATTTCCAATTGATTTTGGACCCCATGCTAAGCAGCCAGCCTGATGCATTGTAAATACAGTAGGTCAGCTGCCATTCATTTCCCTGCCTCTCTACCTTGTCCGTTCAGAGAAAGCTTTGTATTCATAAAAAGCAAAGCATTCTCTGAATAGCACCTGTGCTACATCCTGTCCGATCTCCTTTGTTCCTAATGCTTTGGGCCAGCCACTTAGCACATGGAAATCTACTTTAATGATTTCCAGCTTCCAGGGACTTTGGCCAAATATGGTATTTATGAGGGTTTTTCAAAAAGTTTCTGCACTTTTTTTTTTTAACACAGTTGTATATATAGAAGTGTGGAAACATTTTAAAGACCCCTCGTTACAGTACATTGGTCAAATCTGGATAAAATGTACCTATGTAAAAAAAAATACCATTACTCTTTAAGTGTTGGCTGTAGGTTGCAATGCATACGGACATCATACAAGTGTTCATCTGCAATATAAATATTCAATAACCCAACTGTTTTGAAATACAAACTGTATCTATGAAATATAAATGCATTTGTGTACAGTCATTGCACCCTTTCAGTTTTTAGGTCAAACTGAGAAAATGAGGAAGCAGTCAGACAGCCTGAATTTTTTCTGTTAATTTTTAATGTTTTCATGCCATATTTAGGATATATATTCTGACTGAAATTTAATGTGATTTTCTTACAGCATTCACAAAAACTCAAGTACAGTAAATGAAGATTTTAATAAAAATAATAAATAAATGTATTAATTAATAAAAAAAAGGATTTTTGTACTCACCGTAAAATCCTTTTCTCTGAAGTCCATGGACGGACACAGCTTCCTTATATTCTTGACATTAGGGTTATGTTCCATCTATTAGGAGAGGACTAGGCAGACATGATAGATATTTAAAAACATGTAACTATAGCAACGCTGAACAGCCCCGCCCAGGGGGTGGTCCCTCTGGTCATAACCCCCCACCCTGCACTCAGCAGCTCAGTTCGTCAAAAATCAGTACAAACATAAAAATGAGGGGTGGGCGCTGTGTCCGTCCATGGACTTTAGAGAAAAAGGATTTTACGGTGAGTACAAAAATCCTATTTTGTCTTTTGTTCATGGACGGACACAGCTTCCTTATATTCTTGACATTAGGGACGTCCCCAAGCAGTGTCAAAAAACCGAGGGGTGGGAACAGCAGTCAAACAAACTTCACCCCAAAACAAACAGAGCTCCTCAACGGAGGAGTTGCAACCTTAAACAGCCGCCTGTAAATCCTTGCGGCCAAAGCAAGCATCCGCAGATGCATGCACGTCAACCTTGTAAAACTTAGTGAAAGTGTGAACGGACGACCTGTGAGACAGACGCTTGATATCGGAAAGCCCAGAAGGCATTAATTGCCCTGGTCGAATGCGCCGTGACAGGAAAGGAAGGCGCCCGCCCTTTTAGGGCATAAGCCTGAATCACGATCTGTCTGATCCACTGAGAAATGGTGGTCAACGAGACCGCCAGGCCTTTCCTTTGGACCAGTCACTGACACAAACAGTGAGTCTGACCTCCGAAACTGAGCCGTATCAGACAGATACACCCGCAGAGCACGTACCACGTCCAAGGAATGTAACCCAACCTCTTTGGGATGCGACGGCCGAGGACACAAGGATGGAAGTACAATATTCTCATTTAGATGAAAAGCCGAAACCACCTTCGGAAGAAACGAAGGCTGCGGGCGTGGCACCGCTTTAACCTTTATGGAGGATCAAGTAGGGAGACTTGCATGACAAGGCCGCATACTCAGAAACCCTCCTGACAGATGTAATAGCCACCAGAAAGGCAACTTTCTGAGAGAGTGTCAAAAGAGGAATCTCTCTGATGTTCTCAAAGGGAGGTTTCTGAAGTACCGAGAGCACCAGATTCAAATCCCACGGAGGTAGTGGTGGTCGAACTGGAGGAGCCACATGTCGGACCCCTTGCACAAACGTACTCACCAATGAATGAGCCGCCAAGGGTCGTTGAAAGAAAACAGCCAAGGCTGATATCTTTCCCCTTAATAGTGCTTAGGGCAAGTTTTTGATCCACTCCACGCTGTAAGAACAGCAGGATCCTGGAAACCGAATATGCTTGTGGACGCCACCCCATCTCTTCACACATAGAGATGTAGGCCTTCCACGTTCGATGATAGATCTTCCGAGAAGAAAACTTCCGTGCCCTCAGCATGGTGGAAATTACTGAATCCGACAGGCCCCCGGTCTCTCAGAACCTGACTTTCAACAGCCATGCCGTTAAAGCCAGCGACTGTAAAGCAGGATGAAGTATAGGACCTTGCGACAGAAGGTCCTCTCGCATCGGCAGTCACCAAGGAACATCCACCACCAGACGCACTAGGTCGGGATGCTGAGGCCAATCTGGGGCAATTCGAATCACCGGAATCCCCTCGGTCTCCACTCTACGGAGCAGACGAGGAAGAATTTTCAGTGGGGGAAAGGCATAAATTAGCCGATACTGTCCCCACGGAGCCAACAACGCGTCTGTCGTGTCCGCCCAGGGATCTTTTGACCTGGCCGCAAACCTCAATACCTTCCGATTTGAGTCGAGAAGCCAGGAGATCCACGTCTGATGTGCCCCATCTCAGGTAAAGGAGTCGAAACACATCCGGGTGTAGCGACCATTCTCCTTGGTCCAGCATCTGGCGACTTAGGTAGTCCGTTGCCAGTTTTCTACTCCCGGAATGTATACAGCCGACAGAGCCAGCACGCTTCGTTCTACCCACCGCAGGATGTTAAAGACCTCCGATGCTGCAGCCGAGCTTCTTGTTCCTCCTTGATGGTTGACATATGCCACCACGGTGGCGTTGTCCGACTGGATCCTGACTGGACGCCCCTGTAGCCTCTGTGACCATGTGGAGAGGCACTGCCTGATCGCCTGAAGTTCCAGCACATTGATCGGCAGGTGGGATTCATTCTGCGTCCAGCGACCTTGTGTCGACTGAACACCCCAAACTCCCCCCCAACCGGTCAGGCTGGCGTCCGTCGTGATCACCGTCCAGTGAAAGGAAAGGAAGGACTTTCCAGACTGAAGGGCAGGAGATCTCAGCCACCAAACTAGGGAAGACCGGACTTGTTGGTTCACCCGGATTTGACAATCCAGGGACAACGGAGACTTGTCCCACTTGGACAGGATCTCCTTCTGCAAGACTCGAGTGTGAAATTGATCATACGGTACTGCCTCGAAAGAGGCTACCATGAGACCCAGGACTCGCATGCAAAAGCGCAGCGACAACCACCTGCGGGATGCCAACAGCTTCACTGCCGCCTGAAGAGTCTGCAATTTTTCCAAAGGAAGAAAAACTCTTGCCTCTGAGGAGTCCAGAATCAAGCCCAGGTATTCCAGGCGCTGAGTCGGCACCAACACCGACTTCTGGAGGTTCAGTACCCAACCAAATTCTTGAAGGGTCTGACTGGCAATCGCCACATCCTCCTCTAATTCTGAGTCTGAAGCAGCTCTCAGTAGGAGGTCGTCCACAATAGCGATTCCTCGTTGTCTCAGCAAGGCCAGAATCGGGGCGAGTACCTTGGTGAAGACCCTTGGTGCCGATGCGAGGCCAAAAGGGAAAGCCACAAATTGGTAGTGATCATCCCCGACTGCAAAGCGCAGAAATCTCTGATGCCCGACATATATGGGGACATGCAAGTATGCGTCCATGATGTCCAAGGACGCCAGAAAACCCCCCGGATGGAGTGCAGCGACCACAGAGCGAACTGATTCCATCCTGAACCTTTGTACTTTTACAAAGGAGTTGAGGGCCTTGAGGTCCAGAATTTGACGGACCCCGTCCTTCTTTGGGACTACAAACTGATTGGAGTAGAATCCCTGAAACCTTTCCGGCAGCGGCACAGGTACTATTACCCCGCGCCTCAGCAGGTCCTGCACTGCCCCAAATAGGGCGTTCCGACAAGCCGGAAGAAGATGAAGGTTGGAGGGAAAAAATCTGTTTAATGGACAAGAAAGAAATTCTATCTTGTACCCTGATGAAACCACTTTGCAAACCCACTGGACGGAAAGCAGGGAGGTCCATCAAGCTTCAAACTCGCAAAGGCGACCCCCCACCCGAGCGTCGGGCGGGGCCAAACCTTCATGCAGTAGCAGATTTGTTTGCAGGCTTGTTTGGCTTGCGAACCCAGGGACGCTTTTGTCCCTCAGTTGGCCCCTTGTCGGCCTGGGAACGCTTACCTGCGGGCCCAGACTGACGAAAAAAACGCTTCTGAGCGGAAAAGGAGGGCCCTGGCCTACTGCGTGGCTCCTTACCTTTTCTGGATTGTGGGAGCAGCATACTCTTACCCCCAGTGACATTCCTAATAATGTCGTCCAGTGAGGCTCTCTCCCTGGAGGGGCAAATCCGCCAGAGCCTTCTTAGAAGTCTGGTCTGCGGACCAGCATTTTAGCCAAATAAGGCAACGCAGTACAACAGCAGATACTGAGGCTCTGGAAATCAGGGGAGCTGTATCCAGGGCTGCATCGCAGACATATTTAAGGCCATGCACCAACTGGTCGGCCAGTTCTACGCAGACCGGGGAAACCTGTTGCTTCACCAACTCCCGGTGCAACAATTTTGCCCATTCAGTAAGTGTCTGTGACACTAGGGACGCAGCAATACTGGCCGTAATGCTGACCCCAGCATGGTGAACATGGAGCGGGCCACCGATTCGGACCGCCTATCTGCAGGATCCTTGAATGCAGGGGTCCCCTCAACCAGAATCGTGGATACCTTGTTTAACCTGGATACCGGGGGGTCCACAACCGGGGGAGATGCCCATTTATTCAGAAGGCTCTCCTCAAAAGGGTAACGGACCATGCGTTTTGGGACCGAAAAGGTCCTCTGCGGTCGTTCCCATTCTTTGTCTATAAACGTATCAAAATAAGTTACATAAGGAAACACCTTAGTAGTGCGGGTCGGCTTGTGGGACCCAAAAGGGATCGACACCTCAGTAGATGCCCCAGCCGCATCCTCCAGCTTAAGGGTTTCCCGCACTGCGATGATAAGTGCTCCAACAAGCGCCTTCTCCTGCGCTGACCCGGACACAGAGTCTTCCTCACTGTCCGAATGGTCCTGGTCCGCATACTCTGACTCTTCAGAACAGGGGCTCTGTGTCACAGCCAGGCCCGAGTCTGAGTCAGAGCTTTCCCCAGAAGATGGTGGGGGGAGGGGCGCTTTTTACCCCCCTTTTGCCCGCACACCGCCTCCACCCTGGCAACAAATGATTCCAGGACCGCCGACAAAGCGTCCATAGGTACCGCAGGTGCAGGGGCACCGGTTGCTACCTCTGGAATGTCTGGGGAAGAAGCGCCAGCTTCTGACACTATGCTGACCCGCTCACCTGACAGCCACTCAGGGACTAAGTCAAGGTACAAAAAAAGGCCCACCCTCCTAGCTGCTACAGACCGAGGGGTATCCCCAGAGGACTCACCGCCCTGACCCAGGCACTGCTCAGCGCTGCAGTCCGCTCTAACTCCTGCACAGTGTGTGCCTGAGGTGTCTCTGAGGTGATCTGTGCCGTTCGCGCCATTCAGAATGACAAAACCAGCGCTAGAGGCCAAAACCAATGTTAAAGCCACAAAAAGATAGCTGCCGGCTGCTCAGAAAAAAAGGTCAAGGTTCAAGAAAATGGCTGCCTGCTGTATGAGCCACAGAAACAGCGCAGCTACAAGAAAATGGCCGCCAGCTGTATTAGCATTAGGAACAGCGTGGCTACAGGAAAATGGCGCTGGCGCATCCAAAATGCTGCCGATCGTTCTGAGGTAAAAATAAAAGGTAACCACCCACACTAGAGCGGATCTGGACACACCGCAGCAGCCCCCAGCCAGGACCCCGGAGCCCCCCTCAGGGACCCCCCGGTTGAGGTACACAGCAGGCCCAGCAATGCATGGGGAGGAGGGATGGATGGGGGGAGAGGAAAGGGAGGGCGGGAGACCCCCTAATCGACCACCCCAGGAAAGCCCAGCTGTTCCATCCTGCCAAGACAGGAGGAACCTTACTTACCCGTCCCTTTGAGGACTGCTGGACGCGTTCCTGACAGACCCATCACCGAGCAGTACGGAGTGGCTGTTGGCCATGGCCCACTGTGACTCGGACAGCAGTGGCCCGGGCATATGTGAGCCCCAGAGCATATAGCTCACCGGCCACCCCTGGAGCAAACGGGGTATGTCGTGGCCAACCCAGCGTGTAGACCAAAGGCCTGCTCACGCTCGATGGCCAGACTGGGGAGACTACAAGGATCTATATTATCCAGCCTGTCACCCAGCCGGCAGTTGATAGTAGATCTTAGGATCAAAAAGTACAAAGAAAAACAAAAATAAAAAGTTCTCCAGGACCAATGGACCCCTAGGGAGCCAGGTCCTTCTCCTACACTAGGCAGAAAAAAACTGAGCTGCTGAGTGCAGGGTGAGGGGTTACGACCAGAGGGACCGCCCCATGGGCGGGGCTGTTCAGCTTTGCTATAGTTACATGTTTTTAAATATCTAACATGTCTGCCTAGTCCTCTCCTAATAGACGGTACATAACCCTAATGTCAAGAATATAAGGAAGCTGTGTCCGTCCATGGACGAAAGAGAAATAGCATTTTTGGGGCATATTTTGGACTAAAATTGAAGAAAACAGGAAACACACATGGCACCAGACTTACACAATTAAATCAAATCTAAAAAATAAACAATGAAAAGTTGAGCTTGTCACATTGTAACTTCTAGCACTGCTGTGCATGAGCAGAGACCTGAACTCCTTGTGGTTACACTGTTTCCTTGTGTCAATAAATCTATGCTGATCATTGTATTACATGCGCTGGCTGGATAGGAAAGCTGTTTAGGCAAGAAGCGGTTAATATCCTCTGTTCCATGCACAGATTGGGTCATGTTTGGCAGAGTAGCGATGCATGATATATTGGAAGAGTTCAGTGAGAAAATTGTCATTTCGGCATTTCCAGGGCCTGAGGTTTCAGGCCAGTATTTGGCACTTTTGTTCAAAATAAATCAAAACAATTCTAAGATGTTAAATCAGATACAGAGTTTGTTTATATGTTTGTGTGCAAGATGGTGTGGTGTTAACCCTGCACTCGGCTTCAAGAAATGACTTCAGAATGATCTATTAAGTGTTTAACTACAATCTCAACAGTGGCTGCTGGTGGAAAATTGGGGGGGTGGCACAAACAGTATGCAAGCCCCCATTCCCCCCCCCCACGTCGGTAGCACTTACCCCATCAACGGCGGCTTCCCCCTGCTGGGCGGCCTCCCATTCTTATGCTCTCCATCACCGGTGGCTTCCCGTTCTCCTGCTCTCCACGGTGGCGGCTTCAGTTTCCTCCCTCCTCCTCGGCGGCCAATTGGAGTCTTCTCTTTTCGGCCAATCAGAAAACGGGTCACACATCCGCTTCTGACTGGCCGGATTGAGGATCAGTGTTTCAACAGGGAATTTCTATTCGCTGTTGTAACACACCTGGGTGGGCTCCGGTCGCATGCTCTGTGACCCGAGCCCACTCTATTTTGAAGCCTATTAGCACCTGTAATTTATGCGCCCGGTGCCCCGAAAGGGGCCAGACGCATGAATAGGGGGTGGCCGCGGCGGCCATGGATAGATTCATGCTATACATGAATCTATCTATTATGCATATAGGAGGTGGTCTGGAAAGAGGGGGCGGCGCCCGGGCGACCCTAATGGACGGGCAGCCACTGACTCGCAACTCAAAATTTAACACCATGAGGGGTAAGTGACACTAGGCAATTTTAGTCTCTGGCTACTGAAAGATTTATACACTTTGATGCACATTAATACAATGTGCTGTATATTTCATATAAATAGCACATGAAGCAGAGAGCAATTTTATCAACTGCAAGGTAAAACACCTTGCAATAGATAAAATTTGAATAAAAATGCAATTTCAAAGTGATTACTTGATATTAGGGTTGTTCCGATACCACTTTTTTTTAAGACCGAGTACAAGTACCGATACTTTTTTCCAAGTACTCGCCGATACCGATACTTTTTTTTTCAATGTCATGTGACAGTTTGAAAGATGGGGACTGATAGGTGGCACTTATGGGCACTGACTGGTGACTGGCACTGATGGGCACTAATAAGTGGCTGGCACTGATAGATGGCACTGATTGCACTGATAGGTGGCACTTATGGGCACTGATAGGTGGCACTTATGGGCACTGATAGGTGGCACTTGTGGGCAGTGATAGGTGGCACTGATAGGTGGCACTTGTGGGCACTGATAGATGGCACTGATTGCACTGAAAGGTGGCACTTGTGGGCACTTATGGGCACTGATAGATGGCACTTATGGGCAGTGATAGGTGGCACTTGTGGGCAGTGATAGGTGGCACTTGTGGGCACTGATAGATGGCACTTGTGGGCACTGATTGCACTGATAGGTGGCACTTATGGGCACTAATAGGTGGCACTTGTGGGCACTGATATGTGGCACTTGTGGGCACTGATAGGTGGCACTTGTGGGCACTGATAGCACTGAAAGGTGACACTTGTGGGCACTGATAGGTGGCACTGATTGCACTGATAGATGGCACTTGTGGGCACTGATAGATGGCACTGATTGCACTATAGTGCAATCAGTGCCATCTATCAGTGCCCACAAGTGCCACCTATCAGTGCAATTAGTGCCCATAAGTGCCCCCTATCAGTGCAATCAGTGCCATCTACCAGTGCCACCTGATAGGTGGCACTGGTAGATGGCACTGATTGCACTGATAGGTAGCACTTGTGGGTACTGATAGGTGGCTGGCACTGAAATGCTGCGGGGGAAAAAAATGACACAGGAATAAAAAAAAAAAAACTGCTGCAACGCCCATCTTAGTACACCCTGCACTCGGCTGAAGTAAGCAGCAGCAGACATCTTGTTACACCCAGCCCATATAGCTCGGGCTGGGTGTAACAAGATGTCTGCTGCTGCTTACTGTAGTCGAGTGCAGGGTGTACCAAGATGGGCGTGGGGACGTTCAGCCGCTGACGGCGACCGAATGTGACAGCACCGGTCACCGATCCTGATGCGGCTGCGCCCTGCACCCCTGCCAGCTTACCAAGTTCAACTGCAGGTGAGGGACTCGCTCTCCACCCGTGGACTCCGTCCACCGACTGTGCCCACCCTCTCCAGCCAGACTCCGCCCGCACTTTCCTTCAGAGACTCTGCCCGCCCCCTCTCCAGCCAAACTCCGCCTGCACTAGTCTCCGTCCACAGACTCTGTCCGCCCTCTCCAGCCAGACTCCGCCCTCACTCCCCGCCCTCTCCCGCCCTCCCCAGCCACTGACTCCTCCCGCCTTCTCCAGCCACAAAAAAAAAGTATCGGGTGAAGCATCGGGAGCATTTGCGCGAGTACAAGTACTCGCGCAAGTGCTTGGTATCGGTCCCGATACCGATACTAGTATCGGTATCGGGACAACCCTACTTGATATATAACTAGGCAATTTAATTCCTATCAAGTAGCAGGTCACAATTACAGTTGCAGGACTATCTCAGCACAAAACCTGGCAGAAAGAGGGATAGGATTTGTGATTTTAACCTCCCTGGCGGTATGATTATTTCAGATTTTAGGTGCTGAAAGCGGTACCATTATTCTGCATGGATATTTGCCGTTTTATATTGTAGGCCTGTATTTCTTAGGAATAACTCACTTAAATCTGTCCAAACAGGAGTCTAGTAGACATCCCGGGTATGATAAAGTTTGAAACACAAAATCATAAATTATAATATTATAAAGAACTATGAAATAATTATAACAAATAATAATATAATAATAATAAAAGTGTTTTTCAGTGTTTGATGCCGAATTTCCACACAAATCACTATCGCTCAATTCTGCAAGTGCTTCTAATTTATTATCGCTGTTTCTAGCTGGTCTAAAATCACTTTTGATGTAAAAGGACACTTTTTGGTTGCTATGGACAATCTCCAGTTTCCAGGCAGAAAGAAAAGTATTTATAATGTAAAAGTGCATGCAGGGCACTGGACAAACCACTAGGGACAAAGGGTGTGTGTAATTATTTGATACAGTACTGTAATCTGTAAGATTACAGTGTACTGTATGTATTGTGTATTTTTACTTTTTTGAATTTGGCGCTGTGCTCCGTCCCCGTGCGTCGAAACGTCGCAGAGAACGGAGCTCGGCACCCGGCACTGTGAATCGAGCCAGGATACTGCGATGCGATCCCGAGTCTGGCTCGGGGTTACCGCTAATGGTACTGAAATTACACCCGAGCCTGACTCGGGAATACTGCTAGGCAGGTTAATAGGCGCTGAAAAGTCTGCTGAGGGTGAAACATACAAATTGTCTAGGATGATAGTCCCTGAATAGGCACTGAGCTGGCAGCCTGGGAACAATGGTCCTCCACTGGCATGTTTCGGGGCCCTGCTCTTTTATGAGGGTGTAGGAGCACTCTGTACTTTTATATACACTCACCGGCCACTTAGGTACACCAGGTTGCTAGTACCAGGTTAGATCTCCTTTTGCGTTTAGATGATGATAGCATCACACAGTTGCTGCAGATTTGTCGGCTGCCCATCCATGATGCGAATCTCTCATTCCACTACATCCCAAAGGTGCTCTATTGGATTGAGATCTGGTGACTGTGGAGGCCATTGGAGTGCATTGACCTCATTGTCATGTTTAAGAAACCAGTGGTGAGATGATTTGAACTTTGTGACATGGTGCATTATCTTGCCAGAAGGAGCCATCAGAAGATGGGGACACTGTAGTCATAAAGGGATGGTCATGGTCAGAAACAATACCCAGGTAGGCGGTGGCGTTTAAAGGATTTGGTAGTAAGGGGTCCAAAGTGTGCCAAGAAATTATCCCCCCACACCATTACATCACCAGACTGAACCGGTGATACAAGGCAGGATGGATCCATGCTTTTTATGTTGTTTAGGCCAAATTCAGACCCTACCATCTGAATGTCACAGCTGAAATCCAGACTCTTCAGACCAGACAATATTTTTCCAATCTTCTATTGTCCAATTTTGGTGAGCCTGAGCGAATTGTAGACTCCTGTTCTTAGCTGACAGGAGTGGCACCCGGTGTGGTCTTCTACTGCTGTAGCCCATCTGCTTCAAGGTTCGCTGTGTTGTGTGATCAGAGATGGTATTCTGCATACCTTGGCTGTAACGAGTGGTTATTTGAGTTACTGTTGCCTTTCTATCATCTGGAACCCATTCTCCTCTGACATCAACAAGGCATTTTCCTCCACACAACTACCGCTCACTGGATATTTTCTCTTTTTCGGACCATTCTCTGCAAACCCGAGAGATGGTGGTGCATGAAATTCCCAGTAGATCAGCAGTTTTTGAAATACTCAGACCAGCCCGTCTGGCCCCAACAACCATGCCACCTTCAAAAGTCACTTAAAGGGGTTGTAAAGGTTCATTTTTTTTTCACCTTAATGCATCCTATGCATTAAGGTGAAAAAAAACCTGGCAATGACAGCCCCCCCCCCCCGCCCCCCATTTTACTTACCTGAGCCCGTTCACCTGCTGCGCTCGCCCCTGACGTCCTCTTCTCCGCTCAGTCTGGCCGTTGATTGGCTAGATTGGATGGATTGATAGCAGCGCAGCCATTGGTTCGCACTGCTGTCAATCACATCCAATGACGCGGTGTGCCAGGGGGCGGGGCCAAGTGATACAGTCGGCGGCTATAGCCGCCAGCTGTATCACGGGAGCGCGCCCGCAAGAACTAACCCCCATGGGAGAGAGCTCCCATGAAGGGGCTTAGTTCTTGCGGGGAGGAGCTGAGACAGCCGCCGAGGGACCCCAGAAGACCAGGATCGGGGCCACTGTGTGCAAAACGAGCTGCACAGTGGAGGTAAGTATAACCTGTTTTTTTTTTTTAACGGGAACCTTTAGTGTCCCTTTAAATACCCTTTCTTCCCAATTCTGATGCTGGGTTTGAACTTCAGCAAGTCATCTTCACCACATCTAGATGCCTAAATGCATTGAGTTGCAGCCATGTGATTGGCTGATTAGCAATTTGTGTTGCCAAGCAATTGAACAGGTGTACCTATTAAAGTGGCTGGTGAATGTATATTGCAGTGCACGACCACACACACTAGCGCATTACTGCACTGCAAAGCATATCCGATGGTAGAAAATGTAGTGCCGCCATTAAAAATGAATGGCACTGCAAAACATAGGCTTTCATTTTGTTAAGATAGCAAAACATGAACTCAGCTATAGAAAAAGCAACAGCGTTTCAGCGCACCATAATGCACTGATGTGCATATAATCTGTACTCCATTGCCTATAAATAGGGCAAATAGTTATTTTTCATGCATTGATTCAAAGTGAATTGGCTGTCTTTAAGCAGTGTGTCAATGCATGAAAAATTCACAGAAACATGCACATACAGTGCCTTGCGAAAGTATTCGGCCCCCTTGAACTTTTCATCCTTTTGCCACATTTCAGGCTTCAAACATAAAGATATAAAATTTAAATTTTTTGCGAAGAATCACCAACAAGTGGGACACAATTGTGAAGTGGAACGAAATCTATTGGATTTTTGAAACTTTTTTAACTAAGGAAAAAAATGAAAAGTGGGGCGTGCAAAATTATTCGGCCCCCTTGCGTTAATACTTTGTAAAGCCACCTTTTGCTGCGATTACAGCTGCAAGTCGCTTGGGGTATGTCTCCATCAGTTTTGCACATCGAGAGACGGAAATTCTTGCCCATTCTTCCTTGCAAAACAGCTCGAGCTCAGTGAGGTTGGATGGAGAGCGTTTGTGAACAGCAGTTTTCAGCTCTTTCCACAGATTCTCGATTGGATTCAGGTCTGGACTTTGACTTGGCCATTCTAACACCTGGATACATTTATTTGTGAACCATTCCTTTGTAGATTTTGCTGTATGTTTGGGATCATTGTCTTGTTGGAAGATAAATCTCCGTCCCAGTCTCAGGTCTTTTGCAGACTCCAACAGGTTTTCATCCAGAATGGTCCTGTATTTGGCTGCATCCATCTTCCCCTCAATTTTAACCATCTTCCCTGTCCCTGCTGAAGAAAAGCAGGCCCAAGCCATGATGCTGCCACCACCATGTTTGACAGTGGGGATGTTGTGTTGAGGGTGATGAGCTGTGTTGCTTTTACGCCAAACATATCGTTTTGCATTGTGGCCAAAAAGTTCGATTTTGGTTTCATCGGACCAGAGCACCTTCTTCCACATGTTTGGTGTGTCTCCCAGGTGGCTTGTGGCAAACTTTAGACGAGACTTTTTATGGATATCTTTGAGAAATGGCTTTCTTCTTGCCACTCTTCCATAAAGGCCTCATTTGTGCAGTGTACGACTGATTGTTGTCCTGTGGACAGACTCTCCCACCTCAGCTGTAGTTCTCTGCAGTTCATCCAGAGTGATCATGGGCCTCTTGGCTGCATCTCTGATCAGTCTTCTCCTTGTCTGAGCTGAAAGTTTAGAGGGACAGCCAGGTCTTGGTAGATTTGCAGTGGTCTGATACTCCTTCCATTTCAAAATGATCGCTTGCACAGTGCTCCTTGGGATGTTTAAAGCTTGGGAAATCTTTTTGTATCCAAATCCGGCTTTAAACTTCTCCACAACAGTATTACGGACCTGCCTGGTGTGTTCCTTGGTCTTCATGATGCTCTCTGCGCTTTCAACAGAACCCTGAGACTATCACAGAGCAGGTGCATTTATACAGAGACTTGATTACACACAGGTGGATTCTATTTATCACCATCAGTCATTTAGGACAACATTGGATCATTAAGGCCTGGTTCACACTGGGGCGACAAACGCTCCGACATTGGGAGCTCATGTCGCATGACGTGTGAAAATCAATGTTTCCCTATGGGAGCCGTCTTAACTGGTCCGACACATGTCGGTCCGACTTTGAGAATGCTCCCTGTACTACTTTGGTCCGACTTTGATCCGACTTCAGCCCATTGACTATCATTGAAGTCGGATCAAAGTCGGACCGCAGTCTTGCATGATCCGACTTTGGCATGCGACTTGTGCTCTGCTGATCTTGAGGGGGAACTCCAGGCCAAATTTTAAATAAAAAACCGCCATGGGTTCCCCCTCCAGGAGCATACCAGGCCCTTGGGTCTGGTCTGGATTTGAACGGGCACCCCTACGCCGAAAAAACGGCGTGGGGGGTCCCCCCAAAATCCAAACCAGACTCTTATCCGAGCACACAACCTGGCAGGCCGCAGGGGAAGAGGGGGGGGGACGAGAGAGCGGCCCCCTCCCTCCTGAACCGTACCAGGCCGCATGCCCTCAACATGGGGGGTTTGGTGCTCTGGGGCAGGGGGGCGACCTGCGGCCCCCCCACCCCAGAGCACCCTGCCCCCATGTTGATGAGGACAGGGCCTCTTCCCGACAACCCTGGCCGTTGGTTGTCAGGGTCTGCGGGCGGGGGGCTTATTGGAATCCGGGAGCCCCCTTCAATAAGGGGGCCCCCGGATCCCGGCCCCCCCACCCTATGTGAATGAGTATGGGGTACATCGTACCCCTACCCATTCACCTGGTGGAAAAAAATTGCAATAAAAAAACCACACAGCTTTTTAAAGTATTTTATTGCACAGCTCCGGGGGGTCTTCTTCCGACTTCGGGGGTCTCCGGTGTCGTCGCCGCGCTCTCCGGTTCTTTCTTCCACCAGGCCTCCGCTAACTTCTTTTTAGCTCTTTTGCTAATGGAGGCCCGGTCTTCTGCGTCGTCTCGTCCGGCTCTCCGTCGTCCTTCTGCCGGCCCCTCCACTAACTTCTTTAGCTCTTTCGCTAGTGGAGGGGCGCGGTCTTCCCGTCGTCGCCGTCTTCTTCCCTCTTCTCCTCCTCGATGTTGACGCGTCGCTTCCTCCCGCTGTAATACTGTCTCTCCGCTCCGCATTAATATAGGCTTCCCATGACGTCACAGTCACATGTTCCCATGACGTCACAGTCACATGCTCCGGGGCCATGTGCCCCGTAACATGTGACTGTGACGTCATGAGAAGCCTATATCAATGCGGAGCGGAGAGCCAGTATTACAGCGGGAGGAAGCGACGCGTCAACATCGAGGAGGAGAAGAGGGAAGAAGACGCCGACGACGGGAAGACCGCGCCCCTCCACTAGCGAAAGAGCTACCAAGAAGTTAGTGGAGGGGCCGGCAGAAGGACAACGGAGAGCCGGACGAGAAGACGGAGAAGTCCGGGCCTCCGTTAGCAAAAGAGCTAAAAAGAAGTTAGCGGAGGCCCGGCGGAAGAAAGAACCGGAGAGCGCGGCGACGACACCGGAGACCCCCGAAGTCGGAAGAAGACCCCCGGAGCTGTGCAATAAAATACTTTAAAAAGCTGTGTGTTTTTTTTATTGCAATTTTTTTCCACCAGGTGAATGGGTAGGGGTACGATGTACCCCATACTCATTCACATAGGGTGGGGGGGCTGGGATCCGGGGGCCCCCTTATTGAAGGGGGCTCCCGGATTCCGATAAGCCCCCCGCCCGCAGACCCCGACAACCAACGGCCAGGGTTGTCGGGAAGAGGCCCTGTCCTCATCAACATGGGGGCAGGGTGCTTAGGGGTGGGGGGGCCGCAGGTCGCCCCCCTGCCCCAGAGCACCAAACCCCCCATGTTGAGGGCATGCGGCCTGGTACGGTTCAGGAGGGAGGGGGGCCGCTCTCTCGTCCCCCCCTCTTCCCCTGCGGCCTGCCAGGTTGTGTGCTCGGATAAGGGTGTGGTTTGGATTTTGGGGGGACCCCCACGCCGTTTTTTCGGCGTAGGGGCGCCCGTCCAAATCCAGACCAGACCCAAGGGCCTGGTATGCCTCTGGAGGGGAACCCACGCCGTTTTTTTTATTTAAAATTTGGCCTGGAGTTCCCCCTCAAGATTCATACCAAACACAGTGCCTGATATTGGCAGGGATCCAAGTCGGATCCCCGTTCATTGAAAGTCGGACATATGTCGGCTTCATGTCGCAGGGCAAAGTTGGATCCAAAGTAGGACAGATGTCGTGTCGCACTAGTGTGAACCCAGCCTAAGAGATCCTCGCTGAACTTCTGGAGTGAGTTTGCTGCACTGAAAGTAAAGGGGCCGAATAATTTTGCACGCACCACTTTTCAGTTTTTTATTTGCTAAAAAAGTTTAAAATATCCAATAGATTTCGTTCCACTTCACAATTGTGTCCCACTTGTTGGTGATTCTTCACAAAAAATTAAAATTTTATATCTTTATGTTTGAAGCCTAAAATGTGGCAAAAGGATGAAAAGTTCAAGGGGGCCGAATACTTTCGCAAGGCACTGTAGATATAATGGGGCCCTAAGGTGTATAATTAGTTTGTGTCCTTGACACTGGCTGAGCAGCCCAAAACACAGAGCCTGAAGCCCTGTTGTTGGCCAAGGGGCTGTAAAAAAAAAAAAAAATCTACACCTGGAATTCTTTTTTAGGAAATCTTGAAAGGAGCAATATATGAACACTATTGGAACCTGACTGTTTACCAGAGACAATGCAGTAACTTTACTTCCAAAGATTAGAAATACCCAGAGAACAGAGCAGACTTTGACCATTGCATACACAGCTCAAACTAATAAAAAGATGACGCCCTACAAGAGTTCACTTGTTCCACTGAAGAGAAATGCATCATAGTATGGTATAGTGTTTTAAACAATTCCTGTAAAATGAAAATAGAATTTCCATATTATTTTGGCAGGGTAAAACATGTATAAAAAAATGACACATCGGACATATGTAATAAGTTGGCGGGAGAATGTGACTGGAGGGCTGCCAGCTGTGTGTGCAAATGAGCCGTCTAATAAGGCCAAAGATCAAAGCTCTTTAATGTTTTCAAGCAGATGTGAAAATGGGCAAACGGGAAAGGCAAAGTGCCGTTATCTTCCGCAAACGATTGACGCTAAATGGCCCATTAAATAAGAAAAGGGTGAATAGAGTCTAATTCGTGGAAACAGATAAACAATAAAATTAAAATGGAATGGGATGTAGATACGGGAATCGGTTTTATGTATATAGAAAAGCAAATTGTTGTCACTCTTGGTGAGAGTTGAACACTTAGGGCCCATTTGGACCTATGTGTGTAGAAATGTTTTTTTATTGTTTTATGAAGTGTTAGTCATGTGTCCAAATGCATTATCTTTGTGTTCAGACATGCATTGATGTACATTTTCAATACTTTTTTTAAATTTAGAATTAGGAGTGGAAAGGGTTAACAGCCATTAACCCAGGCTTCTTAATACCTGTTGATAACATATCAAAATACATGTTTCGATGCACTGCGTTTTAGTGCATTGGGAGGCCTATATAAGTCAAACTTAAAAATGCAGAAAAAAGAACATGTATTTTTCTAAATGCATTACACTGAGATGGAAACAGACAACAGGGGAATTAACAAGGAGAGACGCAGGCATAAAGCATACTCCACTCTAAGTTGACATCCTGCTTCTAATTGACAAAGTGAACGCAAGCAGGAAGGCTGGAGCTGCTCTATCTGGCTCCCTCTGCCCAGCTGAAAGGGAGGAGAAAGACTGTTAACCTTGCATTTGCTGGGGGTAAACGGATATCATAAAGACATTGATATATAGGTTCTACCCACTGTGTACATTGCATGGGCAGAGGGAGGCATGTGGGCTGTTTACCATGTCCCCGACAGTTCACACATCCTGTACACCAGGTTCAATCTGGGGGGACTGTGGCAGTTTTCTATAGTGAAAACTACTGCAATTCCTTTATAATTACCCATGCCAACATTCTTCACTCTGAAATAGATACTGACACAGACTGACCTGAAACAGGTCTATCTGCTTCGCTAATGTGACAAATGCATGTCAGTTTCCTGCACCATGATTCACTCCACTATCTTTATTATGGGTAATGCAACACTGTAAATGGTCCCTCAAGGTAATTTAAAGGAAGATCACATATTAACTGGCATTCGGATGTGCAGACAACAGGGCCAGAATGCTATACACAATATAGATAAGCACAGTGAGGGGTTAGAACTTTCCCCACTGGTAAAATCAATCCTCTTTCACCAGGACAGGAAATATTAGAACTGTGACCCTAAAAAGGGGGTGAGGCAAAATCTTCCAAGGCTGACATTCACTGTGGTAAGAGGAGGGGACTTTCCTACATTGTGCAGAAAATTCCTCTCACTTCCTGTGATGTCTCAAGAACAGATGTCAAACAGAATTCTCCCTAATAGGACACAGTCACAGGCAAAAAAAAAACCTAATGGGTAATTTCCTATCTTTTTGGCTGTAGATACAATTTAAAGCTGAGTTCCACTCAACAGTGGAGGCTCTGCTTATCTGCTTCCTCCTCCCCCCCCCCTCCGGTGCCACATTTGGCACCTTTCAGGGGGGGGTGGGGGGTGGAGAGCAGATACCTGTCAAAAACAGGTACTCGCTCCCACCTCCGTGTAAGGGTGCCACGGCGACCTACGTCATTTACGGCCCCTCCTTCTTCCCCTGCTGCCTTCTGGGAGACACACACAGGTCCCAGAAGACAGCGGGACCTTTCGGAAAGCACAGCGCGACTTGCGCAAACACAGTAGGAAACAGGCTGTGAAGCCGCAAGACCTCATTTCCTGTTTCCCTTGGTAAGGATTCCAGCGCCTGCACTCAAAGCTGATGGACAGGTCGGCTTTGGGAGCAGAGATTGTGGGCTCTCTGGACAGGCAAGTTTTTTTACAGAAAAAATATTTTTATTAACAAATCAGCATTACAAAATATTCAGCAATCAACATACATGTTTTCCATAGGTACAATGTCAGGCTGAGATACGCATTTCCAAATTATAACATTTTACAAGTCCAGGACACCTTCTCCTAACAAACCTCAACCAGTGAATTCCAAGTATATTCCCGTCTGAAGCCCGCCCGAGTACGGCAGGGCACACAATCGTCATCCCCATGAGAAATTATCATGTACACATCAAGTGATGTCACGAGACTCAATCCGCAGTTGACAGGGTCGGGCGGCATCCAGCAAGGAGAGCGGGGGGCAACTGACCCCCAGGCCGAGCAGGGGGGGGGGAGTCCGTCACTTGGTCCCCCACCTCCCCGGCCCCTCACCTGTGTGCACCCACCCAAGTCGACCAAATCTTGTCGTATTTAGCGGGGCACTGCCTACTCTCGTATGTGAGTTTGTAAAGGGGTTACACCAAATCCACTGCCTTTTTCCAGGAGGCAAGAGTGGGGGGATCAACCGACTTCCAGTGTAGCATTATCTCCCTCCTAGCATAGAACAGCGAAAATGTAATGCACAGCTTGGTGTATCTGTCCCCCTCCACCTCACCCAAGTAGCTCAGGAGGAGCACCAAGGGGCAAGTTTACTTATATTAGGAGTCAGCAGCTACAGTATTTGTAGCTGCTGACTTTTTTTTTTATTATTATTACAGGCTGGAACTCCACTTTAAGTTTCTTTCCTCTTACTGAAATGGTAAAAAGGGGCTCGGGACTTACCCACATGAAGAACATTACTTGTCTCAATAAAAAAAAAAAGGGGGGGATGTCATAAATGTGATGTACTTGCTAGCAATTCCTCTGTTGCAGCACTGAGTGCACACAAACTATAGAGAAACAGTGGAAAAGTGAATAAAATAATGAAGAGATTAAAATGACTCACACTTTATAGACATGGATGGAAATAATGCAAAAGTATTCCTAACTAGGAAAAAATTTCACTTATAAAAACACTATAAATCAGAGCTACTGTCCCTCTCCAGGGACAAAGCAAGTCGCACATATGGGATAGGAAATGAATTAGAGGCTTTTGTGCAATAAATTCACTTTATATTTATGTCATACAATAAAGTGTTTACAAGATTATTACTAGAGATCAGAGCCAGAGATTTACATCCCAGTATTTGTTCTATATTGTCTCTTGGATTAAATTTCCTTTAGGCAAACGTGGCTAATTCCTGTCCAAAATAGATTACCCGTCATGCTGGTGATGGGTTATGCAAAATTCACCAGGAGAGGGAAAACCTTTGAATGGCACAGCATTGGGGGCTGCGCTGGCAGGGCGTCAAAAAAGGTCCTGCAAGCAGCTTCTTTGCAGCACTTTAGGAACGGTGTATACACCACTCCTAAAGCGATTTTAACCCTTGTTCGACCGATAGCGGAGGTTAAAAGCGCCCCGCTAGCGGCCGAAAAAACGACGGTAAAGCGCCTCTAAAAATAGCGCCGACGCCCGGGCGTTTTCAGTGTGAAAGCACTCTTATATACTATTTAGAAAGTTCAGATCGTGTTAGGAAATTTTCTCTTCCTGTTTAACACAGAGTGTGATGTCTGGGCATACAGCCAAGATGGCTAAAATTGCTGATTGGAGGAAAGGGACACACCCCCTCTCCACATAGGCAGAGACTCTCAGAGGTGTTTTGTAACAGGGCCAGCTCCCTGCTAATCTATTTTAGCAACCTCCCCCGACAGAAATGTCAGGCTGCTTTTATCTGATGTGTCCAAGAATGTGTCAGGAGTTATCAGGCTGATAACAGAGGAATGGTTTAGGAGAGAGCTATGGGACTTAGCTCTTTGAAGAGAGATAACAAAATACTGCAGATATATATGCCCAGCTCAAATTTCATGAATTGGGTTTACATCCACTTTAAGTGTTTCCCCCCACAAAGGAAAAAGCAACGGGTTCACTTTAACATACCCCTCCCCAAGAGGACACACATCACTTCATTTTGCTCCATGGCTGCTTTGTTCAACCACTGGGATTGGATAAAAGTCCTGTATATTATTATTATTATACAGGTTTTATATAGTGCCAACAGTTTGCGCAGCGCTTTACAAAATAAAGGCAGACATTACAGTTACATTATAAGAAAAATAAAAAGAAACTGCGCTAAGAGTGAAATTATAAAAAAGGATTCCTACTCTGTAGGAAAATGTAAATAAATACCAGTGCAGAGCTGCGGCTTTCTGTGATGCATAAACCAGTGAAAAACATAAAAAAGAATAATAAAGCCGCGCTACCAATAGTTGAAAATTCAGTGAAAAATATATAAAATGCTCAAAATGTGCAAAATATGAATTACCCAAACTTATGCACATTCACAAATAATGCTGTGACACAAATATACAAATGAATAGACTTAAGTGAATGAAAAAATGTCCCAAATTGAAATCCAAAAAATATATCCTCGAGTCTTCCTCAAGATATATATATATATATATATATACACAATTAATGAAATCCACCCGTGCTGAAGATCTAATAATGGTGACAGTCCACACTCTGCTGGACAGAGTGGTGACAGTCCATTATATACTGCTGGAGTTAAAAATCGAATATGTTATCATTTATGGTATTAGATTTGAACATTCACTACAGACCAGTGGTAATTTTGACATAAAATTTCAATTTAGTTTTAGTCATACTCTTTTGACTAAATTGCCATTTTAGTTTTTGTCGAATTTTAGTCTTTTGACTAAAATGCCATTTTAGTTTCAGTTGTAATTTAGTCATCTCAATTGTTTTAGTTTTAGTTGTATTTTAGTCGACTAAAATAGTATTAATTTAGTAGACGAAAATGTTTTAGTCTGCAAAATTAACACTGCCTCCGGCTCAGTTCGCCATGGTGAAGTTCAGCCCCTCCTCCTTCCCCCCGCAGCCAGCCTATTGAGAAAGCTCAGCACGATGCACAGTAGGCGTCACTGACGGTTTCCCTCAGCCAAGATGGCGGCGGCGGTAGCACCGGGAGCTGATTCGAAAATCTGCTTTTTTTGGGGGGGGAGGAGGGGGGGCTCCTCTTTAATGACTGGTTAGCTCTAAGGATAAACATACTTACTGGCTGGTTTGCTTTACGGGTAGACATACCTAGTCTGATATTTGCTTTTGCGTGAAGCAATACTTCTAATGTTCAAGTCTAACAGCATGTAATGAGGAAATCAAATCTTCTGCAATTGATTATTTGTTGGTGATCTACACAGTCACAGCAACAGAATATCAGATGTGACAGCATGAGATCTATACAAAGATGGATAGATATCTAATTTCCCATCATTCTCTATGTAGGATCTGCAAGGGTATGGCGATACTAAGCATTCAGTTATATTTTGAGCTTAAAGTGGTTGTAAATGCAGAAGCATTCTATACAGCAATGTTAAAAACCTTCTGTGTTCAGATCTCTCTCCAGCCTCCCCTGAATACTAACCTGAGCCCAACACTGTGCCCAAGAGCAATCTTTATATCTCCAACTTAATTACGGGAGTTAATTTTATTAATGAATAGTTTGACTCATTTAATGGAGAGCTACAATACCCAGCGTGCTCTAACAGATGGTGCTGCATATTGGGGTTTGTAGTTCCTCCACAGCGGTAGGATGCCTGTACTTTCTTTACACTGCCAGTTACATCTGTTAGATGATTGGCAGCTCTGATCAAAAAATTCATCCAACAAACAATCCAGTTGAAAATGTAATTGGCAGCAAGGCCTGTAGATAAACAGTGAAGAGAAACACAAGAGGGGAAGTATGAAGGATTTAAAAAGCCGGCTTTGTTTCGATGGAACCTGGCCAAGTCTCAGAGATTCTGACTTTGACTACACAGAGAAAGGTGCTGGGAGGTTTACTTTTGATATCTTTGAGTAGTGACAATTAAAGATCTCAAAGCTTGCCTCTAGTCATATAGGTCTCATACATTTCTACTGTTATTCCCATAGCCTTGTGTGAACTGCTTTTATTGCATTGCTAATGTCAGCTCTCAGGCCACTCGAGCCAAGAATGAGCAGCGAATATGATTAGAGCACTTGTCACTCATTAAGCCTCGGGTCAAGTTATCCGTAGAGTTTAAGGCCGTCCAACCAGGGATTAGGCGGAATGTCTAGCAGCTTAATAAGGTATACAGAGGACTAAAGTTCACAGTAAACTTAATTTGAAAAATATTCTAATATTTATTTTTGTATTCAGTTGTAGAATAAGGTTTTGTATACTTCTGCCATCTGGACAGCAAATGTGAATGAAATGCTAATTTGGATCTGCATTTGCTTCGCTTAGGTATGCGAGAAAGGCGTTTAAACGTGTATGAATCAAGTCTAGCACATTGGAAAGTGATAGCATATCCATGTGGTGTACCTGTAAAGGCAGGATATTATGCTCCGGATTGGGGGTCTATCAATTCTCTAGGGGGCTGTTCCATCACTGCTGCATTTTTTGCACTAATAAAGGTCTAGTTTTCAAAAACTGGAGGAAGAATACTTCAGCATAAATCACTCTTCTACCTCAATCCTTCACTGGGGAAATTAGATTCTAACTGGTTGCTGTGGACAACAGCTTAAAGCAGAATGAAAGTCTGCTTTTAAAAACTGTGAGAAGGCAGCTCCTTATTGTAGAAGAGACATCCAGTCTTTGCAATGTACACATTTACTTTACATTCCGGCGCAGCGCATGTGTGCTATGATGACTGAACTGTTCATACACAGGTGTAGCATCATCGGCGCTGGCTAATGGGAACAGCCACAACCCTGCACCCTGATGAAGCTGGATAGAAGATGCCGCCATTGGCGAGGGACGCCGGACCATTGAAGGGAGGTAGGTATCGTGTAGTTTAGCTACGCTTTAATAAATCTTTGCCTCAGTTTTTTTAATTCAGCCCAGTTGTACCTGAAGCTACATTGACATTGCTCAGCAGTATTACACATTTTAATTAAAACATAAATATTATAGGATAATAAAGGTCCACTTGACAAAGGCCCACCAGAAAAGCATTTTTAGTAAGGGAACATGAGAGCTGACATGATAACATAAACATTGCTCACATTTCTGCCCCCTGTTGACTAACGCTGGCCCTAACCCTCCATCCACACAAGCCAGGAGGATGTAGGAATCCCCCCTGCTAGGACATTGTATTCTGACAGCAGAAATATGCTGCAGCCACTGATCGTCAAAAGTTTTCCAGCACTTCATTTGATCAACTTCTGTCACACAGGGATAGCCACGCAGTGATTGAAATCCAGGCAGGCTCAGCGACGTATAAACATGTTGCTTTGCACATGCGCACATTAAGGTAAAAAAAAAGTTCACTTTAGAACCACTTTAAATGTCAGTGAAACAAAGACTGTATGAGTGTGTGTATGTATATGATTATAGTGTATTTCCTGAAACAATTAAAGAACATTAAACAAAAACCATTATAGTTTCCTTTTAAAGTAACTGGCAGTATAATAGTCTGTAGTCCCTTGAAGCTGTATAGCCTGTAATTAGCTGAAATTCACAGAATGGCAAAGTGTCCATGGAAATTAGTTCATTATGGTAACAACTGCCACACAACCATTTTCAACCATTATGCCCAGGTTCACACTGGGCTGCGGGAGTGAAGCCGTGCGAGTTCAGCTGAACTCGCACGATTTCACTCTCGCTGGCAGTCCCGATTTCAGCCGCGATTACAAAGACATGTGTGAGAATTTCTGCACAGATGTCAATGTAAATCGCAAAAAGTAGTACAGAAACTACTTTTTAAAATTGGTGCAGCGCCGCAGATGTGAGGTCGCACCGATTAGGACGGTGCCATTGCCGGCAATTTGCGGCAAATATCGCCGATTTGACATGTCAAAACGCATGTCAAATCGCACCAGTGTGAACCAGGGCTAAATCAACTTTACAATGCTCAGTGCAACTAAGCCAGATTGTGACAAATAATGTTGGGATCGTCTGGATCATGCAGCAATTTATATCAGTGGACTGTTGTATGTATTTGAAAGCTGTTACTAAAATACACCTGGAGTAACCAAATTTGTTTTCACCTGGCAGGCTATGATATTGCTGTTCCAGATACACCTGTATTGTATGTACCCTAGGGAGGCTGCCTGTTGAGGTGAAAGACAGGCACACTCTGCAGCGGAGCATACATTCCACAAATAACTCTCAGAATCCAGTGCAAGTCAATGCTTAGCTTTGCACAGAGATGCTCATTGTCATGGACAAGCAATTATGACATTTTCTTGGCACAACAAAAACAGACTAATAAGATTGCAGTGTTAAAAGAACACTCCAGTCAAAAATGAAACTGTACCATTTAAACTCACATAGTGACTCTAATCTTCATCCTGCATCCACCATAGTGGCCAGCATCTTTTCTTATTCTAAAGACCCTGGATCTAAGCCTACATTTCTTTTGTTCTACAACAGAGTTACGTGGTACACCCACACCGAAGCACTGTGAAAAGAGAGATGGATTTTAGTCCCCTTCAGACCATGCATAAGCATTGCTAGGTGTTTTAGTAGGGGTTTCATATTGAATAGCACAAATGATAGGACACTACCATGTGTTGTGGTGTGCTGTGTTGGCAAAAATGGGACAGGTCCAATTAAAAAGAAGCAATTTTACATTTTTCCACTGTAAGTATATATGTCCCAACCGATGCTACAGTGATCTCTTCTAGCTCTGTGCCAAGCTCCTTCCCTGCTGCTTACTGGACACATGGGGTTGGGGTTGCTTGCTCAGGCATACTGTGCATTTCCTCAATTAATTTAAAGCATTCTCTAAGCCCTCGTTCACGCTGGTGTCGCACCCTATTGTTGGCAATGGAACCTTTCAAATTGCCACGACTCATGTTGCAGCGACGTTGAAAAAGGTTCCTGCATGACATTTTCCGATTTCATTGCGACTTGCATAGACTTCTGTTAAACAAAGTCGCAATGAAATCGGAGGTGAAAATCACACTGATCTGCGGCTTTGAAATTGCGCTGAAGTAGCGTGATTTCAAAGTCGCACCCGTGTGAACCAGGGCTTATTGTACAGGGTGGAGAGGTGGGACAGTGATGACACAACCTGCACTTTGTCCAATTTTGTTTACTATTTATGGACTATTTGTTTTTTTATTACCTGAAGTAATGCTTAACGCCCGGTTCACATAGGGGCGACTCCTCGGGCGACTCGGTTGCCTGAGGAGTCGCGTCCTGCTCTGTGCTATGGAACCGTTCTAATAGGAGCGACTCAGGTCGCTCCGACTTAGAAAAAGGTTCCTGTACTTCTTTTGGGGGCGACTCACATTGACTTCTATACAGAAGTCATTATGCAAATCGCCTCAGGCGAGCGTCTCAAGTCGTCTTGAGATCGCGCCGCCGAATCGCCCCCGAAGTCGTGCAGCCCCTGTGAGAACGGGGCCTTAGGATAGACTGAATTAACTTTATATAAAGCGACTATTATTATTTCCTTTTTTGCTAAAACCGGTCATTTGTACATCACTTACCCTCCATTAACTAACCCATGCTTGCATGTGGGTCATAAAGTTTTCCTGGTCAATACCTTGGTGAATCCATGCATGCACAATAATATGTTGATCTGAGTTCAGCTTTGTAAAGAGTATTTAGAGGTACCGATTACTCAAGGCAAACAATAAAGTGTTTCACCTGCCAAAAGATGTGTACATCTGTCCATCCTGTTTTGAATCTACAAAACTCTGCCACACAGCACAGCCCTATCTTGAGGGGTGAAAGATCGATTTTGTTTCTACTTAATTATTTGAGATTATTCCTATAGTCTGATTGGACAGTGAAGGAGGAGCAGAAGGCTGATGAGCTCTTCTCTCTGTCACTTTACTCTCTCCTCCTATCAGCATATTCCATGTCAGCACATGCTGACATTTTCCTGTCTCGGTGTGAGCTCTCCTGTACAAGTGATTGCAAAGGGGTTATGTCAAGTCAAATTTAGGTACTTATACTGCTTGTAAAAACATAAATGTAATGATATATTATTGATTACTGAGCTGCATTAACCACTTAAGCCCCGGACTATTTGGTAGCTAAAGGACCAGAGGTGAATTCAGAATTTTGTACTGCGCTGCTTTAACTGTAAATTGTGCGGACATGCAATGTTGTACCCAAACGAAATTTGCGTCCTTTTCTTCCCACAAATAGAGCTTTCTTTTAATGGTATTTGATTGCCTCTGCGATTTTTATTTTTTGCGATATAAACGGAAAAAGACCGAAAATTTTGAAAAAAAATGATATTTTCTACTTTTTGTTATGAGAAAAATCGAATAAACTCAATTTTAGTCATACATTTAGGCCAAAATGTATTCAGCCACATGTCTTTAGTAAAAAAAATGTCAATAAGTGTATATTTATTGGTTTGCGCAAAAGTTATAGCGTTTACAAACTAGGGTACATTTTCTGGAATTTACACAGCTTTAAATTTATGACTGCCTATCTCATTTCTTGAGGTGCTAAAATGGCAGGGCAGTACAAAACCCCCCCAAATGACCCCATTTGGGAAAGTAGACACCCCAAGGAAATTGCTGAGAGGCCTGTTGAGCCCATTGAATATTTTTTTTTTTTGTCCCAAGTGATTGAATAATGACAAAAATAAAAAAAAAATTACAAAAAGTTGTCACTAAATGATATATTGCTCACACATGCCATGGTTATATGTGGAATTGCACCCCAAAATACATTCTGCTGCTTCTCCTGAGTACGGGGATACCACATGTGTGGGACTTTTTAGGAGCCTAGCCACGTACGGGACCCCGGAAACCAAGCACCGCCTTCAGGATTTCTAAGGGCGCAAATTTTTGATTTCACTCCTCACTACCTATCACAGTTTTGAAGGCCATAAAATGCCAAAATAGCACAAAACCCCCCCAAATGACCCCATTTTAGAAAGTAGACACCCCAAGGAAATTGCTGAGAGGCCTGTTGAGCCCATTGAATATTTTTTATTTTTTTGTCAAGTGATTGAATAATGACAAAAAAAAAATTACAAAACGTTGTCACTAAATGATATATTGCTCACACATGCCATGGTTATATGTGAAATTACACCCCAAAATACATTTTGCTGCTTCTCCTGAGTACGGGGATACCACATGTGTGGGACTTTTTAGGAGCCTAGCCGCGTACGGAACCCCGAAAACCAATCACCGCCTTCAGGATTTCTAGGCACAAATTTTTGATTTGACTCCTCACTACCTATCACAGTTTCGAAGGCCATAAAATGCCAAAATAGCACAAAACCCCCCCAAATGACCCCATTTTGGAAAGTAGACACCCCAAGCTGTTTGCTGAGAGGCATGGTGAGTATTTTACAGCTCTCATTTGTTTTTGAAAATGAAGAAAGAAAAAAAAAATGTTTCTTTTTTTTTTTCAAATTTCAAAACTTTGTGACAAAAAGCGAGATCTGCAAAATACTCACAATACCTCTCAGCAAATAGCTTGGGGTGTCTACTTTCCAAAATGGGGTCATTTGGGGGGGGGTTTTGTGCTATCTGGGCATTCCATGGCCTCCGAAACTGTGATAGGCAGTGAGAAGTGAAATCAAAAATTTACACCCTTATGCCCCATACACACGATCGTTTTTCATGCCGTTAAAAATGTCATTAAAAAAAATGGCCATTAAAAATGATCGTGTGTAGGCTCCAGAGCATTTTTAACGACGTGAAAAACGATAGTGTGTATGCTTTAACGACGTGAAAAAAACGCGCATGCTCAGAATCAAGTATGAGACAGGAGCGCTCGTTCTGGTAAAACTAGCGTTCGTAATGGAGATAGCACATTCGTCACGCAGTCACGGACTGAAAAGCACGAGACTGAAAAGAGTGAATCGTCGCTCAACAAACTTTACTAACATGAAGGGTGGCGCCATTCGAACGGATCTTCCCCTTTATAGTGCCGTCGTACGTGTTGTACGTCACTGCGCTTTGCTTGATCGTTTTTTTAAATGATCGTGTGTACGCAAGACAGGCTTGAGAGGAAACATGAAAAAAAACGACGTGAAAAACGGCAAGAAAAAAAATGGCAAGAAAAACGATCGTGTGTATGGGGCATTAGAAAGCCTGAAGGCGGTGATTGGTTTTTGGGGTCCCGTACGCGGCTAGGCTCCCAAAAAGTCTCACACATGTGGTATCCCCGTACTCAGGAGAAGCAACAGAATGTATTTTGGGGTGTAATTCCACATATGCCCATGGCATGTTTGAGCAATATATCATTTAGTGACAACTTTGTGCAAAAAAAAAAAAGAAGAAAATTGTCTTTTTTCCGCAACTTGTGTCAACATATAAAATATTCCATGGACTCGACATGCCTCTCAGTATATAGCTTGGGGTGTCTACTTTCCAAAATGGGGTCATTTGGGGGGGTTTTGAACTGTTCTGGCATTTTATACACAACATTAGGAAGCTTACATCCACTCTTCTAACCACTTGAAGACAAAGCCCTTTTGACACTTTTTGTTTACATGAAAACATATTTTTTTTGTCGGAAAATTATGTTGAACCCCCAAACATTATATATATTTTTAAAGCAAAGGCCCTACAGAATAAAATGGTGGGTGTTGCATTTTTTTTTCTACACAGTATTTGCGCAGCGATTTTTCAAACGCACTTTTTGGGGAAAAAATTAACTTTTTTTAATTTTAATGCACTAAAACACACTATATTGCCCAAATGTTTGATGAAATAAAAAAGATGATCTTAGGCCGAGTACATAGATACCAAACACGACATGCTTTAAAATTTCGCACAAACGCGCATTGGCGACAAACTACATACATTTTTAAAAGCCTTTAAAAGCCTTTACAGGTTATCCCGTTAGATTTACAGAGGAGGTCTACTGCTAAAATTACTGCCCTCGATCTGACCTTCGCGGTGATACCTCACATGCATGGTGCAATTGCTGTTTACATATGACGCCAAACCGACGCTTGCGTTCGCCATTGGGCAAGAGCAGGGCAGGACAGGGGTGCTTTTTTTTTTATTTTTTATTATTAATTTTGCTTTTTTATTTTATTTTTAAATTGTTCCTTCCATATTTATTTTTTTTTTATCATTTTTATTGTTATCTCAGGGAATGTAAATATCCCCTATGATAGCAATAGGTAGTGACAGGTACTCTTTTTTTTGAAAAAACTGGGGTCTAGACCCTAGATCTTTCCTCTGCCCTCAAAGCATCTGACCACACCAAGATCGGTGTGATAAAATGCTTTCCCAATTTCCCAATGGCGCTTTTTATATCCGGGGGGGGACATTCCCTCCCACTGCTTGTAAAAGCAGTCCAGAGGCTAATTAGCCACTAGGATTGCTTTTACATGAAAGCCGGCCGCTGGCTGAAAAGAATGATACCAAGATGATACCTAAACCCGCAGGCATCAATCTGGTATAACCATTCAAAGTCCAGCAACATACCAGTACGTTGCTGGTCCTTGTTGGACATGTATTGTAATCTTTTTTTTTCATGCAGCCAGGTGGCTGAACGAAAAAAGAGATTGATTGGTGGGTATGCCCACCATTAGAATACTGCCCTTCATCCACCCACTTCTAATGATGGGCATACATGCACCATTTATATATGCCGAAGCATGGGGGCATCCTCCCGCAAAAAGTTATGCCGCGTACACATGGTCGGACTTTTCCACGGGCAAGCCTCCGTCGGAATTTCGACCGTATGTACGTGGCATTAGGAGCAAAATCGCTCCTCTGCTCCTGCTGCCCCAATGCTTCGGCATATATGCTTTTTTTTTTTTTTAACTGTGGTGGTGAAATCATCTCCTACAGCACTGGAGTCGCAGGGATCAGGCCTGTCTCTGCGAACGCTGCAGTTATGTGTGTTGTGTTTTGTAAGTGACAGTGATCGATCGATACTGCACTTGGGTGTTCTGGGCTGGACGGAGGGGCAAAACGCAGGTGCTAGCAGGTATCTGGGCTGATCCCGCTAACACTGCGTTTTTGGGAACCCTAAACTGCTGGGGACGCTAGTATAGATCTGATCAGATCAGATATTGATCTGTTCAGATACTATACCACTAAGGGAGGTGTATGCTTCACGCGTGGGTGTTAGCGTTACTGGCACTAACCTGACGCTGCCTGGGGTGTGACGCAGACCCTCTCTGACGCTAAAACCTAATTGATATCACCCGCCGGGCGATCAGGGGGTTAAACATTTATTGGGTTATATACGGCGGGTGCCCTGACACTATAAAAAGCAAACTAACTAACCAGCGTCACCCGTAACACTTATATGATGATCACTGGTGAAAGGGTTAACTAGGGGCAATTAGGGGGTTAAAACCTTTATTAGATAACATATGGGGGTACCTGACGCTATAAAAACCTGTGGCGAACCTAAAAAAAATTACTGGCTACCGATCTGCATCACCGACGCTAAGACAGCGATCAGAAAAATGATCGCTTAGCGACAGTGGTGATAGGGGGTGAAAGGGTTACCTGGGGGGCGATCAAGGGGGTTAAACCTTTATTAGATAATTTATGGGGGTACCTGACGCTATAAAAACCTGCGGCGAACCTAAAAAAAAAATACTGGCTACTGATCTGCATCACCGACGCTAAGACAGCGATCAGTAAAATTATCGCTTAGCGACAGAGGTGATAGGGGGTGAAAGGGTTACCTGGGGGGCGATCAAGGGGATTAAACCTTTATTAGATAATTTATGGGGGTACCTGACGCTATAAAAACCTGCGGTGAACCTAAAAAAAATTACTGGCTACCGATCTGCATCACCGACGCTAAGACAGCGATCAGAAAAATGATCGCTTAGCGACAGTGGTGATAGGGGGTGAAAGGGTTACCTGGGGGGCGATCAAGGGGGTTAAACCTTTATTAGATAATTTATGGGGGTACCTGACGCTATAAAAACCTGCGGCGAACCTAAAAAAAAAATACTGGCTACCGATCTGCATCACCGACGCTAAGACATCGATCAGAAAAATGATCGCTTAGCGACAGTGCTGATAGGGGGTGAAAGGGTTACCTGGGGGGCGATCAAGGGGGTTAAAACCTTTATTAGATAACATAAGGGGGTACCTGACGCTATAAAAACCTGCGGCGAACCTAAAAAAAATTACTGGCTACCGATCTGCATCACCGACGCTAAGACAGCGATCAGAAAAATGATCGCTTAGCGACAGTGGTGATAGGGGGTGAAAGGGTTACCTGGGGGGCGATCAAGGGGGTTAAACCTTTATTCGATAATTTATGGGGGTACCTGACGCTATAAAAACCTGCGGCGAACCTAAAAAAAAAACTGGCTACTGATCTGCATCACCGACGCTAAGACAGCGATCAGAAAAATGATCGCTTAGCGACGGCGGTGCTAGGGGGTGAAAGGGTTATCTGGGGGGTGATCAAGGGGTTAAACCTTTATTAGGGGGGGGTTAGGGGGCTACACTGGACCTAAAACTAAATGTAGTGACACTTTTACAGTCACAAATGTCACTGATTGCAGTGATCACTAAATAAATGGTCACTGCAATCAGTGACACTGTGACTGGGGGCTGGGGGGTGATCTGGGGGGGCCTGGGGTTAGGCGATTTATGTGCCTATGTGTCCTGGTGTTAGTGTAGTGTTTGTGAACTAACCTGTGTCTTCTCTTGTACGGCGCTCGGTATATGTGAGCGCCGCACAGGAGATAACATCACTTCCTCCTGCTTCTTCTGTCTGTGTAAACATTACACAGACAGAGGGGGCATTTCCATTCGCCGGGAGCGATCGCGGGGGGGTGGCCGGAATCGAACGGCCGTCCCCTCATGTCGGATCGCTCCCCAACGAATTCCGACCGCTCACTGTACAAGGGGGGTCCGATTGGACCCCCCAACTGTACAAAGGCAATAACTGCAGCGTTCGCAGAGACAGGCCTGATCCGATTGGACCCCCCAACTGTACAAAGGCAATCACGTACACTCTACGTGATTGTGCCTGTCGGTGCCATTGTGCCGACGTATATATACGGTGAGCGGTCGTTAAGGGGTTACCATATGTCCTTAAAGCGGAGCTCCACCCTAAAGTGGAACTTCCGCTCATCGGAACCCCCCCCCCCTCCGGTGTCACATTTGGCACCTTTCAGGGGGGTGCAGATACCTGTCTAAGAAAGGTATTTGCACCCACTTCCGGGAGTCCTCTCTGCGTGTATTCTGCGGGTAGTACGTCACTTCCCGCAGAATACCCGTTGTGTTTCGGGAAACACTCGGCTCCCAGAACACAACGGGGACCAGTGAGAACCGCGCAGCGCGACTCGCGCATGCGCCGTAGGGAACCGAGCAGTGAAGCCAGAACGCTTCACTTCCTGGTTCCCTCACCGAGGATGGCGGTGGGGGCAGCAGATAGACGAGCTATTGCTCGTCTTCTGCTGCAGACGTCGCTGGACTCCAGGACAGGTAAGTGTCCATATATTAAAAGTCAGCAGCTGCAGTATGTGTAGCTGCTGGCTTTTAATATTTTTTTAACGGCGGAGTTCAGCTTTAAAGAGATATTAGAGTCTCTTTTTTTTTGTTTATAGATAAAAAACATGTAATTTTTACATGCTCTGTGCAGTGGTTTTGCCTAGAGCAGCCCTGATACTTTTTTTCTCGGGTCCCTCGCCCACGCTCCTGGCCCCTCCCTCCTGCCGAATGCCCCCATAGCAAGCAGCTTGCTATGGGGGCATATGAGACAAAGCCGCTGCTTTTTTGTATCTTAATGCATAGAATGCATTAAGATACAAAAAACCTTCTGCCTTTAGAACCACTTTAATATTGGTCTGTAGTTCAGCTTTCAGCACGGCTAACCTGTTTCCTGGAAGGCTTTAGCGCTCAGTGGCTGATCTTATTTGTAGCCAAGTTCAACCAGTCAGTTTAAAGGTCTCTCAAATGTTAGCCACCAAGATTTGCATTTTTATGTGTACACAATGCTGCCACGTTCTGCAGTAAGTGCATATCCACCCATACCAGTCTGTGCCCCTAATTAAGGGTCATACTACCTTACCACCCCCAGGGGTATACAGTACAAACACTAGCACACAATGCAGGCCCAATTATGGGCAGCAAAGAATTAACCTTCCAGTGTGCTGTTGGAATGCGGGATAAAATGAGAGAAATACAGCCAGAACAAACACAAGCAACATTGTTTTCTTTTATTTTTGTGTTTGCTTTTTTAGTCTTTCTGGCTCATTTTACAAAAGCACTCAATAAAAATGAAGTTAGTAAAAATACTGACCTAAAATGCACATACATGTCCAGATTTAAAAATTTTCATGCAACTGCATGATGTTAAAAAGCAAAAGAAAAAGGGCACACGAGAGATAGAGATAGAGAGAGAGCTTATAAAGTAACTAATATGCCTTACAAAGGACAACTTAAAAGGTATTGTGAAATAAGACAGTAGTAGTAGCACTATTTATGAATATTACTCTCACAGGTAGACACTTCTGAAACAATCCGACTAATGGGGAAATTGATATATATAAAATTTTCTTCTAAAGCATCAATTAAGACAGAAAAAAAAAAAACATAATTATTCATAAGCATGACTAGATGGTTCACACTTGTGCCGAAAATATCTGTTTTGGCAGACTGTCCTAGGAAAGTGGTGACACTGACTTAACGACCTCCCACATCAGATTATGTAACCCATGAAGGAATCTGGAGAGGCACGCTGCTATAACCAGCATATTGATAGATGGATTTTTTAAAAGTCTGCTACAAAAACAAGATTGTGGAGGGACGGAGGATGGAAAATGACTCAGAGCAACAGTGAGGCAGTATCTGCTATGAGATATTCAGTGTGTCGGGTTACCAGTTCTGATCCAAGAATGCTGTGGTTTCATGGTGAGGATTAGACCCTGCTAACATCATGTCTTTGAGGGGAGCCTGGCCAGAGCAGCAGATCATGTGCGGTTCCGGCACGGCTCTCCTACTGTGGAAAATCCAGGACAAGCAGTTTTACTTGAGAGTGCAGAGAAATGGGTGCCACCTCCACTGCTCTTCGGCCAAGAAAACAGAAATCCTTGGTGCACTCTGCCTTTATTTTTAACTTTTCTTTTCGCCAGGGGCTAGAGGTCTGACTTAAACACAGACAAGATTTTGTATCACCCAGTATAATGATCGTTTCATCATTCCCTGCAGTGTTATCAGTTTACTTTAGTTAGCCAGATTGTGTTCATTGAATCTGCAGTAAGGTCTGGTCATGCAATAGTATAACTAGCCCAAAATTTACCCTATCTGTAATGGCTCTCTGTATCTGGTCAAAGGCATTAAATCAGTGGTTCCCATCTCCTGTCCTCAGGACCCACTAACAGGCCAGGTTTGCAAGATAACTGAAATACATCATAGATGATATACAGTGGGGCCAAAAAGTATTTAGTCAGCCACCAATTGTGCAAGTTCTCCACACTTAAAAAGATGAGAGAGGCCTGTAATTGTCATCATAGGTATACCTCAACTATGAGAGAAAAAATGTGGGAAAAAAATCCAGACAATCACATTGTCTGATTTGGAAAGAATTTATTTGCAAATTATGGTGGAAAAGAAGTATTTGGTCAATATCAAAAGTTCATCTCAATACTTTGTTTTATATCCTTTGTTGGCAATGACAGAGGTCAAACGTTTTCTGTAAGTCTTCACAAGGTTGTTACACACTGTTGCTGGTATGTTGGCCCATTCCTCCATGTAGATCTCCTCTAAAGCAGTGATGTTTTGGGGCAGTCGCTGGGCAACACGGACTTTCAACTCCCTCCAAAGGTTTTCTATGGGGTTGAGATCTGGAGACTGGCTAGACCACTCCAGGATCTTGAAATGCTTCTTACGAAGCCACTCCTTCGTTGCCCGGGTGGTGTGTTTGGGATGATTGTCATGCTGAAAGACCCAGCCATGTTTCATCTTCAATGCCCTTGCTGATGGGAGGAGGTTTGCACTCAAAATCTCACGATACATGGCCCCATTCATTCATTTCATGTACATGGATTAGTCGTCCTGTTGCCTTTGCATAGAAACAGACCCAAAGCATGATGTTGCCACCCCCATGCTTTACAGTAGGTATGGTGTTCTTTGGTTGCAACTCAGCATTCTCTCTCCTCCAAACACGACGAGTTGTGTTTCTACCAAACAGTTCTACTTTGGTTTCATCCGACCATATGACATTCTCCAAATCCTCTTCTGGATCATCCAAATGCTCTCTAGCAAACCTCAGACGGGCCCGGACATGTACTGGCTTAAGCAGGGAGACACGTCTGGCACTGCAGGATCTGAGTCCCTGGCGGCGTAGTGTGTTACTGATGGTAGCCTTTGTTACCTTGGTCCCAGCTCTCTGCAGGTCATTCACTAGGTCCCCCCGTGTGGTTCTGGGATTTTTGCTCACCGTTCTTGTGATCATTTTGACCCCACGGGGGGAGATCTTGTGTGGAGTCCCAGATCGAGGGAGATTATCAGTGGTCTTGTATGTCTTCCATTTTCTAATTATTGCTCCCACAGTTGATTTCTTCACACCAAGCTGCTTGTCTATTGCAGATTCAGTTTTCCCAGCCTGGTGCAGGTTTACAATTTTGTTTCTGGTGTCCTTCGACGGCTCTTTGGTCTTCACCATAGTGGAGTTTGGAGTGTGACAGTTTGAGGTTGTGGACAGGTGTCTTTTATACTGATAACAAGTTCAAACAGGTGCCATTAATGCAGGTAATGAGTGGAGGACAGAGGAGCCTCTTAAAGAAGAAGATACAGGTCTGTGAGAGACAGAAATCTTGCTTGTTTGTAGGTGACCAAATACTTATTTTCCACCATAATTTGCAAATAAATTCTTTCCAAATCAGACAATGTAATTGTCTGGATTTTTTTTCCACATTTTGTCTCTCATATCTAGGTATACCTATGATGACAATTACAGGCCTCTCTCAGCTTTTTAAATGGGAGAACTTGCACATTTGGTGGCTGACTAAATACTTTTTTGCCCCACTGTAAACTGTGATTGCAGTATTCTAGTCTGCATCTCCCCAAGGTATTACTTAAAATCTGGCCTGTTAGTGGGTCCAGAGAACAGGAGTTGATAACCACTGCAGTAGATGGAGGTTGAGGTGGAAGAGGATCCAACCAACAAGACACTCCCTGCAGAAAACCATCATGATATTCCCATAAAAAATGGCTAACAATTGCTGCTACAGCGCAGTTGTTTTTTCACCGCTAATGAAATGTACAACCAACCTATTGGTTCACAGACAAGTAGAGGGTGCTGTGTAATGTAAAGGGGTCCAGAGGTGCAGGGTGCTGTGTAATGTAAAGGGGTCCAGAGGTGCAGGAACAGCAATACTTCCACTTTTTAAAAACAGCGTGGCCATGAGGGCTCCGCCCACAGAGTTCTGTGTATGAATGAACCACAAGTCCCGACATCTTTTGCGGCTGTGGGCTTGTAGTATTCAATTAACTACAATGGCGCTACTGAGTAGTTCATTGAGGCTGGGTTCACATGTAAGCCGTATGCGGCTCACAGCAGGAGTCCTGTGTGTCTCCATTCACCGTTTCAGGTCCGATTTCAGCCCAAATTTTGGCTGAATTCAGACCTGAAACGGACCAAAAGACGCACAGGGCTCCTTTCTCAATTTGCACTAGAGCCGCTGCTGAGATGTGTGAACCATAGAGAGTCGGTCAATCTCCTGCTATGCAATCTGGATAGGGAAATGCTACATCCAATTCACATAGGTGTGAACTAGGGCCGAAACAACTAATCGATTAATCGACAACTAATCGATTATGAAATTTATTGATTACTATTTTCATAATCGAATAATCGGGCAGTAACATAATGGGGTTAAAAAACCTAAAATTAGCCCTTTATAGTACAAAAAGAGCAAATAATCGCTACTATAAATATTACTTTCACTGTTCCACAGTAAAAAAATGAACCCCTTAAAGTAGCGATTTGCTGTTTTTGTACTATAAAGGGCTAATTTTCTGTTTTTTTAACCTCATTATGTTACTAAACGCCTTATACCTTGTACACACGATCGTAATTTCCGATGAAAAAAGTCAGATGGAATTTTTTCATCGGATATTCCGACCGTGTGTGGGCCCCATCGGACATTTTTCAGTCGGAGCTTAGAAATAGAACATGTTTTAATTCCGATCATCTGTGTGGAACTCGGACGGAGAAAAAAAACACGCATGCTCAGAATCAAGTTGACGCATGCTCGGAAGCATTGAACTTAATTTTTCTCGGCTCGTCGTAGTGTTTTACGTCACCGTGTTTTGGACGGTCGGAATTTGGTGTGACAGTGTATATGCAAGACAGCTTGAACGGAATTCCAACGGAAAATTCCATTGGATTTTATCCCATCGGAAATTACGATCGTGTGTACAGGGCATTAGGCCTGGTTCACACCTATGCATTTTTTGCAGAACTACAGTTCCTTTACCATGGTTTCCTATGGGACACGTTCACATCTATGCTTTTTTCAGCTGCTGCTTATTTGGAAAGGGTCAAGGACTTTTTTCAACGCAAAACTGGGCTTTTTTTGGTTTAATACTTCAATGGAGAAGCTGCAGAAAAGCATGTAATGCGTTTTTGCAGCAATTTGTGTTTTTTAATCTGACCAACAAATTGGCCCAAAAAAAAAGCATAAAAAATGCAAATGCGCATATCGCAACAAAATCACGTGTGCAAAAATCAAAACGCACAGCAAAACACACTGCAGAAACAGATCAAAAGCAAACTGCATAGGTGTGTACTGAGCCTCATGCTGGCCACCCAGATCAATTTTCAGACGACAATATTAATATGAAAATTCTTTGTACATTCGCTGAATGAAAGAATGTTGTTTGAAATTTTCACTTGCTTTTAACATTCATTTTTAAAATGAATGTAATGTCTGATTGAAAATCACATACACTGTCTGAAAATTCCTTTGACCAAGAAGTTTTCTATTATTTCTAATAATGAGATCTGATTATATTTCCCAGATTCACCCTCTAATAGTATATACAGTATATCTAATCTGTTATCCTCAGAGTGGATTAGATTTTGCTCCCTAACCATATAGCCGGTGATTTACATTTACCACTGCATAGAGATATTTAAGATGAAATTGCCTTTTTTTTAAACTTTACATATTAACTAAATTAAACACCACACTTTGTTTAAGGCAATTAACCGATTAATCGAAAAAATAATCGGCCAACTAATCGATTATGAAAATAATCGTTACTTGCAGCTCTAGTGTGAACCCAGCCTCATGTCCTGTACACACGATCGTTTTTTCCGGTGAAAAAAGTCCGATGGATTTTTTTCATCTGAAAAAACGATCGTGTGTGGGCCCCATCGGACTATTTTCCAGCGGTGTAAAAAAATAGAACATGTTTTAAATTTTTCCGATGGAAAAAAAAAACGATGGGAAATTCTGATCGTCTGTGGAATTCCATTGGAGAAAAATCCACGCATGCTCAGAATCAAGTCGACGCATGCTCGGAAGCATTGAACTTAATTTTTCTCGGCTCGTCGTAGTGTTTTACGTCACCCGCGTTTTGGACGGTCGGAATTTAGTCTGACAGTGTGTATGCAAGACTGATGGAAGTCAGCTTCATCGGAATTCCGAATGAAAATTCCATCGGATTTTAGTCCATCGGAAATCCGATCGTGTGTGTAGAGGGCATTAGTCTTCCTGTCAGTGTGAATCTGCTTGGCTGTACGGCCAGATAGCTCACACTGACAATCTGCAGGAGAGCTGCATGCTGCAATGCTTTCCAGGCTCCTGAAAAAAAATATAGTAAATGCATTTTATTGAGAAGTAGAAGAAATTCCATGCTCCGATAAAACATCAAAAAGAAAAAAGCAGCTAGCATCAACATTTTTACACTAATTTCAATCTAAATATATACTTTTATGCCCCGTACACACGATCAGATTTCCGATGGAATAAAATCTGATGGAATTTTCCGTCTGAATTCCGATAAAGCTGAATTCCAGCCAGTCTTGCATACACACTGTCAGACTAAATTCCGACCGTCCAAAACGCGGTGACATAAAACACTACGACGAGCCGAGAAAAATTAAGTTCAATGCTTCCGAGCATGCGTCGACTTGATTCTGAGCATGTGTGGATTTTTCTCCGATTTAAAACATGTTCTATTTTTTTACTCCAATGGAAAAAAGTCCGATGGGGCCCACACACGATCGGAATTTCCGATGAAACAAGTCCATCAGATTTTATTCCATCGGATATCCGATCATGTGTACAAGGCATAAATGTGCAGCGCTAAACCAAATTGTACTATAAACATACCAGACTTCGCAAATGAGCACAAATAAATGATTTGTGTAAAAAGACTCACAGAAAATGCTTTTGTGCCTCATACACCAAAATATAAATACAATTGTGGTAATCCACAAAAAAATTCTTGACATATATTAATGTAAAAAAAATAAAAATAAATCTACCACTGTGCATTTATGCAGAGGAGTATAATCTTGCCATGCCAAATTCCACTTTCAGGGCTTATTACAAAATTCAGTGGAGACAGAAGATAGAGACCGCACACTCCTTACAAGAGATCCATGGCACTCTAATTACCGAGTAGACATATGCGCATGCAGGATCAAATCCCAGTGTAGCCAAAAGCAGGAATAGCACTAATTTCAGCTCAGATCATAAAGAGATGAGTAGAGAGGATCAAAAATTTGGATGCAGCAAATTAGTAAAATGCCTTTTAAAAAAAAAAAAAGGAATAATAGATATTGCACTTATAATACTACTCCTTGGTACCATGCATAAAATGAAAGCTGCAGCGTAAAAACACAATCCCGATCTTCCGGCAGCCGCTATGCATGATATTGTGCCGTCTGGTGCCATCCTACGCATTTCGTCATGCAATGACGGCAGGGAAGTGGAAATAAAGTGTGGTTTACTTTGTTACGTGTTGTTTGTTGACTGACACACCAATTCATTTGTACTTATATTAATTTAGGTAAATTATTTTTGAGCAATGCTGTATTTGCAGAACAGAACTCATATGTCAATGTTGACTGAAAACCCCGAAGGTAATATTGCTGTTCTTTTCTCTTCTTCCAGATGAATCTACAAACTGAGGCTGTGAAGTGCACTCAGAATTGTCGTCCTTCATTTCTGACACATGAAGGAAAGCTATGGCTTTAAATGAGTTTTGACCAGGGTAAGAGATAATAGGATTTTTTGTACTCACCGTAAAATCCTTTTCTCTGACATCCATGGACTGACACGGTGTCTCTTTACACTTTACACGTGGGTTATGTCCCTGCTTGCAGGAGAAGACCTAGGCAGAATGTGAAATGTTATACATACATTCTAAAAGCCAGAGCTGAACAGCCCCACCCAGGGGGCCGTCCCTCCGGACATAACCCTCCCACTACAGTCAGCTGACTTCAGTTCGTAACAAAGCAGTACAAACTTAAAAGGAAGGGTGGGTGCCGTGTCAGTCCATGGATGTCAGAGAAAAGGATTTTACGGTGAGTACAAAAAATCCTATTTTCTCTTACCATCCATGGACTGACACGGTGTCTCTTTACACTTTACACGTGGGATGTCCCAAAGCAGTGTCAAGAGGGATGGGAGCAGTATAAATGGAAAAACCAAAACTTCACTCCAATAAGGCAGAGCTCCTCAACGGAGGAGTCGCAACTTTAAACAGCGGCCTGCAGCACCCTGCGGCCGAAGGAAGCATCCGAAGATGCAGCCACATTAACCTTATAAAACTTAAAAGGCATGAACAGACGACCAGGTCGCCACCTTGCACACTTGTGCAACTGACGCTTGATGTCGGGAAACCCAGGAAGCACCAATTGTCCTGGTGGAATGCGCCGTACCCGGAAAGGGAGGCGCCCGCCCTTTGAGAGCATAGGCTTGAATGACGGTTTGTCTGATTCCCCTAAAAATGATGGCAGACGAAACCGCTTGGCCCTGTTATGGACCAGAGACAGTCACAAATAGTGAGTCGGACTTCTGAATAGAAGCAGTAGCAGACAGGTACACCCGTAAGGCTCGTACCACCTCCAATATGTGCAGCGCAAACTCTCTGGGATGCGATGGGTGAGGACACAAGGACGGGAGGGCAATGTCCTCATGTAGGTGAAAGGTCGACACCACCTTTGGCAAAAAAGGAAGGTCACGGATGCAACACCGCCTTATCCTTATGGATGACTAAATATGGCGACTTGCAGGACAAAGCCGCCAACTCAGACACTCGTCAAACAGAAGTGGTTGCCACTAAAAAGGCCACCTTCTGAGACAAGACAAGAGGGGAATATCCCGGATATTCCCAAAAGGAGGTTCCTGGAGGACCGAGAGCACCAAATTCAGATCCCACGGTGGGAGAGGAGGCTTGACAGGAGGGAGCACATGGCGAACCCCCAACACAAGGTGCTAACCAAGAAAATGACCCGCTAGAGGTCGCTGAAAGAAGACGGCCAAGGCCGAAATCTGATCCTTGATGGTACTCAAAGCAAGCTTTTGGGTCACTCCACACTGCAGAGGACGCAGGATTCTAAGGACGGAATACGTCCGAGGACGCCAGTCCAGCGCTTCGCACATGGCGATATAAGCTTTCCAGGTACGGTGATAGATCTGCCTGGAGGAAGACTTCCGTGTCCTTAACATGGTCAAAATGACCGAGTCCGAGAGACCTCGGTCCCTCAGCACCTGGCTTTTAACAGCCCTGCCGTTAAAGCCAGAGACTGTAAGCCGGATGAAACATAGGACCTTGAGACTGAAGGTCCTCCCTCATCGGCAACCGCCAGGGAACGTCCGCGACGAGACATACCAGATCAGCGTACCAGTGATGCTGAGGCCAATCCGGAACAATTAGGATCGCTGGAGTTTATATCAGGCGATAAGGACCCTATGGGGCCACCAACGCATCCGAGGCATTGCCCAAGGATCCCTGGATCTGGCCACAACCTCGACCCTTGCGATTGAGTCGAGAGGCCATCAGGTCCACATCCGGCGTGCCCCACCGTCGGTAAAGGAGTTGAAATATGCAAGGACCACTCTTCTTGGTCCGGTGTCTGGCGATTGGCGACTCAGATAGTCCGCCTGCCCATTGTCTATGCCCAGAATGTAAAATGGCCTACAGTGCCGGCACGTTTCTTCCGGCCCACTTCAGGATACGGACTACCTCGGAAGCCGCAGCTGAGCTCCGAGTTCCCCCTTGATGGTTTACATACGCCACCGCCGTGGCGGTGTCCGACTGGCTCCTGATGGAGCGACCCCGTACTCTCTCTGACCTGAGGAGAGACACAGTCCGATGGCCCGTATTACCAGAACAGTGATTGGTAAACGGGCTCGTCCGGAGTCCAAGGCCTGAGCCGACAGGATTCCCCAGACTCCACCACAGCCCGTCAGGCTGGTGTCCATCATGAGTGCCGTCCATTGGATGGGAGGGGAACGACTTTCCGGACCGAAGAGCCGAGGATCTCAACCACCATGTCAGGGGCGCCCTGACCAGGTGAATCACCTGGATCTGAAGATCCAAGGACAACGGGGATTTGTCCCAGGTGGACAAGATCTCCTTCTGCAATGACCTGGTGTGTGACTGGGCATACGGAACGGCCGCGAAGGAGGCCACCACGAGTCTCGGGACTCTCATGCAAAAAACGGATTGACAACCATTTTTGGGATGGCAGCACCCGCACCGCAGACTGAAGTGTCAGCAACTTCTCCAGAGGTAGGATACCTTTGCCTCCAAGGAGTCCAGAATCAGAACTAGATACTCCAGACACTGAGTCGGGACCAGGACTGACTCCTGAATGTTCAGGAACCACCCGAGTCCCTGAGGGTCTAATTGACGATAGTCACCTTTCCTCTAAGTCTGATCCACTTTCTGCTCTTAGCAGAAGATCGTCCAGATAGCCCACGACAGCAATACCTCGCTGTAACAGAAGGCTAGAACCGGAGCAAGCACCTTGGTGAACACCCTTGGTGCCCAGGCTAGGCCAAAAGGAAGAGCCACAATCGATAGTGGACTTCGCTGATCGCAAAGCGCAGAAACTTCTGGTGACTTGCGCAGATCGGAACATGCGAGTAGGCGTCCTTGAAGTCCAAGGACGCCAGAAGAAAATCCCTTTGGTGGAGTGTAGCGATCACCGTGCAAATAGATTCCATGCGGAATTTCTGCACCTTCTCGAAGACATTCAGGGCCTTGAGGTCCAGGATAGGTCGAACCACGTCCTATTTTTGGGACGACAAACAGATTCGAGTAGAATCCCTGAAAACTCTCCTGTGACGGAACCGGCACAATCACTCCGGACCTGATCAAATCCTGTACAGCCCCCAAGAGGGCTGCCCGACAGGTAGGAAGGTAGGAAGGAGAGGAAGAATTGAGGGAAAGAATCTGTCTGGGGGCCAGGATCGGAATACTATCCTGTATCCTGAGGTGACCTCCTCGCACACCCACCAGTCAGAGATTCAGGAGGACCACCGATTCGTGACCTGCAAAGTCGTCCCCCCACCCCAGAGTCGGGCGGAGGCAAGACTTCACGCGGAGGCGGGCTTGGGAGCCGCATGTTCGGCTTACGCACCCAGGGGCACTTGTGCCCACCAGCCGCACTGCCGTCAGTCTGAGAGGGCCTACCCGTGGACTCTGACTGACGAAAAAAAAACCTTTTGCTGGAAAGGAAGGCCCGTTTGCGGCGGGCCTCCTCACCCTTGCTAGTCTAAGGAAGAAGAGTGCTTTTACTTCCCATGACATCCATGACGATGTCATCCAGAGCAGCACCGAAAGGTCTACCACCTTTAAATGGTAGATCCGTCAGGAGCTTCCTAAGGCTAGGTCAGCAGACCAGCACTTCAACCAGATAAGACGACGCAATACCACCGCCGAGACAGAGGCCCTGGATATTAAAGGGGTCGCGTCCAACGTGGCGTCGCACACATAAACCAGGCCCTGAACCAGTTGGTGGGCCAAAGCAACTGTGTCTGGAGGAAGATTATGCTCCTGTACAGCTAGGTGCAACATTTTTGCCCAACCTGTAAGTGTTTAAGACACAAGGGTCGCCGCTACCACAGGCCGTAGGGCGGATCCCAACAAGGCAAACATGGCTCTGCTCACCACTTCTGACCTCCTGTCAGTGGGGTTCTCAAATGCAGGAGTCCCCTCCATCGGGAGAGTGATGGCCTTGTTCAACTGGGCGACTGGAGGGTCGACCCTGGGGGAGAAGCCCACTTTTTAAGTAGGGCATCTTCAAGGGGTATCTGATAGACAAACGCCGCGGGACCATAAAAAAATTCTTCTGCGGCTTTTCCCAGACCTTATCAATGAACTGGTCAAAGAAAGTACATATGGAAAAACCTCTTTAGAAGGCCTGGCCTTAAAAGAACCAAAGGAGACTGTATCAGCCTGAGGTTCTGCATCCGCAGCATTTTAGCTTGAGAGTGTCCCTCACCGCAGTCATGAGTACACTAACAAGCGCCCTGTCATTTACTGACTCAGAACTGGAGTTTTCCTCATAAGGAATGTCCTGTTCAAAACCATCCAATACATTCAGAACTAGGGTCCTGAGCGGTAGTGGCTAGGCCCATATCTGAATCAGCGCACTGCCCTCATGAAGTAAAGTGGGGAGAGGGCGCTTTTTTGCTCCCTTGCGCTTGCACACAGCTCCCATCCTGGTCAGAAATTATTCCAGGACTGCCCACAACTGGTCCCTAGGGACCGCAGGTGCTGAAGCACTGCCTGTTGTCCACTGACATTTAGGGGAAGCTGGTGACAGAGACTCCATATTGCCCCCCTCTGAGACTCCTCAGATAAAAAGTCTACCCACAGGATGTGCTGACTGAGGAGGGGGCGCCCAGGGGACTCACCAAACCGGACCAGGGACCGCTCAGTTCCACTGTCTGTACAGCGCTGTGTCAGCGCTGGTGAGCTGTGAGGAGATTATGAGGAGATTTGCGCTGTTACAGCAGCGCTAGAGGCCAAAACTAGTGCTGAAGAGCGCACGGGCTACAAGAAAATGGCCGTCGCACTTCACTGAGGCGATCCGCGGCAAGATGGCCGCCATGACTCAGCAAAAGTGAAAAAAACAGCACACACACAGCGCCACTCAAGCCCCAAAACACACAAAAAAAGGCCCCAAGCATATCTGCAGACCAGCATTAGCCCCTCCAAGAACAGTGTGACCCCCAGGCACCCCACACAGCACAGCGCCAGCAATGGTGACAGAGAGTGACAATGAAATACAGGGGGAGACAGGGAAAATCCCCCACAGAGAAACACACAGCCTTTTGTACTCACCTGCAGGCAGGAGAGACTACTTACCCGTCCCCTGAGGGACCCACTGGTGTGTTTCTGACAGGACTATCACAGTGCAGTACTGAGTAGCTGTCGGCCCGGTCCACCGCGAAAGATACAGTCAGTCAGGAACTGTTCAGTCTTGAGAGGACCGTGGGAGCATGAAAGCAAACCCGGCCACCCCTGGAGTCATGGGGCCTGTCGTGAACTGAGTCTCACGCACACAAGGCGAGGATCAGCACGCTCGATGGTCGGACAGGGAAGACTACGAGGATATCTTGTACCCAACCTGTTGCCCAGCCGACAGTTGATAGAAAATTCACAAAAATAAAATAAAAAAGAATTCCAGAAAAGGAATAAAAATAGGTCAGGAGACTGGCTCCTGAGAGAGCCACGTCTTCTCCTTCTGCTAGGCAGAAAAAAACTGAAGTCTGCTGACTGTAGTGGGAGGGTTATGTCCGGAGGGACGGCCCCCTGGGTGGGGCTGTTCAGCTCTGGCTTTTAGAATGTATGTATAACATTTCACATTCTGCCTAGGTCTTCTCCTGCAAGCAGGGACATAACCCACGTGTAAAGTGTAAAGAGACACCGTGTCAGTCCATGGATGGTAAGAGAAATGTCTTTTTATGCAAGATCCATAACCACATTGGAGAGGAAATTGTGTAGATTTTTTGTTTAGAATTGGAATCCATGTGCAAATTATTTTCTGCACTACTTCCTCAACAAGACTAGACCACAGTATACAAAAAGAGGTGTTACAACTACAAGAGTCATCATAGTCCAGCTTCAGTTCAGGGTGGAAGGGATTTAAACCTCTGTCCTCCATCAGATCCTTATTGCTGCGTTCCTCATTCGCTGTCATAGTGACAGAAAGTTAAAGGACCAGGATATTATAAGAAATATCTACAATGGAGACACATAAAGCAAAAAAAACACTATGGGGTTGATTTACTAAAACTGGAAGGTGCACAATCTGGTGCAGCTGTGCATAGAAACCAATCAGCTCTAACTTTAGCTGCAAAATGGTCCGGGGCTTAAGTGGTTAAATGAACAAGCTAAAGGACCAGGCCACTTTGTTGCAACAATCACAGATGGAAAGGTGGTAATTTATTTTTGTGAACATCGTCCACTTCTTATAATACATAGATCGAAGGCTATTTAAAAACAAACAATAAAACCATGGGAACACCCATATATGTGTGTTTTTTCGCTGCCTGATACGGGGGTAGGCCACACTCTGACAGACGTATCCTTAAGCCCCGTACACATGGGCAGAATGTCGGGAGACGTTTGCCGGTACAAAAAATACAGGCAGACATTCTGCCCGTTTGTATGTTGGTCTGTCAGACAGAAGCCGGATGTTCAGCTGGCTTCTGTCGGACATGCATGCTGAAAAACCAGCAGCCGACCAACTGACGATCAGCGCTCTCAGCCAATGGCAGAGAACGCTGATCGGAGTGTTATGGCAGGGGCGCCTCCCCCCTGTTAGAACACAACAGCTCAGTGATTGAAATGTTTTTTCATAAATCTTTTTATTTAATTCCTAATAAAACAAAACAAAAAACATAAAAAGACATGATATACATTGAACCTGCAATATATTAAGGCAGTTTTAAGATCCAATCATACTGCGTAACAACTATTACCGTATATACTTGTGTATAAGCTGACCCGAATATAAGCCGAGGCAACTAATTTTACCACAAAAAACTGGGAAACCGTATTGACTCGAGTATAAGCCTAGGTTGTCCATCTGCATGCCTCACTGTGCCTCACTGTGTCCATGTGCATGCCTCACTGTGCCCATGCCTCACTGTGTCCATGCCTCACTGTGCTTATGCCTCACTGTTCCCATGCCTCACGGTCACTGTGCCCATGTCTCACTGTGCCCAATCTCCCTACCTGATCTCCGGCGCTGTATGACTAGACTGACGTTTAACATGGGAGTCTATGAAAGGGGTGCCTGGCTTTGAAAAATCGGTGCTCCCCGGCCGTAGGTCCCCTGGACAACAAACTTTGCACACTTGTAGAGGACGAATCGGGCTACATGTGTGCCAAGTTTGGGGTCCAGGGGAATCTATGGATGGCCGGGATCCGGCACACAAAGTTGAAGATGGGGGGCATTTTCAGCACAAAAAAATGTGCTGAAAAACTCGGCTTATACTCGAGTATATACGGTAATTAAAAAATAAAAATGGAAACATTTTTAGTAATTAACAAAAGAGTATTTTAAGTAGACTTAAATCTAAAACATCCCATTTATCCACTTAAATATCAGACTGTGCCCAAAAAAAAAAGAGAAAATAAACAACCTTGCATGGTTATTACAGCGACTCCGACCGGAACTGTCAGTTGTGTACCAGGGAGCGTAGTGTGAACCAGGCTTTAGGTCACCTATTTCAGTCAACTTGCATCACTGAACTTACAATCAGTATAGATTTGATGTGGGGGCATGACAAAAAAACAAAAGCATCCCCTAGGTCAGACCCTTACATTAAACATGCTTTCCAAAAATGTTATTTCGCAAGACTCCTCCACGATGGTACAAACATCAAATGGCCTTAAAATGTGTAAACCTCTGAACCTCATACAACAAATCATAATGACTTCATCCTAGAAAACCTATGGTAGTGCAATTGTTCAGGTCAATCCCCTGTCAGACTACATTCCATTTATAAGGCAACATTTGGCACACAATGCCATATAATGGGGAGGTACTAAGGAAAAGTATGGAAAGTATGTTTAACCACTTGATGCCCAGGTCAATTCTGACATTCCTCACATTCTTGTTAAGATTATCGTTTTTTTTTGTTTTTTTTTTTTTTTTATAGAAAATTACTTAGAACCTACAAAAATTATATAGGCCATGGAGAATAAAATGGTGGTTGTTGCAATATTTTATTGGCGCACATTATTATACAGCAGTTTAAAAATCACAAGGAAAAAGTACACTTCAATGCATTTTAGTTCACACAAACATTATATAATACCCAATTTTTTTGTAAAATATAAAAGATAATGTCGTGCACAGTAAGTAGATAAGTTTAGTGTGTTTGTTAACCCAAAAAATAATTATGCTGGTCCCTTAAAGCAGATTACACAGCACAGTGCTTGTGCTGTGTAATATGTCCCCCTCTAAACTGTAAAAAAAAAAAACTCCATGATCGTGCCACTTCCTGTATGCCCTCTATACTGACCATGATAACCAGGGCCGTGGTCAGAGTACGCCCCCCCTCCCGTCATACGTATCTGTCCTCTCTACTCTTCTCTCTCCCCCTCCTTCCTGCCTGTCAGCTGTGTTTCTGTCTCCGCCCTCCCCCCCGCTATTCTTAAAAATAAAAACTCTACATTGGTCACGGCCAGCTCCTCCATTAGAGGCTAAAAACGAGCGTTCTAAATACCTCTTTAGAGCTTTCTTCAGGCCGTTCATGTGACTTGCGGCCGTTTTACAGTTCCGAGACATTGCTTCTGCGGGAGGTCACGTGATCTCCCCGGCTGACGTCAGAGGCAGATCACGTCCCTTCCCACAGAAGCAATGTCTCGGAGCTGTAAAGCGGCCATGAGTCACGTAAATGGCCTGAAACAGCTCTAAAGAGGTATTTAGAACGCTCGTTTTTACAAAGGACTTGCATAGTGTGGTATGCCAGCCTCTAATAGAGGGGCTGGCATTGAATAAAATATTTGAGTTAACAAACACTTTAAATGTGAGCTCTGGCACTAGAATTATTGTGACTGTGACGTCATGAGAAGCCTATATTAATGCGGAGCGGAGCGGAGAGCCAGTATTACAGCGGGAGGAAGCGACGCGTCAACATCGAGGAGGAGAAGAGGGAAGAAGACGCCGACGGCGACGACGGGAAGACCTCGCCCCTCCACTAGCGAAAGAGCTACCAAGAAGTTAGTGGAGGGGCCGGCAGAAGGACAACGGAGAGCCGGACAAGAAGACGGAGAAGTCCGGGCCTCCGTTAGCAAAAGAGCTAAAAAGAAGTTAGCGGAGGCCCGGCGGAAGAAAGAACCGGAGAGCGCGGCGACGACACCGGAGACCCCCGAAGTCGGAAGAAGCTGTGTGGTTTTTTTATTGCAATTTTTTTCCACCAGGTGAATGGGTAGGGGTACGATGTACCCTATACTCATTCACATAGGGTGGGGGGGCCGGGATCCGGGGGCCCCCTTATTGAAGGGGGCTCCCGGATTCCGATAAGCCCCCCGCCCGCAGACCCCGACAACCAACGGCCAGGGTTGTCCCTCATCAACATGGGGGCAGGGTGCTCTGGGGTGGGGGGGCCACAGGTCGCCCCCCTGCCCCAGAGCACCAAACCCCCCATGTTGAGGGCATGCGGCCTGGTATGGTTCAGGAGGGAGGGGGGCCGCTCTCTCGTCCCCCCCCTCTTCCCCTGCGGCCTGCCAGGTTGTGTGCTCGGATAAGGGTCTGGTTTGGATTTTGGGGGACCCCCCACGCCGTTTTTTTGGCGTAGGGGTGCCCGTTCAAATCCAGACCAGACCCAAGGGCCTGGTATGCTCCTGGAGGGGGAACCCATGCCGGTTTTTTATTTAAAATTTGGCCTGGAGTTCCCCCTCAAGAGCAGTACAGCACAAGTCGCATGCCAAAGTCGGATCATGCAAGACTGCGGTCCGACTTTGATCCGACTTCAATGATAGTCAATGGGCTGAAGTCGGATCAAAGTCGGACCAAAGTAGTACAGGGAGCATTCTCAAAGTCGGACCGACATGTGTCGGACCAGTTAAGACGGCTCCCATAGGGAAACATTGATTTTCACACGTCATGCGACATGAGCTCCCAATGTCGGAGCGTTTGTCGCCCCAGTGTGAACCAGGCCTCAGGGCTGAAAGCGGTTATTATAATGGCCTGACCTAAGGGCTATTATTAGTTCATAGGATGCCCCCACACCAAATCTATAACTGTTGGTGTGATTGATGGTGCAAGTTGACTTAAATGGGTGATACCCTCTATGTCACTTAGAGATACATTTATCAGAGTGTGGTCCATCCTTGGTCATGGTCAATGGTGCAAGATGACTTAAAACAGAATCTAACTGTATTTGAGCACCACAAACTGAAAACGCAATTAAATAAATTTCTAATATTCAAAGTAAACTCACCCATACATTTATGTCTCCATGTATTTTGTTGAGAAATCCCTTTGAAAGACACACCCTAGCAATTCTAGCCGTGGCCATCTTGAGTAAAGACAGATGGTTCATTTGGCATTTACTTTCTGGACTCCACCTGCCTTTAGCTCAGGTAGGAGGTTGTGCTTAAAGCGGAGGTCCGCCAATTTTTTTTTTTTTTAAGTCAGCAGCTGCAAATACTGCAGCTGCTGACTTTGAAAATTAGGACACTTACCTGTCCAGCGTGCCCGCGATGTCGGCACCCGAGGCTGACCCGTCCCTCGGATGCTGCCCCCGTCATCTTCGGTAAGTGAATCAGGAAGTGAAGCCTTGCATCTTCACTTCCTGGTTCCCTATTGCGCATGCGCGACTCGTGCTGCCCAATGCCACTGGCCCCTGCTGTCTTCTGGGACCCGTGTGTCTCCCAGAAGACAGCGGGGAGGGGGGCCCCCGAAGTGGTGTAGACTGCAGCAGATATGCGGGGGTCTATGTCTGGAAGTGGGTGCAAATACCTGTCTTAGACAGGTATCTGCTCCCCCCTCCCCCTGAAAGGTGCCAAATGTGACACCGGAGGGGGGGGGGGGGGAATCCTGACAGCGGAGGTTCCATTTTTGTGTGGACCTCCGCTTTAACTGAGAAAACACCTCTTCCTCTCCTCCAGATAAAAAAAAAAAAAAGCCCATGAAGACACCTGGGACATATAATATCATTTTAGCCTAGGTCAGAAACAAGGAAGCAACCTAAGAAACGTAAAAGTAAAAAAAAAAAAAAACAAGTAAAATAATATGCCTTCTTGTTTATTTACTAATGCTGGCAGTATAAGGATTAAAAATTGTTAATATTGACTGAGAGAGTTAAGTTTCACTTTAAATAGGTAATACTCGTAAAGAGGGGCTTGAGGTTCTGAGGAGCAGTGGACTACTGTAGGATAATTAGGGGTGCTATGGTGTTCCAGCCAATGCTTTAGTTTTTCTTTAGTGTTTATAAATGCTATGACAGGGGCCCCTGAACGCCAGGACCCTAAAGCCCTGTACACACGATTGGATATCCTATGGATTCTAATCCGATGTTTTTTTCCATCGGAAATCCAATGAAACTGTCTTCCATCAGTCTTGCCCACACCGTTTCAAACGCGGTGACGTAAAACACTCTGATGACCAGAGAAAAATTAAGTTTAATGCTTCTGAGCATGCGTCGACTTGATTCTGAGCATGCGTGGGTTTTTTATCCGATGGAGTTCCCCACAGACGATATTAATTTGCTATCGGTTTTTTATCCATCGGAAAAATTTAAAACATGTTCTATTTTTTGACACCGATGGAAAAAAGACCGATGGGGCCCATACACGATCGGTTTGTCCGATGAAAAAAATCCATCGGACTGTTTTCATTGGTAAAACCGATCGTGTGTATGCGGCTTTAGTGTTTGAATCCCAAGTGCTGTATTGAGACTGTACAATGACAAGTTGTGACTTATATATTTTTTGATGGCAAAACTTAAATAGGTAATACTCTCTATGTGACATAAGGATACATCTATCAGAGTGTGGCCTACCCCTGTATCCTCTACAGCCCCCCAAATGTATATAGGTGTTCACATGATTGGCTGATTTCAAATAGCATTTGATATACTGTATCTAAATACCTCCCATATCCTCCTGAAGAAATAGGCTAAATTCACCAAGCGCATTGAAAAATTATCATATTCCCATTTGTGAATTGATACCTTGGATTGATATAGATATCTTTCATATTGGTTGTAACAACTGATGTATAGGTCATTATGTACACTGTGATGGGTAGATAGGGAGACTCTCTGTATATTTATTAATGAACCTTTTAATTTACTGTATGGATATTTTATTATGAACATTTTTACCTGTTAAACCTTTGTTTATATGTGTACCTATTTGGTTTTGCGAAAGGGTTAGACTTTTTTGAGTGTCAAAGGGCCAGAGCCCCTGTGAGGTTTTTAATTGTCGTTTGTGTCTTCTTACCCCAGCAAATCCCTCTCTACCCATTTTTTTTGTCCTGGACAAAGGAATAAGTGACAGGGAACCGGCGACTACCCCCCCCCCCCCCCAATTGATTCAAAGTCAGTAATAAGATTGAACAAATGTCCAATACCCACAATTTAAAACTACCACAAAAAAAGATGATCCTGGAATTGGGCTTTAAGAGATACTTTTTTGTGATTTAAAAATATCTAGTGTTCTTCTATAGTAATGAAATGACTATATGTTTAAATGGATCATGTTATGTTCATAAAGCACTGCATAATATATAGTGTTCTGATCATAGGCACATTTATAAAGTTATGAACCAAAAGATTAAAGCAATCAACCCTACACTCTCCAATTTAATATCACTTCGGGCAAAGTCTGTACTTTTTCCAAACAATGCCTCCACTGAAGTGTAATGGATTAGTGAATAAAAAGAGAACTTATTGCAGGATTTTAATTTCTATCTTGTGAGATCCCATGCGCTGGAGGTAACTGACTAAATGGATCTGTTTACACACACAGATCCATGGTCCTGCCGTGATTGCGGGCAATCGCGGGTGCCCAGCGGACATCGCGGCCGCTGGGCACGCGCACCGGGTCCCGGGCGATACAACGGGTGGGCGAGCGCACGCCCCTAGCGGCCCGAGAAGCTCAGGACGTCATATGACGTCCACCCAGGGGGAGGGAGGGTTCCTTCCGACGTCATATTACTAGGAAGTGGTTAAAGGACTCATTTATTTTTCTGAAAACAGTAGAATGATGGGCTTTTACCAAAAAGCTGTACATTTGTCTCGTCTGTTCACAACACATTCTCCCAAAAGGATTTTGGCTTCCTCAGATACATTTTGGCAAACTCCAATCTGGCTTTTTTATGTTTCTGTGTCAGCAGTAGGGTCCTCATTGGTTTTCTACCATAGTGTCCCTTTTCATTCAGATTGTGATGTATGGTGAGAGCTGACATAGTTGTATCCTGTGCCTGAAGGGCATGTTGAATTTGTCCAGAAGTTGATCGAGGTTCTTTATCCACCATTCGAACAATGCTTTGCTGCAATCCTTGATCAGATTTTCTCTTTTATCCACATCCAGAGAGTTTAGCTACAGTGACATGGGCTGCAAACTTCTTGACAATGTTGGGCACAGTAGACACAGGAAACATTAAGATCTCTAGAGATGGACTTGTAACCTTAAAAGGGGTTGTAAAGGCTGAAGGTTTTTTGTATCTTAATGCATTCTATGCACTAAGATAAAAAGGCCTTCTGTGTGCAGCAGCCCCCTTCAGCCCTCCTAAAACTTACCTGAGCCCATCTCTTTCCAGTGATGTTGCAGGAGTGTCTCGTCTGCCCAGGACTCCCCTCCTCATTGGCTGAGACAGCCATTGGCTCTGGCTGCTGTCAATAAAAGTCAGTAAGCCAATGAGGATAGAAAGGGGGTGGGGCCAGGCTGAGGCTCCATGTCTGAATGGACACAGGGAGCTGTGGCTCGGCTTGGGTGCCCCCTTAGCAATCTGCTTGCTGTGCGGGCACTCAGCAGGAGGGAGGGGCCAGGAGCAACGAAGAGGGACCTGAGAAGAGGTGGATCTGTTTTCAGGAAATGACAGATGAAGTCCAAGCCAACACTAGGGGGAGACAGCTCCACATTAATAGCACTGCATATTGTCCCTGAATTGCAGGCACAATAGCCAGCTCCTGGCTACACAATAAAGATCCCAAGATTTTGGTTATACATTGAATGCTAATGCACTTTGTCTCTGTCTGTCCCCACTTTGAAAATTGTTCAGCATAACTTGAAGTCCTGTGAAAACCTGCTCCAAAGAAACAACTAGAAAGATAAAAAATATATATATTTTTTTAAATATTTCACGTATGCTGTGTAAATGGAGAAACGTAACAAACATAATAGTGGTGTTTTTTGTTTTTAATTTGACTGCAAAAGTGAAATTAATATAATTTAATGATAAGTCAGTCTGTGTTGAGTTTATGTTCCTCTAGACCTTCCATCATTACACCTACGTCTAATTTAAGGGGGTAACCTGAACACCCCATCATTGTCTGTGCTAGCAGTGCAATACAAGAGTTTGCTGGCGTGTTCTGGAGCTGCAGGAGTTAATGTATTTACTGATAGCAGGAGAGTCTTTTGGAGTGATCTAATATCTTGCAGCTGGTTGATGGGGAAAGGGGAGTATTTATCAAAACGTTTGATGTTGTTTTGCTCAGAGGAAGAGAAGGCATTAATTGTGGAAGAAATCAAGCTGTTTCTATTAATGTGCAAGGCTCTTTCCAGGAAGGGCTGTGCGCTGCAGGCCGCTTCACGTTTACAGTCCTCCTAAGTATTTTATGTGGTTGAACACCCTGTGTTAAGTGTTAACGCTTACTGCTGAGATTCCAGGCAATGGCTGCAATGACTCAGGTAGATGCTGCTTTCGGCCAAAAGATGTCCTTTGGAATAGTCTAGGATAGTTCTCCTGACACACTTCTATTTTCAAAAACACTTTCTACAGATGAGATATCATCTCTATGAAAAACCTGAACATGTGCATTATAACCTCCACTTATAAAAAGAACTTGCCACAGCCAAATACTTAGGCCCCTTTCACACTGAGGCGCTTTTCAGGCACTTTCACCCTAAAAAAAGCGCCTGAAAACTTATTTCCATTAAAATCAATGGATGCTTTCACACTGAGGCAGTGCGCTTAAAAAACGCCCCTCTCCATTGAAATTAATTGAAAGAGCTTCAAAAACGCCTGAAAAGCGCTCAGTGTTTTACTGGCAGTTTTTTTAAGCGCCTCAGTGTGAAAGTGGCCTAAATCTGGAGCAACTGCTCTTGCAGAGTGCAACTGTATTTTGCAAATTGCACAGTCTATTCACCTTTAGTAAATCAACCCCAGATTGTTGCAACTCTATTCAGAGCTCACAGCTTACTGATGGGATATATGTTCGGTGGGGCCCCTGGCATGTGGTTCTGACCACTACCCAGCTCCCAGTTGATAGTGTTCTGAGACAAACATAGTACACATGGTGGCAGTCAGAAGGCACTGTGGCAGTCCAAAGACTGGATTACAATGGTTGTAACCCTAAAATAAAATAAAATAAAAAACATGCTCCTGTCCCTTTAAAGCACAAGATATAGCACAGTGCTTTTTCCATGTATATTGTCCCTTTCTATGTTTACAATACCTGGTTGATCCCATCTGTTCATGTGTTTCCCTGTGTGTACTGACCATGCTTTTAATGGCTAGTGGTTTTGAGAGCGTGGTCAGAATACGTGCCTCCATCATCCTGCTGTGTAATCAGCGTCTCTGCATGTCCCACTCCCTCTCTCCCTGTCATTTCCGTAGTCTGTGTGTGAACTGTGAAGCATATCTCCTCCCCTCCCCTCCCCTCTTGATTAAGTATTCTGCTGCAGCTGCTCCTCCCCTTTGGTAAAGTGTAAAGTAACATCTATTATATACTTTTATCCTCTCTGTTTCAGGAACATATTAAGTACAGTGTATGTAATTATAAAGCTGAATACCTTCTTTACCCAGGGTTGCTGTGTGGTCACATATCCCCCCGTGCTAGCTTGAATACGTCAGAGGGGAATTTCAGCCCCTCCTACAGCACTCCTTGGATCGAGAAGTGCTGGGCAAAGAAGGTATTTAGCTTCATAATTTTAAAAAATACACACGCTGTATTTAATATGTTCCTAAAACAGAGAGGATAAAAGAAAATAATAGATGTGACTTTACAACCACTTTAAGTTTAGGAACATATGCAGCAGGTGAGACTTCCCATGCTGATATAAATAGGCCTCATAGAAAGCTTACATTTTCCCAAGCATGTGAATTGTAACTGTGCTGTAATATGCAGAGCATAACATAACCATGCCAGTGAACCAAAACAACCACAGCACTGTCAATGGTAATGGAACCAAGCTTTGTCACTCCCACTCTCAGATGGACTAGTATGCAGTGTGTCATAAGCAAATTAACAAAGCATATCCTTCTATTGTGTGCACTTGCCTCATTCCAAATTAACAAGTGCAATTCCATTTTCACTCTGCTATCTGCATTAGTCACTTCTGACAGGTTATCCCAACACCATAGAATCTCAGCAGACGGGGATTCAAACCCTCAGCTGTGCATGTTTCCCTATGAGGCTGTGTACAGGGGGTCTCTGTCCCTTCCCTCCACTCAGGTCCCAGATTACACTCAACTCCTTGCTGTATTCTGTGCAGTGTGTGATGTTAGCTCCAAACCCCATCTGCTGGAGCTGAGAAATAGCTTTTAAACTGTGTATTCTAAAAGGTTGTAGAGAAGAGAGGGTTGCAGATAAAAAGCTTATGTAGGAGGAATTGTTTTATCTCTGTGTATCATCTGAGGCTAGTTTCCTCACTGGGTATATGTAAGGATTTACAACCACTTTATTAAAAGGACATATTTCTAGTAACTATACCAGAAGTATTTTTATTTATTTTTTCATTGTTTGGGTTTCTGCTTTATTTCCCCAAAATAGCACAGACAAATGCAGCCAAATATTTACAACTTTGAAAAATAATGTGACACAGTTTGCCTAGGTTATTAAAAGGGTCAAATCTTTATATATAAATATTTGCCCTGACCTACATTCTACATTATACTGTTCAAAAAATGCTTTATTGACAGCAGAACTGCGACCGGGCGGTGAACTTACAATCTGCTCCAGCAGTGCCCTGCTTTCTCTGAAACAGATGATCATGCAAATGTGGTTGCCTGCAATGAGGCCGGGAGCAGCAGTGCTAGGGACACAAATATGCTTTGAAGACAGACGCCAAGCTTGGCGCTGATGGAAACGCTGCAGATTGATGCATTAATAGCAGGATGGATGCTACCTTTTCAGCACAGCCTAAAAATAATAAGCTGCTAAGATAATAGCGTACTCTAACATCACATCGGCTGTCTGGCTCTCTGCCATCCTGGTCTAACGGAAGGTGTAAACCCAACCCTCAGATGTTCCCGATTAATAAAAAGAAATGCCTCCTTTATGTGGAGTCTATTCTTATACTTTCTAACGGTCCAGCAACGAGGCTCTGATCTTTCTACCTAATATCTTCACATCTGCTGGGTACGCCTACAGCTCTCATTCCCTGCACAATAAGTACCCATAATAACAAAAAGAAACAGCAACACATAATTCATCTGAAACTGAGGCTTGTAAAAACTGATCAGGAACAGACAGACAACAGGATTTCTTACTATCTATTTTTCTATCTATCCATCTTATCTATTTTTCTTTCTATCTATCCATCTATCTATCTAACTCAATACTCAAAATCTAAAATGTGGTTTATCAGCACCGGTCAACCAGGAAGATTTAGAGATGAAAACATTTTGGGTTAGAAATTACATTCGCTGTAATTAGCGTCAGCGAGTCTTCATCAATCTGCATAAAGCAGTAACTGCCCGTTGCGTCTGACAGACACAAATCAGATTCAAAGCTCTACAGGAAAATGACAGATGAAGAGTTGGGCTTCATGTACACGGGACGTTTTTACAACCTCTCCTGAATGATTTAACTTGACAGATAGTAACCCACGTTTAAACCGTCCGTTTTGCCGCGTTTACATGGCGTGTTTTGCCGTGTTTGCGTTTAGACGCGTTTAAAAAAAATGTTTCTTTTTTTAAATGGGCAAAAACTAAAAACGCCTTTAAGCGAAACGCTGATAAACGCGGGTTACCACGTTTAGAAGCGTTTGGCGTCTGAAACTTTGGCGTCTGAACTCATCATTTTGCCTTCAAAGAAAGGCCTATAAAACGCAACTGCCTAAAAATAACAGTAAACGAACCTGTGTACATGTACACATAAGATAACATTGAATGAGTTCAGGGGCAGTTGAAAAAAGTGCCCAACTGCCTCTGAACGTCCGTTTAGCAGCAGCAGTGTACATGGGGCCTAAAGCCCCGTACACACGGTCGGACTTTTGCCCAAAAAACTTCGTTTTAAGCAAGTTGGACCAACAATCCGACCGTGTGTACACTCCATCGGACAAACTTTTTTCGTTTGGTTTTGGATTTCATCGGACAAAAGTTGGGTCTGCAAACGGACAAACTTTTGCCCAACAAAAGTCCGATGGAGCAAAGTCTGACCGTGTGTACAGATAACCATCGGACTTTAGTCCGATGGACAAAACAACTAATGTTAAAATCAACCAACAATAGCAGAAGTTGACCAAAGGGTGGCAGTAAAGATCAGAAAAAACACGTGATGTTGTAAGAAGTTTTAAGAAAGTTTGCAGAAAAGTCCGAGTGTGTGTATGCTATGGGTGTTCCCAACCAACTCCGTTCAGACAAAAATCCACGGAAAAGTCCAATGGAAGTCCGACCGTGTGTACGAGGCTTAAGACTGTCTGCTGACTATGAGGCAATGATACAGGTCTTGTTTGGGAAACGTGAATACAGTTCCATCACTCCTAAATTGGGCTTTCAACATATATTATTTCCCAATGGAAAAAAAAATCTGATTATTCTAGCTAGCTTAAGTCATTTTTCATGTATCATCACGTATATTATAAATCATTTTCAGGTACGTGTTTTGTTTTGTTTTAAACTGAAAGCAAATGTTGAAAATGGAAGTTCCCACATTACGAGCACACAATTTTAGAGCTTATACTTCAGACCCAATTCAAGTTTAAATAGAATTAAAAGTCCAACTCAATTTTCAGTTTAAAACAACTAAATACATTCCAGCTGCATCAAACAAAGGTGTGCAAAGTCTTAGCCTATGTATACATCAGGCTGTTTTGACCTTTAAATTTGCATGTCAAATTTCTGCCTAATGCCAGCAACTGCACCGTTCCTGCACTACTTTTGTGACTTCAGGGGCGATTTGATTAGACATCTGTGTATGAACCTGTACAGATGTCTGTTATATTGCCCTTAAGTCGGACTGAAATGCCGGTTTGAAATCGTGTGAGTTCAGCTATACTCGCACGATTTCAAACCGGCCCTCAGTGTGAACGTGGGCTTGGGGCCCATTTACACCATCTGCTTTGCACCGCATCGTTCTGCAAAGCTCAAAGCATGGAGAAAGCAACCACAACCTGTCTACTGTCAGCATGCTATGTGGAAACAGTGGTCTCTCTCCAGAAGTCCAACATGGCTCCTGCTGAGCAAGAGATAGAGCTCTCCAGTCAGCATTGAGCATGAGCTCTGCTGATTGCAGAGCTATGAGACTGTAAGAGGAAGGGGCCCAAGGTTAGTGCTTTGGGGTTTATGGAGTCCCATAAGAAGGATGCAGCTGGTTTGTGAGGGTGCAGGCTGGGGATGGGTTTGCACAGACCCAAGACATGCAGTCAAAACAAGAGGAGGATTCCCGACTGCTGCACCCCTAATCCGGCAATATTGTCAGCTTAATCCATCAAAGCCATATCTCAACGCATTTCACCCTGCCCCTGAGTGGATTGAGCTAAGGCTGCTTTTATTTGCCTACAACAGCCAGGTGAGGGGTGCGGCAGCAGGGAGACCTTCCTTTTTTTTATTTTTCAGAAAGTCATACTTCTCTTTTAAACTGAATGTTCAATTGGCTTTAGGAATACAAACATCTCAGAAATCAGATTGTTGCCAGTTTATAATACTAATAAACAAGGTTTGGCTAATCCAACAGATATAAAGGAACAGTTTTCACTGTTCCAATTTGCCTTCTACTTCACTGAACACTGGTGACTAGGAGCAAGAGTATATTCTGTTCATTCTTCTCATCCCCCCAAGTAATTCTGGTCAATTAACAGGAGTCTGTAATTATAGACATTGATAATCAAAAAACCTAACAATAAGCCCCTCTACGATAGCCCTTCTTAACCTTTTTAATATGGCGGAACCCTTAAAATACCTTTCCGATCTCAGGGAATCCTTGCTAATTACTATCACCACAGCTCATGGTACATTAGTGTGACAGTGGGAAGAATGTCCCTTAGCCCGTCACACCGGTACCACTTTTGGTACGACAAGCAATTTACAAATCGTAGAAAAAAGAGGGCGCACCAGCCTAGTGCATTAACCCAAGTAAATTTATTGATAAAAACAAAGTAAAAACTACTCACGAACATGTGGAGAATAGTTGCTTGTAGGAGCCACCTATTTGTGGCTTTCAGTCCTGAAACCAACAGTCTCCAGATGGCAAAGGGGAGGACAACAGGACCGCTACTGGCTTTTTTTCTACTTTTTCTATGACTATTAGGATATACCCTATCGTGGAGGGCAGCGAGGCCAGAGAAATTATCCCTTGAGTAATAGACCACCCGGACATCACATTAATGCGCAAGAGTGTTTGGCTGATTTACAAATCGTACCTGAAGTAGCATCTAATGTGTTTCTATGTCAGTGTCTTAATATATATGATTTCAAGTAGTGCGATTTGAGAAGTAGTTCAGGATTAGCATGATTTCACTGCCATAGACTATAATGTAAATCTTTCTGCAAATCATACCTGTGTCTATTTCAGCACTACTTTAAGTATTAACCCTGTGTTAGTTCAACTTTGTTCATAACATCACTGTTTCTCCCTGTGATATGGACAGCATCTCTCACTAAAGTAGCATTGAAGTCATATCAAATCATTACAAATCTCGCTGAAGTAGTATTTTAATCGCAGTTGATGTTGGGCTTTAAATCACACCACTTTAAATTGTACCTGGTGTGACTGCAGGCTTAGCCTTGGTTCACACTGTCACATTGCATGTGATTTGCACAGGAATAGTGCCGCACTCCTGTGCAAATCACTTGCAATTTTGTGCAGTGCAGTTTGAGCACATTTATTTTGTAGGCTCAAGTCACACCGCATCGGCACGAAAAAGGTGGAGGCACTTGTTTTTTTTTTTTTTTGCCACACTGAAATAGGTGTTGATACTAGAGGTCGACCAATATGGGTTTTTCTCTGGCCGATGCCAATATTTAGAATTCGCCGCGGACGATGGCCGATATATGATGCCGATTTTTTTGGGCCGATATGTTAGGCCGATTTTTTTAGTTTTTTTTTCCCCTTCATCTCATATAATCTAACAGTTGGACCCCTTTCACAATGGGGTGTTTTTCAGGCACTTTTGGGCTAAAAATAGCACCTGTAAAAGTGGCTGCAAAACAGCTCCCCTGCAGCCCTAAGTGTGAAAGCCTGAGTGCTTTCACACTGAGGCGGTGCGCTGGCAGGACGTTAAAAAAAGTCCTGCAAGCAGCAACTTTGGAGCGGTTTATACCGCTCCTCCACCACTCCTGCCCATTGAAATGAATGGGCACTTCTGCCGAAGCGCCTGCAAAGCGCTTCTGCAGCGGTGCTACACAGGCGCATTTAACCTCTTCATCGGCCGCTAGCTGGGTTATAAGTGCCCCGCTAGCAGCCGAATAGCACCGCTAAAATGATGGTAAAGCGCCGCTAAAACTAGCTGTGTTTTACCGTCAACGCCTGCCCGCTCCAGTGTGAAAGCAGCGGAGTTCCGCCGAAAAAAATAAATATTAAAAGTCAGCAGCTACAAATACTGCAGCTGCTGACTTTTAATATATGGACACTTACTTGTCCTGGGCGCCGCGATGTCGGCACCCGAAGCCGATCTCTCCCTCGGCTCTCGGGTGCTGCCGCTGCCATCTTCGGTAAGGGAATCAGGAAGCAGGCACAAAAGCAGGTGATCAAAACTTTGACCAAAAAAAACAAAAAAACAAACGGGCTAACTTTACTGTTTCGTTTTATTTAAAATTTATTAAAGTGTATTTTTTCCCCAAAAAATTATGTTTGAAAGACCGCTGCGCAAATACCGTGTGACATAAAATATTGCAACAACCGCCATTTTATTCCCTAGGCTCTCTGCTTAAAACAAATATATAATGTTTGGGGGTTCCAAGTGATTTTCTAGCAGAAAATACAGGATTTTTACTTGTAAGCTACATGTGTCAGGAGAACTTCTACACATGGTTCACTGATAAGTAGAAACATTGTATTCTTTTCTCACACTTGGCAGGCTGCCGGGAGACAAGTCGCTCCATGGGAAACTTCAGGCAACTTGCATTGACTTCTATGAAAGAAGTTATTTTATTTGCAAGTTGCGTTGAAGTTTTTTAAATCAGCTTTTTTTCAGCACAATAGGCCGATGCCTATTAATTAAAAAGTGCCAAAAATCGGCCTCTAGTTGATACCCAGGTGATCCAATTCAGGCCAACACAATGTTTTGCGGCCTGCTTTTGGGGTGTTATAACTTTTAATTGACACCAGCAGCAGATCACATGAACACAGAGCAATTGCGATACGGTGTGGAAAACGCATTGATTCCTGTGCGTTTCCCGCATGCCATCAGTGTGAACTGGGGCTTAGACTGATGGTGTTTGGAAAGATTTCCCCCCTTAAGTTGGCCATATGTGGTTAAAAATGTATGGTTGTCCCTATTCATGAGAAGTGGATCTATAGACAAGGAAAGACAGTAGTCATTTTACAAATCATGTGCTGAATCCTACACTAGTCTAGACAGTCTGATTTTTTATATATCATTATCTACTATGTACCTTTCTATGTAAATATTATTACGCATTTGTACGCTATGAATAAATGTACTAATCATGTGATATATGTCAGCTGTTTTACTGGCTTGTTATAAATGTACTACTTTATCATCATGTACCAAATTATGAAATGGTTTGATTTTGATTTCAGAATAAAATTTCAATCTTATGTACCTTCATATCTTTATTTTATAAGTGAGATCCCTCATATAAAGTCCCAATGACCACTGTTTTTCCTTGTCTATATGTACAATTAGGAATGGAGGCTTGTCACTGTGGTTTGTTCCAGATCTATCTATCCACTTCTCATGATTGGGCTTGCTGGAAAATTTCTGCCTGATTGGCGCATAGGGGAGCGGGAGTCACACTGTCAGAATATAATGACACAGTAGGGAGCATTTCCCTATCCACCTTGAATGTGTGGATGTGGAAATATGCTGTTTTTTTTTTTTTTCATTCAGCCAAAGAACATGAGCCATGCATGGTCAGCCCTACAGATAGCTAAACAGATTATTGTTCTCAGCGGTCACTTATCTGGGAGTCTGAAATTGCTTATTGGTCATGGAACCTCTACCAACTTCTGCCTTACACAAATTTTATGTTAGAGTCTAGGTAATGAGCTCGCTATTCTTTAGCAATTAAAGTGGAGCTCCACCCTAAATAGCAACTATTGCTATTTGGAACCCTCCCCCCCTCCGGTGTCACAATTGACACCTTTCAGGGGGGAGGGGGGTGAAGATACCCGTCTAAGACAGGTATTTTCACCCACATCCGGGAGTCCTCTCTCCGGGAATCTGCGGGAGTGACGTCACTTCCCGCAGACTTCCCTTGGTGTTCTGGGAGACACTCGGCTCCCAGAACACAGGAGCACCAATCAGAAAGGCGCAGCGCGACCCGCGCATGCGCCGTAGGGAACCGGGCATGAAGCCGCAGGGCTTCACTTCCTGGTTCCCTCAGTGAGGATGGCGGAGGGAGCAGCAGAGCGACGAGCGGTCGCTCGTCCTCTGCTGCGGACGTCGCTGGACTCCAGGACAGGTAAGTGTCCAAATATTAAAAGCCAGCAGCTGCTGTAGCTGTAGCTGCTGGCTTTTAATATTTTTTTTTCCGGCGGAGCTCCGCTTTAAGTGCAGTTTCCATGGCAAAATATAAACTACCCCCAGTCTCCATCTGATTCTTAAGCCCTGTACACACGATCGGATTTCCTATGGTTTTTTAACCGATGGATTTTCCCATCGGAAAACCGATGAAGCTGACTTTCATCAGTCTTGCCTACACACCATCAGTCAAAAACCGACCGTTCCAAACGCGTGACGTAAAACACACTCCGATGAGCCGAGAAAAATGAAGTTCAATGCTTCTGAGCATGCGTCGACTTGATTCTGAGCATGCGTGGGTTTTTTATCCGATGGAGTTCCCCACAGACGATAGTAATCTGCTATCGGTTTTTTAACCATCGGATAAATTTAAAACATGTTCTATTTTTAAACACCGATGGAAAAAAGACCGATGGGGCCCATACACGATCGGTTTGTCTGATGAAAAAAAAAGACCATCGGACTGTTTTCATCGGTAAAACCTATCGTGTGTACACGGCTTTAACCTCTTCGCACCCAAGCGTAAAACAAATGCTAATGCCTAAGCACAATTGAAATGTGTCAGTAAAACTATACATATCAGCACAACTACTTTGTGCATCCAGGTGGATTTTACCTTGATTTTTTTCAGGACAAATTGGACTTTTATTTGGTGGTAAACGGTAACGGATATCTCCTGATTTTTTCTTTTTTATTATCAAATGAAAACTGGCCCAAAATAGTAAAGAAAATATATTTTCAAAATTTAGCAGTATATTTCTTATTACTACTATAACCTACCACCAAAGAACAGCCCAAAATAAATTTTCTTTCTCTGGGCGATCGCAGCAATACCACATATGTGTATGCTATTTGTTGTTTGTACCTGTAGTACAGCCCAGAAACAATAGCGTGCATTTTGACACTTCCCAAAATATACAGACAAGACTTTTTTTTTTTTAAATGCTGTTGTCTGTTTATCTCTGTCTGCATAGACGGAGGGAGAGGGAGAGAGAGAGAGAGAGGGAGGGGGAGAGAGAGAGAGAGAATGTATGTTTCTATCCATTCACAGAGAGAGAAGCACAGAAGCAGGCTTCACAGTGACTGATCTCTGTTATAGCCAATCAGAGGCTATCACAGCAATCCGGTGACCCAGAGCTAGGAGTTCCAGACCCTGATCATTAGAATGGGACTCTGGGGTCCTGTTGAAACCCCAGTCTGGGAGTGCGCTGTGTGGCACGCTCCCAGCACAAAGACAGATGCAGTCCTATGAAAAAAAGCCCAGTCCAGTGGGGCTGCATATTTACATAAGCCCGGCGCAAAGGGGTTAAAGCGGAGGTTCACCCTAAGTTACAACATTAGTCTAAAACAATTGTTTCCCAACATACATAATGAATTGGCCAAACATTTAAAAAAAAAAAATTTACATACCGTAATATTGCCATTTAATGTGACTTCCTGGTTTCCCCTCCCGCGGGAGTAGGCGTAGCTGATCCTTTCCCCGGCGCCGCAATGGCTTGTGGGACTGAATTGCAAGGTTTTCTGGGAGTACAGTGTCGTGTTACCCAAAAGTAAATGTTGAGGTCCGTGACACGTGACGTCGGTCACGTGACGAGGGCGTCTCTAATGGCGCCATTTTATAAACTGGCATGCAGGTAAATATTGCCATTAGGTGCCATTACACACGAGTCAATACAACAGATGCAACGGAGTGGACGCAATCGGTCTAAAGTTTGATATAAAATCTGCAAAAGGCAAGTAAATTTTTTATTTAATGTACGATTTTAATCATTATTCGTCTCCTTATCCCCAAAACACTGAGCATGCGTGGGATCGAGCGGAGAATGCTGGGAAGACAGCATTCTCCGCAATCAGGAAGTAGGTGCTTGTGGGCTTCTAGTGCCCATAAGCAAAATGGAAACGTCCCTCGGATGATTATATAAGTAATCGTTTAGGTCGAATAACGGAATGCTGGCGATTTAAACATTCAGAACAGTGAGTAAGCTATTGAAAAGGTTACAATCATTCAATGGGACAAAAAAAAAAAAAAAACGAAAACGCTGCGGAACCTCCGCATTAAGTACGCCATCATGTTTTCTTTATACAGCAATGTACTATCAAAGCAATCCACTAAATGGTAAACATCTTCCTCTGAGTTCTGTATAATATCCTTTAAATGGACTGAGGGAAGTCAGCATATTGTATTCTGGCACTCCAACATGCATAAACAATGACCACAGAAAAGATCTAAACATGAAAAGACATGAGCTATCATACACTTATATCAGAAAACCAGATATCCTTCCATAAGAGCAAACAGCACAAGAACAAGGAGACAGTATAGTGGCTCCTAAAGGCAGAGATGCAACCTAATCTTTTGCCTTAAATATCCGATCAGAAGTCCCATGACAATTCCTGGCAGAAATGAAAAAGGTATGGATTACCAGATTCAAACTGAAAAGTCTAGGCTTAGCATACACATATATTATAATTTATATCAGGTAATTTCCCCATTTTCTCATTGTTACGGAGAGGCTTCAGCAGATAATGCTAGACATTTTCCTAGAAAGAGGAAGATGACTGCATGGTCCCTTAGCGCTGGTGGTGATAGGCCTGTAAAGATGAGGAATGCTGGAAAAGTACACAAAATAAGGAACTGCTTTTCAAATCATCGATCAATGAAATCCAGATATAGAGTCCCAGAGAGACTAATAGAACCGTGTTGCAAAGTTTTAAACCTCATGGCTTGGCTCAGCCAGGGAGCCATCTTGTACTAATCTATTGTGGCTACCTATCAGCAGAATTAGAGAAATAAGCACCTCTCAAACTGCATAGCCACTGCTCATGCTACAGATGCTTCCAAAGGGATTTGCTATTGGGAAATTGTAGATAACAGCATGATGGATTTTTCCTAGAAGCTTAAGTCCTCATTATATAAATGAAACTCTTCTTCTAGGAAATCCTTTCCCTGCACTCTGAGTTCCTTGGCAATATGATTTTGTTTAAGTATGGCATGGTCTCATTTCAGTTATGAGAGAATCCGATGGACCATATGTAATTAGAAAGCAATGTCTAGACTGGATAGAAGGAGAAGAAAATATTATGAATTTCTCCTCATCCTCTTAAGCCCTGTACACACGATCGGATTTCCTATGGATTTTTTACCGATGGATTTTTCCATCGGAAATCCGATGAAGCTGACTTCCATCAGTCTTGCCTACACACCATCAGTCAAAAAACCGACCGTTTCAAACGCTGTGACGTAAAACACTCCGAAAAGCCGAGAAAAATGAAGTTCAATGCTTCTGAGCATGCGTCGACTTGATTCTGAGCATGTTTGGATTTTTCTCCGATTTAAAACATGTTCTCATCGGTAAAACCGATCGTGTATACAGGACTTTAGTGTTCTGGAATATCTTACAACAGCAATTTGTGCAAAAGGATGTTACCTATGATGATATAATGGCAGTGGGTCTTCTTTCTGCCCTCCTCTGGCAGAACAACACTCATATCAGGTGCATGGCTAAGTGTTCTTTCACACGGACGGTCCACTCGGCGGACTCCGCTTTGCTCAGCGGGGGATCCTTGTAAGGACCGCTGAGCAGGCGGATGACAGGTCCGTCTCCACTCACTGTGTAGAGACGGACATGTCAGAGTCCCGCTCTCCTCTATGGAGAGATCGGATGAAAATGGACCGCCTGTCCATTTTCATCCGATCCGCCAGACGGATGGAAAATAGGGTCACCATCCGTCTGGATTTGATGGACAGGATCGGATAGCGGAGGGTGTCAGCAGACATGTCACCGCTGACATCCGCTGCTCCATAGGGGTGAATGGAGGATCCAATCAGATCCGTCGGAAAAACTGACAGGCAGACCTGATTGGACCGCCCATGTGAAAGGACCCCAAAGGTGTATGGCCAAACAGAGCTACTGCAGGTGTGTAGAAAAGTCCTGGCTTCTACACTGATGGTCTATTGGGGCTCGTTCATACTAAAAGGTGGTACACGTTCCATTCTTGCTTCCGGCACCACATTTAAAACCCACTGGGTGTGCAATCTGCTGCGGGTGCCAATATAATCCTAATGACACCCCAAAGGCAGATTGCAAGTGCAGTGTGCTTGCCCTGCGCCGGATTGCATGGTACCGCGTTTTTAAAAAGTAGTGCATGCACTACTTTTGGTGCAATCCAGTGCGATTTCAGGTGCGGATGCAGACCATGTTCCTGTGCGATTCAGGTGTGGACGGCTGCTTAACCACTTAAGGACCGAGTCTCTTTCTGAGATTTGGTGTTTACAAGTTAAAAACATTTTTTTTTGCTAGAAAATTACTTAGAACCCCCAAACATTATATATTTTTTTTCTAACACCCTAGAGAATAAAATGACAGTTGTTGCAATACTTTTTGTCACACCGTATTTGCGCAGTGGTCTTAAAAGCGCACTTTTTTTGGAAAAAATTAACTTTTTTGAATTAAAAAATAAGACAACAGTAAAGTTAGCCCAATTTTTTTATATTGTGAAAGATAATGTTACGCAGAGTAAATTGATACCCAACATGTCACGCTTCAAAGTTGCGCCTGCTCGTGGAATGGTGACAAACTTTTACCCTTAAAAATCTCCATAGGCGATGTTTAAAAAATTCTACAGGTTGCATGTTTTGAATTACAGAGGAGGTCTAGGGCTAATTATTGCTCTCGCTCTAATGATCGCGGCGATACCTCACATGTGTGCTGCTCGCGTATGCGTTCGCTTCTGCGCGTGAGCTTGTCGGGACAGGGCGTTTAAAAAAAAAATACATATTTATTTTTCTTTAATTTAAACATCCCTTGTAATAGAAAAAAGCATGACAGGACCTCTTAAATATGAGATCTGGTGTCAAAATCTCATATTTAGACTAAAATGCAAAAAAAAGCTGTAAAAACGTCTGACGCTGGTAAAGCTGCTAAACGCGGCTTAACACTGAATACACCCGTGTTAAGCCTTGTCAAGCGTTTTTTTTAAAATGTCAAAATCAATGATTCCCTATGAGAGCCCATTGATTTGAATAGAAGTCGCACCACAAGTTGGATCATGACCAGTGGCGGTGCGCCACTGAAAGACAATACACAGATTCATGCATTGCATGAATCTGTGTATTGTCACCGCTGCCCACTATACATATGGCCAGCCTCCTGGTGAGCGCCGGCCATATGAATTAGAGCGGCGGCCGGCGGTGGGTGTAACTTGGAAGTGCCTATCAGAGCCAGCGGCTCTGATAGGCTTTCCGAATACAGCTCTTACGCTGTATTCGGCTTCCAAAAACTCCTCCCAGGTATGCACGGGGGTGCGTTCCTGGGAGAAGACTGTGTGGAGGTTTCAGCCAATCAGGTTCACCGGATCTGGTTACCGGTAACCTGATTGGCTGAAGCGACATCGAGGGTGGGAGAACACATCGAGGACGGCGCGGACCGAGGAAGGTAAGTGCAGGGCTGGGGGACAAACTGGCTGAATATGGGGGACAAACTGGCTGAATATGGGGGACAAACTGGCTGAATATGGGGGGAACAGGCTGTATATGGGGGACAAACTGGCTGAATATGGGGGACAAACTGGCTGAATATGGGGAACAAACTGGCTGAATATGGGGGGAACTGGCTGAATATGGGGGACAAACTGGCTGAATATGGGGGGAACTGGCTGTATATGGGGGACAAACTGGCTGAATATGGGGGACAAACTGGCTGAATATGGGGGACAAACTGGCTGAATATGGGGGGAAACTGGCTGAATATGGGGGACAAACTGGCTGAATATGGGGGGAACTGGCTGTATATGGGGGACAAACTGGCTGAATATGGGGGACAAACTGGCTGAATATGGGGGACAAACTGGCTGAAAATGGGGGGAACTGGCTGAATATGGGGGGAACTGGCTGAATATGGGGGGAACTGGCTGTATATGGGGGACAAACTGGCTGTATATGGGGGACAAACTGGCTGAATATGGGGGACAAACTGGCTGAATATGGGGGGAACTGGCTGTATATGGGGGACAAACTGGCTGAATATGGGGGGAACTGGCTGTATATGGGGGACACGCTGGCTGCATTTGGGGGGAACTGGCTGTATATGGGGGACAAACTGGCTGCATTTGGGGGGAACTGGCTGTATATGGGGGACACACTGGCTGCATTTGGGGGGAACTGGCTGTATATGGGGGACAAACTGGCTGCATTTGGGGGGAACTGGCTGTATATGGGGGACAAACTGGCTGAATATGGGGGGAACTGGCTGTATATGGGGGACAAACTGGCTGAATATGGGGGACAAACTGGCTGAATATGGGGGACAAACTGGCTGAATATGGGGGGAACTGGCTGAATATGGGGGACAAACTGGCTGAATATGGGGGAAACTGGCTGTATATGGGGGACAAACTGGCTGAAAATGGGGGGAACTGGCTGAATATGGGGGACAAACTGGCTGAATATGGGGGGAACTGGCTGTATATGGGGGACAAACTGGCTGAATATGGGGGACAAACTGGCTGAATATGGGGGACAAACTGGCTGAATATGGGGGGAACTGGCTGAATATGGGGGACAAACTGGCTGTATATGGGGGACAAACTGGCTGAATATGGGGGACAAACTGGCTGAATATGGGGGACAAACTGGCTGAATATGGGGGGAACTGGCTGAATATGGGGGACAAACTGGCTGAATATGGGGGGAACTGGCTGTATATGGGGGACAAACTGGCTGAATATGGGGGACAAACTGGCTGAATATGGGGGGAACTGGCTGTATATGGGGGACACGCTGGCTGCATTTGGGGGGAACTGGCTGTATATGGGGGACAAACTGGCTGCATTTGGGGGGAACTGGCTGTATATGGGGGACGCGCTGGCTGCATTTGGGGGAACTGGCTGTATATGGGGGACAAACTGGCTGCATTTGGCGGGAACTGGCTGTATATGGGGGACAAACTGGCTGCATTTGGGGGGAACTGGCTGTATATGGGGGACAAACTGGCTGCATTTGGGGGGAACTGGCTGTATATGGGGACAAACTGGCTGTATATGGGGGCACACTGGCTATATATATGGGGACACACTGGCTGTATATGGGGGCACACTGGCTATATATATGGGGACAAACTGGCTGTATATGGGGGCACACTGGCTATATATATATGGGGGCACACTGGCTGTATATGGGGGCACACTGGCTGTATATGGGGGCACACTGGCTGTATATGGGGGCACACTGGCTGTATATATGGGGGCACACTGGTTATATATATATGGGGGCACACTGGCTGTATATGGAAACAAACTGGCTGTATTTGAGGGGGCAAACTGGTGGCGTTTGGGCACAGTGGCTGCGTTTAATGGGCACAGTGGCGGCAATTGATTTTTTTTTTTTCAGCTTGTTTGCGCCCCCCCAAAATGACGATCTGACCGATGCGGCTTACGTGCTGAGGATCTTGAGGGGTTCCCCCCTCAAGGGCATATCAAACCTTTTCCCCCAAAATCCATACCAGACCCTTATCTGAGCATGCAGCGCAGCAGGTCAGGAAGGGGGGGGGACGAGCGAGCCCCCCCCTCCTGGACCATACCAGGTCACATGCCCTGCGCCCCCAACCCAAAGCACCTTGTCCACATGTTGATGGGGACAAGGGCCTCTTCCCGATATTCTGGGGGGTGGTTGTCGGGGTCTGTGGGCGGGAGGCTTATCGGAATCTGTATGCCACCTTTAACAAGGGGCCCCCAGATTCCGGTCCCCCATCCTATGTGAATGAGTATGTGGTACATTGTACTTCTACCCATTCACCCCCCAAAAAAGTGTCAAAAATAAAAACAGTAGACAGATTTTTGACAAAGTAATTTATTAAAGTAGCTCCGGCGTCTCTTCTCCTTCAGATTTCTTCACACGCTGCTGGTTCTCCTCTCTATGCTCTCTTCTCACGCTGCAGCTAATCCTCTCTCCGCGGTCTTCTCCCTCTGCCGGGTCTCCTCTCTCCGCTGTATTCTCCCTCTGTTCTTCCTCAGATTTTCTCTCGATTCTCTCTCCCACTAAAATGCTGGGTCCGCCGTGTGCATTATTTATATAGCAATAGGGCGGGGCCATCTGGTGATGTCATTCAGAGGCCCCGCCCCATGTGATGTCACCACCCCATCATGCCCTGGGTGGCGACGTCACAAGGGGGGTAGGGCCTCCAGATGACCATCACCGGGTGGCCCCGCCCCATGGCTATATAAGTTATGGCACATGGCAGCCCTAGCATTACAGCGGCAGAGAGCACCGGGAGAACATCGGAGAACAGAGCGAGAAGACAGCGGAGAGAGAAGAACTGGCAGTGGGAGAAGACATCAGTGGAGGGAGAATAACCAAGGGGTGAGGACGTCGCTGTAAGGAGAAGAGACGCCGGAGCTGCTTCAATAAATTACTTTGTCAAAAACCTGTGTACTGTTTTTATTTTTGACACTTTTTTGGGGGTGAATAGGTAGGGGTACAATGTACCCCATACTCATTCACAAAGGGTGGGGGGCTGGCCTTGTTAAAGCGGGCTTCCAGATTCCGATAAGTCCCCCCGCCCACAGACCCGGACAACCAACAGCCAGGGTTGTCGGGAAGAGCCCCCCCGCCCCAAAGCACCCACTCCCCATGTTGAGGGCATGTGGCCTGGTATGGTCCAGAAAAGGGTTCCCCTTCAAGATCCTCAGCGCACAAGCCGCCCTGCAAGTTGGATTATCATTGAGGTGTGACTTCTATTCTAATCAATGGGCTCTCATAGGGAACCATTGATTTTAAATAGAGGCAGAGAAACGCTGCTAATACAGACAAGTGCTGAATGCTAGCAAGTAGCAATATACAAGATAATTCAATAGGAACCACCCTTGCTTTGTCACATAGAACACCTCCGAGATTATATTGTGACTGGGCCATGGTATGCACTTGTTAAATGTTAATTGTTAGTCTGTAACATAACTGATGCAGAGCCAAAAAACCTTTGATCACATTAGTAGCAAGATGTGAAGTGGGAAAGAGACAGAGTTTACAAGTTTAGGAGGTTTGCAACTATAATTGACCTGTATTCATAATACTTTGGAGCCAAAGCCAAGACCACTTTTAAGTTGATATTTGCCTAGAACATTATAAATCTGCACCTATGGACCTACAATATTTGACATGTGTTCTCTACTGATGATAAAACTGATTTTGTTTCCTTATATATAAGTCTTAAGCCCCATACACACGGTCGGACTTCCATCTGACTTTTCCGTGGTTTTTTGTCCGAGCGGAGTTGGTCGGGAACACCCATAACATACACACGCTCGGACTTTTCTGCAAACTTTCCCAAAACTGCTCTTTTTTTTCTGCTCTTTACCGCCACCCTTTGGTCAACTTCTGCTATTGTTGGTTGATTTTAACATTAGTTGTTTTGTCCATCGGACAAAAGTTTGCAGACCCAACTTTTGTCCGATGAAAACAAGAAAAAAGCAAAAAAAGTTTGTCCGATGGAGCGTACACACGGTCGGATTGTTGGTCCAACTTGCTCAAAATGAAGTTTGTTGGCCAAAAGTCCGACCGTGTGTACGGGGCTTTTGTTGACCAAATTTGCTTCTAGAATGTGCTATGCTGTTGCCTATTCTACAGGTTTGATCTGTGCTATAGCACTTGGAAAGGCCTTCTTGGGAATGCCGGGACATTTAGAGTCATGTCATCTTGTAGGACATAGGTTGCCCAAGTTTATACTACACAGCAATAGCTGTTGAGAGCAGTTTACTTGATGAGAATGTATCACAGATCTCAGGAATAAACAACCCGCTATCCTGTCTTATTGGAATTTACTCACAAACATTGTTTAAATAAAAACGGTTCATAAGATCATATGGCACAAATCATTGTGCTGCAGCTGACACGCATAAAATGTAATTCTTTTATTATGTTTATTGTTCTATAGAGGTTTAGCTTGGCAACTTCAAAAAGCAGTTTAGACATCACAAAGGAAGGAATATACTGTATACTAAGCCTTAACTAGAAGGCATATGCCATAATTTAAAAAATGAGCTTAGATTCCATGTTACTTGGAACCTGCATTTTAATTATTTCTGGAAAGCAGCACTGTTTTATTCTTAGTTCTGGATAGATTAGGAAAAGCTTAGAATCCCAAACCAGATATATATTGTAGTCTTCATTGGGAAGATTTCACCTTGCCTCCTGTCCTGGCAATCCCCTGACTCCAGAAAAGGAAGTCAAGAAATCTCCAAACAATAAAAACTTAAAGGAAGTCAAGAAATCTCCAAACAATAAAAACTTGACAGAGGCATAATGTTTTTGTCTTGCTATTGTTTTTGCTCCCACTTGGGAGATTAGCCGTTGTTTACTATCCTAATGACCACATGGCATTCTTGAAATAAGGGGGATTTCTAAAAGGGCTATGAGCAACAATAACAGAGAGGTACTACACCTTCCTAATTGTATCTAAAGCAAAAATGAATTATCTGCATAAAAGCATTTTCATCTACAAATGTGGGATGTTGTGTAAGGCAAGGCATAGAACGAGCAATTCCAGGAAAAGTCGTGAATCCCCTTTGGGGGAACCTAAATCTCGGAGTAACCTATGCATGACATATGAGAAAATGGCAGCCACATTAGACAATAATATGCCCAAATTTCTAGAAATTTGGGAGCCTTGGATCTCACATTATATACCAATTGTGACTGTACGCCTTTATCCATCTAGGTCTATAGTGACGCACCTATGTGGAGCCTGATTATTCAAAATCTACCTGAGCCCAGGAATCTTACCTCGACTAGTACTACTGGTGTATCTTCTCCATTCTTCCCCTTTTCCTGACCCCTTTTCTACTCTATCCCCCAACACACACATTTATTTCTCTCTCTCTTACTTTTCTGTGTTTATGCTGTTTCTTGGCTCGCCTACCACAGAGATGATTTTGTGTTATTTCATGTGCACAATCCACCCTCACCCCCGAGACTTGCCCTCCTCGGGCAGTTTTCTTCTAGTCTAGAAATCCAAAAACCTTGCTTAATCAGTTTTTGCCTTTCTGGATGTAATCTACTGGTAAATAGTTTGCACAACGTGTGTAAACATTTTGTTTCTATATTTTGTAAAACAAATAAAATCAAATAAAATCTTTAATTTTTCTTATTCACAGGTCTGTGTAAAGCCACTGGCATTATTCACAGACATTCACCTCTCCAGAGATTAACCACAAAATATCCAGTGCATATAATAAGTATGTGATCTCCTCCAATGATGCAGTGCTTAGGTCCACCCAATTGTTAAGCCTGAGGACTTTAATATGATGGAGGGGGTGATGTCAACTTTCCCTCTAGGCTCCAAAACCAGTTTACACTTGGTATACTGGTGCTGGCTTAGACACAGAAAGAAGCAGTGTGGGATCACTTAAGAGGTAGGTATAAGTGGGTCAGGTGGAACTCTGTTTAATGGACAAATTGACAGTGTCTCTTTAAGGGAAGCACTAATGCAGAACAGTCAGTTTATCAATTTGGTATTGAGATCTGGACAATTGCCTGGAAAAAAAAACAGATTTTTGCAGTGGATGTTAGGTATGATATTCAGGGAATAATTATGAAAGAAAAGAAATATGTGAAAGGTTTTTTATAACACCCAGTAACTGTCCATGTTCCATCTTGCCAGAGTAAGTGATAAAATGAGTGTTAAATACTACAACAAACTTTTTTTCTGTATTTCATCATCATGTGTCAATATATTTTTTCACCCGCCACTGACCTTATTTTGAACACACAGGGTTTACTTTTTGGTAGTAGCTATATATATCTATATATACACATATACTCATATTTCTTATCATTTAAAGAAGAACTACTATTTAAAGCGGAGTTCCACCCAACCCCAACCCCCCCCCCCCGGTGTCACATTTGGCACCTTTCAGGGGGCAGGTGGGTGCAGATACCTGGAACTCCCGTGGGAGTCACGAAACTCCCCCCCCCCCCCCCGCTGTCTCCTGGGAAACACACTGGTCCCAGGAGAAAGCAGGGACCAGTGAGGACGGGCCGCACCCCCGCCGCCGAGGATGGCGGCGGGGGCAGCCGAGAGACGAGCGATTGCTCGGCCTCGGCTGACGACATCGTGGGCGCGCTGGACAGGTAAGTGTCCATTTTTTAAAAGTCAACAGCTCCAATATTTGTAGCTGCTCGCTTTAAAAAAAAAAATTCAGGTGAACCTTCGCTTTAAAGTAGGACTGTTACTGATTAAAATTTTCGTGTTCGATTAATCAATTTTTTTTTTAATCGATTAATCGACTAATTTCGATTAATTATAACGCACATACAGATCCAACTACTTTTAGCTGATCTCCTTGCAGTCCCATTCCCAGTGCAGCTACCAACCACTGGAAAAATGGATAGCAGGATATAAAAAACACACAAAAGGCAGCGCTCGATGGGAATAGCATTAAAACTTTTATAGTCTTCAAGTAGGTAACAAAATAAATATTGCACTGGAGATAAAATCGATGTAGCTACATAAGCTGTAAAAATAGTGCGAGTAATACAAAACGGTAGCAAAAGCAGTCATAAAAACATGTAGCTAAGTATGATACTGGTATAAAAATGTGTACAACGATACCACTGCTGAATTCAGATGAGGAGGGGCTAACATCAGTCCATCGGCATGTAGATGTCCCGTGAAGGGAACTATCACAACTCCCAGTGGATGGCTGAAGAATCCCAGGTTAATAGAGGGAAGTGATAGAGGGAAGTGTAACAGCCCTTGCATGTGGCAGATAGTAAGGTCCCGCCGGCATGCAGATATGAAGGCACAGCAAAGGAGCCCTTCAGATGGACACGGCAAGCCCAAAGAATTTTGATCGATCAAAATAATTTTGATCGATCAAAACAATCGAGGAATTAATAGTTAATTTCCACAGCCCTACTTTAAAGTGATTGTAAACCCCTGCAATGAAAAAATGAACAAAGTATATATTTCTAAAGTGTGTACTTGCCCTCAATCCAAAGCACAGAGTGTGATTTCTATCTGCTCTTTCTTCTGCTATCTGCATGAGTCATTTCTAACAGCCTATGCTGACACCAAGCAATCCCGGGAGATGGCCCTGCCCCCTCCAGCACACAGCAGATGACTGTCAGACTAAAGCCGGGTACACAATATTCCTTTTTTTTTTCTTTTTTTTTTCGTTTAACCCTATGGTTTGAAAGAAAAAAAAAACTGTGAGCTCCGGTCAGGGCCGCTGTACTAACCATGCAAGGTTAGTTTAGCAATCTCTCATGCTGAACTGTTGTGTTCTGACAGGGGACACACCATCCCCCCCTCCCGCCAGGACACTCCGATCACCGTTCTCTGCCATTGGCTGAGAGCACTGATCTGGAGTCGGTTGGCTGCTGGTTTTCCAGCATGCACGTCGGCTTCTGTCGGACAGACCAACATACACATACACACGGGCTAAATGTCAGCCTTTTTTTTTTTACCGGCCGTTGTCTTCTTACATTAGGCCAGTGTGTACCCAGCTTAAGCTGCACAGGTTTCCCTATGACACTGTGTAGAGGGGGGGTGTCATGTTCAGTGCCTCATATTAAGTCCCAATCCGCTCTCTTTTTGTTACCACAGGGCTGTGGAGCACCGTGGTAGTTCATTCTCTCTTCCTGACAGATTGTATCTGCTTGCCTGTATGGGATGTATGGGGAAGCAGATACACTGGCAGATCTACTGGAGGCCTGCATGGCACCACTGATCAACTGATTGCTGGTGCAATGCTTAACAGGCTCCAAAAAAAATAAAAAATTAAATTATAAATGGTACCTGCAAAAAAATGTGCATTTATTATTTTTCTCTAAAAAAGTAAACTTATTCTTTAAGAGAAATAACAACCACACTTTTTGAAAGCCCTTTACACCATAGACCCCTTTCACACTGGAGGCGTTTTTCAGGCCCTTTAGCACTAAAAATAGCGTCTGTAAAGCGCCTGAAAAAGTCTCACCTGCAATCCCAGTGTGAAAGCCTGAGTGCTTTCACACTGGGGTGCTGTGCTGGCAGGATGTAAAAAAAAAGTCCTGCAAGCAGCTTCTTTGAGGCGATTGAAATCAATGGGCAGTGCCTGCAAATGCCTCGGCAGTGGCGCTTTTAATCCTTTATTTGGCCGCCAGTGGGGGTTAAAAGCACCCCGTTAGCGCCAGAAAAGCGCAGCAAATACTAATCGCACTTTACTGCCGACGCCCGAGCACTGGCAGTGTGAAAGGGCTCTTAAAGGGAAAAAAAACTACTGTAACCCCCCTTCACAAAGCACATCATCCACTGTAGTGGGCTGTAGCACAAATACCTTGGGGCAATATTCAAAAATTTATGGCAACACACTTACAAATAGCACTACAGTGCACTAGGTTTGGAAAATACTTTATTGTTCTACAATTATGCCGCGTACACACGTTCGGAATTTCCGATGGAAAAAGTCCGGCAGAATTTTTTCATCAGATATACCGAACGTGTGTACGCCCCAACTGACTTTTTCCTTCGGAAATTCTGACGGACTTAGAACATGTTCTCTTTTTTTCCCGACGGAAAAAAATTCTATCAGAATTTCCGTTCGTCTGGATGCAATTCCAATGGACTAAAAACCACGCATGCTCAGAATCAAGTCGACGCATGCTCGGAAGCATTGAACTTCATTTTTCTCAGCTCGTCGTAGTGTTGTACGTCACCGCGTTCTTGACGGTCGGAATTTGGTGTGACAGTGTGTATGCAAGACAGCTTGAACGGAATTCCGTTGGAAAAACCCGTCAGAGTTCATTCCGACTGAAAATCCGACCGTGTGTCACGCAAACTAACCTATGTTTCATTAGGGCATTTCATTAGGGCAACCTATTAATTTTGAACGCACAGGAGCAGACTAAAAAGCAAACATGCAGCTTTTTTTTCTGACACACGTGTTTCTGAGCTGCGTTGCCTTTGTACACGGGGTACTATTCTAACTGGTTGGCTTTAAAGCTCTCAGTTGCCTGTTGCAAGTGTGTGTTTCAGCCCTAAGTGCCCTTAAAATATAGATCTCTGTTTCAGACACTATGTGATGCTATACCAAGCATGTGATCTGCAGCATCAATATGGAAAAAAAAAACACACCACTGGGATGCAGAACATAACTCACTCATATGCTGTTAACTATATATTCTGGGTGTTGGATTTGCTGGGAGGCTCATTTGGATAACTAGGCATATATCTAGCATGGCTGCCTTTTGCTTTACTACTCTGGAATCCCCGATTTGGGAAAATTACACCAGTCAAAAGTTCGGTCCTCATTGACTGAATGCTTATTCATGGACATGAACTCATAGTATTAAGGCAACCAGGCTGGTTAAGCAATGGTCGCCTTTGATAATTCTCTTGGTACAGGTCTCTATTATGTGCAGGTTCTATTGATTCAGAAACTGTTCTCTGCTCTGACTGGAAACTGAACCCTGGGGCACAGTGGAGCCGGTATAACAGCCGTGTGGAAAGAATGTTGAGGTGATTCACCTCTGAAACCGATAGTAATCAGCGGTCATCCCAAGTAAGGTGATGACAGGTAGAGTGAGTCTGATCTTCATAATTAGCCCACATCTTAAGTTCAGTCCCTTCTCATAATGAAGGAGTTAACTACCCATCTTTACCCTGTCATACAAATCTAAATGGCTTTAAGGCCCCTTTCACACTGAGGCGCTTTGCAGGCGCTATTGCGCTAAAAATAGCGCCTGCAAAGCGCCCTAAAAAAGCCGCTGCATTGTATCCAGGAGGATTGCGCTTGCAGGAGGGTAAAAAAACTCCTACAAGCCGCATATTTGAGGCGCGAGAGGAGCGGAAAAAATACCACTTCTATAATGCCCCTGCCCATTGAAATCAATGGGGTAGCGCCTCCAAAACGCCTGCAAAATGCCGCAAAGAGGCATTATTGCGGGCGTTTTTAACCCCATTTCGGCCGCTAGCGGGTGTTAAAATCCCTCCGCTAGTGCCCGCAAATCGCGGCAAAAACTACGGTATAGCGGCACTATACCACCAGCGCATCCAACGCTTCAGTGTGAAAGCAGCCTTAGAGATACAGGTTACTATAATACCCCCAAATTAGACCAGAGAAATCTCAATATATCAAATAATTTGAACATTTTTTTAAATGGTTACAACAGGGAACGATACACAAAATCTTGAGTGATTGGACAAGCTACCTTAACCACTTGAACTCTGGAAGATTCACCCCCCTTTATGACCTGGCACTGCGTTACTTTACCTGACAATTGCATATGTCAGTTTTTTCCCCATAAATAGAGCTTTCTTTTGATGGTAGTTGATCACCACTGCATTTTTTATTTTTTAATAAAAAAAGACCTACAATTTAGAAAAAAACAAAAAAATATATATTTTTTACTTTCTGCTATAACCACTTAAGCCCGGACCAATACGCAGCATAAAGACCAGGCCCCTTTTTGCGATTCGGCACTGCGTCGCTTTAACTGACAATTGCGCGGTCGTGCGACGTGGCTCCCAAACAAAATTGACGTCCTTTTTTTCCCACAAATAGAGCTTTCTTTTGGTCGTATTTGATCACCTCTGCAGTTTTTATTTTTTTCGCTACAAACAATAAATATTTTTTACCTTTTGCTATAATAAATATCCCCAAAAAATATATATAAAAAATGTTTTTCCCTCAGTTTAGGCCGATACGTATTCTTCTACATATTTTTGGTAAAAAAAAAATCGCAATCAGCGTATATTGATTGGTTTGCGCAAAAATTATAGCGTTTACAAAATAGGGGATAGTTTTATGGCATTTTTATTAATTATTTTTTACTAGTAATGGTGGTGATCAGCGATTTTTTTCGTGAATGCGACATTATGGCGGACATATCGGACACTTTTGGGACCATTGTCATTTTTACAGCGATCAGTGCAATAAAAATGCACTGGTTACTGTAAAAATTACACGGGCAGTGAAGGGGTTAACGACTAGGGGCGCTGAAGGGGTTAAGTGTGCCTAGGGGCATGTTTCTAACTCAGGGGGGGGGGCGTGGCTACGAGTGACACATCACCGATCTCCGCTCTGATTACACAGAGCGGAGATCGGTGACAGTGTCAGTAGGCGAGCGGGGAGATGTTGTGTTTACACTAACATCTTCCCGCTCCATCTCTCCGTGAGTAGATCGCGGAGATCCCTGCGGCGATCGAGTCCTCGGGACCGTGGTCCGACTCACGGGGATGACTGCAGGGTCGCGAGCGCGCCAGCGGCGCGACCACACGGCAGGAAGTTAAAGGGGACGTACAGGTACGTGATTGTGCCTGTACGTGCCATTCTGCCGACGTATATATGCCGTGAGCGGTCCTTAAGTGGTTAAAATCACATCCAATAAAAAAAAATCTTCATAAATTTGGGCCAATGTGTATTTTGCTACATGTTTTTGGTAAAAAATAAAAATAAAAATCCCACTAAGCATGTATTGGTTTAAGCAAAAATATGCTTTTTTACTGTACTAATGACACGGCGTTAAACATGGGGTTAAACATCTAGAGCGATCAAAGGGTTTAAGGTGTGCCTAGCCAGTGTTTTTTTGTACACAGTGTGCTGCTTTCACTAAGGGAAGAGATCGACTCTAGGCCCTGCTTTGCAGAGATACAGAATACATCCCTTCCCCCCTGTCAGAACTGAGATATGCCTTGTTTACATAAGCATGTCTCAGTTCTCTGTGTTTTTCTGAAGACTGGCGGGTGTCGGAGGACATCGAGTCACTGCCACATGCAGATCGGCTTCTGCTGTGAATAATTCCCCCTGCAGGCGGAAGAGCAGGATCACGTATACATACATGGCCCTGCGCACAGCTGCTGCCCTGTAGCAGTAAAAGGAAAAAATCTGCAATACAGCTGTATGGGGGAAGCATTATAATTCTTATAGATGGCGGCTGGTAATCAGAAGCCATAACATGACAGTTCACACAATCTCTGTTACTATAAACATACTAATGCCACGCACACACGGTCGAAAATTCCACCAGCAAAAGTCCGATGTGAGCTTTTGGTCGGAAATTCCGACCATGTGTATGCTCCATCAGTCTTTTGCTGGCGGAATTTCCGCCAGCAAAAGATTGAGAGAAGGTTCTCAATTTTTCCGACGGGAAAAATTCTGATCGGAAATTCCGATCATCAGTAGTACAGGGCATGACACTGAAAATCTGCTACGGAGATTGGCATCTGTACATTCTTCCCCATCTCCTCACGTGGCAGATCTCTAGCTTAGTTGTACAAAGTAGAGCTGCACGATTCTGACTAAAATGAGAATCACAATTTTTTCACATTAAAACAAAAAAATTGGGCTAACTTTACTGTTTCGTGTTTTTTTTTTATTATTCATTGAAATAAATTTTTTCCCAAAAAATGGCATTTGAAAGACCGCAGGGGAAATAACAGTGTGACATAAAATATTGCAGCAATTGCCATTTTATTTCCTAGGGTCTCTGATAAATTATATATAATGTTTGGGGGTTCCAAGTAATTTTCTAGCAAAAATATTGATTTTAACTTAAGAAAACAAGTGTCAGAAAAAGATTTGGACTTTAAGTGGTTAAACTTCCTGCATTTACACACAGAAGTTTTATCTAAGAAGGAAGTAAGTTACAATGTTTCATGTTGTTACAAACTTGGCAGACTGCCCAGATTTTTTCTTTACACACAGAAGTTTATCCCTTTGATCTAAGAACGAAGCATTAGTTACAATGTTTCCCATTAAAAACTTGGCAGACTGCCCGAATATTTTCTTTTGACAGCTGAGTGAGCAGATAAAGTCTCTGCACTTGTTATATGAAAGAATTGGCAAACCCTGCATCGGAGATTGTCAGGGGGGTTGAATCGAGATCACGTTTTTTTAACGATTAATTGTGCAGCTCTAGTACAAAGCAATGCAATTTGGGCCTGCTCTCCTCATACCTATAAAGTTGAGAAGATTCAGGAAGATTCATGTAACAAGAAAGAAACATATGGCACTTTAGGGTTCATGCACACTGGTTTAAAAAAAGCTGCTTCCACAGGAGTTTTGCCTGTAGAAGTAGCTTAATGTTATCCTATGTGTCCATGCACTTTTGGACATTTAGAGGCATATTTTAAGCTCAGCGTTTAAAGGCAGAAAAAAAACTTCTGTTTTGCATTTTTGAGAGCAGTTTTCTGGTAGAATGAATTAGAGCTGCCACGACGCGTCGACGTAGTCGACTACGAAAATACGTTGACGTGCGTGAAAAACGTCGAATAGTCACTCTGCGGCCTCGGCCTTAGGAAAGCTCCAGAGCGGCGGCCATCTTGGTACACCCGGCGGCGGCTGTCTAGGTACGCGCTGAGGTCATCACCCCTCACCGGCATTCCCTGCATCCCTCACCATGTACAGTACAGGCATCCCCTGCACCCCTCACCATATACAGAACAGGCATCCCCTGCACCCCTCACTATATATACACACTCAGTACAGGCATCCCCTGCACCCCTCACACTATATATATATATATATATATATATACACATATATACACACACATATATACACATAGTACAGGCATCCCCTGCACCCTTCACTATACAATCTCCCCCACTCACTGTAATATACACAATCTCTCCCACTCACTGTAATATCCACAATCTCCCCCACTCACTAATATCCACAATCATTGTGGATATTACAGTGAGTGGGGGAGATTGTGAATAATACAGTGAGTGGGGGAGATTGTGGATTTTACTTGAAGTATTTTTTGGAAAAAATGTAATAAAAGTTGAAATATTTATATTAGAAGTTGTACTTATAATTTTTTGTAAAGTTATCCAAAGGAATAATTAGCTAAGCGCAAAAAGAACACACAAGATTAATAAAAAAATTAAAAAAATGTTATTAGTCGTGACTAATCGACTAATCGAAGAAATAATCGTTAGATTAGTCGACAGACAAAATAATCGTTAGTTGCAGCTCTAGAATGAATGCTCCTTAACTCTCGTAAAAGCTCCTAAGCTCTACTAAACTCTACAACCCCTGGCACTCTTCGAAAATGTTCCTTCAGTTGTTTAATTGTGTAGGAAAAAAAAACTACATAGAGACATGCCTCAAAACTATTTTTATTTAACATTCCAACCTTCTAGCTTTAATAAACACTTAAAAAAAGAAAAAAAGAAAGAAAACTGTAGTCAGTTGCAACTGTAAACTATAAAACTCTCACTGAAATCCCAGTGCTTCAGCTGCAAAAATGTTTCTTGTATACCACACCGCTTATAAACTAATGTTGATAGACAAGGAGTAAAACAGTTATTGTCATGTTAGGCCCCATGTACACGGGACGCTGCTTAACGGACGTTCAGAGGCAGTTGGACGCTTTTTTTAAATGCCCCTTAAGTCATTCAATGTTATCCTATGTGATCATGTACACAGTCTCGTTTATTGATGTTTTTAGGCAGTTGCGTTTAACAGCGTTTCTTTGAAAGCAAAAAAATGGGTTCAGACGCAGAAGATTTCCACGTTTTAGATGCCAAACGCGGTAACCCGCGTTTAGCAGCATTTCGTTTATAGGCGTTTTTCATTTTTGGCCATATAAACGTAAACGTGGCAAAACGCCGCTAAACGCGGCATGTAAATGCGGCAAATCGGACGTTTTAAACGTGGGTTACTATCTGTCAAGTTTAATCATTTAGGAGAAGTTGAAAAAAGGCCCCTGTAAATTGAGCCTTAGCCAATGCATACTGACGCTGCTAGATTTTGTCTGGACATCTAGGCATTAAAGGCATATGGTAAGGAAAGGGTTAAACTAGAAAATGTCATTAAAGAATCCTGAAAAATAAATTAATTAATCTTGAACACACAATATAGGTAAAAATTAAGAAGATGGAAAGAGTATTCAAAGATGTCTTCAAGTACTATGAGAAACACCTTTGATTGTAAGCTCCTTGAAAGCAAGGACTGATGTGATTGTACAATTTGTAAAGCTGTGTGATTTGTGTTTAGCTGTGTAATAAATAATGGGGTCCTAGGAATAATTCTAACCATAAATACTAACAGCGTGGAGTGAGTATGCTGTACCCATGTTTGCATGGGTGATTTCCTTCATGAACTGAAAAGACATTATCGGGTCAACTGGTTTTCCAAGAATAGGCTAAGGACATAGCATTCTGAGTTCCTTCAGGGGAACAGACTCATGTAAATGGTAAGGTGTACTCTTGTAAAGAGCTGTGAAATATATTTTTACTAATATGAGGAAATGTAACACATGTGAAAAGAGAATGTGATGAGCTTCCCACAATTTACAACGTTTTTGCATCTTAGAAAAGAGGGTGTGATCCATTATGCAGAGAAAATGTACAGTAGGTGCCGCCGATTTTGTGTCAATCTTGCCTCTTCTAGCGGCGAGATTGACACCCTATGAGCCCCGTCGCGAGAGCCAGCACCGAGCTGTCTCGTCATCGGGAAAGGAAAAAATGTGTTTTTCCTTTTGCAATGAGCGACACGCATTGCTGACATTGAGGGCGGTGGACGGATATCCGACGTGGATTCCCGCCAATACCAGGCACTGTGTTTGGTATGAATCCTGAGCGGGAACTCCACGCCAAATTTTAAATAGAAAACCGGCATGGGTTCCCCCTCCAGGAGTATACCAGGCCCTTCAGTCTGGTATGGATTTTAAGGGGGAATCCCCTAAACAGAAAAAACGGCGTGGGGGTCCCCCTCAAAATCCAAACCAGACCCTTATCTGAGCACGCAACCTGGCAGCCCGCAGGAAAAGAGAGGGGGACGAGAGAGAGCGCCCCCCCCTCCTGAACCTTACCAGGCCGCATGCCCTCAACATGGGGGGTTTGGTGCTTTGGGGCGGGGGGGCAACCTGCGGCCCCCCCACCCCAAAGCACCCTGGCCCCATGTTGATGAGGACAGGGCCTGTTCCCGACAACCCTGGGCGTTGGTTGTCGGGGTCTGCGGGCGGGCCCCCCACCCTATGTGAAAGAGTATGGGGTACATCGTACCCCTACCCATTCACCTGGTGGAAAAAAATGTCAATAAAAAAACACACACAGGTTTTTAAAGTAATTTATTACACAGCTCCGGGGGTCTTCTTCCGACTCCGCGGGTCTCTTCTTCTGCTCTCCGGTTCTTTCTGCCTTCTGCCGGGCGCCTTCGCTATCTTCTTCCAGCTCTTTTGCTAGCGGGGGCCCGGTCTTCTTCATCGCCTTCTTCCCTCTTCTCCTCCTCGATGTTCACTCGTCGCTTCCTCCCGCTGTAATGCTGGGTGTGCGGTCTGCAATGATTTATATAGGCCTCTCATGACGTCACAGTCACATGCTCCGGGTGGCCACATGCTCCCATGACAACACAATCACATGCTCCGGGGCCACCCGGAGCATGTGACTGTGACGTCATGAGAGGCCTATATAAATCGTTGCGCACCGCACACCCGGCATTACAGCGGAAGTAAGGGACGTGTCAACATCGAAGAGAGAAGAAGAGGGCGATGGGAAGACCGGGTCCCTCCACTAGCAAAAGAGCTGGAAGAAGATAGTGGAGCAGCCCGGCAGAAGGACAACGGAGAGCGGGAGGAGACGACGGGGAAGACCAGGCCTCTCCGCTAGCAGAAGAGCTGGAAGAAGTTAGCAGAAAAGCCCGGCAGAAGGAAAAAGGCACCGGAGAGCAGAAGACCCCCGAAGTCGGAAGAAGAGACCCCCGAAGTCGGAAGAAGACCCCCGGAGCTGTGTAATAAATTACTTTAAAAACCTGTGTGTGTTTTTTTATTGACATTTTTTTCCACCAGGTGAATGGGTAGGGGTACTCACATACGGTGGGGGGGCCGGGATCTGGGGGCCCCCCTTTTAAAGGGGGCTCCAGGATTCCGATAAGCCCCCCGCCCGCAGACCCCGACAACCAACGACCAGGGTTGTTGGGAAGAGGCCCTGTCCTCATCAACATGGGGGCAAGGTGCTTTGGGGTGGGGGGGCCCCAGGTCCAATCAAAGTAGTTCTCCATCATGTGATTACCGCTGTGTTATAGTCAGCCTGACTATAGATTTTCTATTTTCCCGTTGGGAAAAAATCAGATTAGAAATTCCTATCGTGTGTACAAATCCCGACGCACTAAATTCCGACGCATGTTCGGAAACAAATCGACGCATGCTCGGAAGCAAAGAACTTAATTTTCTCGGCTCGTCGTAGTCTTTTACGTCACCGTGTTCTTGGCAATCAAAAGTTCACCGAACATTTGTGTGACCGTGTGTATACAAGGCAGGCTTGAGCGGAATTCCGTCGGAAAAAACATCCAAGTTTTTTTTCCGACGGGAATTCTGCTCGTGTGTACAGGGCATGAGAAATACCTTTGATTGTAAGCTCCTTGAAAGCAAGGACTGATGTGATTGTACAATTTAAAGCTGTGTGATTTGTGTTTAGCATAATGGGGTACTAGGAATAATTCTAACCATAAATACTATCAGGGTGGAGTGAGTATGCTTTACACATGTTTGCATGGGTGATTTCCTTCATGAACTGAAAACACATTATCGGGTTAACTGGTTTTCCAAGAATGGGCTAAGGACATCGCATTCTGAGTTCCTTCAGGGGAACAGACTCATGTAAATGGTTAGATGTACTCTTGTAAAGAGCTGTGAAATAAATTTTTACTAATTTGAGGTAATGTAACACATGTGAAAAGAGAATGTGATGAGCTTCTCACAATTGACAAAGTTTTTGCATTTGTGTCTTTGATTTTCCTACACTATGATAGTTCACCTTAGACCAGCATATCTCAACTAGGGTGTCTTCGTGTGTCTTCAAGGGTGCCCTGTAAAAATGCCTAAAAATTGCCCACAAGCCTGCCTTTTAGCTACACAGATTTTCATTGTGCACCAATACAACCTTCAAGCTGCCAGCATCCTAACAACCAATTAAGTCAAAGCGGAAGAGGAACATTGAAATACTAGTCAGTACAAGCGTGCACAGGTGTATGTGCTTTGTAAGAATAAATCATCTCAAATGTTGAGTATCCTGCGAATGTGGATATTATGTAAAACTATTAACGTATATACTCGAGTATCAAGACACGGCCGAGAATCTCGTCGCAAAAAAAAACTTTGTTTTTCTCAACGGGTTTCTTGTCAAGCTTGACAAGATTCTTGTCAAGCTTTCCTTGCATACACACTGTCAATCCAAAATCTCGTCGGTCTAAAGCGCGGTGACATACAACACGTACGACGGCCGCATAAAGGGGAAGTTCCATTCTCATGGCGCCACCCCTTGGGCTGCTTTTGCTAATCTCGTGTTACTGCGTTCTGACCATGCGCGGTTTTTGAAGACTCGGAAAAGCATACACACGAACGATTTTCTCGCCAAAAACAGTCTGACGAGAACCACGACGAGAAAACTGAGACTCCCAATGAGAAAAAAGAAAGCAGGTTTTCTTTTTTTCTCGTCAAGATTCACGACAGTTTTCTCGACGAGAAACCATACACACGAATGGTTTTCTCTGCAAGAAAGCTCTCCCAACAGTTTTCTTGTAGTTTCTTGCCGAGAAAACCGGTCGTGTGTACAAGGCCTAAGCCGAGTTTTTCAACCCTTTTTTTAGGGCTGAAAATACACCCCTCGGCTTATACACGAGTCAGTGTACCTGAAAATCTTCTTAGACTGCGGGCGGCATCCATTGTTTAAATATTGCGGCTTCCTCCTGGTTCCTTCCGTGATAGGCGTTTCCGGCAAACACTGTGTTGAGTGTTCCGCCTATCACGGAGGTCCTCTAATTCTCGGACTCCGTTTCCCAGCAGACACTGTGTTCACTTAACACAGTGTTTGCTGGAAACGCCTATCACGGAACAAGACCAGGAGGAAGCCTCGATATTTAAACAATAGACGCCGCTCGCAGTCAAAGAAGATTTTCAGGTACACTGACTCGGGCACAGGGAGGCTGCAATGGACACAGTGAGGTTGGGCACAGTAAGCTGGCAATGGGCACAGTAAGGTTGGGCACAGTGGGGTGGCAATGGGCACAGTAAGCTGGCAATGGGCACAGTGAGGTGGCAATGGGCACAGTAATCTGGCAATGGGCACAGTAAGGTTGGGCACAGTGAGGTGGCAATGGGCACAGTAAGCTGGCAATGGGCACAGTGAGGTTGCAATGGGCACAGTGAGGCGTGCAAATGGGCATTGTTGACCCTCTTTTCCGCTTACAGTAGCTACTGCATTTCCCCCCTAGACTTATATTCGAGTCAATACGTTTTCCCAGTTTATTGGGGTAATATTAGGTACCTCGGCTTATACTCGAGTATATACAGTAGTTTCATTTTTACATTTTAGAATAGGGTGCCTCGAGCAGAATTTTAAAGCAAAACTAAACCATCCTATCATTATCAGTCAGGGAAGCTACCATCTTGGCCTCCGTTTGATCTTCAACTGCCATGGTGCTGAACATGTGATCAGTTATGACACCAGCCATTTGATGGTTTGACAATTTGGTTGAGAGCACAACCAATGTAACACGTGCACATCCCGGGAATGTAACTAACTGTTTCTTTAAACTGTAAAAACAATGGATTTGGTTCCGCTTTAACCACTTACCGACTGCACTACAGCCGAAAGACGGCCACATTGTGGTCATCCAGTTCTGAGAGGACGTCTATTGACATTCATTCTCCTAGAACCCCACCCCCCTGCGCGCCCCTGGAACACACTGTGATCGCTGTGTCCTTTTGGACAAACTTAATTATAGATCTTCAAATCACAGCTGATCCCATGTAAACAAATGGTGGTTATCAGCATTTCTTTTCCTCGGTGCTGTCACTGTGTGGGAAAAAAAAAAGCAGATAACCGGCAATTCTGTGACAGCACACATTTACACTGATAATCAAGGCACTGATCATCAGTGCCCTGATTATCAGAGCAGCCCCATCAGTGCCAGTATACATTGGTGCAGCTTATTAGTGACCATCAATGCTGCCTCATCAGTGCCGCTTATCAGTGTCCATCAGTACCACCTCATCAGTGCCCATCAGTTCAGCTTCATCAGTGTCCATCAGTGCAGCCTTATCAGTTCCCATGAGTTCAGCTTCATCAGTGTCCATCAGTGCAGACTCATCATTCCACATCAGTGAAGAAAAATTACCGTACTTATTTTCAACATTTTGTAACAGAAACAAAGAAAAAAATTGTTTTGTAATTTTTTAACACATTAAACACCCAAAAAACTCTATATGTCGCGTAAAAAAACCAAATCATATGGGTACAGTGCTGCATGACCGCGCAATAGTTATTCAAAGTGCGACAGCACTGATAGCTGAAAATTGGCCTGGCCAAAAAAAGGGGGGAAAGTGCCTATTAGGCAAGTGGTTAAAGGGTGCCTTGACTAAAAAATAAAGTTGAGAAACAATGCCTTAGATTTTGGATGCATTTACACATCTCTACTCCTTTTGTCCATTAAGGCAAGGTTCACACATATGTGGGTCAGGAAACTGCTGCATAATTGCATCTGTTCCTGAACCGCAGACAACACCCGCTGCTCTTCAACACGCGCTGCACAGTGTGCTCCCGGCGCAGAAAGTTAGCTGTCACCAACAAACGGTCTTGTACTAATGATGGGGAACCATGATTTGTGGTCACAGTGATCAGTCACTGTACAGCCCACACCTGTTTTTTTTTTTCTCCTCTTGAATGGAGAAAATGATATTGTATACTTTTTTCTCCTTGCTAGAGGAGAAAACTGTAAACAAAAAAAGTGTGTATAAAAAAAATATTAAATAGTTAGATCAGGGTTGGATCTAGGTCAGTGTAGGGTTAATCATAAGGTAAAAGAGCCTGCTCAGAGTCAAGGTCAGGGTTGACGATCAAGTTTGGTGTATTTTAGGTAAAGATTTAAACAAAATGTTTTTATTTTTATTTTGTATCAGTGTCGGTGTGTTTTAGGTAGGATAAAAAAATAGCAAAATGCGCACTGTTGTTCCTGGGCTCTACTACGAGTACAAACTGGAGCAAATTAACAATTTTCTTCACTAAGTGTTGTAGTATCTCTAATCACTATATGTATTGCATGTAGCTGCAGCTACATAGAGTACAAAGTGCTGGGTTCCAGCTGTAAGACAGAGACTTCCCACCACACACTCAGAACAATGCGGAGTCGGTCTGGGCAGAGCTCAGCCATTCATAAGGAGCTTTGTATTCTGTGAATGAATACAAAGTTTCCTCTGATTGGAGGGATGGGCTGATGATGTCACACTCTCTGATTCAGCCAATCAATGGAAGCTTCCGGGTGTGAGATAGAAAGTCTTTGTCACACAGCTGGTACTCAGCAATGTGTACTGTATGTAGCTGAAGCTACATGTAGTTTATATAGTGCTTAGAAACACTGCAGCACTTAGGTAAGGGAATTGTTAGTTTGGACCAGCTTTGTCCAAACTATTTAAAGTCACAGAAAACAAGGAGATCAGCTTTAAAAATGCACAAACTGTTCAGGACAGCGCACACTAGGCATGTGACATGATCCTCCAAGTGCAAAGCAGATAACGACTATCACTTAATTTTTTATATAAAGAAAAAAAAGTAATCCAATTAGCAACAAAACTCAGTTTGCAGCTCTTTTAATAAATATACAAGCTGCTGCAGATTGGCTTCCTTTTATGGCACACAGCATTCTCAAAGTTACAGTTGAAGGGGGCTCTGGAGTATTGTTTCTGAGGGGAGAAGACTGGCTTGTCAGTGGTCTTGGGGTTTGGGAATCCCCAGATTAGGTTCTGGAGCTTGGGTACTTTGAAGACATTTGGGTGGGAAGAAGTTTGCAGTCCTGTGTCTAGGTCTTAATAGAGACCTGCAGGCTGTGTGAGTGTGCAAACTCTTTAAAAAGTGTGTGCTCCATTCAGGAAACAGGTGTACTCCCATTAGGAAAATCGATCTACTCAGAAGACAGTACCTTACCCACAGGACTGGGAGAGTCAGGACAGCTGAGTTAGTCTGGAGGACTGGGAGAGCTGAGGAGACTAGATGAATCTAGGGGACTAAGGGAGTCTGTGAATCTTAGTGAGGTGAGAGAGCCCAAAGGAGATCCCCTATTGAAAGGTCAGGGAGTGGGCCTCTGAAACTGGCTGCTGTAACTAAAGGCTGAGTGAGCCAGAAGAGCCCAGAGAGCTGGGTTTGAATGATCCTGACAAAAGTAGTGGAGCTGGTAAAGAAAGAGCCAGGTGGCTTGGCTTTTTTTTTTATCCATTTTGTTAGTGAAAATTGTTTTGTTTAATAAAAGTGGGCTGGCAAGCCCTTAATCACAGTTTGGACTGGTGTGTATTCACAGAAAAATGTTTTCATCTTACAACAGACCAGGGACATGCAGTCAGGGAAGGCAGGTGAGGGAAAGCCTCACCTGCCATTAACATCGAAAAAAAAAAAAAGCAATAGACTTCGAGGGTCATAGCTCAGCAATATGGGGGGTATGTAGCTGAAGTCCTACCCCACCACTGGTCAAAATTTGGGGCTCCTATCATCTGTGGTTCCAGAGATACTGAGCTCATTGTGCAGCCTGTCAGAAGCTACATACAGATCAGTCAGTTTAAATACAAGCTGGCATACTCTGAGAGGATGAGCTCACAGTGCCTCTCCTTACTTCTTGTCAGAGGCACTGAGCTCAATGGATAACTTGGAGTCTTGGACCAATGCTAAAAGTACCATTGGCCCAAGCTGTCCAATAAAAATGCTGCAGTGGAGGCACGCCTCTCACTGCAGTGTCATAGAAGGGGGAACGTGTCTAAAAGACAAATGCTCCCTTCCAGCTTAGCCCTCTTAACTACAAGAAAAAAACCTGGGTTTATGTGTATAAGATTTACCTTATACGGTTTTTCTCACACAGTTAAGAGGGAGAATGAAAATCTTCTGCTGTTGAAAAGATACTGTTATAATCAAGCCAAATCATATATTATTATGATATATGTTATTAGATGATAATTTATTATTTATCTATTTACTGTAAAATTACTGGTTTGAAGTTAAACTTCATAAACTTCAGTAATTTGTCCATTAAGCCACCTGCTTGAGTACAGTTTTTGGAAATATAGTAAATTACCTTAATATATAATTATTTGCATATTACTTACTTATGGTAATTAACCCCTTGCCACCCAGGCCAATTCTGACACTTCTCTCCTACATGTAAAAATCATAATTTTTTTGCTAAAAAATTACTCAGACATTATATAATTTGTTTTAGCAGACACTCTAGGGAATAAAATGGTGGTCATTGCAACTTTTTATGTTACACTGTATTTGCGCAGCAATTTTTCAAACACATTTCTTTTGGAAAGAAACCGTTTAATGCATAAAAAAACACTAAAGTTAGCCGGATTTTTTGTATACTGTGAAAGATGATGTTACGCCAAGTAAATAGATACCTATCATGTTATGCACAATTGTGCACACTTGTGGAATGGCGCCATACTTCAGTACTTAAAAATCTCCATAAGCGCCACTTAAATTTTTTTTACAGGTTACATGTTAAGAGTTACAGAGGAGGTTTAGTGCTAAAATTATTGTTCTCGCTCTAACGCCTATGTAACCTGTGTGTATCTGGCTCTGATACTAGCCAGTGCCTCACCAGCCACTGACCTCACCGCACATCCCTGCAACAGACTCATTCTAACATATGTCATATGCGTTTGTTGCAATGTCTTTAACCTGTTATATTTCCTCTCTGTGTGATATAAAGGAGATGTGTCTGTGTGAATGGTGATCCCATCACTGAAAGATGTGTGAGCTGGAAGTGTGGGTCTTTATTAGGAATGATACCTTGTAAATTGTGTTCGTGAGAAGGGGCTCTGAATACTTTCCAAGCTGGAGAGACTTGACACATAAGAGCTCCTGGATATCGCTGTCACCACTCAGAGCGTTCCTGCTACTGTCATTATTCTTTTATGGTGCTCTGGCGGAAGGAAAGGCCCCTCCTCTGCATGCTCCCTCCTATATTAAAGGAGGCCTTGTGGTGTGAAGAATAGGGTATAATTTACAATTTATGGAGGTGGGCACAAATAAATGAAAAGTTGTAGGTGTGAAGACACAAGAACTGTGATTAATGGTGTTGGAAACCTTCTATAATAGCTCTGGAGAGGTATCACTTACCATTTAATTAGTTCTTACAAAGTTTACAGAAAACAAAAATAGGATTTTTTTGTACTCACCGTAAAATCCTTTTCTCTGTCGTCCATGGACGGACACAGCTCCTTAAATCTTGACATGTGGGTTATGTTCCTGTTCATAGGAGAGGACTAGGCAGAACATGTTAGTTATATTAAAACATGTAACTTTAACAGATTTGAACAGCCCCGCCCAGGGGGTGGTCCCTCCGTACATAACCCTCCACCCTGCAGTCAGCAGCCTCAGTTCGTAGAAAAGCAGTACAAACTAAAAAAAGGAGGGGTGGGTGCTGTGTCCGTCCATGGACGACAGAGAAAAGGATTTTACGGTGAGTACAAAAAAATCCTATTTTCTCTTTTCATCCATGGACGGACACAGCTCCTTAACCACTTCCCACCCCGTCAATAGCAGATTGACGTCCGGGAAGTGGTTCAGTTATCCACACTGGACGTCATATGACGTCCTGCGGGATAACAGCCGCCCGGGGGGGCGCGCATCGCGGCGATCGGTGGGTCAGTCTGACCCACCGCTACACTGATCTCGGTAAAAAGCCTCCATCGGAGGCTTTTTACCACGTGAACAGCCGTGTCGAATCACGGCTGATCACAATGTAAACAGGAAGAGCCGTTGATCGGCTCTTCCTCACTCGCGTCTGACAGACGCGAGTAGAGGAGAGCCGATCAGCGGCTCTCCTGACAGGGGGGGTTCGCGCTGATTGTTTATCAGCACAGCCCCCCCTCGGATACCCACACTAGACCACCAGGGAAGCCCCCCAGGACCACCAGGGAAGCCCCAATCATGTGGATGGCCCCCATGGCCATCCACATGTAGTAAAAAAATAAAAATAAAATAAAAACATTAAAAAAAATATGCCAATCAGTGCCCACAAATGGGCACTGACTGGCACTTTCACAATGTGTGGTGGCTGGCATTGCTGGGCACCAGTGCCACCAATGCCACCTACTAGTGTCCATCAGTGCCACCTATCAGTGCCCATCCATGCCAATCTGTGCCCACCTATCAGTGCCCGTCCATGCCACCTATCAGTGCCACCCATAAGTGCCCATCAGTGCCGCCTATGAGTGCCAATCAGTGCCGCCTATGAGTGGCAATCAGTGCCACCTATGAGTGGCAATCAGTGCCACCTATGAGTGCCCATCAGTGCCGCATACCAGTGCCACATATCAGTGCCCATCAGTGCCGCCTATCAGTGCCCATCAGTGCCACCTCATTGGTGCCACCTCATCGGTGCCCATCAGTGTCGCCTTATCAGTGCCCTTCAGTGCCGCCTTATCAGTGCCCGTCATTGAAGTAGAAAAGGTACTTATTTACAAAAAAAATTAACAGAAACAAAGAAAAACTTTTTATTTGTTGTGCAAAAAATAAAAATCGCAGAGGCGATCAAATACCACCGAAAGAAAGCTCTATTTGTGGGAACAAAATGATAAAAAATTTGCTTGGGTACAGTGTAGCATGACCGCGCAATTGTCATTCAAATTGCGACAGTGCTGAAAGCTCAAAATTGGCTTGGGCAGGAAGCTGTATAAGTGCATGGTATTGAAGTGGTTAAATCTTGACATGTGGGACGTCCCCAAGCAGTGTCAGAAAAAACGAGGGGTGGGAACAGCAATCAAAAGAAGACTTAACTTCACCCCAATACAGATAGAGCTCCTCAACGGAGGAGTTGCAACCTCAAACAGCCACCTGCAAAACCTTGCGGCCAAAGGAAGCATCCGAAGATGCACTCACATTAATCTTAGAAAACTTTGAGAAGGTGTGAACAGACGACCAGGTCGCCGCCTTACACACCTGTGAGACAGAACCTTGATGTCAGAAAGCCCAGGAGATGCCAATTGCCCTGGTCGAATGAGCCGTGACAGGAAAGGGAGGCGCCCGCCCCTTAAGGGCATATGCCTGGATGACGGTCTGCCTGATCCACCTAGAAAGGTGGCAGACGAAAACCGCCAGGCCCTACTGTGGACCAGACACCAACACGAACAGTGAGTCAGATTTCCGGAATGGAGCTGTAGCAAACAGGTACACCCATAGGGCACGTACCCCGTCCAAAGTATGTAGCGCAACCTCCATGGGATGCGAAGGCCGAGGGCACAAGGATGGAAGTACAATGACCTCGTTTAGGTGAAAAGCCGAAACTACCTTAGGAAGGATTGAGGGCTGCGGGCGCAGCACCGCTTATCCTTATGGAGGACCCTAGGGCAGGAGGTGAAAGGGCGACAGAGAGCAGGGAAAGAGCAGGGAAAGGGAGGACAGGAGAACCCCTAAATCCCGGGAATGCCCAGACTTACCCGTCCTTGCGAGGACATGCTGGCGCGTCCCTGACAGACCCACAACTGATGGTACAGAGTAGCTGTCGGCCGGGTCCACTGTGAGTGAGACAGCAAGCAGCCCAGTCATATGTGGACCCCTGAGCATAAGCTCACCGGCCACCCCTGGAGCCATGGGGTATGTTGTGGCAGAACCAGCGCCTAGCTAAGGACTGGCACGCTCGATGGCCGGACTGGGAAGACTTCAAGGATCCAATATCAAAAAATAAAATAAATAAAAATCAAAAATTTCTTCAGGACTCTGGGCCCAAAGGGAGCCACGTCCTTCACCTCTGCTAGGCAGAAAAAAACTGAGGCTGCTGACAGCAGGGTGGATGGATATTTACGGAGGGACCGCCCCCTGGGCGGGGCTGTTCAACTCTGTTAAAGTTACATGTTTTAAGATAACTAACATGTTCTGCCTAGTCCTCTCCTATGAACAGGAACATAACCCACATGTCAAGATTTAAGGAGCTGTGTCTGTCCATGGACGAAAAGAGAAATGTCGATTTTCAGACCTCTGCAGCAATATAGAGCAATCACAGCATAGTGCTCATGCTTTGGAACCTTGCCTATTTAAAAAAGCATTAAAGTGGTTCTAAATGCTCACGGTTTCTTACCTTTATGCATTCTATGCATAAAGGTAAAAAAACTTTTGTGTGAAGCAGTCCCTCCTAATACTTACCTGAGCCCCATCTCAATCTAACAATGTGCACAAGATCCACAGCTCTCTGGAGCTCTCACTCTTTATTGGCTGAGGCAATCACAGCCAGTGACCCAATCAGGAGAGGGAGGGGACGGGCCAAGCCGTGGATCTGTGTGTGAATGGACACGCAGAGCTGCGGCTAGGGAGTGCGCCTGCTTGGGTGCCCCCAGAGCAAGCACTTAGCAGGAGGGAGGAGCCAGGAGTGCTGGCAGGGGACAAGAGAAGAGGCAGTAGGTAGGTAAGCAGGTATTTATAGCATGTTTGTTATTTGAAAATAAATTATAAAAAACAAGACCTTAATATCACTTTAAGGTACAGCAACCCACAGGCACAATTTCAGGCACCATTTCAGACTTTACCCCTCCACGATAAGAGGAGACTGCTATGGGTTACTATTCACATTGCTTTCCGCTTTAGTACACAGTATCTAAACCCAAGAAGGAAAATTTAATATATTACCTCTCACGAGTCCTTAGGCGATCCAAGCAAAAGTGGGAGCAGACACCTGTCTGTACCAGGTACTCACCCCCCCCCCCCCCAAGCTGCCATTTCTGAAAGAGCAATGGAAGAGGCCTTGAAGCGGAACTTCATCTTTTGGGTGAAGCTCAGCTTTAATTTCCAGGTATGGATATTTTTACATAGTTTCAGGTCCTGTGCTGAGCGGCTGCCCTGCTGCGTTCTAACCACAACAGGTCGGCCACTCAGCACAGGTGCCATTCAGAGAATGCTTTGCATTTTCTCAATTAATGTAAAGCACTCTCTAATTGGATGAGGTGGAGAGCATGACATTGTGTCCCCGCCTCTCTTCCTCATCCAATCAGGGAATGCTTTGCATTCTTTGCGAAAATGCAAAGCATTTTATGAATGATGCCCGTGCTAATTGGTTGACCTCCTGTGTTTATCAAGCAGCAGGGCAGGCTCTCGGAACCCAGAAAGCTAGTGGAGCTCACTTGAGTAGCAGTGTCTACTGCTTTGATTTCTAGCTTCTAGAGGGACCTCACAATCATGCTTTACTTTAAGGTAAAAAACTTTCCAATGTCTGCTCCCCCACTAGCCATCACTATACACTTACCTAAGCCCTCTCTTGCTCTAGCGCTCTCCTGTGTGCAGCAGTGCTGCTCCTCTCATCCTGCATTCACAGGAGTCTCTGAGAGCTCCATAGGCTGCAGATGCTGTCAGTCAAATCCTGCGAGGAGGGAGCTAGGGGCATCGCTGTCTATGGATGTTGGGTCTATAGACGCACACAGCCCGGCTCTGGAGCGTGCTGACACGAGTGCCCCTTCAGCAGCTGGTTTTCTGAGGGGGCACTCGGAGAAGAAGAGGATCTAAGGGCGCCTGCAGAGGACTCCAGAAAAAAAGGTAAGGGACTGTTCTGTGCTATGCCATTGCAAAGAGCAGGTAAGTATAATGTGTTTATTATTATTATTATTGTTTTTTGAAGGTTTACAATCACTATTAGTTACAATGGCTTACTTTCGCAAAAGTAATGGTATCAAGACTCTGCAGAAGTCTTACAGTCTTACATTTGCCTCAGTTCTATGTCAGGATATTTTTTATATGGAATATCATGCAATTACATGCACTCAGTAATGAGAACCAGCTTCAACACCCTTCTCCACCTTCCATTGTTCAGTATTGCCCCAGACATTTCACTGAAGTGATTGGTGGCTATTAGTCTGACATTTTAAAAGAAAGGCAGCACTGCATAATTCCTATTATCCAGAATACTCAGAAATATGGTGCCTTTATGAAGATACAATACCTGTACCATTCACGTATTACAAATATACAGTGTGGGACAATTTATATCAGAAATTCATAAATCTTTCTAAAGTCTCCAAGCATACAGACAGCTTAGGGCCCAGATAACAAGACTTGCTGGGTCCTTCAAAGTTTGAAAGGAATCTTATTTGACCACATACCCTGTCTAGCATGCATCAGGCTTGTTAAAAAAAAAAAGACAGGAGATGGTAGGTAGAAAATCAAAGTTCCAGTGATTTCTCTGTAAAAAAAAGAAAAAAGCACATTGGTAATGGCCAATTATGATGCACCGAGCAGCCAACACTGTCTAGGAAGATCTGCTGTTAACTTTTTTTTCTCAAACTGGTCAGTTAAAAAGTAAGTATCTGCTGAAGAAAATCTATTATTGATGCAAACATAATCAGATTGGGCAATGATGATCTATGTCTGTGGGTACCCCTACCCAAAAGAACCAAGCAATTTTCTTGTTTCATTGAAACATAAAGGCTGGCTGGCTTTTTTTGAAAGAAAAAGACCAACTCATGTAAAGAAACATGTAGTTGCCATCATCCCTTATACATTAAAAAGTAGAAATAGCCTCTAGAGGTGGGATTTTTGAGGCAACGAATATACTCAGAAAAAAATATATATAAAAATGATTATTTATTACATGATGCAGATACAAAAATTAGAAAGATGTCATGATGTACAAAACATTAAAAACATGGACAATGATTGAATTCTAGATAATGCAATGATACTATCCGTCATCAGATACACGTCACCAGATCAACTGGTGACAAGTAGAGGCGGGTAATCCAACGCTTTTCAAATGCAAGGCATTCTTTAAGGAATATTACAGTATCATAATCTACAATAAATCAAAACACAAATTTTCATTAAATATCAGACAAAACAAATTATCACATTCCCACACCCATTGAGGTGTAACCAGATAGTGACTCACTTTTCTCCAATCATATGTACCAAAAAGTCTGTGGCTGCATTTCCCAAGGTAATCCCAGGCGGGGGTGCTTGTTTTCAATCCTTCATGTTGAACATACTCCTCATCTCTATATCCCATAGGTGGGCAGGATATACATAATCCAGTCAAATGGTGTTTAAATGCAAGCAAGCAACGGCTATACCAGAAAAAGTGAACAAAAAATAGGAGGGGAAAAAGAAAGGGGAAAAGCGGAAGAAAAAATCAGAAAATCTATATCTCCAAATGATTCATGGGCAGGGAACATATTCAATAGTCTCTCACCCATGTATCAGAGAGGAAGAAGAAAACTGATCCACCAATTGTAATCCAGGAACGGGCCTGCAGGCACAAAGCAGACAAGAAAAGTCCTGCTATCACCGGAATGCTTCACCCAACACTCCCCTAGGTCCTGGTATATGTGCAAATACCTCCTAAGCTCTCTGGCTGCGGAAGGGAAATTACGCCATTTACCCACCTTGGCGTCCTTAAATACTTACCGACCCGGTTCCAAACGATGACGCTGCTTCCGCATGACGAGAAAGCCGCGCACGGTGAATGGAGCTGCGTCATCAAAACGCGGCCGACATACCTGCCGTCAGTGAGACGGCACATGATGACATCACTTCCGGCGATCATGGTCCGGAAGTTGGTCGGCGGCCATGATGGTGATGGGCATTGGTGGCTGTGAGGCTGACATCACTTCCTGTGATTCAAAGATCACAGGAAGTTACTCGGTAGCCTTGATGGAAATGGGAAAGCCCATCTGCAGGAAGGAAAAAGGGACACTTTGTGCCCCATATATCCCTGTGACCAATGGCGTTTTGAACAGTTCCAATAGGAGAATGAAAACACTCTCAAAAAAGTTGTTTTTGCCCCCAGATTGAACATAAACAGGGGTAAAAGAAGAAAAAGAGACTAATACCACCATTGCCAAAGGTTGCCTATGTGGATGTAAATACATCCCAAGAGGCATAAGGAAAGGAAGCTGACGCTTTCACCTCTCCCCCGGCAACGGATGGGAAAGAGCATAAAGGAGTAGTCACACAAGGGGATGAAATTATAAGGGGAATCCCCCATCCCGGGGCTATGGGACTGATCCACAAGGGAAAATAGCATATCCCAAGCCCCAGTGGGAGGATCCCAACCTACAGCACCTGTATTGCCGCTGGTGGCCCCACCACGGGAAATGCAAACCCCCAGAACAAATGGAAAGCACCACCGCCTGGAATTACCTTGGGAAATGCAGCCACAGACTTTTTGGTACATGTGATTGGAGAAAAGTGAGTCACTATCTGGTTACACCTCAATCGGTGTGGGAATGTGATCATTTGTTTTGTCTGATATTTA